>JAYESD010000002.1:247667915-248867915 GCA_036927565.1 Tuctoria greenei | reverse complement strand
AATTCTATTCAGGATTGCAAAGAATGGCTTCAAATACTTGGTAGTTGGAGACTTGTAAGGCATTCTTGTATCATAGAGGAAATCTAGCTCATCTTTCTCCAAAGGCTTCAAGTTATGAATCATGAGCTCATTATCCAAGGTATCTTCAAGATGAAGTATCCTGGGAAATTCCTCATAAGTGACATTGTACTTTGATCCATATTTCATCCATATCATCTTATCCCCATCATCACGGGCGAAGTAGAGAGTAGAGTAAAATTGAGTTATAACCTCATTGTTCTAGTCATTCTGGAAGGTTATGAGATCCTTCAACCCATGTCTCTCCAATTCCTCCAGGACCTCTTGATAGGATTGGCACTTCTTGGATTGGAGATAGGTGATATTGACCCACTGACTTTCAATCACCAGGTTCCTTGTCTTCATATAAACATGCTCATAATAGTCAGCATGAAAATTGCTTAGAATCTGGGATCAGCTGACTGTTTAGGTTGCTCATAGACTTCAATCTTTCTGTATCTGTCAGTCAGTTCACTTCCTTTTCTAGTGAAATATTCATATGAAGGCTGCCTGTGGCAGTGAATAGGTGCCTTCATCTTCAATGGACCAATAAGACCACTAGCCAGTCTTTTGCCCTATGGTGCTTCTCCTAGGTGCCGATGAGCTTCCAGCACCATCCTTGCTTATAGCTTTCTTCACTACCACCCTCCTCTTCTTAAGAAGAGTATCGTTGGGAGGAGAGGAATGAACATTGTGATCATGCTTCTTCTTCATGACTCTCTCTTTAGCTTTTTGTACCCTTGCACGGTCACGCTCGTCTTCATAATCAAATGAGTTGTCCTTAGAAGCTGACAACATCTTGCCTAATAGGAGATTTCAATGATTGATAAGAATTGATTATAGAGTTTGTGAAAATGAGAATTTAGAGGTTCAAATATTCGGAGTACCGGACTTGTTCATTTTCAGAGTGCAGAATTGCCCGGAGGACCGGACTTGTCCGAACTAGAACACTGTACTGGTCTGGATTGACGTAGGAACCCTAACTTTCTATTTTCAACAAATCTAGCTCGAATTGATTCACAGCGAGTAGGAATATAGAAGGAATACATCGAGAAAGGTAATATATGCCTAGGAATCAAGAAAAATAAGCAAGGTTGGAGGAAAAGTGAGAACTAGGGTTAAGAAAGAGTTCCGCCAAAAAACAACGATTCGAATAGGAGGCGCGGAGTGAGGTTCGGATTACTATGGAGTGGGGAAGGTTCACGCCGAGGAGAAGAATTTCCTTGGAGAAATCTTCGATTTCGGTGGCTAAAGGAAAAAATCTCCTTGGGAGCTCAATCTTGAGGAGGGAGAGAGCAAATGCGATTGTGAGAGGTGGAAGAAGAAGTCCTGGCGGCGGGCTAGGGTTAGGCCCGATAAATACGAACTAGTCCGGTGCAGGACTGGACAAGTACGGTATGCCGGACAAGCGTTGGACTAGTCTGAAGCAACAGACTAGTTCGGTGCTGACGCTGGACTAGTCTGGGCCAGGTGGACAAATAAGAACTAGATATCAAGGTAATTTGGGAGTTTGATCTAATAGTGATCTAAAGGTTAAAATTTCACAAATAATCTTGATGAATATGACCAAGAAGCAATCAACAGACATACATTGGCCATAATTCACCAAGATTAACTCATTTAAATAGTTTTCAAGAGAAAATCGAGATAAGGGGCGAATTTTTGCGAAAAAATGAGTAAATTTTGAAATCACAACTAGGTATGCATTGTTTCAATCCACATCTAGAGAGTCATGTATATTTAGTTCATTTCTTAGCTCACAAAATCTCTTTTCATCTAATGGCTTGTTAAAATGTCTTCAAGTTGTTTTTCAGTCCTAACATGTGAGATTACTATGTCACCTTTTAATGAATGATCTCTTAAGAAATGATGACGAATGTCTATGTGCTTAGTTCTTGAGTGTTCTACTGGGTTGTGTACAATTTTTATGGCACTTTCATTATCACATAGGAGTGGAATATAGTTCGGATTATAACCATAACCCCTCAGAGTTTGTCGCATCCAAAGTAGTTGTGCGCAGCAACTACCGGCTGCAACATACTCTGCTTCAGCCGCGGAAAGAGCAATGGAGTCTTGCATTTTAGATCATCATGAAACTAAGGATCTGCCAAGAAATTGGCAAGTTCCTCACATGCTCTTTCTATCAACTTTGCATCCTGCACAAACAGCATCGGAATATCCTACTAAGTTAAACTTTGATCCTTTGGGATACCAAACGCCCAAGTTAGGTGTATGCACAAGGTATCTTAAAATTTTTTTTACAGCTATTAAATGGCACTCTTTAGGTGCGGCTTGAAACCTTCCACACATACAAACACTAAGCATGATATCTGGCCTAGATGCACATAAATAAAGTAATGAACCAATCATAGACTGGTATACCTATTCATCCACATTTGGACCATCTTCGTTGAGATCGAGATGTCCATTAGTTGCCATGGGTGTCTTGATGGGCTTGGCTTTGTCCATATTGAACTTCTTGAGGATGTCCTGTCTGTACTTGGTTTGGCTTACGAAGGTGCCTTCTCTTAATTACTTCACTAGGAATCTCAGGAAGATCTTTAATTCGCCCATCATGAACATCTCGAATCTGTCTATCATAATTTTGCTAAATTATTCACAAAAAGATTTATTAGTAGAACCAAAAATGATATCATCAACATAAATTTGGCATACAAATATATTATCGTCAAAAAGTTTTGTGAACAAAGTATAATCAGCTTTTCCAATTTTAAAACCATTTTGAGTTTCAAAATATCTAATGCAATCATACCAAGCTCGAGGAGCTTGTTTGAGGCCATAGAGAGCCTTACGCAGTTTATACACATGGTTGGGGTACTCTTGATCTTCAAATCCCTTTGGCTCCTCCACGTACACTTCCTCCTTAATGGGACCGTTGAGGAGAGCACTTTTGATGTTCATTTTATACATCTTAAAATTATGGTGAGTAGCATATGCCAATAAAATACGAATGGACTCAAGTCTAGTTACTGGAGCGAAAGTTTTGTCGAAGTCTAAACCTTCGACTTGTGAGTAATCTTTTGCCACAAGTCGCATCTTATTTCTTGTTACCACTGCATGTTTGTCTTGATTGTTATGAAAGACCCATTTGTGTTCCATGATATTCGCCTTTGGTCTTTCTACAAGCTCCCATACTTTGTTTCTCTTGAAGTTGTATAACTCCTCTTGCATTGCAATCATCAAATTTGTATCCTTTAGTGCTTCCTCTACCCTGTATGGTTCCAGAAGAGAGACAAAAGAGTAATATGCACAGAAATAGCTATACGAGATCTAGTGGTCACTCCCTTAGCATGGTCTCCAATGATGTTGTCGACAGGATGATCTCTTTATATACTCTGATGTACTCTTGGGTGAGGTACTTGTGAAGTTGCATGTACTTCATATTCATTGTCAATGCCTCCCCCTAGATCATAGCTTTGATGATTATATTGATCTTCTTGATCTTCCTTATCTTGATCTTGTGCATGCGCTCCCCACTACAAGGATTTTTCCTTGTTGCAACTATTGTACTGTAATGAATACTAAATCATTGCAGTAAGCTTTGTCTTTTGCCACGATTCACTAGTTTGTTGTATTATGATCTATCGCCACAGAACATGATCATTGCATTCGGATCTGTTACCACGATGCACTAGTTTGTGGCATTAGCATCTATCGCCACGGAACACGATCGTTGCATTAGGATCTGTTGCCATGATTCACTAGTTCATGGTATTAGGATCTATCGCCACAGAACACGATTGTTGCATTAGTATATTTTGCCACAATTCACTATATTGTGGCATTAGCATCTATTGCCACGGAACACGATCGTTGCATCAGGATCTGTTGCCACGATTCACTAGTTCGTGGCATTAGCATTGATCACCATAGAAACCGATCATTGCATTAGGATCTGTTCCCACAATTCACTAGTTTGTAGCATTAGCATCTATCGCAATGGAACATGATCATTTCATTAGGATCTGTAGCAATGATTCACTAGTTCGTGGCATTAGGATCTATCTCCACGGCACACAATTATTGCATTAGGATCTGTTGCCACGATTCCCCAGTTCGTGGCGTTAGGATCTATCGCCACGGAACACAATCGTTGCATTAGGAACTTTTGCCATGATTCACCAGTTCGTGTTGTTTGGATCTATCGCCACGAAACACAATCACTGCATTAGGAACTTTTGCCACGATTCACCAGTTCATGGCGTTAGGATCTATCGCCACGGAAGATAATCGTTGCATTAGGCTCTGTTGCCACGATTCACCAGTTCGTGGTGGTAGGATCTATCGCCACGGAATAGAATTGCTGCATTAGGATCTGTTGCCATGATTCCCCAATTCATGGTGTTAGGATATATTGCCACGGACCACAATCGTTGCATTAGGAACTTTTGCCACGATTCACCTGTTCGTGGCGTTAGGATCCATTGCCACGGAACAGATCGTTGCATTAGGATCTATTGCCACGATTCCCTAGTTTGTGGTGTTAGGATCTATTGCCACATAACACAATTGTTGCATTAGGAACTTTTGCCACGATTCACCAGTTCGTGGCGTTAGGATCTATCGCCACGGAACACAATCGTTGCATTAGGATCTGTGGCCACGATTGACTAGTTCATGATGTTAGGATCTATCATCATGGAACACAATCATTGGCCTCACGATATTACAAAACTTTGGCCAGTGTGTGAACGAATGAATGTGTGGTGTGTTTCATCGTGTTCCTCAAGAATTATAAGGAATGATTTGTTTATTTTCTGGACTAGTGAATGATTCAGTTATCAAGTGAATGTGCTCTAAGTTCAGTGATGTGTGATATCAATGGTGAACCGGAGCAAAATGGAGAAAATCACGAAGCTAAAGGATACATGGGGAGGACGCGCTTTTCATATAAGAAATGCACTTCACTGCTAATTAAGCGTGTCTCCATTTTGCTTGTTCGCACAGACTAAGGTGCCATCAGTCTCTCCTCTTCTCTCTTTGTTTGTCTTCTTTGTGCAGACAACCCACCATGACAACCGTTCCGCCGCCAAGCCCGCCGAGGGAGCCACCCTGCAAGAAACAGTGCTGCCGCTCCCCCAAGATGCTCAACAACGAGCTGCTCGAGATGCTTTTCAATAGGCTATTTGATCAATTGTTCCAGAGGCTGCTCGAGATGATGGTTGAGGTGCTCAGCACCGAGGGCCGCAATATCCTGGTGGCGGCGATGGCGAGGAACCTCAGTCTCAAGGTTGCACCACCGGATATGGACCAGCAGAAGCAACCGGCAGAGCAAACGGAGCAACCATGGGAGCAGCCGGAGCAACCGGCGGAGTGGGAGGAGGAGTAGGATTTAGGTTTTCTTTTGTTGTTTCTTAGTTCATGTTTTTTATTTTCTTGTGTATTGTACTTTTTTTCTTGTGTTTTGTAATATATTTGTTAATGAATGAATGTGTTATCTGTGTTCATCTGTGTGATGAATAATTTTTTATGTTCAACTTTTATGTATCGCCACGGAACACAATCGTCGTATTAGGATCTGTTGCCACGATTTTACTAGTTCGTGGCCTTAGGATCTATCGTCACGGAACACAATCGTTGCATTAGGATCTGTTGCCAGGAATCACTAGTTCGTTGCATTAGGAATTTCTGTTGGGGCGTCATTTCAAATTTTGGGTATCTTCTAAAGAGGTGGGATTATTCGATATCAGCTTGCTTCTAAGCTCGCTTCTAAATAGAAGAGCGGATTCTATCTTTTCAAAAAAAAATCAAATAGTTCATAGCTAGCTCACACAGTACTTATATAAAAAATCATCATCTCCCGCTGTTGTCCCCCCCCCCCCCCAATATTGGAGGAACAATACCATCATTGATATATAAATCATCATCATTGTCGTCGTCATCTTAATTTTCTGATGGAACACTATGTGCCTCAAACTGTTCACCTGTTCTCATTTGAAGAGCGGAAGCATCACCGGTTGCTCCCTCAATGTCATTCCTGGCCCATGCAGTCATATCCTCATTTATGTGTGGCATATTGATATCTGTAAGTCGTCGATCATCAAATGTCTCTGCCTCAATCATCTCAGTGGCATTATTTTCACTGTCTCCAGGGGCATGCCAAGAAGGTTTCGTGGCTTCATTTTAACAACTGTAGCCCATTTAGGTTGCTTCACACTTTGAACGTAAAAAACTTGTTCTGCTTCGGTGGCTATAATATAAGGCTCATACTTAAATTGAAAAAGAGTAGTGTCAACATCTATCATTCCATATCGATCCGTTTTGTAGCCTCTGCTTTGGCTTAGATCGGAATGAGGCTGGTCAAACTAGTCACATTCAAATAACATAACCTCTTGATTTTTTTTTTTCAAAATCAACAGAAATCATTTTATTGATTACTCCAAACCTCTCATGATCACCATCCTGAACAAAACACCACTATTTTGCATCCGTAAATCTTTTTTCACCTCTGCAGTTCGAAAGAAGAAGCCATTTATGAATGATCGACTAAAAAAACGTGCCCGACGATCGGGTCCTCTAGATAATGCATACAAATAATCGGTTATCGTGACACCCAATTCCGAAAGTGAACCAAGTGAACGCACATGTGTGCCCAGTACGTTCAACACACATACACGAGTGCAATCACAAAAGAGTATACAGAAAATTACCACAAGACAAGATTAATTATCGAATTTTATGACACAAAACATATTATCCTCGAATACAAGTTTTAATGAATATTAATGACAAGTTCAACTAATGCAGCAGAAATAACTAATTAAGCAACTAAGCAAACTAAACAGCTAGGCAGCTTAAGCAATAGGGTATCGCAGCTCCAATCAACACCACAGGCAAAGCTGGCGGTAGACACAGCCTAAGTATCTGCATTATCATCGTTAAACACCCAATCCTGACCTGCAACTGTTGGGGGGGGGATTGCAAGGGTGAGTACATGTCGTACTCAGCAAGTGTGCAAAGTATGACATGTAGCTGATTCAAAGGACGAATATATAATGGCTAAGTGCTGAAAAATACATTAAAACATTTGAAAAGCAATATATTATATGTATATGAAATAAACCCATCATAAGCTATGTATTTATCATAATACAAGTCCATATTCCATATCCATCATCATATACCAATATCCATATTCAATACCAGAATTTAACTCATAACCATCCATAACCATAACCAAATCCCAATTTCCCTCTAATCATGGAAATTGTCCAGGTGCTCATAACCGGGAGCACAACTACCATGATAGTTATATTTGACTTTGCAAAGTTTGTACCGTTTTACCCACTTGTTTGTGATTTCATCACCCGTCGGCGACTAAAGAAACCTCCCTTGCGCCAATTACACTTCCTTTGGTGTATGGCCAAGAGATCACAAAATAGCTTTTACAAAGGGATTACTAGCCTATTTAGACCGCACTGAGGTTTCTACGGTGGCGATGCCTCCAACTGAGCACATCTTCAACCAAGGGCCCCCTCTTGAGCCGTTCGGATCCCAGGGTAGTCCCACCATTCATCAACAAACCCAATCCGACTACCCCTTCCCCGAGCATCCATAATGGTCCAAATAACACTAACAAAGCCCTAATTAATCAGCTACGCCGCACCCATACTTGGCCTCGTGGTGGCATTGTAGTACTGTCTTATTCTCGCATGAACCAGTCCTTAAATCTAAAGCACCGGTTCACATTAACCATAATATCATTAATGCGTAATTAAATGTATAGTGTTGTTTTCCCATCCCAATTAATTAAGCGAAGCGAAAAGGTAAAAAGCCCATCCCGACTGTATACCATAATTCCAGGTGACAAGAGTGGTTAAACAAATCTAGTAAACTTCCTACCATAGGATTTCCCATCAAATTGACACAGCATGCAGTTTTACAAACAAAACATTTATTTCAAAAATAGGATCAATATGCTTCAAGAACACTTGCCTTGCTCTTGGGATTGATTCGGGTCAAAGCCTAAAAACTCTTTGTGCTGGAGATCCTCCACGGCACCCTCTAGCGCAAATCCGTCTAATACGCACAATAAACGTACAAGACAAGAATACAATCAAAGAGTGCACAAATATTACTCAATATGACATGACATGCATGATTAATGCAAATGCAAGGTGAAACTTGTTAATGAGTTGATTTTAATGATCACTTACTAGTTCTAATTGCTTTTCACAAGTTTACACAGGTTTGGAGTTTATTTGATCAAATTTTAGAATTAATTTGACACAATTTAACCAGGAAAATTGGATTAGTCCGCTAGGGACTGGACAAGTCCGCACTTGTGCGAAACTGATGAACTAGGGTTTTCTAGATCGATGTGGATTTGGAGATTAGGGGTTGAATTTACCTACGAAAAAGAGAATAGAAGTTATACTAGGTGTTTAGGACTCCAATGAATCAAGAAACTTGGAGGTAACACTTTGATCTTGATGATCTAGGGTTGGTGATGAACTTGGAGATGAATTGGTGATGAAGAACAAAACTTGATGGAGATCTTGATTCTCTTTCGTTTCCTCCTCTTCTTCTTCTTGCCTGGGATCTCCTCCTCCCTCCTTGATGGTGGCTCTCCATGAACTAGGGTTTGGGTGGGGTGGAAAATTGGCAAATAGATGTCAAGCCAAGGGGTGTGGTTGTTTATATAGAGATGGAGGCTAGGGTTAGATAGATTTCGAGTTTGGGATGACTAGAGGCCGGTTTACAGTCCCACATGGGCTCTAAAAGAGTTAGGCATGACGTCCCTAGGCCCACTTAACGCAAAACCCAAGAAACAAGTCGTGAAAGAAAAGATCAACTCGGAGTCGCGAAATATCGGACAAGTCCGAAAAGGGCCGGACTAGTCTGAATTTGTCCAGAGAGAAATCAGACAACTCTGGCCAAAAATCAGACAAATCTGACTTTAGTGAGAGAGGAAAACGGACAAGTCCGCTAGAACACCGGAATAGTCGGGACAAGTCCAGGGACTTAACAAATTTTCAAGGATTCTTGGAACATCGGACTAGTTCGCATAGTATCAGACAAGTCCAGAAGTGTCCAGAAGCAAAAACAGACTAGTCCTCAGCAAAAATGGACAAGTCTGATCAAGGTAAGAGAAAAATCGGACTAGTCCGCACTTCCCAGAATTTTAAGTACGGTTTTTTTCCAAATCGATTTTAAACTTATTCCTCTTTATGTGGATTAATGTTAGACATGTATATGAATGTATGTAGGGCATGATGCATGAAAAAGAGGGTGTTACAAACCTACCCCCTTTAAAATGAATCCCGCCCTCGAGATTCGACGCGGAAGAGAAGAGATAGGGAAATTCCTTCTCGAGATCTACCTCCAATTCCCACGTTGCTTCTTTTTCTGTGTGGTGCTTCCATTGAACTTTACACCATCTAATAACATTTTTCCTTCTGACCCTCTCCTTTGTTTCCAAGATTTTGACTGGTTGTTCTGCATAAGTCAAATCTGCCCCTAATTACAATCCTTCCAGTGGCGCTTGTTCTTCCGGTACTCTCAATCACTTCTTCAGTTGGGAAACATGAAAGACATCATGGACATCCGAAAGATGAGCTGGCATCTCCAACTTATATGCTACTTCTCCTCTTTTGTCCAAAATCTTGAATGGTCCAATGCAGTGAGGTGCTATCTTGCATCTTATGTTAAACCTCTTATGACCTCTCAATGGTGACACGTTGAGGTAAACAAAATCTCCCACTTCAAAGGCTAATTTCCATTTCCTATTGTCCACATAGCCTTTTTGTCTTGATTGGGCAGCCCTCAAGTTTTCACGAATAACCTGGACTTGTTTTTCAGCCTCTTGCAACACATCGTGCCCAAATACTTGATTCTCCCCTGTCTCATTCCAGAACAAGGGTGTCCTACACCTCCTTCCATATAGTGCTTCATATGGTGACATCCTCAAACTCGCTTGGGAACTATTGTTGTATGAAAATTCTGCATATGGCAAGCTCTTGTCCCAACCATTCCCATGCTTTAAAGCACAAGCTCTTAACACATCCTCCAAAATTTGATTGGTCCTCTCAGTTTGTCCATCCGTTTGAGGGTGATATGCCAAACTGAAGTTCAACCTTGTTCTCAATGCTTCATGCAATTTCTGCCCAAATCTGGAGGTAAATTGAGAACCTCTATTGAGACAATCTTCTTCGGTACTCCGTGCCGACACACAATATGATCCATGTATATTTCGGCCAATTGTGCAGCTGTATACTTGGTCTTCACAGGGATGAAATGAGCTGATTTGGTTAACCGATCCACAATTACCCAAATTGAGTCATAACCAGACAGAGTACACAGCAATCGAACTATAAAGTCCATACCGATCTCTTCCAACTTCCACTTCGGAATCTTCAGTGGCTGCAATAATCCGGCTGGCCTTTGATGTTCCGCCTTTACTCGTTGACATATATCACATAAGGTGACATATTCGGCTATGTACTTCTTCATGCAATCCCACCAATAGCAGGTCTTCAAGTCTTTGTACATCTTCATACAACCAGGGTGAATCGAGTATGGTGAGTCATGTGCCTCCTTTAATATTGTCTCTCGAATATGCTTCACATTAGGCACGACAATCCTTTTCCAAGCCATAGGGTACCATGTTCATCCTCATCAAATCTTAATTCTCTCCCTTCTCGGGTCCTTTCCTTGATTTCTTGTATTTCCTCATCCTTCGCTCGGCCCTCTCGAATTTCTTGCTCTATGGTCGGATTTAACTCCATCATTCTCATCTCATTTACAAATCCAAGGTTCAACCGTTCAAACTCCTTACATAACTCGGATAGTAACTCTCGAACTGTGAGTTGATGACTTACTCCATTTCTACTCAAAGCATCGGCCACTACATTGGCTTTTCCCGGATGATAGTTGATCCCCAAATCATAATCTTTGATGAGATCCAACCATCTTCGTTGCCTCAAATTCAGATTCGTTTGTGTAAAAATATACCTAGGACTCTTGTGATCCGTATAAATTTCACACCTATGTCCAAGGATATAGTGTCTCCAAATCTTCAACACGTGTACTACGGCTGCATGTTACAAATCATGGGATGGGTAATTCTGCTCATGTTTCTTCAATTGTCTTGATTCATAGGCTACTACATGACCTTCTTGCATCAATACACATCCAATTCCCTGTCTTGATGCGTTGCAATAAATATCAAAACTCTTGCTCACATCTGGCAGTACAAAACTGGGGTTCTTGTCAACCTCTACTTGAACTCCTCAAAACTTTTTTGACAAGTTTGAGTCCATTGGAAAGCCTTTCCCTTCATTAGCAATTCCGTCATTGGCATGGCTATCTTGGAAAGTCCTTGATGAATCGACGATAATATCGAGCCATTCCAAGAAAACTCCTTATTTCCTTTACGTTTTGCGGGGGTTCCCATTTCAACACGTCCCTCACCTTTCCTGGGTCAACCAAAACTCCTCCCCCTAAAATGATATGACCAAAAAACGACACTTCCCTTAACCAAAACTGACATTTGTTGATATTTGCGTACAATCGATGCTCCCTCAATTTTTGCAACGTAAGCCTCAAGCGTTACTCATGTTCCTTCTCATACTTCGAGTAGATCAAAATGTCATCAATAAACACCACTTCAAACTTGTCCAAGTACTCCATGAAGACCTTATTCATGAGGTACATAAAGTACACAGGTGCATTGGTCAATCAAAAAGACATCACGATGTATTCATAAGATCCATACCATGTCCTAAAAGCTGTCTTGGGTATGTCCGATGGTCTAATCTTCATTTGAATGTGTCCCGACCTCCAATCAATCTTAGAGAAGACACAAGCACCCTTCATCTGATCAAACAAGTCTTTTATGCGTGGCAAGGTGTACTTGATCTTGATTGTTACCTCGTTGAGAACTCGGTAATCTACGCACATCCTTTGGGATTCATCCTTCTTGTCCACAAATAGAACGGGCGCTCCCCAAGGTGAAGAGCTAGGGCGAATAAAACCCTTCTCTAGTTGCTCTTGAATTTGCTTCTTGAGCTCCGCTAATTCCATAGGAGGCATCCTATACAGCCTCTTAGCTATAGGTGCAGTTCCAGGTATTAAGTCAATAGCAAAGTCAATATCTCGATCAGGTGGCATACCTGGCAACTCGTCCAGAAAAACATCCAAAAATGCACACACCACTGGAATCTCCTCAATTGCGGCACCTTCCATATGATTCAGCTCCAATTTCTTCGGTGTGTGCTGCTATGCTTCAAACTCTACGGTGATCCCTTCCTCATTGGTCAACTTTACCATCTTCGTGGCACACTCAATAACTCCATGGTGCTTCCTCAACCAATCCATACCGAGTATAATGTCCAATCCTTGGGAATCCAAAACAATGGGAATGCAAAATTCTGCTGTCCACGGTTCCCTTGTGGATGTCCTCCATTGGGTCTTGGGTTTTGCCTCGGTGCATTGCTTCCTTGACCAAGGGCTGACTTAGGACATTGATGCGCAAAGTGTCCAGCTTCTCCACAAGTATAGCACTTCTTAACTCCCCAGAATTATTGGGACACGCCTAGTTTTGAGCATTGGCACCAGGAATGTTAGCATGAGGTGCAAAAGGAATTGGAGGCCTAGGTGCTTGCATGACAGGGCGCTGCTGCACAAACTGAGTTGGGCGCGGTGCAAATCCAGGGCGTTGTACAGGAGCAAAGGAGCCATAGTATGGCGCATTAGGAGGCGCAAAAAGAGGGCGCACATTACTTCCATATTATTGTCCTTGATATGACGCCTTCCTCTTATTGTCTTGCTCCATCTCACGGACCTTATTTTCAACCACAATTGCTTTGTCCACAATCTTCTGGAAATTAGAATAGTCACAGTTCAGCAATTGTACTTGGATTTCATTGTTGAGGCCTCTCATGAACAAGTATTGTTTCCGGCTGTCCCGGCTCACATCCTCAGGCGCATACCTTGAGAGTTGAGTGAGTTTATTGAGATATTCACTCACGCTTGATCTTCCTTGCCTTAAGTTCTCATATTCTTACCTCTTCAAAATCATAACACCTTCTGGCACATAATGAGAACGGAAACACTCCTTGAATTCCGCCCACGTAATTCTCTCTTGGTTCTCATGAGCATTGCATAAAGAATCCCACCAATCTGCAGCTGCTCAACCGAGTTGATGAGAAGCAAATAGCACCTTCTCCCGATCAGTGCATTGGACAATAGCAAGTTTCTTCTCCACGGACTTGAGCCAATCATCGGCATCCATAGGGTCGGCAGCTAGATCAATGGTTGGCGACCTAGTCCTCATGAACTCTCCCAACTGGTTATGAGGAGGTGTGGTGGCAGTGGAGGCATGCGGGGCTGATTTTTTATGTTACCAGCCTGCAGTTGTCCTATAGTTTGTATCATGGTCTGCATGAGCTGGTTTTGCATAGCCAATAGCTGCTCAATGTTGCTAGCTCCATGAGCAAGTCCTTGTCCATTGTTGTTTTGAGGTGCTCCACTGTTCTCCTCCTCATCATTGCCGTCCCTCTGGTTGCGAGTTCTCACCATCTGAAAAAAACGCAAGAGATAAGAATTTAAAAACGTCCCCAACTATATGCATTACGGGATATGAAACTAAACAACTAACTAGCCTATGTGGACATGGCAATGCTAAAGCATCCCAAAATCCTCTATTAAGCACACAAGCAACCAATATATAGCAACAACACACCAAACAAAAACACATCAGTTCCTGAGTGCTCCTATGTGCTCTAAAGTGTCCATTCTATCTAGGTTGCATCCTACGGTCAACCTGGCTCTCATACCAATTTGTGACACCTGTTTTCGAAAGTGAACCAAGTGAACGCATATGTGTGCCTAGGATGTTCAACACACATACACGAGTGCAATCACAAAAGAGTATACAGAAAATTACCACAAGACAAGATTAATTATCAAATTTTATTACAAAAACCATATTATCCTCAAATACAAGTTCTATTAAATATTAATGACAAGTTCAACTAATGCAGCGGAAATAACTAATTAAGCACCTAAGCAAACTAAACAGTTAGGCAGCTTAAGCAATAGGGTAGCGCAGCTCCAATCAACACCACAGGCAAAGCTGACGGTAGATACGGCCTATCATCGTTAAACTCCAAATCCTGACTTGCAACTGTTGGGGGGGGGGGGGGTGGGGGAATTGCAAGGGTGAGTACGTGTCGCACTCAGCAAGTGTGAAAAGTATGACATGTAGCTGATTCAAATGACGAATATAATAATGGCTTATTGCTGAAAAGTACATTAAAACATTTGAAAAGCAATATATTATATGTATATGAAATAAACCCATCATAAGCCATGTAGTTATCATAATACCATTCCATATTTCATATCCATCATCATATATTAATATCCATATTCAATACCACAATTTAATTCATAACCATCCATAGCCATAAACAAATCCCAATTTCCCTCTAAACATGGAAGTTGTCGGTACCCTGCATACCGTATACCCCTTGGGTCTACAAAAAGACCAAAGGAACTTCACCTGTCTAAGTTGAAGACCTGCAAAGGCCCCACGTGTCACACGGGACCGGACCTGCTCCCTCTCTATGGTTAGTCCTGGTGCTGCCACGAGTATACAACAACGAGACCTACATCCCACACTTGGGATAGCTCCAGGCCAAACACCTGTGCAACACCCCCGGACCTAACCCTCGACAGAGGGAAACTTCAGCATCAACACGTGTACATCTACACCGGACCTACCTGTCCTAGACGGAAAGCTCCAAAGCTGCCACGTGTCCAACCGCCGGACCTTCAGCCTCAACAATCAAACTGATGGACCCTCCAATGGCTGGGACCTTCAAGGGGCAATCAAAGAAATCAAGACCCGATTAAGTGTCATTAATACCATATTAATGACACATGATCGGAAGGCCTTAATACCAGTAAACGCATTACCAAGGCCTGTTACCTCGCTATTAAGGGTAATTAACCTCATTAATTGTGTGTTAAGCATCAGTAACCGCCAGGGCCACATGTCGGGGCAGGCTAACGGTGTAACGACCTGTCCTTGTACTATAAAAGGACTAGTTAACTATACACAGAGGACGGCTCTTTTGAACTCGGAGACCTCTCCCATACTCAGCTCTAACACCCAATACAACAACTACACACCCCGTGGAGTAGGATATTACGCTCAGGCGGCCCGAACCACATAATCCTTGTGTCTATTTGCCATCGTGTTCTGAATCTCTGCATGCCCAATACCGAACTACCAACTCCGCGGGCTACCAACAGTAGTACCACGAGAATTGTCGGATCAACACTCCGACAGCTGGCGCGCCAGGAAGGGGTGCCCGAGATTCAAACATGGTGAACTCCGTTGTTGGATCGTCAAATGGCAATCCTTCTGCGCAACCTGCTGGAGGCAATCCCTCCAACATGCTGCCGCCAGCAGGTGTTGTGGCTCCAGCAGGAGTCATACCACCTCCGCCACCGTCCGCACCAGCGAATCAAGCTGAACAGCGGGATGGATCATCTGCGTCGGTCACGACATCGGCTAACAACAACCCTGAAAACGCGCTCCATGCCGCGCGTGCTCTTCTCCAACGCCCACCACCTCCAGGTGCATCCCAGGGTGCAATGGAGCAGTGGAGGGCTGATGTGGAACATTTGTTTGCAACAGCAGCCGATCACATCAGCAAACCAAGGTCCTCCCCCCTCAGGGCGGGCACCATCGCAGCATCAGACCATGTCGGGCAGACTTGGTCCGCACGCTTCCCAGCATAGGTGTTGCGTCTCAACAAGTGACGTCGCTGCCTCTCGAGGCGCTATGCACCCATAAGGTAACTAGGCTTTCAACTCATGACCTCCGGGTGGAGCTTGATCGTCGTTATCGTCAACAAGATGGCCACGTCCGTATCGAGCGCGCCTATGAAAGGCGAGAGGCTCGGGACAGTCCTGCTCCCGAGGGAGTAGGAGGGGGGCTGTTCTGCCCTGGCCATGCATCTACGCATGGTCAGATGGCCACAAAAGTACCGGCCTCACCTGCCGGAGAAATTTGACGGGACTGTCAATCCCGCTAAATTTCTCCAAATATACTCCACTGCAATCCTTGCGGCCGGAGGCAACGAGGCCGTAATGGCCAACTACTTCCCTGTGGCTTTAACTAGGACTGCCAGGTCCTGGTTCATGAGCCTTCTGCTCGACTCCATAAACAGTTGGGCGGAATTGTTCCAACAGTTCACCGCCAATTTCGGAAGTTCATACACCCGACCAAGCACCGAACTAGACCTTTTTGCTGTCAAGCAGAAGGGGGGAGAGTCCATGTGATCTTTCATCCAGAGGTTCTCCCAGGTACGAAACACCATTCCTTCTATCTCTACCACTTTTGTTATTATGGCATTTAGATAGGACGTACGAGACAAGAAGATGCTGGAGAAGCTGGCGACCAAGGAGATCACTAGCGTCACGGAACTCTTCAGTTTGGCAGACAAATGCACCAAAGCTACGAAGGGCCGTGAAATGCACTCCCAACCTCCTCCGGAGGACAACAAAAAATCCTCCAAGGGTTAAGCCACTACCTCCGGGAGTGGTAAAAGAGAAGAAAAAGTCCAACGACAAGAAAAAGCCGTCAGCCAGCACACCAACTGCTGCAGCTGCTGCAGCTCCGGGTGACCGGGGGCCACGCCCCGAAAAACGGCCTTGACCGTCATATGAAGATGGAGGCAGCTCCAAGATGTGGTGTCCTATACACAAGTCGAACAGCCACAATTTGGAAGGCTGCCGGGAGGTCCAGAACCTTGCCGAGCGCTACAACAAGCGCCAATAAGAAGTTCCTTTCCGTCAAAGGGAAGGGAAACAGAAAGTCGACGAAGCTCCGGTTGAAGAGGAGTTAGGCTTTCAGGACCCTAAAAAGGTCCTGAAGGCTGTTTACACCTTCGTCGACAATGACTCCGACGTCTCCAACAATGAACGTCAGAAAACAATGAAAACCATCTTTGGTGGTTCGTGGGACATCACCTCCCGACGTGTCCTCAAGACCATGCTGCGGGACATGGCCTCAGTAGCTCCAACTACCAGGGCAGAGCCGCACCGGAAGTGGATGGACACTGCCATCACTTTCTATGGTTTGGACTGCCCTCGAAATATGATCGGAGCTGGCCAACTCCCATTGATGGTAACTCCGACCATCAACTACATCCAACTCAACCATGTAATGGTGGACGGAGGTTCGGGGCTGAACCTCATAAGCTTTGAAGCTTTCGTCAAGCTTCAGCTACGACCTTTGGACCTTCGGCCCTCCCGACCTTTCTCCGGAGTAGGTCCGGGGGCCATCACCCCTCGGTGCAATTACTCTTCCGGTGACCTTCGGGACCTGGGAGAATTACCGCACTAAGAAGTTGGTCTTCGATGTGGTGCAGATCAACTTAACCTTCAACGCCATTTTGGGAAGGCCAGCCTTATACAAGTTCATGGTTGCTGCTCATTATGGCTACTCGGTGTTGAAGATGCCAACACCAGCCGGTGTTCTTTGGATCCGTGGAGATCGCACTGCCAGAGTGACAGCTCTGGAAGAACTCCACACGCTTGCTACAGCGCAGGAGGAAGAATCCGGAAAGGAGCATGATCCAAAACCCCCGAGTATTCATCATTGAGGTTCAACTTCCGCACCTCGCGTGCAACCAAGAGGCAACACCGACATTCCCGTCAAAGTCGTCCAAATCGGTTCCGACACCGCTTAGACCACCCGTATATCGGGAGGTTTGAATGACAAATAGGAACTCGCGCTCATCACTTTCCTCCGGGCTAATGTCAACGTGTTTGCCTGGCAACCGTCACAAATGCCTAGAATCCCTAGGGAAGTGATTGAGTACAATCTGAAGATCTATCCCGACGCTCGGCCTGTACACCAGAAGCCTCAGAAGCAATCCGTAGAGCGACAAAACTTCATACGTTAAGAAGTGAAGAAGTTGCTCGAAGATGGATTCATCCGAGAAGTCTTCCACCCAAAATGGCTGGCGAACCCAGTCGTTGTACCCAAGGCCAGCGGGAAGCTTCGGATGTGTATTGACTAAAATACATTAAATAAGGCATCTCCAAAACATCCATTCCCACTACCTAGAATAGATCAGATGTGACACCTGGTTCCAAATATGAACCAAGCGTAACGCATATGTGTGCCCAGGAAGTTCATCACACATATACGGTTGCATCACAAACGATATACAGAATTTAACCACGTCTTAACTAATAAATAAGTACTTTATTACAATAATCCAATAGATCACGAATGATAAAACTCTAAATAATGCAGCGGAAAATAAACTAAGCAGCACGACTCCAATCCACAGGCAATTGACGGCGGTACGCAACCTAGTACTCCACGTGATCCTCAGGGTACTCCCAATTGTCTCCAGTAGCTGTTGGGGGGGATTGCAAGGGTGAGTACATGTCGTACTCAGCAAGTGTGGAAAGTATGACATGTGGCTTATTCAAATGACGAATGTAATAATGGCTAAGTGCTGAAAAGTACAGTAAAACATTTGAAAAGCATTATACTATGTCTATGTGAAACAATCCCATCATCACCATCATATTAACAAAATATAAACCATGTCCAATTATTGCCAACATCACCATTATCCATGTCCAATTACCATAACTCAAATTAATATCCAAGACCATAATCCATAAACCATAACCATTACCAACCCATAACCATAAACCAACCATAACCATCCCAAATCCCACTTCCAACTGTAATCATGTAGGTCATCCAGGCGCTCATAACCGAGAGCACGACTATCATGATAGTTTTTAACACTCTGCAGAGGTTGTACCACTTTAACCCACAAGTTCGTGATTTCATCACCTTTCGATGACTAAGAAACCTCCATTATGCCATCTCACACTTCCGTAGGTGTGTGGCCAAGAGATCACAAAATAGCCTTTCAAAAGGGACTACTAGTATGTACGGGCCCACTAAGGTTTCACCGGCAGGCTTGAATCTCCATTCTCCCACCCCTGAGCCCCCTCGTGTGCCATGCGGATCCCCGAGCAGTCCTCCTCGACTCCCATTCCCCGCGCCATCCAATGATCCATACAATACTAGCAGCGCTCCTAATTATTCAGCTACGCCGCACCCATACTTGGCCTTGTGGTGGCACTGTTGACCTGGCATATTCTCGCATGAACCGGTCCTTAGATCTAAGGCAAGCAAACCACCATAACATCCAACCCATCCACATACCAGGCTTGCTTAGATCACCCATCGTATTGACCAGTTCACATTAACCAAAATATCATTGATGCATAATTAATTGTGTAGTGGTGTTTGCCATCCCAGTTAATTAAGCGAAGCAAAAAGGTAAAAAACCCTTCCCGACTCTCTACCATATATTCTAGGTGACAAGGGTGGTCAACAAAACTAGTAAACTTCCTACCATAGGATTCCCCATCATATTGACACAAGCGTGCAAGTTCGCAAACAAAACATTTAATAAAACAGGATCAATATGCTTCAAGGACACTTGCCTTGCTCCGACGGATGGGGTTGCTCAAGCGCTTCAAAGTCTTGATTTTGGAAATCCTCGTATGCGGCCTCTTGAGCACGTTCCTCTACGCGTGATCATACATACAAGAAAACATATACAATTCAACATTATGCACGCAAAATAATCAACATGCAATGACATGCATGCATGCACAATTCAATAATTAATTTACTACGGTCGTTTAATAATTAGATGCAACTAGTTCATACGTGTTCGTATGAGTTTACAGGGGTTTTAGGGTGGATTAATGCTGATGAAAATAAAATTATGGTGCAACTAAAATCAATTTACGTCTATTAGATTCAATATGGTCGCTAAAATTCGCATCGGGAACATGGCCTACCGTAGATGCGATGGCTTCGATGATCGCTGGATGGGGACAATGCGTAGACAAAGTAGATGCGTGAGATCATCCGGCGGCACGACGACAGCGGCGCGTTGGCGACGTCGATCTCCAGCGAACGGTGGGTCCCTCCTCTTTTTCTTCCTCTCCTTCCCCTCTTTTCCCTGGCAGCGCAGCTCCCTGGACTCCGTTTTTTTTGCTTCTGTACCGGCGACGGCGGCTTGCTGGATCGGAGAAACCCGAGGGACCTACGGTCCTTTTTATAGGGGCGTGGGGGTGGGGGGGGACTCGATCGGGGCCGAGTCGAGTCTGGGAGTCACGCGCAGGGGGCGCGCGCGTTGCGTCTTGGTCGCGGGGAAACGGGAGGCGGGGCCCGTATGGCGCTGCGGCGCGCTGGAATCGCGCGCGGCGCGCGTGAGGGCGAGCGTGCGGTGCTGCGCGGTCGGCGGCGAGCGGGCCGGGGCACACGCGGATCGGGTCAACCCGGCGGGGCGGGAGTCGGCGGGGGGGGGGGGGGGGGGGGGGGGGGGGGGGGGGGGGGGGGGGGGGGGGGGGGGGGGGGGGGTGGGGGGTCTGGCGCTTGTGCGCGCGAGCTGCGCGGGAGGCGGCGGGGCTGGGGGCGCTAGCTGGGCCGTTCGGGCGGCTTTGCCGGCGGTTTCCCTTTCTCTTTTTTTCTTTTTTTTAGTATTATTATTATTTTATTATTTATATTTATTTATTTTACTTTTTGTATACTTTCTTTTATTATATAATTTTATTATATATATTTATATATATATATTATTTATTATTTATTATTAATATATATATTATTAATATTAATATTTTATCTATTTTTATATATTGTTATATATATTATTTATATATATATTTATATATATTTTTATTATTATTTTTATACTTATTCCTTATTACAAGTTTTAGGCTATAACTATTATTTTCTTTTTCTTCTTTTGCTACACATATTTGTATATGCATGTTTTATTATTTTTTCTTTTATTCTACAAGTGTTTAATGCATGATCATGTATGCAATGCATGATGCGAAAATTTAGGGTGTTACATCAGATAGTGGATTCCACCTCCGGGTGTGAATTATTGTGTTTCCTAGACGCGTATTCTGGGTACCATCAAATCATAATGTCTAGGGAAGATGAAGAGCATACCTCCTTCATCACAGTAGATGGATTATATTGTTACACTGCCATGACATTTGATCTCAAGAATGCAGCTTCAACATTTGTACGAGCAATGTACAAAAGTTTCGGAGAGCTCATCAGAGATGTAGTGGAAGTGTATGTCGATGACATCGTCATCAAGATCAAGAACAAGGAGTCATTCCTAGACACCTTGCAAGCCGTCTTCGACAAGTTGCGAGTCACTCGCACGAAGCTAAACCCGGACAAGTGTGTCTTCGGGGTTAGCTCCGGGAAACTTCTTGGTTTTCTTGGTAAACCACCGAGGAATAGAAGCAAACCCCGACAAAGATAAAAGCTATTGAAGACATGCGGCCACCAGCCCACATCAAGGACGTCCAGAAGCTGACTGGTTGTCTAGCTGCCCTCAGCTGGTTCATCTCAAGACTATTGGAACGGGCGCTACCCTTCTTCAACCTATTGAGGAAGTCCAGACCATTCCAATGGTCTGAAGAAGCTGAGAAGGCATTCTAGGAGCTGAAGCAGCTCCTCACCACCCTACCAACCTTGGTAGCTCCGAACCCTTGTGAGCCACTCCTGCTTTACATTTCAGCAATTGACGAAGTTGTCAGCATGGTCCTGGTTGCGGAAAGGCTCGAACTATCCTCAATTCAGGAATCCAGATCCCTTCGGAGGATCCGGAGCTACCTGAAGTCGAGTTTGGGTCCCAGCTCCTAGACCCGGATCCTCAAGGAGAGACTCCGGAGGATCCATCTCACTCAAATGAAGGAGTCACTGCTACTGAGCAACATGACCCGGGCCCCATTGGGAAGGTCCGGATCACTTGAGAAGAAGCTCCGAGCTCCTCCAACCGGAACCCGGAGGTCCCCGAACAAGGTCTGGACCCCTCCGGGAGGGTCCGAACGGATGAGGAGGAAGTTCCGGGCCCCTTCGGGAGGGTCCGGACGATCCAGCACCCCAGTGTACTTCATCAGTGAAGTACTTCATGATGCCAAGACTCAGTACCTAGAGGTGCATAAGCTTCTCTACGCAGTTCTTATTTCCTCTAGGAAGCTCCGACACTACTTCCAAGCTCACAAGATTTCAGTGGTAACCTCTTATCCACTGCGTGCAATCTTGCATAACCCCAATTCCACTTGGAACATTACAAAGTGGGCAGCAGAATTAGCCGATTTCGACCTCAAATACATTCCAAGACAAGCGATCAAGAGTCAAGCATTGTCGGACTTCGTGGCGGAATGGACCCCCTCTCCATTGAATCTGGGGCCCCCAGTGAGCAGAAGTCGGAACCCAAGGTTTCGGTCTTCACTGAGCCTAACTGGACTCTCTACTTCGATGGCTCTGTGCAGAAGCAGGGGGCTGGAGCTAGAGTCCTTCTCCTTGCTGCGACCGGGGAGAAGGATGATTACAAGGTGCACCGTGACTTCAAGGCAACCAACAACATGGCGAAGTATGAAGCACTAATTTATGGACTTAAGATGGAATTATCATATGGTGTCAATAAGCTGTTGGTAAAGGGTGATTCACAGCTTGTTGTAAAACAATTCAAAGGTGAATGTTGCTGCAACAACCCTCAACTAGCCGCATACATACTCGAAGTCTATAAGCTTCAGAAGGACTTCGACATTTTGGATGTTTGCCATGTCCAGCGCCTCAACAACGCTGAAGCCGAGAAGCTCTCTATGAAAGCTTCAACCGGGGCTCCAGCTCCCGACGGAACCTTCGTCCGGAGGTTGTCTAAACCTACAGCTCATCCTGCCAAACTGAGCGAAGGGGGTGCGACTAGCACCTCAAAGCTGGCGGTCCCGATGGCCCTGTTACCATGGCGTCCATCAAGGGTCATAGGTGCTGCAGGAAGCTCCGAGCAAACCAACACGCAAGTCTCAAATTCTCAAGTTAGTTCCGATGCATGGATCTCGGAGATCCGGAGCTACTTGAAAGACAATTTCCTTCCTGAAGATAATGTATCCGCTGACCGGATAGTCAGATTGGCTAAAAGATACACTGGTAGAAGGGGATCTCTATCGGTGTGGTGCAAACGGCGTCCTAATGCGGTGCATTACAAGGGAAGAAGGCTGCGAGCTTCTTGTAGAAATCCATGGAGGCGAGTGTGGGAACCAAGCGTCTTCCCGCACGCTGGTTGGTAAAGCCTTCTGGCATAGCTTCTACTGGCCTACAATGCTCCAGGATGCAACTGAGCTAGTGAAGAAATGTGAAGCATGCCAGTTCCATGCAAAGCAAATTCACACACCGGCTCAGCTTCTACAAATGATACCTCCTACATGGTCTTTCGCCGTGTGGGGGATGGATATCTTGGGACCTTCCTCAAGAGCAGTCGGAGGTTACAAGTTCCTGTACGTTGCCATTGACAAATTCACCAAATGGCCGGAAGCAACTCCAGTTGTGACAATAAACAGGCAATCAGCTATCAACTTCTTGAAGTCCATCTTATGCACAATTGGAGTCCCAAACAAGATCATAACTGATAATGGGACCCAGTTCACAAGCTCTGCATTCCAAGGATATTGCGAAGACCTCAGCATTTAGGTCAGCTACGCCTCCGTAGCTCACCCGACAAGCAATGGCCAAGCCGAGAAAGCAAATGCAAAAATCCTAAAAGGACTCAAGACGCGCACATATGAGCGCCTGAAAAAACATGAAGCCAACTGGATCGAAGAGCTTCCGCCCACACTGTGGGCCAACAGGACAACTCCAAACTGGTCAACTGGAGAGACACCCTTTTTCTTGGTGTACGGAGCTGAAGCAGTCCTTCCTCCGGAAATCACCTTGGGGTCGCTCCGGATTCGGACCTTCGACGATGCCATGTAGGACCAGCTCCGGCATGAAGACCTTGACCTCCGACACATATGCGTTACGCTTGGTTCATATTTGGAACCAGGTGTCACAAATTGTGGAATGCCCGATACCGCCAAGCTCTTCGGCGCTATCACCAACGGCATGTTCACAGACGACATCCTCGAGGAAGGCGATCTGGTGCTACGGAGAATACAATCCACAGAAGGGTTAAACAAACTTCCCCCCAGCTGGGAAGGAACCTTTCGAGTGATCAAAGTATCCCGTCCTGGATGCGTTCGCTTGGCAACCGAGGATGGGACACCCTCTCCCTAATCCTTGGAACATGGAGCACCTCTGTAAGTTCTACACTTAATATCACGGAGGTGAGTCTGTAGTTACATGTGATGTATGTTATAGAGTCATTGTAACAGAGTCGGGTAGCTCCTCCAGGAGAACAGCCGGACCTTCCTCGGAAGGTCCGCAAAGTTCAGGCAACACTTGTCACAGTCTCAGAACTAAAAGTGTAGCTAGCTACCTTGGTTCAAACGAGAAGTGAAACACACTTAGCCTGGTTTTGTACCCTAAGAGTGTACTTGTTTCCCCTGTACCCCGGACCTATAATGAAAGACATCATTGTGTTAAAACAGACTCCACGTGCATTTACTTTGTAGAGGCTCAATATTTTTTATTTTTCTCTTTCTTGTCAATAAAAAAGTTGTGCAATTCTTAGGAAACTTTAGCTCGACCAGTTCATGTGCGATTCGAGTTGCGTCGTCTATTCTTCTGGGTCTCAAACATTGTTAATGGTCTACTCATCTGAATGCCGCCAAGCCAATCTAGGGCCGGAGTGTGCTATCGACATAGCCTGGTCATGCACCCTAAGTACACCACTCTACCTACACCCCGGTAGGCTGAAGTAAGGCGAGTCCACAAATGATCAGGACCTGGAGGAAACAAGCCAGTGCACTTGATTGTATTTAGAATTGTGTTCGATCTAAAACTTTATCGGAAATAGTAAGTTGCTATTGAGTTATAGACAAGAAATGGATTTTACTGTTTTCCTTGACTTCAGTGTGTAGGGAAAATAAAGATCCCATGATGATGGTGAATGACCGGAGCTACCAAAGCTCTGACATCCCCTAAGGTGGCTTGCATCGATGTTCCAACATTGATAACAAGCGTCTCTGGAGCTATTAAGCTCCGGTAAAGCCAGGGGGCCAACTGTCAACGTGAAGAAACGATGGTGGGAAGACTCCATAGTGGGGTCTACTGTTAACACACCGCTTGTTGACAGAGGTCACTGCTGGAGCTACTAAGCTCCGACATCCCAGAGGATTAACCGTCAATGCTCTACGCGTTGATGGAGACTGCCGCCAGAGCTACTAAGCTCCGACGATGGTCACTGCCGGAGCTAATAAGCTCTGATATCCTTAGGGGGACTCTACTATCGAAGACTTTGGACCAACGTTCTACAAGTTCGAAGCACGCAAGTATTCAACAACTGTTACATCCTCTTGGTACATGTTCAGAATCAAATTGTGTACATCTACCAGGGGGCCATGTGAGACAAAGGTGTTGAAGACAAAAGATGAAATTCAGAATAACTTGGATTTCATTCATCTGGAGACAGTAGATTACAAAATTGGAGAAAAAGAAGAATGAATACAAGCGGGGGCTACAAAGAGAGTCCTGGACCCTATGGAAGAATGAGGCGACCTTCATGGCAACATCTGACACGCTGTCTTGGGCGGCTTCTCCCTCTCCATCGATGGGGCCTTTATGCACCGAGTCAAGTGAGAACTGAGGGTCCCACCTTGTGTAGCACGTCAGCACGTATTTTGCGACGTTCTTCACTAGGGATTGTCCCACGGTTTCCAGCTGGTCCGCGATGACATCGCCCATCTTGGTGAGCTTGTTGCCTGCCGAACTCAATGCCTACAACGCCTGGTCCAGCTCTAGCTCCGGATCATCCGAACGCACGGGGCTAAAACCCATTAGCATCAGCACGTCGTTGGCTTTGCCCAGGAAGTCCCAATCTTGTTGGGACTCCACATCCCTCAAGCCTTGCATCTCCTCCAAGGATCTTCTGGTCGCTGCAAGCTCCGAATTCTCATGTGCAAGGCGCTCATCCTCTTTGGTGGTCTGTTGAATCTTTTCAGCAGCCTGCCTTTCGAGTTTACCGAGCTCCTCCTACCGGAGGTGGATCTTGTTTTGGTGGTCGACCAGGTCCTTCTCCCGGCCCCGCACCTTCTTCTTCCAGGTAGAAATTTCATCCTCCCTCTTGTGGAGGTCTTGTCGTTGCTGCCAGGCCTTCTTCTCCTCTTTCTCTCAGCGCTCATCCAACTTCTTGGTGCGCTCGACGAGACTCTTGTCACCCAGAGTCAACCTTTGGGTAAGCTCTTCCTCCCTCTTCACGAGGTCATCCCGCAGCTCCAGGAGTTTTTGCTCTTAATCTTCGAGCTTTTTCCTCCAGCTCCTCAAGGGCCTCCCGGCGCTTGACGAGGCTGTCGTAGATGGCGCTGAGCTTCTCCCCGCGATCATTCGTCGCGTTATTAGCAGCTACGACCTATTCGTGGATGGCCCGGGACTGGTTGCCGAGGGATCGCACCATGCTTTCCCTCTCATCCAGCAGCTTACCCCAGTACTCCAACCGGACCTTCTCATTCTTCACCCACTCCTTGTTGTCAGCCAGCCTCGACAGCGCCAACATGGTCTCGAATTGGAGCCGGTTGTGCCACCTCCTAAGAGTTTGGCGCTCCTCCTCGATGGCCTTGCTGTCGTGGTAAAAATCCTGCTGGACCTGACGAAGACTGGATCAGGCTTTGTCAATAGACAACGACAGAGGGATCGGGTCTAGACCTGCCGGTGTCCTCTCAGCTGGCTCCAGCGGGTTCTCCGTGACAAAATCGTGTCCCACTCTACAAGAGCGGTCCCCTGGGCTTCCACAACACCAGGGCCGTCCTCCAGGATAGCCTCGGCCGCCACCGAGGAAGGTCCTGCAACAGAAGTTTCGACCTCCGGAGTTGGCTCCGAAGGTCCCGCCGCCATGTCATCAACAACTCGCTCCTCAAGCGGGGGGCCGGCAGCTTCATCTAGGCACCCTAGCTCAGGTGCGGGCACCTCCAGAACCACCACCTCTGGGGCAGGCGCTGAAGGTTCAGCCGGAGCTGAAGCCACTTCCAGCTCCAACGTTGGCGCCTCCTCCATCGCTGGCTCAGGCGCTGGCGCTTCGACCGTCATGGGCTTGGGCGCCGGCACTTCTGCAGCAACCGGCTTAGGCGCCACAACTTCTTCGACGACTGGCTCAGGCGCGAGAACTACATCAGCCACCGGCTCTACCACCGGGAATTCATCAACACCCGGCTCTATCGCCGGGACCTCTTCAACCACTGGCTCGATTGTCGAGGCTTCAACAACATCCGACTCTATGTCCAGGACTACAGCTACCTCCGGCTCTAAGGCTGGAGCGTCCGTCATCTCAACATCCAAACCCGGAGCTTCAACCTCCGGGGCTGGTGCCACTGGTACATCTTCATTCCCGTGGTCCCGCGCTACCACGAGAGCTTCTAGGGATGAGTCGAGGTCCAGGACCACGACAGCCGGCGCTGGAGCTGTCGCGGCCTCAGCCACCTCTTCGGGCGGCGCTGGGATTGGAGTCGAAGCTTCCGCCTGCACAGCCTCAGCTGCTGTTGCAGGAACCAGAGCTTTAGCCCCATTCTTGGGCACTCTGTGGATGTGTAGGATCAAAGAGCACGTGAAAAGCTACCAGAGGGGGGTGAATGGCAGATTTAAAAATCTTACGCAGCGGAAACAATTAAACCCCAAACCCTTTCGGCAGAAAAACGATCTCTTAAAGAAATCGTGTGTGAGACTAATCTAAATGTGTTTCACCATGACAAAAGTGATGGATATCAGAGAGAATCAAGTCACAAAGACAACACAAAAAGAATCACTCAAATCTAACGAGATAAACTCATGTTATGATCGAAAGATCAAACAATAGTCAATCTGTCCTACCCGAGGGAAAACAGTTCTGGAACACTGCAAAGAAACTCGTGTACATCATAAACCACAAATCCAATGACCGTGAAATTTTGATATATGATAGATAATCTAGTTTTGAAGACAACCCAAAAAGAATCACGTCAATTAGATCTGTAAAACTCGAGTTATGATAAAACCACTGACGAAAGATAGTGCTGTCGAGAAACTCGACGAGTAAAACTTGTCTGGAACAAGTCGGAGGAACAAGGCACAAAAGTTCCTTCAAACTATAAATTTTATTCAACAGAACACAAGAGGAACAGCCCCAAGGTCGTGCACCACGATCTCTGTGCTCCCTTTCTTATATAACCAGCCCTTAGGCCAACCCAATATCAACAAGGACTCAAATCCTACTCAGATCACGAATCGTAACTTTCCATAACTGCTCAAGATTCTTCTATACGCAGATAGAAGCAATCTTAAGACTTCCAAACACCTTAGGAATGTATCCCACATTCCTAAACAATTCAAATTTGTGACCAACACGAAATCCTATCATAACCAACTCAAATCTTTCCATATTTGAGTCAAACCCGACTTAGCCGCAGCCTGAGTCCATAACCTAGTCGGTTGGACCTTTCCGACCAATTCTTTACGTCCACATCTCTTCATCACGTCTCGGAACCATGTAGCCACATCCATGCACTCCTTGCACACGTGCAAACATCTTCCAATGACGTCCACGATACCTTCATATGCAGTGTTCTTAATTCAATCATGCTGCACAACCTCCTGATCAGCTCAACCACAATACCTCCTGAATTTTGTTGTTGGAACCTCATCTCCTCCCTGAGACTAGTCCAATGGATCCCGTCACCAGCCATGTCTTGAACTCAAGCAACACCTGCACATGAATAAACAACCAATCGATACGAGCCCAAGTCCTCGACTTGATTCAAGTTAGTTCTGAACACAACACCTTACGTGAGAGCCTCACATAAGCATGTTGCAAAGTATAGCAAAATGATATCAGCCATATCATCCAAAACGCACCAAAAACTTAGCAAATGAATACTAACCAATCTTTCCAACAATGTAAACCAAGTCCGAAACATTGCAAATGAAAATCAGAAGCACTACGGACAAGTTCCGGACCTTGCTAGGGCAACCCGGACCTTGAGCCGGAGCTAACAAAAGCTAGTAGAACCTCGCGCCGGAGCTTACCAAAACTAGTACAACCAAGCTCCCGCCGGAGCTTACAAAACTAGCAAGACCTAGTGCCGGAGCTAACCAGAACTAGTCGGAACTAGTAAACCCAAAAGTCGGAGCTAGAAAAATCAACTCGGAGCTTAGCAAAAACACGCCGAAACTATCAAATATATGCCGGAGCTATCAAAGACATGCCGGAGCTAAAGATAGTGCTCACCGGAGCTAACCAAAACTAGTTGGACCTTTCCAAGAAGTCGGACCTAGCATCTAACATAGCCGGAGCTACCTAAAACAAGTCGGACCTATGGTCGGACCTTGCTATAGCTCGGAGCTAGAGTCAGACCTTGATAAAAAGGTGTTTTGGTGATATTGAAAAACTTTTATCATCAAAGCCATGTGTATTCACTACAAGCCAATGTATTTAGCACACATAGGTCTTAAATTCTCCCCCTTGATGAATGCATTGGCAACACCATTTAAAATCCAAACATTGGCTTATTGACATAAAAGTTTTGAAGGCAATTTCTCCCCCTTTGTAAATCAAAAGTAAAATGAGTAGAAAATCTCTCCCCCTTTATTATATCTCCTTATGCACATATTCATCTTTTTATGCTTATCTCTCCCCCTTTGACAATGTATTCAGCAAGTCATGCGCATATAAACAAATTATCTTTCCCCCTTTAGTTGTTATGAGCATATTATAACATATACAAAGCTCATCCAAGTCATACTATCAAGTACGTTACATTATCACATCAATGAAATACATAAAGTAGTGTAAGCCATGCTAGAGATCAAATGTAATTTTCAATTTAAGCAAGTCATGATCTCACAAACTTAACTATTTCAAAACCTGAAAGCATGACACTAGTCGCTGCATTTTATTATTTTTCAAAGAACAGATTTAGATCATATGATATTTACAAGAGATTATATGCGCATATGCCTTATTCTAACCAACCAAGCCAAGCCTATGTCATTTGACAATCAGAAGCTTAAGGACATGGTTTTAGTCATACACAACTTCTTCCAAGTTCATATCTAAGTGCAATGACAAGCCATCTCATGAGAAGAAGTGCGATGCATGCATATTCTCTTGATCTTTTCTCAATTTATATTTGTTCACAAAAACTCAACATGTGAGTTAATTACTTGATTAATTCTTTATGATTAAAAGCACTTGTGAACATGTAACAAGTTTAAAACAGCAAGAAAGTTCGACCATGACCAGTTTTAGTGTAAGTAATTATTCCAATTACTAGACATGGCAAAAACTACAAAATGTATAACACGAGTAATGTAGTAAGAACTTTCAGTATGTAAAAGAAATCACAAGTCATATATGTATGAAATACTATCTCATATTATTTTAAATTCAGATTCACACATAGACCTCCCAAGTTTCAAAAACTCCCCCTCAATTTAAGCCATGAGGATGCATAACCCCTATTTCACTACGAATGTAACAAAAATGAGTGAAATCCAAAGGTTTTGTAAAAATGTCAGCCAACTGATGTTCGGTATCTACATGGTGAAGCGCAATGTTTCCTTTTTCAACATTATCTCGGAGAAAGTGATACCTAATGTCAATGTGCTTAGTTCTAGAATGTTGCACGGGGTTTTTGGCAATGCAAATATCACTATTGTTATCACAAAACAGTGGAACACTATCTAGATCAACCCCATAGTCCTTAAGTGTTTGAACAATCCAAAGAGTTTGTGAGCAAGCACTAGCAGCAGCTACATATTCAGATTCGGCTGTGGATTGTGCAACTGAATTTTGTTTTCTAGAGGACCAAGCAACAAGAGAATTACCAAGAAAATGACAAGCACCGGAAGTACTTTTCCTATCAATCTTACAACCCCCAAAATCAGCATCCGAAAAAGCTTTCAAAGTAACGTTTGAGGAAGAAGGAAGAAAAATGCCAAATTCTTGAGTTCCATGTAAGTACCTGAGAATCCTTTTGATGACTTGACGATGTGAAACACGTGGGAAAGCTTGAAACCGTGCACAAAGACATATGCTGAATTGTATGTCCGGTCTTGATGCCGTGAGGTACAAAAGTGATCCAATCATGCTTCTATATTCTTTTTGATCCACGGGTTCACCATCTTCATCAAGTTCAAGTGTTGTTGCTGTTCCCATCGGTGTCCGAAGAGGCTTGCTTTTGTCCATGTTGAAGCGCCTTATGAGGTCTTTGGTATACTTCGTTTGATGCACAAAGGTACCCTCTTTGGTTTGCTTGATTTGCAGCCCCAAAAAGTAAGTGAGTTCACCCATCATACTCATTTCAAATTCCGAACTCATCATTGCTGAAAACTTGGACACAAGATCATGAGAAGCACAACCAAAGATAATATCATCCACATACACTTGAACGAATAATGAGTCATTGCCATGTTTAAGCACAAAAAGAGTTTTATCAACCTTGCCCATGGTAAACCCCTTTTCAAGTAAGAATGTTTTTAACCTATCATACCATGCTCTAGGGGCTTGTTTGAGACCGTATAAGGCTTTGGACAGTTTGTAAACATGATTAGGAAAATCTGGATTTTCAAAACCCGGTGGTTGTTTGACATAAACCTCCTCATCTATGTAGCCATTAAGAAAAGAACTTTTAACATCCATTTGAAATAGCTTAAAACTTTTAAATGCTGCAAAAGCTAACAAAATTCTTATGCCTTCTAATCTAGCAACAGGAGCAAAAGTTTCATCAAAATCTAGTCCTTCAACTTGAGTGAAACCTTGAGAAACCAACCTAGCCTTATTCCTAACCACAACCCCATCCTCACTTTGTTTATTTTTAAATACCCATTTAGTTCCAATTAACGTGTGACCTTGAGGTGGAGGTACAAGTTTCCAAACATTATTTCTTTCAAAATTTTCTAACTCTTCTTGCGTGGCAATAATCCAAGATTCATTAGTGAGTGCGTGTGATATATCTTTGGGTTCAAAAGAAGCAACAAAACCAGAATGAGCATAAGAGTTTGGATCGCAAAACCTAGACCGTGTGACTCGTTCGTGCAAGCTTCCAATCATCTGTTGTGGGGGATGATCTTTGTAAAAACATAGGGGAACAGATGTCTCACAAGCTTCTTCTTCATTAGGTTTATCATAGATTCATGAGCTTGTGACTTGTGGACGATCAGGACCAGGATAGGTGATAGTCGGAGCTTGTTCAATGTCCGGAGCTGGACACGTGTCAACTTCGGAACTACTAGTCAGTATCACCGGCTCTTCTCCATCTTGGAAAATACCCTCCCCCTGATGATACGGATATGGTCCTGCAACACCGGAGCTAGTACCTGGGCTAGCTTCATCAAAAGACACTTCACAAGTCTCCACAATTTTGTTAGTGTCAAGTAAAAGCACACGGTAGCCTTCTAGTATGAGATGGATAACCAAGAAACATGCCATCAAAGGGTCTAGGTTCAAATTTATCAAGATTACCATGTTTCTTAACAAAGAATTTGCAACCAAATACCCGAAAGTGTGTAACACTAGACCTATGTCCAAACCGGATCTCATATGGTGTTTTACCTAGCTTAGCGCGCAAGAAAACACAATTTGAGACATAACAAGCGGTTGCTAACGCATCAGCCCAAAATTTCCTAGGAGTTTGATATTCATCAACCATAGTCCTAGCCATCTCAACTAAGGTTCTATTATTTCTTTCTACAACACCGCTTTGTTGAGGTACATATGGTGAAGAAAGTTGATGATCTATTCCATTTTCAGCACAAAAGTGATCAAAAGATTGATTTTTAAATTCAGTTCCGTTATCACTTCTAATTGCCTTTAAAGATCTTGGGTGATCAATTCATAATCTAAGAAATAAAGTCCTGAATTGACTAAAAGCTTCATTCTTAGACGCCATAAAGTAAACCCAAGAGTATCTAGAATAATCATCAACAATGACAAGAATATACCATTTACCTCCGAAGGATTGAACACGTGAAGGTCCTACAGTGTCAAGATGCAAAAGTTGACATGGTTCAGTTGTCATGATCATTGTGAGAGGAGTATGTGAACCTGCAACCATCTTAGCATGTCTACAAGAAGAGCACACAATTTCTTTGTCCCCTTTAATCTTAGGCAGCCCACGTATGCGATCAAGAGCACTAACACGCGTTAGGTGATCAAAGCCTACATGACCAAGTCTGCGATGCCAAAAATATAAGTCCTTTGAATCATTAGCAACTATACACCTATGCTTAGAGGAAGACATATCAAAATCAGCTTTAAAAACTCTTCCAAACTGAGACATATTAAAAATAAGCTCACTATTTGAACCTACAACTTTGCAGCAGTTTTTATTGAAAATAATTTCTAGATTTTCATCTAGCAATTTTGCAACAGAAAGCAAGTTGTATTTCAAATTTTTAACAAGTGCCACATCCTTCAAAGTGTAGTGATCATTTACTCTAACCAAACCCTTAGCAATTATAGGAGTTGAAGAATTATTGGCAAAAGTAACATTCTCTACATGTGACACGAAAGATAGGGAGGAGAACCAATCTTTGTTACCGGTCATGTGGCGTGAGCAACCTGAATCCACAATCCAAATGTTCTCCTTCCTCAAACGTGTAACCTACATAGAAGCACAATACGTCAATGACTCAATACTGGGGTTAGTCAAAAGGTATTTAGGAATCCAGTACTGAGTCACGTGACGTGCAGCAGGAAAAACACGCGAAAGCTGGGACAAAACAGCAGGTTTATGAGTCAAAGTTTGAGATTTTTTATTCTTAACTACTGACCTATAAGGTGTTACTTGTGTAGCACAAAAAATCAGTAGCTCCGGAGGCAAAAACAGAAGGTCCGGAGGTAAACTTTGAATGTTTTTGGCTCAAAACAGCAGGTTGTACATTCGGTTCAATGTGTGCAGTAAATTTTGCATGAAAGTTATAAGATCTAGCAACCATTCTTTCCTTTTTCTGTTGTTTAGCTAGTCTATAACAAAAATATATGACATGACCATCTCTACCACAGAAGGTACAATGAAATTTAACTTTGTGTTCATGTCTAGATGAGCAAGCAATATTTTTATTTGAAACCGAATGAGGCAACACTCCTGCAGATTTGAAAACCACTCCTTTTTGTTTAGTAATTGTTTGAATCAAACCACTTCCTAATGACTTTACAATTTTAGGTGGATGTGCCTTAGCATGAGCATTAGAATCAAAACCTAAACCAGTTTTATTATTGCAAGACTTGGAAGAATTCAGCAGCAAGTTTAGATTCTTATTCCCATTACAAAACCGATCTAATGTCCTATGCATGTCATCAAGTTTATTGGACAGATCAAGGCAATTTTCACATGAAGTTCTTCCTTTTAGTTTGCAATTTGAACAAAATTTAACTTCATGAGAACGTAAAGCATTGTTCAATATAGAAATTTCATTCATAGCATCCTGTAGTTTCTTATCAAGATCCTCACAAGTAGAACAATGAAAATCAATTGTAGAACAAGAAGCGTCTTTTAAGTTTCCAATATTAAGTGCAACTAGATTTTTGTTCTTTTCAATTTCAAGTTCGAGTTTATCAAGTGTGGAGGAATGTGCACTTCTTAGGGAGGACAATTGTTCATAGATCAAGTCACAAGAGGGACATGCATCATCACTAGGAATTAGATATTTTAACCGATTGATTTCAGATTCTAGTGATTCAATTTTAGTAGCATTATCCCTAAGTTTTTTGTCCTTTTTCTTGACAATAACAGTTGCACGAGAAATAGCATCACACATTTCATTACATGTAGAACATACCTCATCATCATCACTGTTGTGTTCTGCATCCTCCTGACTTGATCTTGATTTTGTTTTGCCCGCCATGAAGCATATGTTGGCCAGGTCAACATCATCTTCATCACTTTCAAAGTCTATGTCACTTGAACTGAACTCTTGAAGCGCGGTGATGAAACTGTTGATCATCTTGCGTCCTATGGTACCTTTCTTCTTCTTGTTGGAATTTCCAGAGGAGGTCCGAACCTTGCTTTGTTTTTCTTCCCGGTTGGTCAGACCTGAAAGGTTAGGGCATTCTGTACGAAAGTGTCCTGTTTTACCACATTCAAAACAGCGTTGACGTCCGGAGCTTCCTCTCCTTCTAGTTCTCACATTTTGCAATGCTTTTGAGAATCTAGTAGAGATGAGTGCCAACTCCTCTTCTGGAAATTCTACGATCTGTTCCAGGGTTAGTGAGGACAACAAAGCAAGAGTATTGCAAGATGATGATTGGCCGGAGCTAGACATATCACGTTGTGAAACAAATGCAATAGACTTATTTGGGTTCTTACGTGCTAGAATGTCAATTTCATGAGTTTTTAGTTTAGAATAGAGTACATCTAATGTAAGAGAACTCATGACAGTGGATTCACGAATAGATGTTACTTTCATCTCCCAAATTGACATGTCTAATGCACTAAGAAGTTGCCTAGCATTCTTAGCATCAGAAAAAATTAACATTGACACTACGTAAGTTGCTGAGAATCTTATGAAAGCGAGCAAAAAGGTCATCAATAGACTCACTTGGTTGCATCTCAAAACTCATATATTCCTTTTTGAACATATCTTGTTTTACCTCCTTGATTGTGTTAGAGCCTTCATGGTTTGGATTGACTCCGATCCACGACTGGTTCGAAAGCACAGTTTTCAAAGCGTCGCAAGTAGTGGTTTACCAGAAACTCGTACAAGAGCTAGTCTCGATCATCTCCACTCGCGCGCTAAGATGATGACCCGCTATAAAGGCACACCATCCTCTTGCATCTCTGCTACACCACTCGATCGATCGTACCCTCCAAACTTCTCCTCTTGCTTCTCTGCCGCACCACGCCGACCACCTCTTGGTCTTTCTCCGCACCTCTGTCGCCGCACTAATGGGTAGCTCTGCACTGAAGCACTCCAGGCCATCGACGTCCTCCGAACCTCCTTCTTCTCCTTTTCCGTCGTCGCTAATGCCGGTGGAACTGGAGGCGGTGCTCGCACCTCCTCTGTTCCCTTCTCCACCAGCATTACCTGCACCTTCTCATCCTGTTTGGGTTCAGGAGAATTTCCGCCTCCTGAAACACCGCTTTGATGAACTCGATCGGTGTCTGAAGGAGGCCACTGAGCACCTGTTTGCCACCGCCGGGCGTGCAAAAAATATCAACAAATTGGCGCAAGATGTATTTTCTGATACATCTCGCTCATTTGACTTCCTGGGTCCTAGGAAACTTCACGTCTACACCAGCATGGACACCGCTAGCCACTACTGTTTTGGGTTAGGCATTGTGGCTGGTCGTCTCGACGTCCTCTACGAGACGATCGAGGAGGTGGCTGGGGTGGAGGGCCACTAGCATCTTCTACAGACCGTCGCCCAGAAGCTTCAGACTCAATTGTCGGTGGAGGCGGTACCAGCGACGGCAACGGAGGAGGCGGTGGCGGCAGCAGCGGAGAAGGAGGTGGAGGAGATCTCCTCCGACTCCGAGTAGAGTAGTATTTATAGTTTTTATTTTTCTTGTTTTCTATGTGCTTTCGTAGTTCTTGTTTATAATATATGTGTTGTTTTTATGTTAATGAAAAATGTATTTTCTGTTCATGAACATTGCGTCCTATGCATTATCGAAAAACAACTCCTTTTTGAAAAAGGGGCAAGATAACTGTTGTTCAATGTCTAGCCAAGAATTCGTTGTGTTGTGACAATCGACCACTCTTAGTTGAAACTCCATTGAGATCATGGTTGAGGTTGCGTTTCTCCTCTTTTATGTTTTTCCACTCAATGTTTTCATTTGTAGTCGACGCTTGTGAAAATGTATTTTTAGTAGTAGTATATATTACATGTTATCATTTCATTGTGATTAATGTTACAGAATGCTGATTGTTTGTCATCGTCCTTTCGTGGACTTGGGTGTTCTATATTTGTCTATTGTTTGCATTAGAACATATACATTTGGCGATTCATATATTTGTACGTATTTTTTTAGAATATCCCACTAGCTAGCAGATGACTTCTTTTAGATTTTGATCTCCATGCATGGCAACAAAGATGAAGTGGAGCTAGCGATCACACGGCGAGCAAGCAGCTAGGCCATATTGTAATTAAGAAGTGAGCAATTTGTCCGAATAAAGATACCCCTCTAGCTACACGCACCATGCGCAAGAATCGACGCGACATGACATGTAATTAATCACGATTGCCTGCATGCACAAGAACACCGCCAGCGTCAAAATCTCCACGCCCGCGAAATTTTTTTTTGTTCTTTTTGGCGCGCCACAATTGAGATTTTAACAATTCAATTTTCACTCCCCACGCCCCCAATTTCGGTCCCGCCAATTGTAACCCTGTTACAGCCACGATGAGTATAAATGGAAACACTAGCCTTCGTTCCCTACACACTGCTGCCCCACCCTTCCGGTGATCTCGCAGTACTCCAAATGTGTTGTCTCTCTATCCTGTGTTCCAATCTTGTATTCATAAGAAATTCCCGTTTTTTCATTTCCCATGGTTTTTACAAATTTTTCCCCATGGATCTCGCTTTGACGCATCGAAGCTCTTGGTGGTGGTGACTCGTCGGTACAACGCCGGACAACCTAGTTTGCCGGTCTCTACCGAACCTCTTCATCGCCGACACCTCCCTGCGACACCCGAACTCCAGTTTTATGCTAGGTAAGTTCTACATGATCCATGCCGTCTTTTTATAGAGCTATATTGGTTAGATTCTACAGGATCCATGCAGTTTTGGGCTAGTTATGTCCTACACGATCCATGCTGATATTCAAAGATTAAATAAATTAACAAAGAAGAAATGCTTTTATGTTTCACGAACTTAGTTATATATATATATATATATATATATATATATATATATCATATACTACATCTGTCCCGAAATAAATGTCGCTCCGACAGCTTATTACGGTAGTGTATTTCTAGTTCAATTCCTGGTCGGGAACGACAAATATTAAAAACCGGAGGTAGTATGTAATTTCTGGATTTAGAAGTAAATGACGCACGGGTTATCTAATCAACCACTCCAAATGTTTACTCTCATTCGTGTTTTACAAATTTGTATTCCTAAGATTTTCAATTCCCACAATTTTTACACTTTTTTATTTCTTGTGGCTTTCTCGGATCGTATGCTTTTTCTATTCCTTCATTTCTAATTCCTCCGTTCCAAACAAGCACTGCAGTTTATAGAAACCACACAGTCCGATCCAAAATCTACGTCTCTCATGTAATCTGATGTTATCACTGTTATTTGGAATGACTACTTACAATGCTCTTTACATTAGGAACAAGACATCAAACCGTGATGTCGTCTACAAGCATTCATGGTGGCGAACAAGCACCTCGTATAACTATAATTGTGCTTATTATCAAAATTAAATTTTTTTATAAAACATTAATTCTTTAGCATGGTATGCAGAGAATATTGTAGCACATGATGTTCAGGAACCCTCGAGATTCTTCACTCCCTGGTACTACGATATATGAACCAACAGCAGGTATAGATATACAAACTAGAAATACTACTTCCGCCCCAGTGTAACTTTACATTTGGAGTTTAAAAAATGTCCCACTCCAACTCTATCTGTAGCTTCCAACTACCCATATTACATCACATTACTACCTGCCTCTCTACCGTGCCATTTGTTTTGGCAGAGCGTGTTAGTTTTTTACTCGTTTGGCATTGAATTTAGAGCATTTTGACAGACTATGTTATGTCCTTTAAATGTATCATGGTCATTTGCATTCATTCATAGGCTCTATTAATTGTTTTAGCATGCCTTGTGATTCTACTTTCTTAGTCTTTATAGTTAACAGTCCATCTGCCTCTGTGATGGGTGATTTTTTTATGCCTCCACGTTGTGCTCTCTCGCCGCCGGCCACTCCGGCCGGAACAGGTGCCCACGCCCTACTGCTGGTCACTTCAGTGTCCTCCGCGATGCGTCTCCCTCGCCCATCGACATGTCCCATCCTTCGTGTGCCATGATGACCCCACCACCCGCAAATCCCTGGCCATGACTCGCCCTATCACCAATCCTCCTCGAGAGTTGCTCCTGGTGATCTCAGCCAGACCGAACCCTCCCTTTGTTAAGCGTCACAAGCTGGGACTATGCAGTACTGCACCTGCAGTAGCCGCCACTAACAAGTCGACCGGATGTCTCATGGGCCCACATGTCAGTGGCAGCTGCTGCAAGTGCAGTACTGCATAGGATTTCAATCTCGCAAGATGCCTGCCTTATTTGTCTTCAAGACACGCTCAGGCTGATGTCAGTCTAGCATTGCCAACTGCATGACCGCCCCCTCAGTCTTGCCTGCTTCGCTGCTGGACTGAAAGTCCTCCAAAGTACTACGAATGCAGTAATGCCACTGTCATGTGTACCTGATGGCTCATTTTAGAGTATGAATAGCAACAAAGAAGTCAACAGTGTACTTCCCCCCTCATCAAAATAGTTGTCGTTCAGACAATGCTAACTAGTTCATTTTTTAATTCATCTATTGGTCTAATACGACAATTAATATAAAATAAGACGGAGTAATACAAAACAAAATGCTGCTGGGACGCGGTCATCCCACGCTCGTATTTGCAGCACTCGTCCTGATTATGGTACAAACATCTGACTTTTCTTATTTTCATACTATTTGTACATGATACTAAACTTGGTCAGACGGTAATTTGCTTTAATTGTTTATCATTTGAATCAATGTAACAAAAGGAGAGAAGTTAGGAAGAAGTGTGGCTAAAGGACTTAAGGTTGCCAGAATACGCTATGCATCCCAAGTTAGTAGAACGGAGCACGTGAAGCTACCAATTAAGTTATCCACTAGGTTGGGTGTTGCAGTTGGTATTAATCAGTGACACATTTTCGATAATGTGGTTATGTTCACAAAAAAACATGCTTCCCTCAGCAGTGCAAGGAAGTGGGCAAATGTTGGCGATAGTAACAAGAGAGATATAGTACGAGAAATTTGGGTTAGTGTTGTCACACCCCACATAATTGTTTTTTTCTTGCAATCTCCATCTTGTACGCTTACAACAACATGTTATATAATGTACATGATTCCTAGGTGTGAGACCTATGTGTGCTGAATACATTGGCTTTGGCAATAAAAGTTTTGAATGCTGCCATAATATCTTTTTATCTAGGTCCGACTCTAGCTCCGAGCTTCTGCATGGTCTGACAATAGGTCCGACATTCTTTGTCTAGATCCGACATGTTTTTGGGTAGCTCTGGTGAGCTTTGTCTTTAGCTCCGGCATGTCTTTGATAGCTCCGACATGTGTTTGTTAAGCTCTGGTATGTTTTGCTAGGTCCGACTTATGTTGGTTAGCTCCGACATGTTTTTCTAGCTCCGACTTTTGGGATGACTAGTTCTCACTAGTTTTGGTTAGCTCCAGCGCTAGGTTGTACTAGCTTTTGTAAGCTCCGGCTCAAGCTCCGGTTAGCTTTGGCAAGGTTCGGAGCTTGATCGCAATGTTCCTGCTTTTATCTTGCAATGTTTCGAACTCGCTTTGCACTGTTGGAAGGTTTTCTTAGTATCCTTTTACTATGTTTTTGGTGCATTTTGGTTGATACGGCTGATATCATTTTGCTATGCTTTGCAACATGCTTATGTGAGGTGCTCACGTAAGGTGTTGTGTTCGGAACTAACTTGAGTCAAGTCGCGGACTTGTGCTCGTATGGATTGGTTGTTTGTTCATGTGCATGTGTTGCTTGAGTTCAAGTCATGGCTGGTGACAGGATCCTTTGGACTAGTCTCAGGGAGGAGATGAGGTTCCAACAACCAAATTCAGGAGGAATTGTGGTTGAGCGGGTCAGGAGGTCGCGCAGGATGATTGAATCAAGGGCAATGCATATGAAGGTTACTGGACGTCGAAGGAAGCTGTTTGCACACAAGAATGTGGTGCATGACGTGGAAACATGGTTCTGAAGGTGGTTTATGGATGGGAAGTTCTGGTTGGAAGGATCGGATCGTATCGGTTGATGACTTTGGCTGCGACGGGGTCGGTTATGGCTCGGTATGGAAAGTATCGAGTTGGTTATGATAGGATTTCATGTGGGTCACGAATTTGGGTTGTTTTAGGAATGTGGTATATGTTACTAAGGTGTTTGGAAGTCTTAAGATTTCTTCTATTTGCGTATAGAAGAGTGCTAAGCAGTTATGGAAAGTTTCAATTTGTGATCTAAGTAGGATTAGAGTCCTAGTTGAGATTGGGTCGGCCTAAGGGCTGGTTATATAAGAAAGAGAGGCCAAAGCTCGTGGTGCACGACTTTGGGGCTGTTCCTCTTGTGTTCTATTGAATAAAGCTCATAGTTTGAAGGAACTTTTGTACCCTGTTCGTCCGACTTGTTCCAGACAAGTTTTACTCGTCAAGTTTCTGGACAGTACTACTTTTCGTCGTGGTTTTATCATAACTCGAGTTTTACAGATGCAATTGACGTGATTCTTTTTGGGTTGTCTTAACAACTTGATTATCTATCATCTGTCAAAATTTCACAGTCATTGGATTTGTGATTTCTTATCTACACGAGTTTCTTTGCAGCGTTCCAGAACTGTTTTCTCGGGTAGGACAGATTGACCTTTGCTTGATCTTTCGATCATAACTTAAGTTTCTCTCGACGGATTTGAGTGATTATCCTTGTGTTTTATTCGTGACTTGATTCTCTCTGATATATATCACTTTTGTCACGGTGTAACATGTTTAGATTGGTCTCACACACGATTTCTCAAACAGATCGTTTTTCTGTCAAAGGGGTTGGGATTTAATTGTTTCTGCTGCGTAAGATTTTATAAATCTACCATTCACCCCCCCTATAGTATCTTTTCACGTGCTCTTCGATCCTACAATTGGTATCAGAGCCATGGTTCTCCAATCATTGTGATTTGCACGTGTTTTTGACTAATCATCATGGATAAATACTCCGCCAAACCTTGTGGGTTTGCTGGTATTGATTTTCAGGATTGGAAGGCACGCATGGAGGCTTTCATCCAGGCGCAAGGCTTTGCAATATGGGAGAAGGTGTACAAGCCTTATGAAGTGCCGTCAATTGATCGAGTTACCGCTACAAATCTGAGAGATGTCGACAACAACAACAAGGCCTGAAACTTGATCATACAGGGATTAACTCAAAGCGACTTCGACCGTGTTGCACACCTCCGATCTGCATACGATGTGTGGAAAGCACTTCGTGACTACCACAAAGGATCCAACACGATCAAGGAGGTAAGGCAAGACATGTTCAAAAAGGAGTACATGTGCTTCGAGATGCAACCCGGTGAGTCCATCGATGATCTCTTTGCTCGCTTTAACAAAATTCTCAGTAACTTGCGTAGTGTCAACATTAATTTTTCTGATGCTGAAAATGCTAGGCAACTTCTTAGTGCATTAGACATGTCAATCTGGGAGATGAAAGTTACATCTATTCGTGAATCTACTATCATGAGTACACTTACTTTAGATGTGCTTTACTCTAAACTCAAAACTCATGAAATTGACATCTTATCATGTAAGAACCCAAATAAGTCTATTGCATTTGTCTCACAATATGCGTAGCTCTGGCCAATCATCATCTTGCAATACTCTTGCTTTGTTGTCCTCACTAACCTTGGAGCAGATCGAGGAATTTCCAGAAGAGGAGTTAGCACTAATCTCTACTAGGTTCTCAAAAGCATTGCAAAATGTGAGAACTAGAAGGAGAGGAAGTTCCGGACGTCAATGCTGTTTTGAATGTGGTAAGACAGGACACTTTTGTACAGAATGCCATAACCTTTCAGGTCCTACTACCCGTGAAGAAAAACGGAACAAGGTCAAGACCACCTCTGGAAACCTCAACAAGAAAAAGAAGGGTACCATAGGACGCAAGATGATTAACAGCTTCATCACCGTACTTCAAGAGCTCGGTTCAAGCGATGTAGACTTTGAAACTGACGAAGATGATGACGATCTGGCCAACTTATGCTTCATGGCGGGCAAAACAAGATCAAGATCAAGTCAGGAGGACGCAGAACACAACTGTGAAGACGATGAGGTATGTTCTACCTATAATAAAATATGTGATGCAATTTCTCGTGCAACTATTATTGTTAAGAAAAAGGACAAAATGCTTAGGATGTTGCTAAAATTGAATCACTAGAATCTCAAATCAATCGTTTGAAAACCTTGATTGCTAGTGATGATTCTTGTCCCTTATGTGATTTAATCTATGAACAAATGTTCACACTAGGAACTGCACACTCCGCCACTCTAGATAGACTTGAACTTGAAATTGAAAAGAACAAAAAGCTTGCTGCACTTGACATTGGAAACTTAAAAGATGCTTCTTGTTCTACAATTGATTTTCATTGTTCTAGTTGTGATGATCTTGAAAAGAAACTAAAAGTTGCTATGAATGAAATTTCAATATTGAATAATGCTTTATGTTCTCATGAAGTTAAATATTATTCCAATTGCAAATTAAAAGGAAAAACTTCATGTGAAAATTGTATTGATGTGTTCAATAAACTTGATAACATGCACAGGACATTAGATCGGTTTTGTAATGGGAATAAGAAACTAAACATGCTGCTGAATTCTTCCAAGTCTTGCAATGATAAAACTGGTTTAGGTTTTGATTCTCATGCTCATGCTAAGGCACATCCACCTAAAATTGTAAAGTCATTAGGAAGTGGTTTGATTCAAACAGTTCCTAAACAAAAAGAAGTGGTTTTCAAATCTGTAGGAGTGTTGTCTCATTCGGTTTCAAATAAAAATATTGCTTGCTCATCTAGACATTAACACAAAGTTAAATTTCATTGTACGTACTGTGGTAGAGATGGTCATGTCATAGATTTTTGTTATAGACTAGCGAAACAACAGAAAAGGGAAAGAATGATTGCTAGATCTCATATCTTTCATGCAAAATTTGCTGCACATATTAAACCGAATGCCAGGAACATGCAACCTGCTGTTATGAGTCAAAAATATTCAAAGTTTACCTCCGAAACCTTCTGTTTTTGCCTCCGGGGCTACTGATTTTTGTGCTACACAAGTAACACCTTATAGGTCAGTAGTTAAGAATAAAAAACCTCAAACTTCGACTTATAAACCTGCTGTTTTATCTCAGCTTCCACGTGTTTTTCCTGCTGCACGTCGTGTGACTCAGTACTGGATTCCTAAATGCCTTTTGGCTAACCCCAATATTGAATGATCGACATATTGTGCTTCTATGTAGGTTACACATTTGAGGAAGGAGAACATTTGGATTGTGGATTCAGATTGCTCACGCCACATGACCGGTAACAAAGATTGGTTCTCCTCCCTCTCTTTTGTGTCAAGTGTAGAGAATGTTACTTTTACCGATAACTATTCAACTCCTATAATTGCTAAGGGTTCGGATAGAGTAAATGGTCACTACACTTTGAATGATGTCGCACTTGTAAAAAATTTGAAATACAACTTGCTTTCTGTTTCACAACTGCGAGATGAAAATCTAGAAATTATTTTCATGAAAAACTGCTACAAAGATGTAAGTTCAAAATAGTGAGCTTATTTTTAACATGTCTCGGTTTGGAACAGTTTTTAAAGCTGAATTTGATATGTCTTCCTCTAAGAAGAGGTGTCTAGTTTCTAATGATTCAACGAACTTATATTTTTGGCATCATAGACTTGGTCACGTAGGCTTTGATCACCTAACGCGTGTTAGCGCTCTTGATCGCATACGTGGGCTGCCTAAGCTTAAAGGGGACAAAGAAATTGTGTGCTTTTCTTGTAGACATGCTAAGATGGTTGCAGGTTCTCATACTCCTCTCAAAATGATCATGACAACTGAACCGGGTCAACTTTTGCACCTTGACACAGTAGGACCTTCATGTGTTCAATCCTTCGGAGGTAAATGGTATGTTCTTGTGATTGTTGATGATTATTCTAGATATTCTTGGGTTTACATTATGGCATCTAAGAATGAAGCATTTAGTCACTTTAGAACTTTATTTCTTAGATTATCAATTGAACACCCAAGATCTTCAAAAGCAATTAGAAGTGATAACGGAACTAAATTTAAAAATCAATCTTTTGATCACTTTTGTGCTCAAAATGGAATAGATCACCAATTTTCTTCACCATATGTACCTCAAAAAAACGGTATTGTAGAAAGAAAGAACAGAACCTTAGTTGAGATGGCTAGGATTACGCTTGATGAATATCAAACTCCTAGGAAATTTCGGGCTGATGCAATTGCAACTGCTTGTTATGTCTCAAATCGTGTTTTCTTGCGCGCTAAGCTAGGTAAAACACCATATGAGCTCCGGTTTGGATATAGGCCTAGTGTTACGCACTTTCGGGTCTTTGGATGCAAATGCTTTGTTAAGAAACATGGTAATCTTGATAAATTTGAACCTAGATCCATTGATGGCATGTTTCTTAGTTATCCATCTCATACTAGAGGCTATCGTGTGCTTTTACTTGACACTAATAAAATTGTGGAGACTTGTTAAGTGTCTTTTGATGAATCTAGACCAGGTACTAGCTCAAACATTGCAGGTACAGATCCATATCCGCAGGGGGAGAGCATTTTCATTCAAGATGAGGAAGAAGTGGAGCTGCTACCCGAAAATTCAGCAGCTAATGACATTGTTCCAGCTCCTAATTTTGATTCACAGCCAGCACCGACGACCACCATTGCTGGTCCACATCCTCCTCAAGTCACGAGATCATCGATTTGTGATGAACATGAAGAAGAAGGAGCTTGCGAAGTGTCCACTCCCCTCCAAGTTCTCAAAATTCATCCTCCACAACAAATTATTGGAAGCATGCATGAACGAGTTACACGGTCTAGGTGCTGCGATCCAAACTCTCATTCTCATTCTGCTTCTGTTGCTTCTTTTGAACCCAAAGATATATCACACGCACTTACTAATGAATCTTGGATTATTGCCATGCAAGAAGAGTTAGAAAATTTTGAAAGAAATAATGTTTGGAAACTTGTACCTCCTCCTCAAGGTCACACTTTAATTGGAACTAAATGGGTGTTTAAAAATAAACAAAGTGAGGATGGGGTTGTGGTTAGGAATAAGGCTAGGTTGGTTGCTCAAGGTTTCACTCAAGTTGACTAGATTTTGATGAAGCTTTTGCTCCTGTTGCTAGATTAGAAGCCATAAGAATTTTGTTAGCTTTTGCTGCATCTAAAGGTTTTAAGCTATATCAAATGGGATGTTAAACGTGCTTTTCTTAATGGCTACATAGATGAGGAGGTTTATGTCAAACAACCACCGGGTTTTGAAAATTCAGATTTTCCTAATCATGTTTACAAACTGTCCGAAGCCTTGTACGGTCTCAAACAAGCCCCTAGGGCATGGTATGATAGGTTAAAAACATTCTTACTTTAAAAGGGGTTTACCATGGGCAAGGTTGATAAAACTCTTTTTGTGCTTAAGCATGGCAATGACTCATTATTCGTTCAAGTGTATGTGGGTGATATTATCTTTGGTTGTGCTTCTCATGATCTTATGTCCAAGTTTTCAGCTATGATGAGTTCAGAATTTGAGATGAGTATGATGGTAGAACTCACGTACTTTTTGGGGCTACAAATCGAGCAAACCAAGGAGTGTACCTTTGTGCATCAAACGAAGTATACAAAAGACCTCCAAAGGTGCTTCAACATGGACAAATGCAAGCATCTTCGGACACCAATGGGAACTGCAACAACACTTGAACTTGATGGAGATGGTGAACACGTGGATCAAAAAGAATATAGAAGCATGATCGGATCACTTTTGTACCTCACGACATCAAGACCGGACATACAATTCAGTGTATGTCTTCGTGCACGGTTTCAAGCTTCCCCACGTGCTTCACATCGTCAAGCCGTCAAAAGGATTCTCAGGTACTTACATGAAACTCAAGAATTTGGCATTTTTCTTCCTTCTTCCTCAACCGTTACTTTGAAAGCCTTTTCCGATGCTGATTTTTGAGGTTGTAGGATTGATAGGAAAAGTACTTTCGGTGCTTGTCATTTTATTGGTAATTCACTTGTTGCTTGGTCCTCTAGAAAACAATGTTCAGTTGCACAATCCACTGCCAGATCTAAATATGTAGCTGCTGCTAGTGCTTGTTCACAAATTCTTTGGATTGTTCAAACACTTAAGGACTACGGGATTGATCTAGATAGTGTTCCACTGTTTTGTGATAACACTAGTGCCATTTGCATTGCTAAAAACCCCGTGCAACATTCTAGAACTAAGCACATTGTTACTAGGTATGACTTTGTGATTCCTTTTACATGCTGAAAGTTCTTACTACGTTACTCGTGTTATACATTTTGTAGTTTTTGCCATGTCTAGTAATTGAAATAATTACTTACACTAAATCTGGTCATGGTTGAACTTTCTTGCTGTCTTGAACTTGTTGCATGCTCACATGTGTTTTTAATCATAAAAATTAATCAAGTAATCAACTCACATGTTGAGTTTTTATGAATAAACATAAGTTGAGAAAAGATCTAGAGAATATGCATGCATCGCACTTCTTCTTTTGAGATGGCTTATCATGACACTTAGATATGAACTTGGAAGAAGTTGTGTATGACCAAAACCATGTCCTTAAGCTTCTGATTGTCAAATGACATAGGCTTGCCTTGATTGGTTAGAATAAGGCAGATGCACATATAATCTCTTGCAAATATCATATGATCTAAATTTGTGCTTTGAAAATTAATAAAATGCAGCAACAAGTGTCATGCTTTCAGGTTTTAAAATAGTTAAGTTTGTGAGATCATGACTTGCTAAATTGGAAAATTACATTTGATCTCTAACATGGATTACACTACTTTATGTATCTCATTGTTGTGATAGTGTAAGTTACTTGATAGTATGACTTGGATGAGCTTTGTTTATATGTATATGTTATAATATGCTCATAACAGTTAAAATTTCTCTTTTGAACCTTGCTGAATACATTGTCAAAGGGAGAGAGATAATATGGTGAATTATCCAGGGGGGGATATGTATAGGGGGAGAAATTTATTTCTATCTCTTTTGATTTTCAAAAAGGGGGAAAATTGTTCTCAAAACTTTTCATGCCAATGTTTGGATTTAAATGGTGTTGCCAATGCATTCATCAAGGGGGAGATTGTGAGACCTATGTGTGTTGAATACATTGGCTTTGACAATAAATGTTTTGAATGCTGACATAATGTCTTTTTAGCAAGGTCCGACTCTAGCTCCGAGCTTCTGCATGGTCCGACAATAGGTCTGACATTCTTTGTCTAGATCCGACATGTTTTTGGGTAGCTCCGGTGAGCTTTGTCTTTAGGTCCGGCATGTCTTTGATAGCTCCAGCATGTCTTTGTTAAGCTCTGATATGTTTTGCTAGGTCCGACTTATGTTGGTTATCTCCGACATGTTTTTCTAGCTCCAACTTTTGGGATGACTAGTTCTGACTAGTTTTGGTTAGCTTTGGCGCTAGGTTATACTAGCTTTTGTAAGCTCTGGCTCAAGCTCCGGTTAGCTTTGGCAAGGTTCGGAGCTTGATCACAATGTTCCTGCTTTTATCTTGCAATGTTTCGAACTTGCTTTGCATTGTTGGAAAGTTTGCTTAGTATTCTTTTACTAAGTTATTGGTGCGTTTTGGTTGATATGGATGATATCGTTTTGCTATGCTTTGCAAGATGCTTATGTGAGGTGCTCACGTATGGTATTGTGTTTGAAACTAACTTGAGTCAAGTCGCGGACTTGGGCTCGTACGAATTGGTTGTTTGTTCATGTGCAGGTGTTGCGTGAGTTCAAGTCATGGCTGGTGACAGGATCCTTTGGACTAGACTCAGAGAGGAGATGAGGTTCCAACAATCAAATTCAGGAGGAATTGTGGTTGAGCGGGTCAGGAGATCGCGCAGGGTGATTGAATCAAGGTCAATGCATATGAAGGTTACTGGACATCGAAGGAAGGTGTTTGCATGTGTGCATGCAGTGCATGATGTGGCAACATGGTTCTGAAGATGGTTTATGGATGGGAAGATCTGGTTGGAAGGATTGGATCGTATCGGTTGATGACTTTGGCTGCGGCGGAGTCGGTTATGGCTCGGTATGGAAAGTATCGAATTTGTTATGATAGGATTTCGTGAGGGTCACGAATTTGGGTTGTTTTTGGAATGTGGGATATGTTCCTAAGGTGTTTGGAAGTCTTAAGATTGCTTCTATCTGCGTATAGAAGTGTCCTAAACAGTTATGGAAAGTTTCGATTTGTGATCCAAGTAGGATTAGAGTCCTAGTTGAGATTGGGTTGGCCTAAGGGCTGGTTATATAAGCAAGGGAGGCCAAAGCTCGTGGTGCACGACTTTGGGGATGTTCCTCTTGTGTATTATTGAATAAATCTCGTAGATTGAAGGAACTTTTTTGCCTTGTTTGTCCGACTTGTTCCAGACAAGTTTTACTCGTCGAGTTTCTGGACAGCACTACCTTTCGTCAGTGGTTTAATCATAACTCGAGTTTTACAGATCCAATTGATGTGATTATTTTTGTGTTGTCTTCACAACTTGATTACTGTCAAAATTTCACAGTCATTGAATTTGTGGTTCCTGATCTACAAGAGTTTCATTGCAGCGTTCCAGAACTGTTTTTCTCGGGTAGGACAGATTGACCTTTGTTTCATCTTTTGATCATAACTTGAGTTTCTCTCGACAGATTTGAGTGATTCTTCTTTTGTTTTCTTCGTGACTTGATTCTATCTGATATATATCACTTTTGTCATGGTGTAACACGTTTAGATTAGTCTCACACACGATTTCTCTAACATATCGTTTTTCTGCCGAAGGGGTTGGGATATAATTATTTCCGCTATGTAAGATTTTTTAAAGTCTGCCATTCACCCCCCCCCCTCTGGTAGCTTTTCACGTGATATTCGATCCTACACTGGTTCATGGAGGACACGCCATAGAGCACAAGGAAAACATTGAAAATTGCTGGTGAGCGCTACAAGGGGTGGCGCTCGACTTTGCATGCCACCTATAAGAGTTATTCTACCGATGAAGAACGTATACGAAACAAGCCTGCTGACGTACTAGCGCCCGAGTGGTTGCACCTAATAGAATAGTTTGGCTCTGAGCGATTCAAGGTCAGCTAACTTTTTAATAGCTTTGCATCATACAAAAACTATTTGATTTACATTCATTCGTGGAATTAATTCTTAAAATTATTGCAGCCAATAAGCAGGACCAATTCTTAAAATCGAAGAGGACAAAAGACGAATCACTTGCTTGGCTCCAAATCCTACGCCCATCTTAGTTACGAGAAGGTATGAAAAATAAATCACGCTTTTACTTTGCGCTGCAATCAATATGTATACCTACATGTTGAATTTTACTAGTATTTTATGTAGTGAGGCTCAAAGACCGGAGAAGAACCCGATGACATACAACTGTGGGACGCAAGCCTTTTGAAGAACGGTGACTGGGTAAACGAGCAAGCAAAAGTTGTACATGTGAGTAACACTTCAAACAATCCCCAATTAAATAAATATTTGCAATATACCTATAACTTCTGTTTTTGTATATAGAGCCAGGCACGTGCCCAAGTGGACGACATGGAAGTTGAGCAGGAAGGCCCAATTCCAAATGAGGAGAGAAACCGTATCATTCAGTGTTGTTATAGATCCTCAATCGGTTGTGCAATATCACAAGTTTGGGGGAATGGTTATATGGCTAATCCTACTGGTCCTGAACATGAACGTATACGTATCGAGATAGCTGAACACCTCAACGACCAAGTTTGAAACTTAGAATATAGAAATGCAGGCCTCAATCACCAAGTGCAGAAGTTGGAAGAAAGAAATGATAGCTTAACCACCCAGGTGGACTATATAAACTAGAAGAATGAAGAGTTAAACCTTCAAGTCCAGAACTTATAAGGTCAGATAGCAGCTGATCGTGACACAGAGCTAAAGAAATGGAGGACATGCGCGTCTCAATGGCTAAAATGCGCAAACTAATGGTGACCACTCAACAAAAGGTCCAACAAAAGAACCGCCAAAAGCCACCTGCTTCAACAATTAGTCCCGGCCAGCTTAGACAAACTTTTAACATGCACACACGTCGCGTTAGTAATACTTGAGTGTTGTTATGCATGTTGCAATATCAACTAATGGATGTTTATTGTTAAACTCGTGATTCTGTTTCCACTAATTTTCAAACTTGGTGCATTAGGATTCTACTACCGCTAATTATAAAACGTTGCATTACGAATTTCTTGTCATGAATGATAAATTGTTGCAGTAGGAAGCTATTGCCACGAATTACAAAATGCTGCAGTATAAACATTTGGCCACGACTGAAAAAACGTTACACTATACTGCTATTGCCACCACACAGAAAATGTTGCATTACAACACTATCGCCACAGGTGAGAAAATGTTTTATTACACCTCTATCACCACAAATCATTAAACGTTACATTACAACCGTACTGCCACAGATCAGAAAACAGTGCATTACGAACCTACTGCCATAGACCAGGAAACATTGAATTAGAAACCAATTTCCAGAGATAAGTAAATGTTGCATTATGAACCTATTGCTATAGAGAAGAAATCGTTGCAATACAAAACTATTCGCAACAGATGTGAAATCATTGCAGTACCATACTATTTCCCACGGATCTGAAATCATTGCAATACAATACTATTCGCCACGTTTGTGAACTCGTTGCAATAATATACAATTTGCCACAGATGTTAAACCGTCACAGTACCATACTATTTGCCACAGCTGTGACACCGTCGCAGTACCATATTATTTGCCACTAATGTAAAATCGTTGCAATACCGTGATACTCGTTGCAATACATTAAATCATCGCAATACCTTAAATCGTTGCAGTAACGTACTATTTGCCACAGCTGTGAAATTGTTGCAGTAACATACTATTGCCACAAATGTGGGATCGTTGCAATACTCTACTTTTCGTTGCAATACATTAAATCGCAACGATACGCTAAATCGTTGCAATACTGTAGTATTTGCCACGAATGTGGAATCGTTGCAATCACATACTATTACCACGAATATAAAATCATTGCAATACCATGCTATTCATTGTAATACGTTAAATCGTTGCAATACGCTAAATCGTTGCAATAACATACTATTTGCCATGAATGTGAAATCGTTGCAATACCATGCTATTTGCCAAGGATGCGAAATCATTGCAATATCATGCTATTCGTTGCAATACGCTAAATCATCGCAATACGCTAAATCTTTGCAACAATGTACTATTTTCCACGAATATAAAATCATTGCAATACCGTACTATTTGCCACGATTATGAAATCGTTGCAATACCGTACTATTTGTTGCAATACATTAAATCATCGCAATACATGAAATCGTTGCAATAGCATACTATTTGCCACCGATGTGAAATCCTTGCAATACCATACTATTTGCCACGGATGTCAAGGCGTCGCAATAACCTATCGCCACGGGACTTATTTTATGATTCGTAAAAACTATCGCCATGCTCTCTTTCATTGCAACATTGACCTATTGCGACGAAAAAAGACCAATTGCCACAAATTTTTTCGTTGCGATAAACCAGAATCCTTGTAGTGCCCCCTTGATCATTGCTTTCCTGTTGAGGTTCATATTGAGCACTTGATTCTTGTGGTTGCTCTTGAGATCGAATATCACCAATTGCCATCCTCCTCAACGCTTGTCATGGGGCTTCTTCTTGATCTAGCACACACTTATCAATTTGCTCCAATTGGGAGCCATGAGTTTCATCGAACACTATGTCACGTGCTACTTGAACAATGTCGAAGACTTTGTTGAAGGCACGATAGGTGTAGGCATTCGACTCATTACCAAGCAATAACACTTAATCAGATTTCGAAGCGAACTTCAAAGTCCTCAGTTTCTTGTTCAAGATAAAACATTTGCATCCAAATATTTTGAAATATGAAACATTTGATCTGTTACCGGTGAGGTGCTCATATGGCATTTTCTCCAAAAGTCCGTGAAGATATAGCCGATTTGTGGGGTGACAAGCGGTGTTTACCGCTTCAGACCAAAATAGGTCCGAAATCTTGTATTCATCCAGCATTGTCCTCACCATCTCGATGAGCATCCTATTTTTTCCTTTCGGCCACCCCATTCTGTTCAGGGGAGTAGGGTGCCAAAAATTCATGCTTTATTCCTTCTTCATCTAGGTACTCCTCAACTTGAGTATTCTTGAACTCCATTCTATTGTCACTTCTAATGTTCTTGATGGTTGAGGAGAATTCATTTTGTGCTCTTTTCAAATATTTCTTGAGGATCCCCTGGGTTTCTAATTTATCATACAAGAAAAACACGCAGGTAAATATAGAAAAATCATCAACAATAACTAATCTGTATTTTTTACTTCCGATGCTTATATAAGCAATTGGAATGAAGAGGTCCATGTGAAGAAGCTCCAACTCTTTATCCCGCTTGGCATGCACTGCACGGCATATGTTTCTCAAAAACAACATCATTTAAACCTCTGATGTGACCACCTTTTAGAAGTTTCTGTAGATTCCTCATCCCAACATGGGCTAGCCGTCTATGCCACAACCATCCCATGTTAATTTTTGCAACCAAGCAAGTGTTGAGTTCAGCTTTATCTTTGTTGAAGTCAACAAGATAAGGTTTTCCCTTCAACATTCCTTGAATGCAATCGAGTGATTACTTCATGTAAAAATAGTCACAACCTCATTAGTGAATACACATTTATAAACTTTGCCGCACATCTGAGATATAGACAAAATATTATAATCTAGAGAATCGACATGTAAAACATTTGAAAGAGTATGTTGAGGAGAAATTTCAATTTTACCGCTACCAAGTACCTTTGCTTGGCTATTTTCTCAAATGTATATTCCTTCACTTAGATCCGCGTTGCGCTCATACTCTATGAATATACTCCTCTCTCTGGTCATGTCATTAGTGCATCCACTGTCCAGCACCCATTTCGATCCACCGGAAGAGTAGGCCTGCAAAATAGAGTTATTTCTTGGTTTTAGGTACGCAAGCTTTCTTGGGTCCTTGCAGGTTAGTCACAAGAGTCTTGGGCACCCACACACAAGTTTTTGAGTTATTGTGGCATGGCCCTACATATTTACCAAAGAAATGTCCAATTTATCTTTCATGAACACATAGGAAGCATCAAAAGTACGGAACAGTATTTGCAATTCAGATTCATGTGATGTTTCCTTAACAAAAGTAATTTGCTTCTTATCCTGAACATTAGTGGACATGTGTTTATTTTTAGTAAACCCAAGACCATCTTTGACGTTAGGAGGACTAGGGACCATATATGCACTACGTGCATATTTCATTTTTTCCTTGTAAAAAATGCCACTTTGGATGGATGTTTAGCATGTGAAACAGAAGAATCATCTTTAACAATATTTTTCTTACTAGAGCATGTACAAGTTATAGTTGTCGTTGAATTTACACCTTTGGAAGGTGAGCTCTTGAGGAGGAGGAGTCACTTTGCTTGAATGACTCAACTTGCACTTGAAAGATTTTGTTAACTTTTGTTAAGTTAGCAAGTTCATACTTGATTGCAATGTGTGAGTATTCTAGTTTTGAGTAAGTTTCCTTACTCAAGGCTTGCTCATGCTCAAGTTACTTGCTCTTCTCCTTCTCATGCTCAAGGAGTTTCTCAAGATCTTGATATCTCTTCCTTTCGTGGATGAGCATATCTTCTTGTCTGTTGACAAGCTCCTCCTTCTCAAAAATTTCATACGACAACATCTTCATTTTCTTTAAAGCAGATTTATTTAAATTTCTAAACATTTCATCATTTTCACTAGAGCTATCAAAATCATCAATTGAGGAATTAAGAGAGGGAGGTGTAAGTTGAACCTTTTTCTTGCCTTCCTTAGCGATGAGGCAAGTATGATTATGAGTCTCCCTTCCTCCTATATTCGGGAAGAGCGTAGACTTCTTGGTAGGTTTCTTGATGGCAATGGTAGCCATCTCCTGTTCTCCATAGGAGGAGGACTCATCGTTTGAGTCCCACTCCTTGCAAATGTGCGCTTGGTGAGCTTGCCTCCTTTTCTTGAAGGTCTTCTTCTCTTGTTGCTTCCCTTCCTTCTTCTTCTTATTTTCTTCATATGTACAGTCAACCATAAAGTGACCATACTCACCACTGTTGTAACAGGTACATTGTGCCTTGGATTTTCCTATCTCTTTGCTCTTCCCATCACTTGTGTCTTCTTCGTCTGGTGCTTCACGAATTTCTTTTCGTTTAGGATTGCTAGTTGCCTTGAGGGCAACTTCTTTCTTCTTTGACGAAGTTAGCTTGGCAAGATCCTTCACATATTTGGCTTCCTTCTCCATCATCTCGTGGTTGATGATATTGCCCAATAGTTCATCTGGAGTCATTTTATGGAACCCTGAACTTTCTTGGATCATTGAGCACAAAGTGATGTTGCAGGGCATGAATGCCCTTATCATCCTCTTTACGACCTCAAGATCGGTCCACTTCTTGCTTCCATAGTAAAAAATCTTGTTAATAAGTGCCTTCATCCGGTTGTACATTTCTTGAGGTGATTTGCCCTCCTCAATGTTAAACCTCACCGATTCTACTTCAAGCAATTCAATTTTTGCTCCACGAACTGATTTATTTCCTTCGTGAGCTATCTTGAGTGTATCCCAGATTTCCTTGTCACTTTCCAGTCCATAAATCTTGGTGAACTCTTCTCGGCTCAAGGAAGAAGTGATCACTGTAATGGCTTGTGCGTTGCAGTGAATTTCTTGCTCTTGCTCCGATGTGAGTTCATCGTCGTTCTCCGGGATATCTACACCTGTATGCACAACATGCCAAGGACTGGGATTCAAGGAGATTAGATGTATTTTCATATTATACTTCACATGGAATAATCATTTCCGTCGAAATGTCGATGTTTTCCCATGGGAATTAAAGATAATGATTGTTAGAATTTAGACGATTGTAATTATAAGGGTATTAGGAGTAGTCATGATGTCCACTCCCCGTCGTCTTCTCATCTTCTTCCTTGTCCTTTTTTCTTAGGAGTTTCTTCCTTAGAAGCGCCTTCATTTAACGCAGTTCTTCATCATCGTGTATATTTTACTTGAGTACATCGAATGCCTTTGTGTCTTGTTCTTCTTAAGTGTTTGGCACCTTCGGGATCTCATTGTTCTTCTTTGAGGCCATTTAATCTCTCCTAGAGGTGAGTCTTGTAGATGGAGATCCTGCTCTAATACCAATTGAATGTGGCCTAGAGGTGGGTGAATAGGCTTTAAAAGTTTTCCTGCACATTTAATCAAATCATTAAATTCCTGGTGGACAAACTTGTCCGGTGTCAATGTGGATTAGACCGGTGTGCTTTTGTTATGTGAATTGAGCAAGTGTTAGAGCAGAAATTGTATGTGTTATAGCAGTGGAATTTAAACATCTATTCAAACAAACTTGATTGAACAATTAATGTTGCAAACTTGCACGAGGAACACAAATAACTTGACAGATTAAATCTAATGCCCTGGATGATGAAACTTGCAAAAATAAAAGAGTAAAGCACGCGAGACACAAACTTTTACCGATGTTCGATCTCACGAAAGAGATCTACTCCTTGTTGAGGAAGCCCACCGAGAGCCAGGTCTCTTCAAACCCTTTTCCCTCGTCAAGTCAACACACAAGGCCGACTTGATTCCACTATCATGGGTAATCACCGAGTTGGTTGGGCAACCTCACAGGTTCAGGGCTCCCACAAAAAGATTATAGGAAAAAACTGATCGAATGCACTCGAAAAGATTACAAGTAATGCAAGAGTGTATAGAAATCAAACCCCAAGAGCTCAATGACGCATAGACAATGATCTCCCACTTTCAAATCTTAATACTCAACTAATTTCACTTTTGAGAACTTTAGATGCATGGGTAGATGAGTTTTTGTGCTCTTGGGACAAGTAGCGACGCTAGGGTTTGAGTTATGAACATTAGAATACGAGAGTTGTGTTTGTGGGGTCGTGGATATCCTATTTATAGTCTTTCCATAATTATTACCGTTAGGAATCCTGACGACCGGACTAGTCCGCTCCCAGGGCCGGACTTGTCCATTGTGCTGTGTGAAATCCGCGTGGAATGTGCAGCACACTAAAAACCCTAATTTGTATGAGGTATAGCAGACTAGTTCGGTAGGTGTCCGAACATGTCTAGCGCCTTGTGTATTCAAACTTCAGAATGTTTCTCAGGATTGTCCGGTCCACAAACGGACTTGTCCGGTGCATAGTGTTATGAAACATCAAAGAGTATTCGAACTAGTCCGATCCATGAACGAACTTGTCTGGTACACAGTGTTATGAAACAACAAAGAGTTGAACGGACTATATGGTCCATTAATGGACTGGTCCGGTTCACTGCAAAGTGAGACTCCAGAGAGTTGAACAGACTAGTCTGGTTTGACAACAGACTAGTCCGGTGCACTGTGAAGTGAGGCTCCAGAGAGTTGAACGGACTAGTCCGGTTTATGAACGGACTTGTCTGGTGATCAGTGAATTATTAAGGTTGATTTTAGGCCCTTACCCTTATGCAAAGACTTGAGCTCTTGGGATGTGTCTCTCACACACATCCTATACAATTAAGTCTACTTTGCGCTTCATTCATCAATTTGACTTTTATTTTTCTTCATCACTTCATTTTTCACTTTTAGAGTGCACCAAACTATCTCATTTGAGTTAACCTGCATTCATCTCAACAAGTTCATTAGAATCTCATTTGTTTGTCATCAATCATCCAAAACCCACAAGGGAATGCCTAGATGCACTTTCAATGTTTGGAGGCTTTCACCCAGGCGCAAGGCTTTGCAGTATGGGAAAAGGTGTACTAGCCTTATGACGTGCCGCCAAACGATCAAGTCAACGCTACGAACTTGAGAGATGTTGACAACAGCATCAATGCCCGAAATTTGATCATACAAGGATTGACTTAAAGCGACTTCAATCGAGTTGCACTGTGAGACCTATGTGTGCTAAATACATTGTCTATGGTGATAAAAGTTTTGAATACTACCAAAACACCTTTAGCATCAAGGTCCGGCTCTAGGTCCGAGCTCCAACAAGGTCCGATGATGGGTCTGGCTTGTTTTGGGTAGCTCCGGCAAGGTCTGACGTGAGGTTCGACTTTTTTTGTCTAGATCCGACTTCTTTGTCTAGGTCCGACTAACTTTGGTTAGCTCCGGCTCTAGTTCTGACTAGCTTTGATAAGCTCTAGCACTAGGTCCAACTAGCTTTGGTTAGCTCCAGTGCTAGGCCCTGCTAGCTTTGCTATGTTCCGGCGCTAGATCCTGTTAGTTTTGGTAAGCTCCGATTCAAGGTCCGGTTAGCTTTGGCAAGGTCGGAAGCTTGATTGCAGTGGTTCTGCTTTTACTTTGAAATATTTGAAACTTGTTTTACATCTATGGAAAGTTTGCTTTGTATCCTTTTAATAAGTTTTTGGTGAGTTTTGGTGGTTATGACTGATATCATTTTGCTGTGGTTTGCAAGATGCTTATGTGAGGTACTCATGTAAGGTGTTGTGGTTATGAAAACTAACAAGAGTAAAGTCGAGGACTTGTCCTCGGAAGTATCGGTTGTTTATTCATGTGCAGGTGTTGCTTGAGTTCAAGACATGGCTGGTGACGGGATCCATTGGACTAGTCTTAGGGAGGAGATAAGGTTCCAACAACGAAGTTCGGGAGGAACTGTGGTTGAGCTGATCACGAGGTTACGCAGGATGACTGAATCAAGGGAAATGCATGTGAAGGAAAGCAGACGTCGTTGGAATATGTTTGCACATATGCATGGAGTGCATGGACCTAGCAACATGGTTCCGAGGCGTGATTAAGAGATGTGGACGTAAAAAATTGGTCGAAAAGGTCTAACCGACTAGGTTACGGACCCAGGCTGCGGCTAAGTCGGGTTTTGGCTCGGATATGGAAAGTATGGAGTTAGTTAAGATATTTTTGTGTGGGTCACGAATTTGAGTTGTTTTAGGAATGTGGGATACATTCCTAAGGTGTTTGGAAGTCTTAATATATCTTCTATCTGCTTATAGAAGAGTCTTGAGCAGTTATGGAAAGTTTTGATTCGTGAACTGAGTAGAATTAGAGTCCTAGTTTAGTTTGGGTTGGCCTAATGGCTGGTTACATAAGCAAGGGAGGCCAGAGCTAGTGGTAGACGATTTTGGGGCTGTTCCTTGTAAGTTTTGATCAAAAAAAAATTGTAGTCTAAAGGAGCTTTTGTGCCTTGTTCGTCCGACTTGTTTTCTTCAAGTCTTTCTCATCGAGTTTCTACATAGAACTATCTTACTTTGGTGGTTTTATCATAACTCGAGTTTTAGATCCGATTGACGTGATTTTTTTGGTTTGTTTTCACAACTTGATTTTTTATCAGCTGTGAAAATTTAAAGGTCATTGGATTTATGGTTTCTAATCTACACGAGTTTCTTTGCAGTGTTCCAGAACTGTTTTTCTCGGGTAGGACAGATTGACCTTTGTTCTATCTTTCGATTATAACTTGAGTTTCTCTCGGCGTATTTTTGTGATTCTTGTTGTGACGTCTTCGTGACTTGATTCTCTACAATCTATACTAGTTTTTCACAGTTGAACAGGTTTAGATTAGTTGCATACACGGTTTCTTTAACAGATTAGTTTTTTGCCAAGGGGTGTTTTCGTTGCTTCTGCTAAAAAGTTTTAATTTACCATTCATCTCCCCTCTGGTAGCTTTACATGTGCTCTTCGATCCTAAATTAGGTACCAGAGCCACGGTGCTCCAATCTTTGTGATTTTCACGTGTTTTTGACTAATCATTATGGAGAAATTCTTCACAAAATCTTGTGTTTTTAGTGGTATTAATTTTCAGGTTTGGAAAGCACGTATGGAAGCTTTCATCCAGGCACAAGGCCTCGCAAAATGGGAAAAGATGTACAAGCCTTACGACGTACCGCCGAACAATCAAGTCACGGCTAAAAACTTAAGAGATGTCGACAATATCAATAAAGCTCGCAACTTGATAATCCATGGATTAACTCAGAGCGACTTCGACCGTGTTGCAGACCTCCAATCGGCGTACGATGTGTGGAGAGAACTTTGTGACTACCATGAAGGATCCAACACGATCAAGGAGGTTAAGCAAGATATGTTCAAGAAAGAATACATGCGCTTCAAGACGCAACCCGGTATGTACATTGATGACTTTTTTGCTCACTTTAAAAAATTCTCGGTAATCTACGTAGTGTCAACGTAAATTTTTCTGATGCTGAGAATGCTAGGCAACTCCTTAGTGCATTAGACATGACAATATGGGAAACGAAAGTAACATCCATTTGTGAATCAACTGTCATGAGTACTCTTACTTTAGACGTACTTTACTCTAAACTAAAAACTCATGAAATTGATATCTTATCACGTAAGAGTCCAAATAAGTCTATTGCATTTGTTTCACAACGTGATATACCTAACTCCGGCCAATCATCATCTTGCAACACTCTTGCTTTGTTGTCTTCACTAACCCTGGAGCAGATCGTGGAATTTGCAGAAGAGGAGTTAGCACTCATCTCTACTAGATTCTCAAAAGCATTGAAAAATGTGAGAGCTAGAAGGAGAGGAAGCTCCGAACCACAGCGCTGCTTTGAATGTGATGAGACAAGACACATTCGTGCAGAATGCCCTAACCTTTAAGGTCCTACTACCCGTGAAGAAAAGCAGAACAAGGTCAAGACCACCTCTTGAAGCTCCAACAAGAAAAAGAAGGGTTCTATAGGATGCAAGATGATAAACAGCTTCATCACCGCACTTCAAGAGCTCAGTTCAAGTGATGTAGACATTGGAAGTGATGAAGATGATGACAATCTGGCCAACTTATGCTTCATGGTGGGCAAAACAAGATCAAGATCAAGTGAGGAGGCCGCAGAACACAACAGTGATGACGATGAGGTATGTTATACCTGTAATGAAATGTGTGATGCAATTTCTCGTGCAACTATTATTGTCAAGGAAAAGGACAAAAAGCTTAGGGACCGCTAAAATTGAATCACTAGAGTCTGAAATCAATCGTTTAAAAACTTTGATTCCTATTGATGATGCATGTCCCCCATGTTACTTATTCTATGAACAATTGTCCGCATTAAGAAGGGCACACTCCTCCACTCTAGACAGACTTGATGAAGAAATTGAAAAGAACAAAAAGTTGTCTAACTTTAATGTTAAAATATTAAAAGATGCTTCTTGTTTTATAGATGATTTGCGTTGTTCTGTATGTGGTAATCTTGATAAAAACTAAAATATGCAATGAATGAAATTTCCATTCTGAACAATGCATTACGAACACATGAAGTTGAAAACTGTCCTAACTGCAAACTTAAAAAAAAAACTTCATGTGATGATTGCCTAGTTTTATGTAAAGAACTTGACAATAAAAATAAGAGACTAGAGCGGTTTTACATTGGGAACAAGAATCTAAACTTGCTGTTAAATTCTTCTAAACCTTGCAATGATAAAACTTGTTTAGGTTTGGATTCTCATGCTTATTCTAAAACACATCCACCTCATGTTGTAAAAACATTTGGAAAAGGTTTAATCAAAATTGTCCTTAAACAAAAGGATGTGATTTTTAAATCTGCAGGAGTGTTTTCCAATTATGTTTCTAATACTAGATGCTTATCTAGGCATGATTACAAAATTAAATTTCATTGTACTTGCTGTGATAAAGATGGTCATATCGTAGATTTCTGTTATAGACTAGCTAAACAAACTAAAAGGGATAAAATGTCTGCTAGATCTCATAACTTTCATGCTAAACCTAAAATTAGAAACATGCAACCCGCTTTAATGAGATAGAAATTTGAAAAAGTAGGTTCCGGACCTTTTGGTAAGAGATCTGCAAAGGCAGATTCGATAGTTCCGATAGCTCTGAGAACTCCAGGACCTTCTGTTGTTCCCTTCAGAACATCAGTTTTTGCATCTGGAGCTTCACCTTTTCCTTTGGAACTGCTGCTTTTACCTCTGGAGCTATTGGTTTTCAGCTAAATGTGAAACAATTTTTAAATCAGTAGTTAATAACAGAAAACCTCAATCTTTGTCTCATAAACTTGCAGTTTTGTCATAGCCTTCGCGTGTTGCTCCTACTAGACGTCGCATGGCTCAGTACTGGATTCCCAAATGCTTATTGACTAACCCCAGTATTGAGTCATCGATGTATTGTTCTTCTATGTGGGTTACATGCTTGAGGAAAGAGAAAATTTGGATTGTGGATTCAGGTTGCTCGCGCTACATGACCGGTAACAAAGAATGGTTCTCCTCCCTCTCTTTTGTGTCATGTGTAGAGAATGTTACTTTTGCTGATAATTCTTCAACTCCTATAATTGATAAGGGTTTGCTTAGAGTAAATGATCACTACACTTTGAAGGATGTGACACTTGTTAAAAATTATAAATACAACTTGCTTTCTGTTTCAAAACTGCTAGCTGAAAATCTGGAAATTATCTTCACTAAAAATTGCCGCAAAGTTGTAAATTCAAATAGTGAGCTTATTTTTAACATGTCTCGGTTTGGAAGAGTTTTTAAAGCTGATTTTGATATGTCTTCCTATAAGTATAGGTGTCTAGTTGCTAATGATTCAAAGGACTTATATTTTTGGCATCGTAGACTTGGTCACGCAGGCTTTGATCATCTAACGCGTGTAAGTGCTCTTGATCGCATATGTGGGCTGCCTAAGCTTAGAGGGGACAATGAAATTGTGTGCTCTTCTTGTAGACATGCTAAGATGGTTGCAGGTTCACATACTCCTCTCACAATGATCATGACAACTGAACCGGGTCAACTTTTGCACCTTGACACCATAGGACCTTCACGTGTTCAATCCTTCGGAGGGAAATGGTATGTTCTTGTAATTTTTTATGATTATTCTAGATACTCTTGGGTTTACTTTATGGCATCTAAGAGTGAAGCTTTTAGTCACTTTAGAACTTTATTTCTTAGATTATTAATTGATCACCCAGAATCTTTAAAAGCAAATAGAAGTCATAATAGAACTGAATTTAAAAATCAATCTTTTGATCACTTTTATGCTGATAATGGAATAGATCATAAATTTTCTTCACCATAAGTACCTCAACAAAAATGTGTTGTAGAAAGAAAGAATAGAACCTTAGTTGAGATGGCTAGGACTATGCTTGATGAATATCAAACTCCTAGAAAATATTGGGCTGAGGCAATTGCAACCACTTGTTATGTCTCAAATCGTGTTTTCTTGCATGCTAAGCTAGGTAAAATGCCGTATGAGCTTCGGTATGAACATAGGCTAGTGTAACACACTTCCGGGTCTTTGGTTGCAAATGCTTTGTTATGAAACATTGTAATCTTGATAAATTTGAACCTAGATCCATTGATGGCATGTTTCTTAGTTATCCATCTCATACTAGAGGCTACCGTGTACTTTTACTTGACACTAACAAAATTGTGTAGACTTGTGAGGTGTCTTTTGATAAGCTAGCCCAAGTACTAGCTCAAACATTGCAGGTCCAGATCCATATCCTCAGGGGGAGGCTATTTTTGTAGAAGAAGAAGAGTCAGTGATATTGCCTGATAGTTCTGAAGATGACACATGTCTAGCTTTGAACTTTGAGCAAGCTTTGACTACCATCTCTGCTGGTCCTGATCGTCCACAAGCCACAAGCTCATCAATCTGCGTTGAACCTAATGAAGAAGAAGCTTGTGAGACATCTATTCCGTACAGATTTTCAAGAATCATCCCACAACAGATAATTGGAAGCTTGCATGAACGAGTTACCAGATCCAGGTTTTCCGACCCCAATGCTCATGCTCATTCTGCTTTTGTTGCTTCTATTGAACCCAAAGATATATCTCACGCACTCACTAATGAATCTTTGAATATTGCCATGTAAGAAGAGTTAGAAAATTTTGAAAGAAATAATGTTTGGAAACTTGTACCTCCACCTCAAGATCACACTTTAATTTGAACTAAATGGGTGCTTAAAAATAAACAAATTGGGGATGTGGTTGTGATTAGGAATAAGGCTAGATTGGCTGCTCAAGGTTTCACGCAAATTGAAGGTCTAGAATTTGATGAAACTTTTGCTCCTGTTGCTAGATTAGAATCCATAAGAATTTTGTTATCTTTTGCTGCATCTAAAGGTTTCAAGTTATATCAATGGACGTCAGAAGTGCTTTTCTTAATGGCCACATAGATGAGGAGGTTTATGTTAAGCAACCACGTGATTTTGAAAATCCAGATTTCCCTAATCATGTTTTCAAAGTGACTAAAGCCTTGTATGGTCTAAAACAAGCTCCTAGAGCAAGGTATGATAGGTTAAAAACATTCTTACATGAAAAGGGGTTTACCATGGGCAAGGTTGATAAAACTCTTTTTGTGCTTAAGCATGGCAATGACTCATTATTCGATCAAGTGTATGTGGACAATATTATCTTTGGTTGTGCTTGTCATGATCTTGTTGTCCAAGTTTTTGGCAATGATGAGTCTAGAATTTGAAATGAGTATGACGGGTGAAATCACTTACTTTTTGGGGCTGCAAATCAAGCAAACCAAGGAAGGTACCTTTGTGCATCAAAGAATGTATACAAGGGACCATCTCAAGCGCTTCAACATGGACAAAAGCAAGCCTCTTCGGACACCAATGGGAACCACATCAACTTTTGAACTTGATGAAGATGATGAACCCGTGGATCAAAGAGAATATAGAAGCATAATCGGATCACTTTTGTACCTCACGGCATCAACACCGGACATACAATTCAGCTTATGTCTTTGTGCACAATTTCAAGCTTCCCCACGTGCTTCACATTGTCAAGCTGTCAAAAGGATTCTCAGGTACTTATATGGAACTTAAGAATTTGGCATTTTTCCCCACGAACAGTAGAGTACTTGTTCTTGGAAGTATTGGTTGTTTATTTATGTGCAGGTGTTGCTTGAGTTCAAGACATGGCTGGTGACGGGACCCATTGGACTAGTCTCAGGGAGGAGATAAGGTTCCAACAACCAAGTTCGGGAGGACTGTGGTTGAGCTGAACATGAGGTCACGCAGGATGATTGAATCAAGGGCAATGCATGTGAAGGAAACTGGATGTCGTTGGAAGGTGTTTGCACGTCTGCATGGAATGCATGGACGTGGCAACATGGTTTCGAAGCGTGATGAAGAGATGTGGACATAAAAATGGGTCACGATTTTGATTTTTTTTAGGATTGTGGGATACGTTCCTATGATGTTTGGAAGTATTAAGATTGCTTCTATCTGCGTATAGAAGAGTCTTGAGCAGTTATGGAATGTTTCGATTCGTGAATCGAGTAGGACTAGAGTACTAGTTATGTTTGGGTTGGCCTAAGGTGTGGTTATATAAGCAAGGGACGCCAGAGCTCGCGGTAGACGACTTTGGGGCTGTTCCTTGTAAGTTTTGTTCAATAAAATTCGTTGTCTAAACGAGCTTTCGTGCCTTGTTCGTCCGACTTGTTTTCTTCAAGTCTTTCTTGTCTAGCTTCTGCACGGAACTACCTTGCTTCGGTGGTTTTATCATAACTTGAGTTTTACAGATCTGATTGATGTGATTATTTTTGGGTTGTCTTCACAACTTGATTTTCCATCATCTTTGAAAATTTCACGGCCATTAGATTTTTTTTTTCTGATGTACACGAGTTTCTTTGCAGTGTTCCAGAACTATTTTTCTCATATATGACAGATTGACATTTGTTTGATCTTTCGATCGTAACTTGAGTTTCTCTCGACGGATTTTTGTGATTCTTGTTGTGACGTATTCATGACTTGATTCTATAAAATCTATACTAGTATTGTCACAGTTGAACACGTTTAAATTAGTCGCACACACGGTTTCTTTAACAGATTGGTTTTCTGCCGAGTGCATTTTTGTTGCATCTGCTGAAAAGTTTTAATCTACCATTCACCCCCCTTTGGTAGTTTTACACGTGGTCTTCGATCCTACATGCACCATTTGGCAAATTGGTCGCGCACACGGTTTCTCGAAGAAGAAGAAGAAGAAGAAGAAGAAGAAGAAGAAGAAGAACAAGAAGAAGAAGAAGAAGAAGAAGAAGAAGAAGTCTCTGCACTTCAAGAACATGGCTTGAGCGACGTGGACATCGAAAGTGATGAAGATGAAGAGAATTTGGCAAATATGTGTTTCATGGCGGGCAACCCATGATCAAGTATGGAGGAGGCAAAACACAACAACGACGATGAAGAGGTATGTCCCACTTGTGACGAAATGTGAGATGCTATTTCTCGTGCCACTGTTATAGTTAAGAAAAAGGACAAAAAACTTAGGAACAATGCTGCTAAAATTAAGTCACTAGAATCTGAAATTAATTGTTTAAAATCTTTGATTCCTAGTGATGATTCTAGTTCCTCATGTGAGCTTATATATGAACAATTGTGCTCTTTAAGAAGTGCGCGCACCTCCACACTTGATAAACATGAACTAGAAATTGAAAAGAACAAAAAGCTTGCTGCACTTAATGATAAAGACCTGAAGGATGATTGTTGTTGTACAATTGATTTGCATTGTTCTACTTGTGATGATCTTTATCTACACTGTCAGTACCCTGCGTACCGGGTACCCCACGACACCGACAAAAAAAACCACGGAGTTCTACCTATCAGAGTTGAAGATCTTCGGAGGCTCCACGTGTCCCGTAGCACTGAACTAGCCTCCCACATTAGGGTAGCTCCAACACTGCCACGTGTAAGTCAAGGCCGGACCTAACTCCTTGTATAGGAAGGATCCGGTCATTCCACGTGCCCAGTGCCCTGGACCTAACCCCCCAGTAGAGGGAAGCTCCGATGCTGCCACGTGTACAAGCGACTCTAGACCTGCCTCACCATAGTTGGAAGCTCCGGAACTGCCACACGTTGAGCCTCCAGACCTAAACTAGCTACGGGAAGATAGACGGATCTCCAATGGTGCAGACATTCAAGGGACAGTTAAAAATACCGTTACAAGACCTGATTACGTGTCATTAACGCCATATTAATGACGCACGATCAGATGGCTTTTAATACGGGTAACACCTCCACTAAGGCGCGTTATCACTATTAAATGTACTTAATACATACAGATTGTGTATTAGGTAATTAAACACCGCTGGGACCACATGTCGGGCCAGGCAGCCAATGTAACAACCAGCCCTTGGAATATAAAAGGGCTGCACCGCACGGTACAGGTACAACGAAGCTCATACGCACACAAGCCACTGCATACTCATACATCACGAATCATCCCATGGATTAGGGTCTTACGCTCAGGCAGCCCAAACCACATAAAAAATCCTCGTGTCACTCTCTTGTTCATAATCTAACGTGCGCCCCAACAAATCATCAATCTCCGCGGGCTACTATCTAGTAGTACCGGGGGAAGTGTCGATCACACACTTCAACATTTGGCGCGGTAGGTAAGGGCGTCTGAGATTTCCAGATGGTGAACTCAGTGGCAGCATTGTTCAACAGCAACGCCAGATAGCCTGATGGAGGAAACCCCTCCAATGCTCAATAGCCAGCTGGTGCTGTTGTCCCGGTGGGTGTTGTTGCACCGCCACCTCCACCTTCTTTTACTAACAATGTCGGACAACAAGATGGTGCCCTCGTGTCGATGATGCATTGACAAACAACCCAGAGAACGAGTTAATTGCTACGTGTACTCTGCTCTAGCGTCCTCCTGCGGCTGGAGCTCCTCTGGCAGCCATGAAACAATGGCGTACTAATGTCGAAAATCTGGTTGTAGCTGCGGACGATGCCATCAGTAACCAAGGCCCGTCCCCTACTGGGTAGGCAATCTCTCAACGGAGGACCTTGTTTGGTAGACTTGGTCCTCAGGTTTCACAGCACAGGAGACGTGTTGTGTCCAAACAAGTGACATCACTGCCCTTTGGGACACGGCGTACTCACACTGCGTCGAGACTATCGACGCATGATTTGTGGTCGGAGCTTGATTGCCATTACAGGCAGCAGGACGACCGCGTCCACATCGAGCATGCTCGCGAGAGGCGAGAGGCTCGGGAAAACCCTTATCCTTTGGGACTAGGGGGTAGTTGTTCGGCCCTTGCCATGCACCTTCGCGTGGTCCAATGGATGCAGAATTTCTGGCCTCATCTGCCGGAGAAGTACAATGGGACTGTCAATCCTGTTGAGTTCTACCAAGTCTACTCCACTGCCATCCTCGCGGCAGGTGGCAATGAGGTTGTGATACTTTCCTGTGGCTTAAACTGGCACCGCCAGGTCCTAGTTCATGAGTCTCCCGCCTGACTGCATCAACAAGTGGGTGGAGTTATGCCAATGGTTCACCGCCAACTTCGAGAGCTCCTGCACTAGGCCTCGCACAGAACTGGATATGTTCGCTGTGCAATAGAAACTCGGAGAGTCGCAACAATCATTCATCCAGCATTTTTCCCAGGTACGGAACACCATTCCTTCTATCTCCAATGCACCTATCGTTGTTGCATTTCAATAGGTCATCACGGACAAGATGATGGAGAAGCTGGCCACGAAAAAAGTCACCAGTGTCTTGAAACTCTTCAGCTTGGTCGATAAGTGTGCTAGGTCTGCTAAGGGCCGCGAAATGCACTCCAAGCCAGCTCCGAAGGCTAACAAAATGTCCTCTAAGGATGAAGCCACTACCTCTGGTAGTGGGAAGAAGAAAAAGTCCAATGGCAAGAAGAAGCCATCGGCCAGCACGCCTATTGTTGTAGCTCCCGGTGGTAGGGGGCACTCCCCAAAAAGCGACCTCAACCTTTGTCTGAAGATAGCAGTGGAATGAAGATGTGGTGTCCAATCCACAAGACATACACTCACAATCTTGAAGATTTCCACGAGGTACAAAACTTTGTCGAGCGCTTCAACAAGCGCTGAGAAGAAGCTCCATTCCCCCAACAGGATGGAAAGCAGAAAGTCGACGAAGCTCCGGCAGATTCAGAGCTAGAATTCCAGGGCACCAAGATGGTCCTGAAGGCTGTGTACAACACCATCAACGACGATTCTGACATCTCCAACAACAGGCGTCGGAAGACCCTCAATAACATATATGGAGGGTCCTGGGATATCACCTCCCGCCTCATCCTCAAGACCATACATCAGGAGATGACTGCCATATCTCCTACCACCAAGGCAGAACCCTGTCGGAAGTGGATGGACACTACCATCACTTTCCATGCTATAGACTGCATAAGAAACATGATTTGAGCTGGTCAACTGCCGTTGATGGTGTCTCCTACTATCAACAATGTCCAACTCTACCATGTCTTGGTGGATGGAGGTTCGGCGCTCAAACTCCTCAGCTATGAAGCTTTTGTCAAAATTCAGCTTAAACTTTCAAACCTTCGCCCTTTGCGTCCTTTCTCTGGGGTAGGTCTGGGTGCCATCAGTCCTCTCGGCTCGATTATTCTCTCGGTGACTTTCAGGACTCAGGAGAACTACAGAACTAGGAAGCTGGTCTTCGACGTGGCTCACATCAGCTTACCTTTCAACGCCATCCTAGGCAGGTCTGCCCTATATAGGTTCATGGCCGTACTCCACTATGGCTACATGGTCTTAAAGATGCCGACACTTTCAGGCGTTCTCCGGATCGGCGGGGACCATACTGTAGGAGTCACTGCGCTGGAAGAACTCCACGCGCTTACAACAGTGCAGGAGGAAGCATTTGGCAAGGAGCTAGTTGCTCAACCTCCGAGCACTCGTCATCGAGGCTCAACCTCTACACCACGTTTGAGGCCAAATGGCGACACCGACATTCCCGTCAAAGTCGTCCAAATTGGTTCTGATCCTGCCCAGATCACCAGTATATCGAGAGGTCTGGACAACAAATAGGAACTCATGGTCATCACTTTCCTCCTGGCGAATTTTGACGTGTTTACATGAAAATCATCACAAATGTCTGGGATCTCGAGGGAGGTGATTGAGCACGGCATGAAGATTTATCTCGACGCACGGCCAATACACCATAAGCCCCAAAAGAAATCAGTCGAGCGGCAGAACTTCATCCGACAAGAAATCAAGAAGCTGCTAAAAGCTGGTTTCATCCGTGAGGTCAATCATTTACAATGGCTGGCAAATCCAGTCATTCTACCCAAGGCCCCCGGGAAACTTCGGATGTGTATCGACTACACCACCTTAAATAAGGCATGTACAAAAGATCCATTTGCATTACCTGGGATAGACAAGATAGTGGACTCCACCTCTGGGTGTAAGCTATTGTGTTTCCTAGATGCATATTATGGATATCATCGGATCCAAATGTCTAGGGAAGATGAAGAGCATACCGCCTTCATAACAGTAGATGGATTGTATTGTTACACTACCATGCCGTTTTGTCTAAAAAATGATGCTTCAACTTTTGTGCGAGCCATGCACAAAACATTTGGAAAGCTTATTAGGGACTTGGTGGATGTCTACGTCGATGACATCGTCATGAAGGTCAAGAGAAATGAATCACTCCTTGACAACCTGCAAGCCACCTTCAACAAGCTGCACGTGACACGCACTAAGATGAACCCAGACAAATGTGTCTTCGGGGTTTGCTCCTTGATGCTCCTCAGATTCTTGGTGACTCACCGAGGAATTGAGGAAAACCCGGCGAAGATCAAGGCTATTGAAGACATGCGGCCCCCAGCCCGCAACAAGGATGTCCAGAAGCAAACTAGATGTCTAGCTGCGTTCAGCCGATTCATCTCTAGATTGCCAGAACGGGTGCTTCCCTTCGTCAAGCTATTGAGGAAGACTGGGCCATTATATTGGTTTGAAGAAGCAGAAAAGGCGTTTTAAGAGCTCAAACAGCTCCTCACCACACTACCATTCTTGGTAGCCCCGAACCCTGGTGAGCTTCTTTTTCTTTACATTTTGGCAACTACGGAGGGTGGCAGCATGGTTCTGGTTGCAGAAAGACCAGAGCCACCTATAGTTCAGGAGCCCAGACCCCTCCGTGAGGGTCTGGAGCTACCTGAAGGCGAGTTTGGGCCCCATCCCCCAGGCATGGATCTTCAAGGCAAGCTTCCATAGGATCAACCTATCTCATTTGAGGGAGTTCACACGGCTGAAGAACATGTTTCGAACCCCTCCGGGGGGGGGGGGGGGGGGGGGTTCGGGAACTCGAGAAGAAGGTCTGGACCCCTTCAGGAGGGTGCGTGTTGATGAAGAAGAAGCTACGGGTCCTTGCGGGAAGGTCCGGACTGTCCAGTGGCCAGTGGACTTCATCAGTGAAGTAATCCACAACGCCAAGACTCCGTATATTGAGGTGCATAAGCTGCTCAATGCAGTTCTTATCGCCTCAACGAAGCTACATCACTACTTCCAAGCCCACAAGATATTGTGTTAATCTCTTATCCACTGTGTGTTATACTACATAACCCCAATTCTACTGGGAACATTGGAATGTGGGCAGCGGAGCTGGCAGAGTTTGATCTTGAATTCTTGGCTCGACATGCTATCAAGAGTACGGCATTGGCTGACTACATGGCGGAGTGGACACCTTCTCCATCATATCCTGAGGGGGGGGGCTAATGGGCATAAGCCGGAACCCAAGGTCCCAATCTTCACCGAACCTCACTGGACTCTCTACTTTGACAGCTCTGTGCAGAAGCAGGGGGTCAGACCTGCAATCCTCCTCCTCGCTCTGACCAGGGAGAAGGTCAAGTACATGGTACACCTTAATTTCAAGGCAACCAACAACATGGCGCAGTATGAAGCTCTCATCTACGGGCTCAAGGTGGCGCTATCATATGGCGTCAAGCAGATGCTGGTGAAGGGTGATTCAAAACTCATTATCAAGCAAGTCAAAGGTGAATGCAGTTGCAACAACCCGCAACTTGCTGCTTACCTCCTTGAAGTCCAGAAGATCCAGAAGGACTTCGACGTGCTGGACCTCTACCATGTCCAGCGTCTCAACAACGTTGAAGCTGATGAACTCTCGACGAAGGCTTCAACCGGAGCTCAAGCTTCCGACGGAGTTTTCGTTAGGAGGGTGTCAAGACCCACCGCTCAGCCTGCCAAACTAAGTGAGGGGTGCGAGACAAGCACCTCAAAGTTGGCAGTCCCGGTGGCCCTGTTACCATGGCGTCCACCAAGGATCGTAGACGCTACAGGAAGCTCCGAGCAACCCAGCATGCAAGATTCGAAGGCTCAAGTTAGCTTTGATGCATGGATCTCTGAGATCTGGAGCTACATTAAAGACAACATCCTTCTCGAAGACAGTGCATCCACTGACCGGATCATCAGATCGGCTAAAAGATACACGCTGGTAGAAGGGGACCTCTACCGGCGCGATGCCAATAACATCCTAATGCAGTGCATTGCCTGGGAAGAAGGTTGCGAACTCCTCGCGGAAATCCATCGAGGCGAGTGTGGGAACCACGCATCTTCCCACGCGTTGGTTGGTAAAGCCTTCTGGCATGGCTTTTACTGGCCTACAACTCTCCAGCATGCAGTTGAGCTGGTAAAAAGGTGTGATGTGTGCCAGTTCCACAAGAAACAAATTCACATACCAGCTCAGTCACTGCAAATGATACCTCCTACATGGCCATTCGCTTTGTGGGGGATGGACATTTTGGGACCTTTCCCAAAAGCCATCAGAGGTTACAGGTTCTTGTACGTCGCCATCGACAAGTTCACCAAGTGGCCAGAAGCTACTCCAGTTGTGACAATCAAGAAACAATCAGCTATCAAGTTCTTGAAGTCCATAGTCTGTAGTTTTGGAGTTCCGAATAGAGTCATCACTGACAACGGAACCCAATTCACAAGTGCAGCATTCCAAGAATATCGCGAAGACCTCGGCATACAAGTCAGCTACGCATAAGTAGCTCACCCAGCAAGTAATGGCCAAGCTGATAGAGCAAAAGCAGAAATATTGAAAGGACTCAAGTCGCGCACTTACAAGCGCCTGAAGAAACATGGAGCCAACTGGATAGAGGAGCTTGCGTCCGCACTGTGGGCGAGCAGGACAACACCTAACTGGTCAACTGGAGAGACACCTTTCTTCCTGGTTATGGAGCTGAAGCGGTCCTACCTCCGGAGATCACCTTGGGGTCACTTTGGGTCCGGACCTTCGACGAAGCCATGCAGGACAAGCTCTGGCGTGAAGACCTTTACCTCATCGACGAGCGAAGGTGCCAAGCAGCTGCTCAGAATGCATGATATCGCCAGACACTCTGGCACTATCACCAAAGGCATGTGCACAACCGACATCTTGAAGAAGGCGATTTGGTGCTGTGGAGAATACTAACTCGTGAAGGGATGAACAAATTGTCCCCCAGCTGGGAAGGTCCCTTCCGAGTGATCAAAGTATCCCGTCCCGGATGCGTTCGCTTGGAAACAGAGGATGGGACTCCGCTTCCCAATCCTTGGAACATCGAGCACCTTTGTAAGTTTTCTGCTTAATTTCACAGAGGTGAGTTTGTAATTACACAATGTAAGTTATAGAGTCTATAAACAAAGTCGGGTAGGTCCTAAAGGAAAACATTCAGACCCCTCCGCGATGGTCCCACAAGTTCAAGCCCACCTATCTTTGTCCCTGTACTAACAGTGCAGCTTACCTACCCTAGGTTAGAACAAGATGAATAGCACACTTGGCCTAGTTTCGTACACTATGTGTGTCCTTGTCTCCCCGATAATTCGGACCTATAGTGAAAGTCATTGTTGTGTGAAGGCAGACTCCACGTGCATTAATTTTTTACAGTCTCTTTTTACTTTTATTCTCCTACTTTCTTGTCTATAATGAAGTTGTGCAATTCTTTTTGAGATTTCGTCCAAGTTATTCATATGATATACGAGTTATATTGTTGATCTTTTTCAGATCTTAGCATTTCTAGATGGTCTACTCACCTGGATGCCAAAGCCAATGACAGGTTCAAAGTCCGCTATTGACTTAGACTGGTACAGAACCCTAAGTATGTTGCTCTACCTAAATTCCGATATGCCTCAGTAGGGCGGGTCTGGAAGGCATTCAGATCTGAAGTGATTATATCAATTTACTTGTTATCATGTTGAATTCCTTCACATCTAAACTTCAAATAAGAAAAGTAAGATGCAAACAAGTTATAGATGAGAGGACAAATTTTACTATTTTTCTTGTCTTTAACGCGCAGGATAAGTGGAAAGTTCAAGGCAATGGTGGATGTTGCCGGAGCTATTAAGCTCCGACAACCCCTAGGGAGCCCGCCGTCAACGTTTTATACGTTGAAAGTGGGTGTCCACAAAGCTAAATAGCAATCCAAGTGAAGATGGCAAAGAAATCACCCCGAAGGGATTCACTGTCAACGTATAATACACTAATGTTGGATATCATCGAAGCCGAGAAGCTCTGACAACCCCCATGGGTCCAGCCATCGACGCTCTATGTGTTGACACTGGGTGTTGTCGGATCTATCAAGCTCTAACAATTCCTAGAGGGCCCGTCCTCGACGTTCTATGCATTGGCAGTGGGTGCCGTCGGACATATTAGGCTCCGACACCTTCCAGGGGGCCCGCCGTTGACGTTTTTAAGTGTTGGTACTGGGCGCCGTCGAACCTACCAAGCTTCGACAACCCCCAGGGGGCTCGCCGTCGACACTCTATGTTTCGGCAGTGGGTGCCTTCAGGTCTATCAAGCTCCAACAACCCCTAGGGGGCCGACGTTCTATGCGTTGGCAATGGGCGCCGTTAGATCTAGCAAGCTCCAACACCTCCCAGGAGAACCGTTGTTGACGTTTTTATTTATTGGTGGTGGGCGCTGTCGGACAAGCCAAGCTCTGACAACCCCCAGGGGGCCCGCCACCGATGCTCTATGTATTGGCAGTCGGCGCTGTTGGATCTACCAAGCTCCGACACTTCCCAGGGGGCCCGTTGCCGACGTCACAATGAGTCCTTGGAGATGTCAGAAATAAACATCGAACCTAATAGCTAAACATTCTGGCTACATGTTTGAAGCGTTCAAGTCATTAAGACATCGCCAGGTCCTTCTGTAAACATCTACCAGGGGGACAACAAAATAAAGGACACTTTATTGAAGACCAATACAAAATGGAATTCATTCATTCGAGAAGATTGGTGTAACACCCTCATTTTCATGCATCATGCCCTACCTACATTCATATACATGTTTAACACTAACCCACATAGAGAGGAATATGTTTAAAATTGATTTGGGACAAAACCGCACTTCAAATGCTGAAAAGTGCGGACTAGTCCGATTTTAGTGAGGACTAGTCCAATTTCTCTCTGACTAAAATCAGACTTGTCCGTTTTTGCCGTGGATTATTCTGATTTTGCCTATGGACATTTTTGAACTTGTCTGATTTTGTGCGGACTAGTCCGATATTCCAAGAATCCTTCAAAATTTGCTAAGTCCGTGGACTTGTCCGGACTAGTCCAGTGTGCCAGTGGACTTGTCCGATTTCCTCTTTGACTAAAGTCGGACTTGTCCGATTTTGGCCAGACTTGTCCGACTTCTTCCTGACTAACTTCGGACTAGTTCGGTCCTTTTCAGACTTCTCCGATATTTCGCGACTCCGAATTAATCCTTTGTTTTACGACTTATTTCTTGGGTTTCATGTTAATTGGGCCTAGGGACGTCGTGCCTAACTCTTTTAGAGCCCATGAGGGACCCTATACTAGCCTCTACTCATCTCAAACTCAAAATCCATCTAACCCTAGCCTCCACCTCTATATAAACAACCCCACCCCTTGGCTTGACATCTATTTACCACTTTTCCACCCCACCCAAACCCTAGTTCGTGAGGTGCCACCATCAAGGAGGGTGGAGGAGATCCCAAGCAAGAAGAGGAAATAGGAGTAAACGAAAGAGGATCATGATCTCCATCAAGTTTCGTTCTTCATCACCAATTCATCTCCAAGTTCATCAACCCTAGATCATCAAGATCAAAGTGTTGTCTCCAAGTTTCTCGATTCCTTAGAGTTCAAAACACCTGGTATACCTTCTATTCTCTTTTCCTTACGTGAATTTGACCCCTAATCTCCAAATTTACGTCGATCTAGAAAACCCTAGTTGCTAGTTCTACGAAGTGCAGACTAGTCCGGCCTTCTGCAGACTAGTCTGATTTTGCGGACTAAATTATGTTGAATTAATTCAAAAATTAGATCTAATCACATCCAAACCTTGTTAAAATCTGTTAGAACTAGTTAGTGACCATTAAAAGCAATCTATTAACAAGTTCTACCTTGCATTTGTATTAATCATGCATGTCATGTCATATTGAGTAATATATGTGCACTCTTTTATTGTATTTCTTGTATTTTATGTTTATTGTGTGGATTAGATGGATTTGCGCTAGAGACTGTTGTAGAGGATCTTCAACACCAAGAGTTCAAAGGCTTTGACCCTAATCAACAGCAAGAGCAAGGCAAGTGTCCTTGAAGCATATTGATCCTGTTTTGATAATAAATCTTTTGTTTGCAAAACTACATGCTTGTGTCAATTTGATGGGAATCCTATGATAGGAAGTTTACTAGCTTTGTTTAACCACCCTTCTCACCTGGACTATATGGTAGAGAGTCGGGAAGGTCTTTTTACCTTTTTGCTTCACTTAATTAATTGGGATGGAAGAACAACTAAACTACTTAATTTAATTATGCATTAATGAGATTATGGTTGACATGAACTGGTCAAATCTGATATGGTATTGGGTGATCTAAGCAAGCCTGGTATGTGGATGGGTTGGATGTATGGTGGTTTTGCTTGCTTTAGATCTAAGACCGTTCGTGGAGCGACCATCCAGGATTTACAGTGCCACCACGAGGCCAAGTATGGGTGCGGCATATCTGATTAATTAGGTCTTTGCTAGTGCTATTTGGACCATTAAGGATTCTCGGGGAAGGGGTAGTCGGATTGGGTTTGTTGATGATTGGTGGGACTATCCTGGGATCCGAATGGCTCAAGAGGGGACCCTTGTTTGAAGATGTGCTCCGTGGGAGATATCGCCACCGGTGAAACCTCAGTGAGGTCTAAATAGGCTAGTATCCCTTTATAAAGGCTATTTTGTGATTTCTTGGCCACACACCTACATAAGTGTGAGACGTCATAATTGAGATTTTCTAGTCATCGAACGGTGATGAAATCACAAACACGTGGGTAAAGCGGTACAACCTCTGCAGAGTGTGTCTAAAACTATCATGATAGCCGTGCTCCCGGTTATGAGCAACCTGGACCCCCACATGATTAGTGGAAACTTGGTAATGGGATGCTGTTTGGGTTGGTTATGGTTTGGTAATGGTTATGGATGGTTATGAATTAATTTCTGGTATTGTATATAGATATTGTTATGTGATGATGGATATGGAATATGGAGTGGTACTATGATTTTAATTATCGTTTATGATGGGTTTATTTCACATACACATAATATATTGCTTTTCAAATGTTTTAATGTACTTTTCAGCACTCAACCATTATTATTGTCGTCATTTGAATCAGCTACATGTCATACTTTCCACACTTGTTGAGTAAGACATGTACTCACTCTTGCAATACCCCCAACAGTTGCAGGTCGGGATTGGGAGTTTAATGGCAATAATGCGGAGTTCTAGGCCGTGTTTACCGTCAGCTTGCCTGTGGTGTTTTGGAGCTGCACTATACCCTATTGCTTATGCTGCCTAGCTGTTTAGTTTGCTTAATTAGTTATTTCCACTGCATTAATTCGAACTTTTCATTAATATTCATTAGAGCTTGTATTCGAGGATAATATGGTTTGTGTAATAAAATTTGGTTAATTAATCTTATTCTGTTGTAATTTTCTGTATACTCTTTGTGAATGCACTCGTGTATGTGTGTTGAACATCCTGGGCACGCATATGCGTTCACTTGGTTGATTTTTCAGAACCGGGTGTCACAAATTGGTATGAGAGCCACAGGTTGACCGTAGGACTCAACCTAGATAGAATGGACACTTTAGAGCACATAGGAGCACACATGAATCGATGTGTTTTTGCTTGGTGTGCTTCTTGCTATATATATTGCTTGCTTGTGTGCTTAATAGTGGATTTTGGGATGCTTTAGCATTGCCATGTCCACGTAGGCTTGTTAGTTGTTTAGTTTCATATCCCTTGATGCATATAGTTGGGGACGGTTTTCTAATTCTTACCTATTGCTTTTCTCCATATGGTGAGAACTCGCAACCAGAGGGATGCTAGTGATGAGGAGGAGAACCATGAAGCACCTTAGAACAACAATGGACAAGGATCTTTCTAGGGAGCTATCAACATTGAGCAGCTATTGGCCATGCAAAACCAGCTCATGCAGACCATGATACACACTATGGGACAGCTGTAGGCTGGTAATATCAACAATCAGCCCCACATGCCTCCACCGCCACCCCCGCCCCCTCATAACCGGTTGGGAGAGTTTATGAGGACTAGGCCGCCAACCTTTGCTCAAGCCGCTGACCTTATGGATGCGATGATTGGCTCAAGTCCATGGAGAAGAAACTTGCTATTGTCCAATGCAGTGATCGGGAGAAAGTGCTATTTGCATCTCATCAACTAGTTGGAGCAGCTGCGGATTGGTAGGATTCCACATGCAATGCTCATGATGATCAAGAGAGGATCACCTGGACAGAATTCAAGGAGAGTTTTCATTCTCATAATGTGCCGGAAGGTGTTATGATCATGATGAGACAAGAATTTGAGAACTTGAGGCAAGGAAGATCGAGCATGGGTGAATATCTTAATAAATTCACTCAACTATCAAGGTATGCACCTGAAGATGTTAGTCGGGACAGCCGGAAACAATACTTGTTCATGAGAGGCCTCAACAATGAGATCCAAGTGCAATTGCTCAACTGCGATTATGCCAACATCCAGAAGCTTGTGGAAAAGCAATTGTGGTGGAAAATAAGGTCCGTGAGATGGAACAAGACCACAAAAGGAATGTACCATTTCAAGGACAGCAACAAGGAAGTAATGTGCGCCCTCGCTTTGCACCGACAAATGCGCCTTACTTAAGCTCTTCTGCGCCTGCTCAACGACCCGGATTTGCAATGCGCCCAACTCAGTTTGTGTAGCGGCGCCCTGTCATGCAAGCACCTAGGCCTCCAATGCCTTTTGCAACTCATGCTAATTTTCCTGGTGCAAATGTTCAAAACTAAGCTCGTCCCAATACTGGTCGAGTTAAGAAGTGCTATATTTGTGGAGAAGCTATACACTTTGCGCATCAATGTCCTAAGTAAGGCCTTGGTCAAGGAAGCAATGTGGCAAGGCAAAACCCAAGACCCAATGGAGGACAGCCGCAAGGAAGCCATGGACAGCAGAATTTTGCTCGTGGCAATGTGAACCATGTCTCTACGGAGGATGCTCAACAAGCGGATGACGTGGTCATTGGTATGTTTCTTTCCATCTCCAACCCCGCGACTACGTTATTTGATTCTGGAGCATCGCATTCATTTGTTGCATCGAAATATGTCGCCATGTATAGTTTGCCTATCTCTCATATGAAGTATACTATATTGATTAAGTCTCTTGGAGGAGAGATGAGGAAAAATATAGTATGTCCAAAAGTAAGCCCTAGAATAAGGGGGGTAGACTTCTTTGCCAACCTTTTAGTTTTGGATTCTCAAGGATTGGACATTATAATTGGTATGGACTGGTTGATGAAGCACAATGGAGTTATTGAGTGTGCTACGAAAACCATAAATTTGACCAATGAAGAATGGATCACCGTAGAATTTCAAGAATCTCAAACCGCACCAAAGCGATTGGAGATGAATCATATTGATGGTGCCGCGATTGAAGAGATTCTGGTGGTGTGTGAATTTTTGGATGTTTTTCTGGACGAGTTGCCATGTATGCCACCTGAACGAGACATTGAGTTTGTTATTGATTTAATATCTGGAACTGCACCTATAGCTAAGAGGCCGTATAGGATGCCTCCTATGGAATTAGCAGAGCTCAAGAAGCAGATTCAAAAGCAACTAGAGAAGGGTTTTATTCGCCCAAGCTCTTCACCTTTGGGAGCGCCGGTGCTGTTTGTGGACAAGAAGGATGGAACCCAAAGGATGTGTGTAGAGTATCGAGCTCTCAATGAGGTAACAATCAAGAACAAGTACACCTTGCCACGCATAGAAGACTTGTTTGATTATATGAAGGGTGCTTGTGTCCTCTCTAAGATTGATTTCAGGTCGGGATACATTCAAATATAGATTAGACCATCGGACATACCCAAGACATCTTTTAGGATGCGGTATGGATCTTATGAGTACACCGTGATGTCCTTTGGATTGACCAATGCGCCTGTGTACTTTATGTACCTCATGAATAAGGTCTTCATGGAGAACTTGGATAGATTCATTGTGGTGTTTATTGATGAATTTATGATCTACTCAAAGGATGAGAAGGAACATGAGGAACACTTGAGGCTTACGTTGCAGAAATTGAGGGAGCATCAATTGTACGCAAAGTTCAACAAGTGTCAGTTTTGGTTGAAAGAGGTGTCGTTTTTCGGTCATATCATCTCAGGAGGAGGAGTATCAGTTGACCCTGGAAAAGTGAGAGACGTGTTGAAGTCGGAACCGCCGCAAAATGTCAAGGAAATAAGGAGTTTTCTTGGGACGGTTGGATATTACCGTCAGTTCATCGAGGACTTTTCCAAGATATCCAAGACAATGACGGAATTGCTAATGAAGGGAAAGGCTTCCCAATGGACTCAAGCTTGTCAAAACAGTTTTGAGGAGTTGAAGAAGAGGTTAACAACAACACCAGTTTTGATATTGCCGGATGTAAGAAAGAGTTTCAATATTTATTGTGACGCATCAAGACAAGGACTTGGATGTGTTCTCATGCAAGAATGTCAAGTGGTCGGCTATGCATTAAGACAATTGAAGAAACATGAGCGGAATTACCCAACGCACGATTTGGATCTTGCAGCCGTGGTACATGCATTGAAGATTTGGAGACACTATATTCTTGGACGTAGGTGTGAAATTTATACGTATCATAAGATTTTGAAGTATATCTTCACACAAACGGATCTGAATTTGAGGCAACGAAGATGGTTGGAGCTCAACAAAGATTATGATTTGGGGATCAACTATCATCCGAGAAAAGCCAATGTAGTGGCCGAAGCTTTGAGTAGAAAAGGAGAAAGTCATCAACTCACAGTTCAATAGTTACAATCCGAGTTACGTAAGGAGTTCGAACGGTTGAACCTCCGATTCGTGAATGAGATGGGAATAATGGAGTTAAACCCAACCTTAGAGCAAGAAATTCTAGAGGCACAAACCAAGGATGAGGAAATTCAAGAAATCAAGGAAAGGACCCAAGAGGGGAGAGAATTCAGAGTTGATGAGGATGAACATGGTACCTTATGGCTTGGAAAAAGGATTGTTGTGCCCAATGCAAAGCATATTCGGGAGACAATACTAAAGGAGGCACATGACTCGCCATACTCGATTCACCCCGGTTGTACGAAGATGTACAAAGACTTGAAGACTTGCTATCTGTGGGATAGCATGAAGAAGGACATAGCTGAATACGTAGCATTGTGTGACGTGTGCCAACGAGTCAAGGCGGAACATCAAAGGCCAGCTGGAATATTGCAACCATTAAAGATTCCGGAGTGGAAGTGGGAAGAGATCGCTATGGACTTCATAGTTGGTTTACCACGTACTCAGTCCGGTTACGACTCAATTTGGGTAATTGTGGATCGGTTAACTAAGTCAGCCCACTTTATTCCCGTCAAGACCACCTATAATGGAGAGAAATTGGTGGAACTGTATATCGGAAGAATAGTATGTTTGCATGGAGTTCCGAAGAAGATAGTCTTGGATAGAGGTTCACAATTCACTTCCAGGTTTTGGCAAAAATTGCATGAAGCTTTGGGAACGAGATTGAATTTTAGTTCAGCGTATCACCCTCAAACGGATGGACAAAATGAGAGGACCAATAATATTTTGGAGGACATGGTAAGAGCTTGTGCTTTAAAGCATGGGAAAAGTTGGGAAAAAGCTTGACATACGCGGAGTTCTTGTACAATAATAGTTATCAAGAAAGTTTGAAGATGTCACCTTATGAAGCACTATATGGAAGTTAGTGTAGGACGCCCTTATTCTGGAATGAGACAGGAGAAACTCAAGTATTTGGTCTAGATGTATTGAAAGAAGCTGAAAAGCAAGTCCAAACAATGCGTGAGAACTTGAGGGATGCCCAATCAAGACAAAAAGGCTATGCGGACAATAGGAGAAGGAAATTAACCTTTGAAGTGAGAGATTTTGTTTACCTCAAGGTGTCACCAATGAGAGGTCATAAAAGGTTTAACATAAGAGGCAAACTAGCACCTCGATACATTGGACCATTCAAGATTTTGGACAAAGGATGAGAAGTAGTGTATAAGTTGGAAATGCCAACTCATCTTTCAGATGTCCGTGATATGTTTCATGTTTCGCAGCTCAAGAAGTGCTTGAGAGTACCGGAAGAACAAGTGCTGATGGAAGAATTAGAACTAGAGGAAGATTTGACTTATGCCAAACAACATATCAAAATCTTGAAAACCAAGGAGAGAGTCACAAGGAACAAGGTTATTAGATGTTGTAAAGTTCAATGGGAGCACCACATAGAAAAAGAAGCAATGTGGGAATTGGAGGATGATCTCAAGAAGGAATTTCCCTATCTCTTCTCTTCCGCGTCAAATCCCGAGGGCGAGATTCATTTTAAGGGGGGTAGGTTTGTAACACCCTCATTTTCATGCATCATGCCCTACTTACATTCATATACATGTTTAACATTAACCCACATAGAGTGGAATATGTTTAAAATTGATTTGGGACAAAACCACACTTAAAATGCTGAAAAGTGCAGACTAGTCCGATTTTAGTGAGGACTAGTCCAATTTCTCTCTCACTAGAATCATACTTGTCCATTTTTGCTGCGGGCTAGTCTGATTTTGCCCCTGGACATTTTCGGACTTGTCCGATTTTGTGCGGACTAGTCCGATATTCCAAGAATCCTTAAAAATTTTCTAAGTCCCTGGACTTGTCCGGACTAGTCCAGTGTCCCAGCGGACTTGTCCGATTTCCTCTCTGACTAAAGTTGGACATGTCCGATTTTTGGCCAGACTTGTCCGATTTCTTCCTGACTAACTTTGGACTAGTCCGGTCCTTTTCGGACTTGTCTGATATTTCGTGACTGCGAATTAATCCTTTGTTTTACGACTTGTTTCTTGGGTTTCACATTAATTTGGCCTAGGGACGTCGTGCCTAACTCTTTTAGAGCCCATGAGGGACCCTAAACCGGCCTCTACTCATCTCAAACTCGAAATCCATCTAACCCTAGCCTCCACCTCTATATAAACAACCCCACCGCTTGGCCTGACATCAATTTGCCACTTTTCCACCCCGCCACAACCCTAGTTCGTGAGCAGCCACAATCAAGGAGGGAGGAGGAGATCCCAAGCAAGAAGAAGAAGAGGAGGAAATGAAAGAGGATCAAGATCTACATCAAGTTTCGTTCTCCATCACCAATTCATCTCCAAGTTCATCAACCCTAGATCATCAAGATCCAAGTGTTGTCTCCAAGTTTCTCGATTTATTGGAGTTCTAAACACCTGGTATACCTTCTATTCTCTTTTCCTTACGTGAATTCGACCACTAATCTCCAAATTTACGTCGATCTAGAAAACCCTAGTTTGCTAGTTCTGCGAAGTGCGGACTAGTCCGGCCTTCTGCAGACAAGTCCGATTTTGCTAACTAAATTCTGTCGAATTAATTATAAAATTAGATCTAATCACATCCAAACCTGTATAAACTTGTTAAAATCTATTAGAACTAGTTAGTGATCATTAAAAGCAATATATTAACAAGTTCTACCTTGCATTTGCATTAATCATGCATGTCATGTCATATTGAGTAATATATGTGCACTCTTTGATTGTATTTCTTGTCTTGTATGTTTATTGTGTGGATTAGACGGATTTGCACTAGAGAGTGTTGCGAAGGATATTTAGCACCAAGAGTTTGAAGGCTTTGACCCTAATCAACAGCAAGAGCAAGGAAAGTGTCTGAAGCATATTGATCCTGTTTTGACAATAAATGTTTTGTTTGCAAACTGCATGCTTGTGTCAATTTGATGGTAATCCTATGATAGGAAGTTTACTAGCTTTGTTTAACCACCCTTGTCACCTAGAATATATGGTAGAGAGTCGGGAAGGGCTTTTTAACTTTTTGCTTCTCTTGATTAATTGGGATGGAAGAACAACTATACTACTTAATTTAATTATGCATTAATGAGATTATGGTTGACATGAACTGGTTAAATTTGATATGGTATTGGGTGATCTAAGCAAGCCTGGTACGTGGATGGGTTGAATGTATGGTGGTTTTTCTTGTTTTAGATCTAAGGACCGGTACGTGGAGCGACCATCCAGGATTTACAGTGCCACCAAGAGGCCCAGTATGGGTGCGGTGTAGCTGATTAATTAGGGCTTTGCCAGTGCTATTTGGACCATTAAGGATGCTCGGGGAAGGGATAGTCGGATTGGGTTTGTTGATGATTGGTGGGACTACCCTGGGATCCTAATAGCTCAAGATGGGGCCCTTGGTTGAAGATGTGCTCTGTGGGAGATATCGCCACCGGTGAAACCTCAGTGGGGTCTAAATAAGCTAGTAATCCCTTTGTAAAGGCTATTTTGTGATCTCTTGGCCACACACATACGGAAGTGTGAGACGGCATAATTGAGATTTTCTAGTCATCGAAAGGTGATGAAATCACAAAGATGTGGGTAAAGCGGTACAACCTCTGCATAGTGTGTCTAAAACTATCATGATAGCCGTGCTCTCGGTTATGAGCAACCTGGACCCTCACATGATTAGAGGAAACTTGGTATTGGGATGGTGTTTGGGTTGGTCATGGTTTGGTAATGGTTATGGATGGTTATGAATTAATTTCTGATATTGAATATGGATATTGGTATGTGATGATGGATATGGAATATGGACTGTTACTATGATTTTAATTATGGTTTATGATGGGTTTATTTCACATACACATAATATATTGCTTTTCAAATGTTTTAATGTACTTTTCAGCACTCAACCATTATTATTGTCGTCATTTGAATCAGCTACATGTCATACTTTCCACACTTGCTGAGTACGACATGTACTCACTCTTGCAACCCCCCCCCCCCCCCCAACAGTTGCATGTCAAGATTGGGAGTTTAATGGCGATAATGTGGAGTTCTAGGCCGTGTTTACCATCAGCTTGCCTGTGGTGTTTTGGAGATGTGCTATACCCTATTGCTTATGCTGCCTAGCTGTTTAGTTTGCTTAATTAGTTATTTCCGCTACATTAATTTGAACTTGTCATTAATATTCATTAGAGCTTGTATTCGAGGATAACATGGTTTGTGTAATAAAATTTGGTTAATTAATATTGTTCAGTGGTAATTTTCTGTATACTCTTTGTGAATGCACTCGTGTATGTGTGTTGAACATCCTGGGCATGCATATGCGTTCACATGGTTCATTTTTCGGAGCCGGGGGTCACAGTTGGATTTCATTCATCTGATGGATCGGATTACAAAATGAGGATTAGAATGGAAAGGCAAGAGAAAAAGGTCCTTGCTACTGGAGGTCCTAAGTTCTATGGAAATACGAGGAAACTTTCTCGGCAGCTTCTTGAACGCAGGCCCTGGCGGCGTGTTCCTCTTCAGCAATGGGCCCTTCGACTACCGGATCTAGAGAAAGTTGGGGGTCTTAGCTTTTGAAACACGTCAGCACATATTCGGCGAAGTTCTTGGACAGAGACTTCCTCTCTGTCTCCAGTTGGTCGACGATGATGTTACCCATTGCGTCCAGCTTGTTGCTGGTAGAGTCAGCGCCACCAGACCCTTGTCCAGCTCCGACTCCGCGTCATCCAGACGTACCGGGCTGAAGCCAAGCAGCACCAAAGTCTTGTTAGCGTGCCCCAAGAAGTCCCGAACTTGCTGGGACTCCATTTCCCTCGAATTCTTGAGTTCCTTCAGTGACCTTCTGGCGACCGCAAGCTCTGAACCTTCCCAGGCGATGCGCTCGACCTCTTTAGCATGTTCCTGAATACTCTCAGCCAACTGCTTTTCGCGGTCGGCAAGCTCCGACATTCGAAGGTGGGTGCATTTCCTGCGGTTCACTAGGTCCTTCTCCCTTACTTTTACCTTCTCCTTCTTGGTGGTGACATCAGCTTCTCCTTTAGAGAGCTCCTGCTCCATCTTCCAGTGCTTCTCCTCCTCTTGCTTGCACTGCTGCTCAAACTTTTTCGTGCGGCCGCCCAAGCTTTCCTCTACCAGAGACAGCCTCTGGGCGAGCTCCTCCTCCCTCTTCATAATATCATCCTGCTTCTCCAGGATTTTCTCCTCCCTCTCATAGAGGTCCCCTCGACACTTAAGGAGAATCTCATTCATCTTGTTGAGGTTGTTCTAACGATCGTCAGCAGCCTCATTGCTCTTCCTAGCATGCTCGAGAATCTCCTGAGATTTTGCGTCGAGGACCCTGATGGAATCCTCCCGCTCATCCAACAACTGGCCCCAAGATATCATTCGGGCCATTTCCTTCTAAACCCATTCCCACTGGATAGCAAGCCTTGTTTGTGCCAGCTTGGTCTCGAAGCGAAGCCTGCTGCGCCAACGCCTCAAGGTGTGGCACTCTTCTTCGATGATCTTGTTGTCGTGGTCAAAGGCGAGCTGAACTAAATGAAGACTGGGCAGGCATTGTCGATAGACAAAGCTGAAGGAATTGGTTCCGGACCTGCTGGGATCTCCTCAGCTGGCTCCAAGGGGTCTCGTAACACAAAAATCGGGTCCCACATCAAAATTAGCAACTCCAGGTGAGATTACAATGCTTACCTTGGGATGCTACTGCTCCAGTCGGCACGGAACCTCTTAAAATGCGGTCAGAGCCATAACCCACCATCGCCGGTGTGGTGAAGGCTCCGGACTGCGTCCTGGAACTTGCCGCAGCTGCTAGTGTCACCTCAGTCGGACCTCCCTCGACTGGGAAGGACCTCCAAACCTGGAGCCCGCAGCTGACACTGGAGCCGGAGTTGATTTGCCGGACCTAGCGCCCCTCGAGGGTGTCGGCATCGAAGGAGGCATGGATGTTGAAGCTCTGTTTCACCAAGGAGAGGGGGCTGTTGAAGTTGGAGCTGACCTGAATCAGCATGCCACAACTTCCTCTTCCGGTTGGAAGATTCGGCTAGCTCCTTGCCCTTGCCTTATCCTTTGCTAGAGTCATCAACCCTCCAGCTGGAGGCGGTGGGAGTGACCCTCTCTGAAGCTCTAGGAATATAAAGCCGGGAGGTCAAGCGTCTCTCCACCAAGTCGAGGTTATCCAGCTCCGGCATCCCCCTTCGAAGCTCCCTACTAACCTCCAGAACCATGTTCCGTGGAAGGAATTCTGCTGGTGGAGTCAAAGCATCCTGGGAGATGACACCGTGTTGAAGTTTTTGGAGATGAAGTCTTATAGCTTCTTCATCCAGATTGGTCTGGAGGCCAACTTCGATCTGGTTATGGTCCATCTTGCTGTTAAAAACAAAGGCGGGCCACTCCCTCTTCATCAAGAGAGCCAACCTGTTGGCCAGGAATTTGCCGAAGACCATTTGAGGGGTCACGCCTCCCACCACGCACTGATGGATCCTGGTCAGGACATGATTGAATGCTTCAGGAAGCTCCAGAGCCGTGTTCCAGGCGTCGGTGTCAACATTGGGGAGGCACGTCGATAGCTCCAGCTTGTCGTGATGATCGACCGCGATGATCACCCAGTCCTTCTTCCAGTTGTCCCACTTGCCGGAGGGGAAGGTCCTCAAATACTTGAAGGGACAGTTGCTGCACTTCACGAAGTAATAGAAGCCCAAGTACTCGCCACTCTTCCCGGTGGTGTGGACTGTGAAAAAGGTCTGGAACAGCTCAACGCACGACAGCACACCCACCCACATCTCACAGAAGTGGACAAAGGTCACCACTAGCAAGAAGGAGTGGGCGTCGTGGTGGTGAAGCTGCAAACCGTAGATGTCTAGCAGCATCAGCAAGAAACTTGAAAATGGTGGGATGAGCCCCAACATGGCATACACAGAAATGTAAACAATCTCGTCGGTGCGTCTCTTCTTGAAGGGAAGCTTGCCGAAGCGGATGTCGTTGTAGAAGGAGTTGTTGGACCACCCCATGTAGGACCGGACCCTCTTTAGATCTTCATTACTTGCTGCGGGGAAGACCCAACTCCATCGCGGCAAAGGGGAGTGAAAGTTGGAAGGGCTATGCAATGGTTGGGAGGCTCTGAGCGCAAGTTCGAATGAATGCGTAATGAGTTATGAAACCGTGCGGGCTTTCCTTCTTAAGTAAGCCTCCACAACGCTTGGATGGAAACCGTAGTGGGATCAAGATCACACTTCAAAAATCTACCCCATCAATGACAAATGGGCCCAGGTACACTTCAGCAAAAAAGTCAAAGTTAATACCCCTGGTGAACCGTTGTCATGATGGGAAGTTGGAAGGCCAAGGGCGGCAGCCTGTCAGGGCGCTCGGAACCGATACAATTTTCATATAGGGAACCAGCGACCTTCGATTGCGTGAGATCCGCACGCCAGGAACCCACCTACCGCATCAAGAAAAGCCACGCGGTGGTGGTTTAACTACGGACCATCGCCCCAACGGCCCATGAAAAGACCTTTGAAGATGCAGCGCGGGAATTGAAGATGGCCCCACCTCTCATAGAATAACTTAACCCAAATTGTTTCTCCCAGAGGTGGGCCCGGGGGCCACTGTCGGTACCCTGCGTACGGGTACCCACGACATCGCAAGAAAAACCACGGAGTTCTACCTATCAGAGTTGAAGACCTCCAAAAGCTCCACGTGTCCCGCAACACTGAACCCACCTCCCACATTAGGGTAGCTCCGGCGCTACCACGTGTATGGCAAGGCCGGACCTTTCTCCTTGTATAGGAAAGCTCCGGTCGTGCCATGTGCCCAGTGCCCCGGACCTAGCCCCCAGTAGAGGGAAGCTCCGGTGCTGCCACGTGTACAAGCGGCTCCGGACCTGCCTCCCCATAGTGGGAAGCTCTGGGGCTGCCACGTGTTGAGCCTCCGGACCTAAACTTGCAACGAGAAGATAGATGGTTCTCCAATGATGTGGACATTCTAAGGAAAGTTAAAACTACCGTTACAACACCTGATTACGTGTCATTAATGTTGTATTAATGACACACCATCAGATGGCCTTTAGTATCGTAACGCCATTAAGGCGCGTTATTACTGTTAAATATACTTAATACATACAGATCATGTATTAGGTAATTAAACACCACTAGGGCCACATGTTGGGCCAGACATCCAATGTAATAGCAGGCCCTTGGACTATAAAAGGGTTGCACCGCACAGTACAGGGACAATGAAGCTCATACGCACACAAGCCACCGCATACTCATACATCAGCAATCATCCCGTGGAGTAGGATATTACGCTCAGGCGGCCCGAACCACATAAAAAATCCTCGTGTCACTGTCTTGTTCATAATCTCACGCGCGCCACAACCAATCAGGAATCTCTGCGGGCTACAATCTAGTAGTACCGGGGGAAGTGTCGATCACACACTTCGACATACACGATGCTATGAATGAGATTTCTATATTGAACCATGCTTTACGTTCTCATGAAGTTAAATATTGTTCCAATTGCAAACTAAAAGGAAAAACTTCATGTGAAAATTGTCTATACTTGTCTAAGAATCTTGATGACATGAATAGGACACTACATATGTTTTGTAATAGGAATAAAAATTTGAACTTGCTGCTGAATTCCTCTAAATGTTGCAATGATAAAACTGGTTTAGGTTTTGATTCTCATGCTCATGCTAAGGCACATCCACCTAATATTGTAAAGTCATTAGTATGTGGTTTTATTACAACAGTTCCTAAACATAAAAAAGGTGTTTTCAAATCTGTAGGGGTGCTGTATTATTCAGTTTCTAATAAACATGTTGCTTGCTCATCTAGACATGAACACAAAGTTAAATTTCATTGTACCTACTGCGGTAGAGATGGTCATGTCATAGATTTTTGTTTTATACTAGCTAAACAACATAAAAATGAAAGAATGCAAGCTAGATCTCATAACCCTAATGCAAAATTTGCAGTACATGCTGAATGGAAGATAGAAACATGCAACCCGCTGTAATGAGTCGAAAACATGGAAAGATTGCTCCCAAACCTTCTTTTCTTGTGCTACACATGTAACACCTCGTAGGTCAGTAGTTGGGTACAAAAAACCTAAAACTTCGGCTCATAAACTTGTTTTATCTCAGCTTTCGCGTGTTATTCCTGCTGGACGTCGTGTGACCCAGTACTGTATTCCTAAATGCCTTTTGACTAACCCCAGTATTGAGTCATCGACGTATTATGCTTCTATGTAGGTTACAGGCTTAAGGAAGGAGATCATTTGGATTGTGGATTCAGGTTTCTCACACCACATGACCGGTAACAAAGAATGGTTCTCCTCTCTCTGTTTTGTGTCATGTGTAGAGAATGTTACTTTTACCTATAATTCTTCAAGTCCTATAATTGCTAAGGGTTTGGTTAGAGTAAATAATCACTAGACTTTGAAAGATGTGGCACTTGTTAAAAATTTGAAATACAACTTTCTTTATGTTTCACAATTGCTAGATGAAAATCTTGAAATTATTTTCACTAAAAATTGTTGTAAGGTTGTAGATTCAAATAGTGAGCTCGTTTTTAACATGTCTTTGCTTGGAAGAGTTTTTCAAGTTGATTTTGATATGTCATCCTCTAAGCATAGGTGTCTAGTTGCTAATGATTCAAAAGACTTATAATTATGGCATCGTAGACTTGGTCAAGTAGGCTTTGATTATCTCAGGCGTGTTAGTGCTATTGATTGCATACGTGAGTTGTCGAAGCTTAAAGGGAACAAAGAAATTGTGTGCTCTTTTTGTAGACATGCTAAGATGGTTGCAGGTTCACATGCACCTCTCACAACTACCATGACAACTGAATCGGTACAACTTTTGCAACTTGACATTGTAGGTCCTTCACGTGTTCAATCTTTTGGAGGTAAATGGTATGTTCTTGTGATTATTGATGATTATTCTATATACTATTTTGTTTACTTTATGGCATCTAAGAATGAAGCTTTTAGTCACTTTAGAAGTTTAATTCTTAGACTTTCACTTGACCACCTAGGATCTTTAAAAGAAATTAGAAGTGATAATGGAAATGAATTTAAAAATAAATCTTTTGATCACTTTTGTGTTGAAATGGAATAGATCAGCAATTTTCTTCACCCTATGTACCTCAACAAAATGGTGTCGTAGAGAGCAAGAACAGAACCTTAGTTGAGATGGCTAGGACTATGCTTGATGAATATCAAACTCCTAGGAAATTTTGGGCTGATGCAATTGCAACCACTTATTATGTCTCAAATTGTGTTTTCTTATGTGCTAAGCTACAAAAAACACCATATGAACTTCGGTTTGGACATAGGCCTAGTGTAACACACTTTAGGGTCTTTGGTTGCAATTGCTTTATTAAGAAACAATCTTGATAAATTTGAACCTAGATCTTTTGATGGCATGTTTCTTGGTTATCCATCTCATACTAAAGGCTATCGTGTGCTTTTACTTGACACTAACAAAATTGTGGAGACTTGTGAAGTTTCTTTTGATGAAGCTATCCCAGGTACTAGCTCCAATATTGCAGGTCCAAATCCATATCCACAGGGGGAGAGTACTTCATCAAAGAATACGAAGATGTGGTGTTGCTTCCCAGAAATTCAAAAGCAAACGACTTTGATCACGCTACTGATTTTGCAGCATTACCAGCATCAACAACTACTGCAGCTGGTACAAATCGTCTTCAAGCCACACGTTCATCAATTTTTGATGAACATGACGAATAAGAAGAAGCTTGTGAAGTGCCTACTCCCCTCTGCGTTTTCAAAAGTCATCATCCACAACAAATCATTGGAAGCCTGCACGAATGTGTTTCACAATCCATGTTTTGTGATCCAAACTCCCATGCTCATTCTGCTTTTGTTGCTTCTTTTGAACCCAAAGGTATATCACATGCACTCTCTAATGAATCTTGGAGGATTGCCATGCAAGAAGAGTTAGAAAATTTTGAAAGAAATAATATTTGAAAACTTGTACCTCCTCCTCAAGGTCACACTTATTTGAACTAAATGAGTTTTCAAAAATAAACAAAGTGATGATCAGGTTGTGGTTAAGAATAAGGCTAGGTTGGTTGCTCAAGGTTTCACACAAGTTGAAGGTCTAAATTTTGATGAAACTTTTGCTCTTGTTGCTAGATTAGAAGCCATAAGAATTTTGTTAGATTTTATTGCACCAAAAGGTTTTAAGCTATGTCAAATGGATGTTAAAAGTGCTTTTCTTAATGGCTATATAGATGAGGAGGTTTATGTCAAGCAACCACCGGGTTTTGAAAATCCAGATTTTCCTAATCATGTTTACAAACTGTCCAAAGCTTTGTATGGTCTCAAACAAGCCCCTAGAGCATGGTATGATAGGTTAAAAACATTCTTACTTGAAGAGGGGTTTACCATGGGCAAGGTTGATAAAGTTCTTTTTGTGCTTAAGCATGGCAATTACTCATTATTCGTTCAAGTGTATGTGGATTATATTATTTTTGGTTGCACTTCTCATGATCTTGTGTTTAAGTTTTTAGCTATAATGAGTTTAGAATTTGAGATGAGTATAACGGGAGTACTCACGTTCTTTTTGGGGCTACAAATCAAGCATGCCAAGGAGGGTACCTTTGTGCATCAAATGAAGTATACAAGAGACCTTCTTAAGCGCTTCAACATGGACAAAAGCAAGCCTCTTCGAACACCAGTGGGTACAACAACGACACTTGAACTTGATGAAGATGATGACCCGGTCGATCAAAAAGAATAAACAAGTATGATTGTATCACTTTTGTACCATACGGCATCAAGACCGAACATACAATTGAGTGTATGTCTTTATGCACAATTTCAAGCTTACCCACGTGCTTCATATCGTCAGGCCATCAAAAGAACTCTTAGGTATTTTCACGGAACTCAAGAATTTGGCATTTTTCTTCCTTCTTTCTCAATCGTTACTTTGAAAGCCTTTTAGGATGCTGATTTTGGCGTTGGTAGGATTGATAGGAAAAGTACTTCGGGTGCCTGTCATTTTCTTGATAATTCACTTGTTGCTTGGTCCTCTAGAAAAAAATGTCCGATTGCACAATCCACAGCCAAATCTGAATATGTAGCAGATGCTAGCGCTTGTTCACAAATCCTTTGGATTGTTCAAACTCTTAAGGACTATGGGTTGCTTTAGATAGTGTTTCGCTGTTATTTGATACAACTAGTGTATTTTGCATTGCTAAAAACCCCATGCAACATTCTAGAATAAAGCACATTGACATTAGGTATCACTTTCTCCGTGATTATATTGAAAAAGAAAACATTGTGCTTCACCATGTATATACCGAAGAAGAGCCCTGCACGTCGCCATAATGGTTGTGTGCTGCTAGTGTGTAGTGTCCCCGGGCTAGACGGCTACACTTTTGCATAGCTAGGCTGAGAGTTTAGCTATGAATATTACTTCCGCTATTTATTAAGTATTATAAAAGACTTCCTCTGTTTATATAAATAAAACTTTGTATTTTGTCGTATTCTTTTCGAGTGTGCTGTTGGGTGTCGCATCGCACGGCACCACTCTCTGCGATTCATGGAATGTGTGGACCCGGACCTCACCACCTGGTATCAGAGCCACAGTGGGAATAGAATGCTCGAATGGAGCCTATTTTGAAAAACTTAAGAGTAGTCGAGTGAGGATTAGTTACTATGCCCACATAAGGTCTATTATAGTATTAGTTAGTTAAGGTGGCAAGCTAACTTATGTGTTATTATATTCTGTAACGACGCTCTGACATCAGGTAAGAGATAAGGTGCGCCACCGCAAGAGGATCAATTGCGGTAAGCTCACCATGAGAGAGGTAGCATGTGATTGTTTCCGTGGCTTGGCACGGAAATGTAAATATGAGTCTATGAAACTTTTGATGTTTCCGAGAACATATGACACGTGGTACCCCAGCGTGCTTCAAACTTAGTGGGAGCCTCTGTCGGTTGGGACATAACCAGATGCGCCCCCAACTGGTGCAGCACTATTCAAAGACGTGGGACCCTGTTGGGTTGTAGAAAACCTGGTCATGTACCTCGAGACGTGGCTTAGCTCGGGGCGGCCCATATGGAATGGTACGGGACAAATGTTTTTACTTTCATATATATTATTTTGAACTGTTCGCCCATGAGGGCTGTGCCGTATGACACCATATGTTTGTGTAGGATCGAAGAGCACGTGAAAAGCTACCATAGGGGGGGTGAATGGTAGATTTAAAAATCTTACGCAGCGGAAACAATTAAACCCCAACCCCTTCGGCAGAAAAACGATTTGTTAAAGAAATCGTGTGTGAGACTAATCTAAACGTGTTTCACCGTGACAAAAGTAATAGATATCAGAGAGAATCAGGTCACGAAGACAACACAACAATAATCACTCAAATCCGTCGAGAAAAACCAAAGTTATGATCGCAAGATCGAACAAAGGACAATCTGACCTACTCGAGAAAAACAGTTTCTGAATGCTACAAAGAAACTCGTGTAGATAAAAAACCACAAATCCAATGACCGTGAAATTTTGACAGATGATAGATAATCAAGTTTTGAAGACAACCCAAAATGAATCACGTCAATTGGATCTGTAAAACTCGAGTTATGATAAAACCACCGACGAAAGGTAGTGCTGTCCAGAAACTCGACGAGTAAAACTTGTATGGAACAAGTCGGACGAACAAGGCACAAAAGTTTCTTCAAACTACGAATTTTATTCAATAGAACACAATAGGAACAGCCCCAAAGTCGTGCACCATGAGCTCTGGGCTCCCTTGCTTATATAACCAGCTCGAAAGCCAACTCAACTCAAATTAGGAACCTAATCCTACTCTGTTCACGAATCGTAACTTTCTATAACTGCTTAGGATTCTTCTATCTGCAGATAGAAGCAATCTTAAGACTTCCAAACATCTTAGGAACGTATCCCACATTCCTAAACAACTCAAATTCGTGACCCACACGAAATCCTATCATAACCAACTCAAATCTTTCCATATTTGAGTCAAACCAGACTCAGTCGCAGCCTGAGTCCATAACCTAGTCGGTTGGACCTTTCCGACAAACTCTTTATGTCCACATCTCTTCATCACGTCTCGGAACCATGTAGCCACGTCCATGCACTCCTTGCACATGTGCAAACATCTTCCAATGACATCCATGATACTTTCACATGCATTTTTCTTGATTCAATCATGTTGCGCAACCTCCTGATCAGCTCAATCACAATTCCTCCTGAATTTGGTTGTTGGAACCTCATCTCCTCCCTAAGACCAGTCCAATGGATCCATAACCAGCCATGTCTTGAACTCAAGCAATACCTGCACATGAATAAACAACCAATCCATACGAGCCCAAGTCCTCGACTTGACTCAAGTTAGTTTCGAACACAACACCTTACGTGAGATCCTCACATAAGCATGTTGCAAAAACCACAGTAACACGATATCATCCATGTCAACCAAAAACGCACCAAAGACTTAGCAAATGAATACTAAGCAATTTTTCCAGAGATGTAAAGCATGTACAAAACATTGCAAATGAAAAACAGAAGCATTGCGGTCAAGTTCTGGACCTTGCCAGAGCAACAAGGACCTTGAGCCGGAGCTAACAAAAGCTAGTAGAACCTAGCGTCGGAACTTACCAAAACTAGTATAACCAAGCTGCCGCCAGAGCTTACAAAACTAGCAGGACCTTAATAAAAAGGTGTTTTGGTGATATTCAAAACTTTTATCATCAAAGCAAGTGTATTCATTACAAGCCAATGTATTCAGCACACATAGGTCTTACAATCTCCCCCTTGATGAATGCATTGGCAACACCATTCAAAATCCGAACATTGGCTTATTCTCATAAAGGTTTTGAAAACAATTTCTCCCCCTTTGTAAATCAAAAGTAAAATGAGAAGAAAATCCAAAAATTATCGAAAATCCAAAAATTATCCCATATTATCTCTCCCATTTTATTATCTCTCCTTATGCACATATTCTCTTTCTCTTCATGCTTATCTCTTCCCCTTTGACAATGTATTCAGCAAGTCATGGGCATATAAACAAATTATATCTCCCTTTGGTAGTTATGAGCATATTATAACATATACATATAAACAAAGCTCATCCAAGTCATACTATCAAGTACCTTAAATTATGACATCAATGAGATACATAAAGTAGTGTAAGCCATGCTAGAGATCAAATGTAATTTTCAATTTAAGCAAGTCACGATCTCACAAACTTAACTATTTCAAAACCTGAAAGCATGACACTAGTTGCTGCATTTTATTATTTTTTCAAAGCATAAATTTAGATCATATGATATTTGCAAGAGATTATATGCGCATCTGCCTTAATCTAGCAAACCAAGCCAAGCCTATGTCATTTGACAATCAGAAGCTTAAGGACATGATTTTAGTCATACACAACTTCTTCCAAGTTCATATCTAAGTGCAATGATAAGCCATCTCAAAAGAAGAAGTGCGATGCATTCATATTCCCTTGATCTTTTCTCAATTTATATTTGTTCATAAAAACTCAACATGTGAGTTGATTACTTGATTAATTCTCTATGATTAAATGCACTTGTGAACATGCAACAAGTTCAAAACGGCAAGAATGTTCGACCATGACCAGTTTTAGTGTAAGTAATTATTCCAATTACTAGACATGACAATAACTAAAAAATGTATAACACGAGTAATGTAGTAAGAACTTTCAGCGTGTAAAAGGAATCACAAAGTCATATATGTATGAAATACTATGCTCATATTATTTTAATTTCAGATTCATACATAGACTTCCCAAGTTTCAAAACTCCCCCTCAATTTAAGCCATGAGGATGCATAACCCCTATTTCACTATGAATGTAATAAAAACGAGTGAAATCCAAAGGTTTTGTAAAAATGTCAGCCAATTCTTGTTCGGTATCTACATGGTGAAACACAATGTTTCCTTTTTCAACATTATCTCGGAGAAAGTGATACCTAATGTCAATGTGCTTAGTTCTAGAATGTTGCACACGGTTTTTAGCAATGCAAATGGCACTAGTGTTATCACAGAACAGTGGAACACTATCTAGATCAACCCCATAGTCCTTAAGTGTTTGAACAATCCAAAGAATTTGTGAGCAAGCACTAGCAGCAGCTACATATTCAGATTCGGATGTGGATTGTGCAACTGAAATTTGTTTTCTAGAGGACCAAGCAACAAGAGAATTACCAAGAAAATGACAAGCACCGGAAGTACTTTTCCTATCAATCCTACAACCCCCAAAATCAGCATCTGAAAAAGCTTTCAAAGTAACGGTTGAGGAAGAAGGAAGAAAGATTCCAAATTCTTGAGTTCCATGTAAGTACCTGAGAATCCTTTTGACGGCTTGACGATGTGAAGCACGTGGGGAGGCTTGAAACCGTGCACAAAGACATACGCTGAATTGTATGTCCGGTCTTGATGCCGTGAGGTACAAAAGTGATCCGATCATGCTTCTATATTCTTTTTGATCCACAGGTTCACCATCTTCATCAAGTTTAAGTGTTGTTTCTGTTCCCATTGGTGTCCGAAGAGGCTTGCTTTTGTCCATGTTGAAGCGCCTTAGGAGATCTTTTTTATACTTTGTTTGATGCACAAAGGTACCCTCCTTAGTTTGCTTGATTTGCAGCCCCAAAAAGTAAGTGAGTTCACCCATCATACTCATTTCAAACTCGGAACTCATCATTGCTGAAAACTTGGACACAAGATCATGAGAAGCACAACCAAAGATAATATCATCCACATACACTTGAACGAATAATGAGTCATTGCCATGCTTAAGCACAAAAAGATTTTTATCAACCTTGCCCATGGTAAACCCTTTTCAAGTAAGAATGTTTTTAACCTATCATACCATGCTCTAGGAGCTTGTTTGAGACCGTACAAGGCTTTGGACAGTTTGTAAACATGATTAGGAAAATTTGAATTTTTAAAACCTGGTGGTTATTTTACATAAACCTCCTCATCTATGTAGCCATTGAGAAAAGCACTTTTAACATCCATTTGATATAGCTTAAAACCTTTAGATGCAGCAAAAGCTAACAAAATTCTTATGGCTTCTAATCTAGCAACAGGAGCAAAAGTTTCATCAAAATCTAGACCTTCAACTTGAGTGAAACCTTGAGCAACCAACCTAGCCTCATTCCTAACCACAACCCCGTCCTCACTTTATTTATTTTTAAATACCCATTTAGTTCCAATTAAAGTGTGACCTTGAGGTGGAGGTACATGTTTCCAAACATTATTTCTTTCAAAATTTTCTAACTCTTCTTGCATGGCAATAATCCAAGATTCATTAGTGAGTGTGTGTGATATATCTTTGGGTTCAAAAGAAGCAACAAAAGCGGAATGAGCATAAGAGTTTGGATCGCAAAACCTGGACCGTGTGACTCTTTCGTGCAAGCTTCCAATCATCTGTTGCGGGGGATGATCTTTGTAAAACCGTAGGGGAACAGATGTCTCACAAGCTTCTTCTTCTTCTTGTTCATCACAAATTGATGAGCTTGTGACTTGAGGATGATTTGAATCAGCATTGATGGTTGTCGGTGCTGGTTGAGAATTAACATCCGGAGCTGAACCAAAGTCTTTAGCTGCAGAATTTTCGGGCAGCAGCTCCAATTCTTCCTCATCTTCAACGAAAATGCCCCCTCCCTGCGGATATGGATCTGGACCTGCAATGTTTGAGCTAGTACCTGGGCTAGCTTCATCAAAAGACACTTCACAAGTCTCCACAATTTTGTTAGTGTCAAGTAAAAGCACACGGTAGCCTCTAGTATGAGATGGATAACCAAGAAACATGCCATCAATGGATCTAGGTTCAAATTTATCAAGATTACCATGTTTCTTAACAAAGCATTTGCAACCAAAGACCCGAAAGTGTTTAACACTAGGCCTATGTCCAAACGGGAGCTCATATGGTGTTTTACCTAGCTTAGCACGCAAGAAAACACAATTTGAGACATAACACGTGGTTGCTAACGCATCAGCCCAAAATTTCCTAGGAGTTTGATATTCATCAAGCATAGTCCTAGCCATCTCAACTAAGGTTCTGTTCTTTCTTTCTACCACACCGTTTTGTTGAGGTACATATGGTGAAGAAAATTGATGATCTATTCTATTTTCAGCACAAATGTGATCAAAAGATTGATTTTTAAATTCAGTTCCATTATCACTTCTAATTGCTTTTAAAGATCCTTGGTGATCAATTGATAATCTAAGAAATAAAGTTCTAAAGTGACTAAAACTTCATTCTTAGACGCCATAAAGTAAACCCAAGAGTATCTAGAATAATCATCAACAATCACAAGTACATAGCATTTCCCTCCAAAGGATTGAACACGTGAAGGTCCTACGGTGTCAAGATGCAAAAGTTGACATGCTTCAGTTGTCATGATCATTATGAGAGGAGTATGTTAACCTGCAACCATCTTAGCATGTCTACAAGAAGAGCACACAATTTATTTGTCCCCTTTAAGCTTAGGCAGCCCACGTATGCGATCAAGAGCACTAACACGCGTTAGGTGATCAAAGCCTACGTGACCAAGTCTATGATGCCAAAAATATAGGTCTTTGAATCATTAGCAACTAGATACCTATGCTTAGAGGAAGACATATCAAAATTAGCTTTAAAAACTCTTCCAAACCGAGATATGTTAAAAATAAGCTCACTATTTGAACTTACAACTTTGCAGCAGTTTTTATTGAAAATAATTTCCAGATTTTCATCTAGCAATTGTGAAATAGAAAGCAAGTTGTATTTCAAATTTTTGACAAGTGCCACATCCTTCAAAGTGTAGTGATCATTTACTCTAACCGAACCCTTAGCAATTATAGGAGTTGAAGAATTATCGGCAAAAGTAACATTCTCTACACGTGACACAAAAGAGAGGGAGGAGAACCAATCTTTGTTACCGGTCATGTGGCGTGAGTAACCTGAATCCACAATCCAAATGTTCTCCTTCCTCAAACGTGTAACCTACATAGAAGCACAATATGTCGATGACTCAATACTGGGGTTAGTCAAAAGGCATCTAGGAATCCAGTACTGAGTCACGCGACGTGCAACAGGAAAAACACGCGAAAGGTAAGACAAAACAGCAGGTTTATTAGTCAAAGTTTGAGATTTTTTATTCTTAACTACTGACCTATAAGGTGTTACTTGTGTAGCACAAAAATCAGTAGCTCCGGAGGCAAAAACAGAAAGTCCGGAGGTAAACTTTGAATGTTTTTGACTCAAAACAGCAGGTTGTACATTCGATTCAATATGTGCAGCAAATTTTGCATGAAAGTTATGAGATCTAGCAACCATTCTTTCCCTTTTATGTTGTTTAGCTAGTCTATAACAAAAATCTATGAGATGACCATCTATACCACAGTAGGTACAATGAAATTTAACTTTGTTTTCATGCCTATATGAGCAAACAACATTTTTATTTGAAACCGAATGAGACAATACTCCTACAGATTTGAAAACCACTTCTTTTTATTTAGGAACTGTTGAATCAAATCACTTCCTAATGACTTTACAATTTTAGGTGGATGTGCCATAGCATGAGCATGAGAATCAAAACCTAAACCAGTTTTATCATTGCAAGACTTGGATGACTTCAGCAGCAAGTTTAGGTTCTTATTCCCATTACAAAACCGATCTAATGTCTTATGCATGTTATCAAGTTTATTGGACAGATCAAGCCAATTTTCACATGAAGTTTTTCCTTTTAGTTTGCAATTGGAACAAAATTTTACTTCATGAGAACGTAAAGCATTGTTCAATATAGAAATTTCATTCATAGCATCCTGTAATTTATTATCAAGATCATCACAAGTAGAACAATGCAAATCAATTGTAGAACAGCTAGCATCTTTCAAGTTTTTATCATTAAGTGCAGCAAGCTCTTTGTTCTTTTCAATTTCTAACTCAAGTTTATCATGTGTGGAGGTATGTGCACTTCTTAGGGAGGACAATTGTTCATATATTAAGTCACATGAGGAATAAGAATCATCACTAGGAATCAAGGATTTCAAATGATTAATTTCAGATTCTAGTGACTCAATTTTAAGCATTGTCCCTAAGCTTTTTGTCCCTTTTCTTAACAATAATAGTGGCACGAGAAATAGCATCACACATTTCTTCGCAAGTAGGACATACCTCTTCATTGTCGCTGTTGTGTTCTGCCTCCTCCATACTTGATCTTGACTTGCCCGCCATGAAGCACAAGTTTGCCAAATCATCTTCATATTCATCACTTCCAATGTCCACATCGCTTGAGCTAAGATCCTGGAGTGCTGAGATAAAACTGCTCACCAATTGACGTCCTGTAAAACCCTTCTTTTTCTTCGTATCTTTTGCAGAGGAGTGCTTCGTTCTTGTTTTCTTTTCATTCCGGGAAGTAGGACCTGAAAGGTTAGGGAAATATGAACGAAAATGTCCTATCTTACCACATTCAAAGCATCGTTGAGGTCTGGAGCTTCCTCTCCTTCTAGTTCCCATATTTTGCAATTCTTTTGAGAACCGGGTAGAGATGAGCACTAGCTCCTCCTCTGGAAACACCTCAATCTGTTCAAGGGTTAGAGAGGACAGCAAAGCAAGTGTGCCACAAGATGAAGATTGGCCGGAGCTAGGCATATCACGTTGAGAAACAAAAGCAATAGACTTGTTGGGGTTCTTATGTAATATTATGTCAATTTCATGAGTTTTTAGCTTGGAATATAGCACACCTAAAGAAAGTGTACTCATGAAAGTAGATTCACGAATAGATGTGACCTTCATCTCCCAAATTGACATATCTAATGCACTTAGCAATTGCCTAGCATTTTCAGCATCTGAAAAATTAACATTGACACTACACAAGTAGCTGAGGATCTTATTAAAGCGAGCAAAAAGGTCATCAATAGACTCACCGGGTTGCATCTCGAAGCGCATGTATTCTTTCTTGAACATGTCTTTCCTTACCTCTTTGATCATGTTGGATCCTTCGTGGTAGTCACAAAGTGCTTTCCACACATCGTATGTAGATCGGAGGTGTGCAACACGGTAGAAGTCGTTTTGTGTTAATCCTTGTATGATCAAGTTCTGGGCCTTGTTGTTGTTGTCGACATCTCTCAGATTTGTAGCTGTAACTTGATCATTTGATGGCACTTCGTAAGGCTTGTATACCTTCTACCATATTGCAAAGCCTTGTGCCTGGATTAAAGCCCCCATGCGTGCCTTCCAAACTTGAAAATCAATACCAGCGAACACACAAGGTTTGGCAGAGTACTTCTCCATGATGATTAGTCAAAAACACGCGCAAATCACAAAGATTAGAGCACCGTGGCTCTGATACCAATTGTAGGATCGAAGAGCACATCAAAATCTACCAGGGGGTGAATGGTAGATTTAAAAATCTTACGCAGCGGAAACAATTAAACCCCAACCCCTTTCGGCAAAAAAACAATCTATTAAAGAAATCGTGTGTGAGACTAATCTAAACGTGTTTCTGAAAGTGCATCTAGGACTCCCTTGTAGGTTTTGGATGACTTATGACAAGCAATTGGGATCCTAACCTTTTTGTTGAGATGAATGCAGGCCAATAATGAAAAATGAGCAAAATACCAAAAAGAAGTGATAATGAGGTGCAAAGTGAACTTGAGCTCAAGGAAAAGAAATAGTAGATTATTGTGTATGGAGTGTGTTAAGGAAACACACCCAAGAGCTCAATCATATTTAAGCACACACACATATTGCACAAAGTTACACAGGACCGGACTAGACTAGTCCGATATCAACCGGACTAGTCTGATATCCTTTCTGCACCAGATCGGACGAGTCCGATATCTGTCGGACTAGTCCGATATCTTTCTGACTTGAGTCGGACTAGTCCTCCCCAGGGCGGACTAGTCCTCAACACACTTCACAAGTCACACAAAATCGGACAAGTCCGTTGTTAATCGGACTAGTCCGATATTCATTCTGATCCACTTCGGACAAGTCCGATGTTTACACGGACTAGTCCGAAATACCCACAGATCTAAATTGGACAAGTCCTCCAAGTGCGGACTTTTCATCCAACACTCTTAGGGTTTCATATGTCCGGACAAGTTCGATGGCTATCGGACTAGTCCGAAGATTTCCAGTAGTGAAATCGGACAAGTCCGTTTTCGACCGAACTAGTCTGATATTTCGGGACACTTAGGGTTTGCTACACACAGAACACCGGACTAGTCCGGTGACCACCACGGACTAGTCTGATCTTTTTGAACCCTAACGGTCACTTTTAGAAACCCCATATAAATAGAGGTGCACGGCCCACTTTTACAATCTCTCCAACCCTAGCACCGTCACACCTCCCAAGAGACTCAAAAACCACCTCTCTCAACGAAATTAAGTGCAAAATCGATCAATCCTTTGAGGATCACTTCTAGATCATTGGAGAGACACTTGGCACACATCATTGAGCTCTTGGTTTGAATCTCTAACACACTCCTGCGTTTCAATTGTAATTTCTGAGTGTGTTTTTGGTGGCATTGTGATTTGTAATATAAGGGAGCTCTCAACATGTGAGAACGCCCCTTGAATTTGGTTATTCACCGCTTTGTGATTAGTGGAAGAGGGTTGGACTTCGTGGCGATCCGACGAGGGTAGGGTTGGAGAAGACCCGGTCCTTTTGTGGGCTCCTCAATGTGGATGTAGGTTGCCTTCGTGATAGCTGAACCACGGGATAAATTGTGTGTCTTGTCCTTTTTGTGTTCATCACTCAAATTGATCTACTTACTCTAGGGTTTGATACTCATTGTTCAATTTACATTAAATTGTTGAACACAAGCCTTAATTGTGATACAATCCAATATATAACTGTTAAACTGTTGTTTCATTCTATATTTCCGCTGCATACATTAAAGAATCAACCCAATTGATTAATCTTGATCAACTGAGTCCGTGAACACCGGACTAGTCCCCACTTTACCGGACTAGTTCGATTTCTCTGGTATTGAACTTGTTGTTGAGTGTTGCAGGATCCGACAAAAATTCAAAAGGCCTATTCACCCCCCCTCTAGGCCTACATTCAATTGGTATCAGAGCAAGGTTCTTCAAGAAAGAGTTTAACCACTCGAAGAGATCATGTCGGACATGAAGGACGTCCACAAAATCAACAACCAAGAGGAAGTCAACAACGACAAGACCCAAAAACTGGAGAAGTACCTCGAAGCCATTCAAGACTTCGAGGAAGACGATGAGGAGACGCTGGAGCTAAAGGCGCTCCTCAGAAAGATGGCACTTTCAAAAGGGAAAGCGAAAGTTGAAGAGAAGAAGAAGGGGAGTAGTCACACCGACTACTCCCGATATCCTTTTAATTATGATCGTCTAATTTCCAATAACAATCACTACTTATCTATCCCACTTGGAAAAGCCCCATACTTCGATGGGAGTGATTACTCCATGTGGAGGCAGAATATGAAGATGCATTTGATTTCCCTCAACCCAAGTTTATGGCATGTTGTATGTACAGGGATAGATATTCCGGATGACGACGAAGAGCTCACCCCAAGTCAAGAGCAGGCCATCCATAGAAACGCTCAAGCCGCAGCCGTAATCACCTCCTCTCTCAGTCGAGACGAGTTCACCAAGGTGGATGGACTCGAAATTGATAAGGATATATGGGATACACTACAAACAACACATGAAGGTGACCGGCATGTGCGTGAGGCAAAAATTGAAATGATCGAAGGGGAACAAGGAAGATTTGCAATTGAGGAAGACGAGTCACCCCAGGACATGTACAATCAATTGAAGACACTTGTCAACAAGGTTCGATCATATGGGAGCAAGAAGTGGAATGACCACGAGGTGGTAAAGCTCATCCTTAGAGCTTTTATGCCTCGCAATGTCACGCTATGCTCAATGATCAGAGAAAGCCCCGGTTACAAAAGGATGACTCTGGATGAATTGCTTGGTAAAATTATCAACTTTGAAATGATGGAGAAACAAGCCAAGCACGTCAAAGAAATTGCCGACCTCACCTTGGCCAAGAAGAAAGGAGTTGCCCTAAAATCTACTCTCAAGCCTCTATCCAAAGAAGCAAGAGAAGCACAACTAGAGGAGGACAGTGATGACGAGAGTAGTGAGCTAGATGAAGAGGATATGATTTTGTTCATGAAAAAGTTCAAGAGAATAATGAAGAAGAGACAAGGAACAAAATCAAGTGAAGGAAAGTACAAGGAAAGGACGAAGCCAAAGATGAGGCGGGCGTGCTATAATTGCGGTGAGTATAACCACTTTATAGTCGATTGCCCGTATGAGGACAACAAGAAGAAAACTAAAGAAACCTGGCCTCAACCTAAGAAATTCTTCAAGAAGAAGAAACAAGCCGAACAAGCACATATTCGGAAGGAGTGGGACTCAAACAATGAGTCCTCATCATCCGATGAAGAAGAGATGGCTAGCATAGCCATAGAAAGCACATCTAAGATATCCACACTCTTCCCCACACTCGGTGCAAAGAAGGGAAATGGCACTTATCTCATGGAAAAGGAAGGTAAACGCAAGGTAAACATCAAAACCCCTTCCATGCATTCCTACTCTAGTGATGATGAACTAGATAGTGATGATGAGGACATGCTAAATGGACTAGATAGGAAAACTGCTGCTAAAATGAGATTTTTACTTGACCAACTTGTTGAGAAGGAGAGGTTAATTGATCATCAAGAGGACATGATTATCTCCCAAAAGGAGAAGTATGTCAAACTTGACAAACTCCTAGAGCTTGAAAAGGAGAAAAACGGTTCACTAGAGCTTGAGCTAGCTTCAAGCAAGAAAACTTGCTTGGAGTTAACCGACTCAAATGTTGCAATCAAGGACCAACTTGCTGGCCTCATCAAGGTCAACAAAATCCTTGAAGTGCAAGTTGAGTCACTCAAGCTAAGTGAACCTTCCCCTCTTCAAGTTCACCTTCTCAACCCACTAAAACTGATCTTGTTCATGTGTGCACATGTAGTAAAATCAACACCAGTTTGAAGGAGAAGTCAACCTCCACAAAGGATAAAAATCCTACCCAGTATGGAATATTTGACAAGGAGAAGATCAACTATGCACGTAGTGCATACTTCGTCCAAAGACCTCCAAATGTCAAATATGGCATTGGTTACTCTTATGATGAAAAGCAACATGCTGGAAGTCATAAGAATAACAGGGGAAGGATCTCCTTTGTGAAGGGAAGATCCTCTCAAACTGATAAGTTGAAGAATAAGAAACTGAACTCGCATGAATACCGGACTAGTCCGGTCGGTGTCCGGACAAGTCCGGTCATCCGGACAAGCCCGGCCACCTAGACTTTTCTGATTCATAAACAACAGCAGCTTCTATTTAAAACTTTTGATGCCTTTTATGTATTAATGAGAAACAATCTTGGTAAGGTTTATGCTTATTATGTTGAGCCACGCCATGGGAACTCAAAATCCCATGTGTGGGTGCCCAAATGTATTGTAACTAACCTCCAAGGACCCAAGCAATCTTGGGTACCTAAAACCAAAGCATAATTTGTTTTTGCAGGCCTATTCCTCCGGTGGATCCAAATGGGTGCTAGACAGTGGATGCACCAACCACATGACCGGAGAAAGGAGGATGTTCGTGGAATATGAAGAAAACGAGGACCCAAACGAAGGCATCTACTTCGGAGATAATAGTCAAGGAAAGGTGCTCGGTACCGGTAAAATTGCAATATCCTCTTAACACACGCTTTCTCATGTTTTACACGTTGAATCTTTAGATTATAACCTGCTGTCCATATCTCAACTATGTGACAAAGGTTATAATTGCTTGTTTACTAACGAGGGTGTGACCGTCTCAAGGAGGAGTGATGGTTCCGTTGCATTCAAGGGTATGTTGAAGGGAAAGCTTTACCTTGTTGACTTCAACAAGGATAAAGCCGAACTCGACACATGCTTGATTGCAAAAACCAACATGGGTTGGCTGTGGCATAGATGGCTAGCGCATGTTGGTATGAGGAATCTTCAAAAACTCCTCAAGGGCGATCACATCCGAGGTTTGAAAGATGTTGTTTTTGAGAAAGACAGGCCTTGTAGTGCGTGCCAAGCCAGGAAGCAAGTTGGAGCACATCATCCCGCAAAGAACATCATGACTACAACAAGACCGCTCGAACTACTTCACATGGACTTGTTTGGTCCAGTTGCTTACATAAGCATTGGCGGTAACAAATACGGTTTGGTTATCATTGATGATTTTACTCGCTTCACTTGGGTTTTCTTTTTGCATGATAAGTCAGAAACAAAAGGAACACTCAAGAAATTCTTCAAGCGAGCTCAAAACGAGTTTTCATTGTCAATCAAGAGTATTCAAAGCGTAATTGGCATGGAGTTCAAGAACATACAAGTGGAGGAGTACCTTGATGAAGAGGGCATCAAGCACGAATTTTCAGCGCCATATTCACCACAACAAAATGGAGTTGCCGAAAGGAAGAACCGAACACTCATAGAGATGGCAAGAACAATGCTCGATGAATACAAGACTTCAGATCGATTTTGGGCGGAAGCGATTAACACCGCTTGCCACGCCGCAAATCGGCTTTATCTTCATCGACTACTCAAGAAAACTCCCTATGAGCTACTCACCGGTAACAAACCAAACATTTCTTACTTTCGAGTTCTCGGTTCTCCATGTTATATCTTGAACAAGAAGCCCAAGACATCAAAGTTCGCTTCGAAGTCCGATGAAGGTTTCTTGCTCGGTTACGATTCCAACACCTACGCCTATCGTGTTTTCAACAAGGCCTCCGGACTTGTTGAAGTAGCACGTGACGTAGTGTTCGATGAGACTAACGGCTCCCAAAAGGAGCAAGTTGATCCATGTGAATTAGGTAAAGAAGAAGCTCCTTGTCTAGCATTGAAAAGAATGGCTCTAGGTGAAGTTCGACCACAAGAGTCACCTTCGCACATAAATGAGGAAAATGAACCACAAGAGGAGACCAACAATCAAGGGGGAGCTTCAACACAAGAACGAGAGTATGAATATGATCAACAAGTCAACAGGGCAACCACTCAGGGGGAGAAGAAAACGATCATGAAGACACAACTCCCCAAGTGCCCCACCCAAGAGTACACTAATGCATTCAAAGGGATCACCCAATCGACAACATCATCGGTGACATCCAAAAGGGAGTAACTACTAGATCTCGCATAGCTAACTTTTGTGAGCATTACTCATTTGTCTCCTTTTTGGAACCACGCGGGATTGAGGATGCATTGAAGGATCCGGACTGGGTGGTGGCAATGCAAGAAGAATTGAACAACTTCAAGAGGAACGAGGTGTGGGAACTTGTGGCAAGACCCAATGCAAACATAGTGGGCACCAAGTGGGTCTTCTGCAACAAACAAGACGAACACGGAGTGGTAACAAGAAACAAGGCGCGACTTGTGGCCAAAGGGTACTCACAAGTCGATGGTTTGGATTTCGATGAGACTTTTGTTCCAGTAGCTAGGCTTGAATCTATTAGAATATTACTTGCATATGCTACTCACCATGATTTCAAGCTGTATCAAATGGACGTGAAAAGCGCCTTCCTCAATGGACCGATCAAGGAAGAGGTGTACGTGGAGTAACCACCCGGATTTGAAGATGAAGAGTTCCCCGACCACGTATATAAATTGCGTAAGGCTCTCTACGGCCTCAAACAAGCTCCTAGAGCTTGGTATGAGTGTCTTAGAGATTTCCTAATTGAGAATGGTTTTAAAATTGTAAAAGTAGATTATATATTATTTACAAAGAACTTAGATAATGATCTTTTTATTTGTCAAATTTATGTTGACGATATAATTTTTGGATCAACTAATCAATCTTTTTGTGAGGAATTTAGCAAAATCATGACAGAGAGGTTTGAAATGTCACTGATGGGATAACTAAAATACTTTTTGGGATTCCATGTGCGGCAACAAAGGGAAGGAACATTCATAAGCCAAACCAAGTACACGCAGGACATACTCAAGAAGTTTGGCATGGACAAGGCAAAGCCCATAAAGACCCCGATGGCAACAAATGGCCACTTGGATCTCAATGAAGATGGACCAAGCGTCGATCAAAAGGTATATCACTCCATGATTGGATCTCTACTTTACTTATGTGCATCTAGGCCTGATATTATGTTGAGTGTATGTTTGTGTGCACGATTTCAAGCCAACCCTAAGGAATGTCACTTGGCAGCCATAAAAAGAATCTGGAGATATTTAGTTCATACACCCAACCTTGGTCTTTGGTACCCAAAAGGCTCAAAATTCAATCTCATTGGTTACTCCGATGCAGATTATGCCGGGTGCAAAGTAGATAGAAAAAGCACCTCCGGCACATGCCAATTCCTAGGGAGATCCTTAGTTTCTTGGATGCGACAAAATTCCATTGCTTTATCCACAGCCGAAGCGGAGTATGTTGCAGCCAGGAGTTGTTGTGCACAACTCCTTTGGATGCGACAAACTCTAAGGGATTACGGTTACAATTTGAACCGTATTCCTCTCCTTTGTGACAATGAGAGTGCCATTAAAATAGCCCACAATCCAGTTGAGCACTCTAGAACTAAACACATAGACATAAGACATCATTTCCTGAGAGACCATTCCATGAAAAGAGACATTACCATCTCACATGTCAACACCCAAAAACAATTGGCCGACATATTCACCAAGCCACTTGATGAAAAGCGTTTTTGCAAACTCCGAAATGAACTAAATATCCTGGATTCTCGGATTGTGGCTTGAAAAGTTGCATACCTGTATGACCTCTTCAAAATTTTGACTGAATTGTGAAAATCATCCCTCTTCATTTTTTCTCGAAAAACTATGTCAATTATTAGATCTTGATGAATTATGACCATTGTGTGATTGTTGTATGCTTACTGGTCAAATTCATCAAGATTAACTGATTTGTTTTGTCCCACCTATTCTCTATTAATGAACCTTCAAATATATTTGAATGGGCTATGCAATTTCTCCTGGTGACCACGGACTAGTCCGTGGTTACCCGGACTAGTCCGCTCTTGCAGACTAATCCACAGAGTGCCGGTTAGACCGGACTAGTCTTATAGACCACGGACTAGTCCGATATAGCTCTCTGGATGACTTTGGACTAGTCCGGTCATGCCTGGACTTGTCCGATTTTTCGTGTCCATAACCCTAGCCGCCACCAAACCCTAATCTTCTCACCCCCACATTTGCTCACGCCTTCCTCTCTCTTGCGCTCGAGCTACCAAGGCGATTCTCTGCTCCCTCCGTCGAAAAAGTCCACATTTGGGCGGAGATCAAGCTTGACCTCTTGGGGATTGAAGCTAGCGGACTTGTCCGACCTCCAACCCCAAACCTTCAAGCTTCAATCGATTTCTTTGGTATCTTTCTTCAAAACCCTATAAATCTTGTTTTCTCCATTGTTGATCGTATAGCCTAGCATCCTTCACTAGATACATGCTTATTTGATGTACTACGTGTATGCTAGACTAGATTTGCATTAGGAATCATCCGTTGACCAATCTGTTAGGTTTTTGAGGATGAACACCGGACTAGTCCGGTCCATGCACGGACAAGTCCGGTCCTCCGGACTAGTCCGTGCCTGTGCACCGGACAAGTCCGATGTCTCTGAACTGAAAACCTAATTTTTCAATTCCTCAATGCAATTCATTGCTATCTTTTCATACCTATGCCTTGTATCACTTACCATCATTCTTGCAAAATCATTCTCAGATCATGTCGAGCTCAAACAACGAAATCTCCGACTTTGAGGCCGAGTTGGACCATGAAGTGGCACCTCGGTCCTCGACGGGTCTTGGCAAGAAGCGCCAAGAAAGACCCTCCGAGCCTGCTCCTTCCCCTCCTCATGTTCAGAGGAAAGTACTAGCGAAGAAGCCGACATCCAAGGTGCCAACCTCTAAGGCTGGTGGTGGCCCTAGCTCGGCAAGTGCCCGCCAAGACAAGGGCAAGGGCAAGGGGATAGCAACGGGGCCAGTCGGGCCCTTGAAGCTCCATGCTCCCAGGGAAGGGGTCTGGGACCCTACTGAGGAGTAGTTCAACGGCAAGGGCAGTGATTCTGCAGCCAAGTTCAGAAGCATTGACTGGTATGGCAGGCCAAAGCAAGCTGTCGATGGAAGGTTTTGGTGCAACTTCCATGCAGACTTCTACAAATCGGTGTATCTAGCGATGAAGACCCCCGTGGTGCGCAGTCAGTGGATTGACTGGGCACACCTTGAGAAGAAGAAGTGCTCAGCTTTTGATGAAGTCATTGTAGCAGTTGAGAGGCATGGCCTGAAGGATCTCTTTGCCTTCAGGCATAACTAGAATGATGAAGTTATTGCACAGTTCTTTGCAACTTGCCACTTCTCAAGTGAGGATGAAGAGAGTGTTACTTGGATGACACACGGATCTAAGTATAGTATCACTCAAGAGGACTTTGCTAATTTGCTCCATCTGGACACCTCTGGACATGACAGGCTGATCATCCACAACATAGGTGTCATGGAGAAGGATAGGATGAAATTCCTATATGAGCCAAAATCAAAGTATGTCCCTCCCTCTATAAATAACATGAAACCATTCTTTGTGGTCCTCAACAGAGTGATGAGGAAGACTATTGCTCCTAAAGATGGAGATGCTGGGAGCGTGAAGGGTTACCTCCGAACCCTAATGAGAGTCATAAGCAAGGACCGCCCATTTGATGTGGCGGGATACATTTGGAATGATATGGTCAACATATCCTGCACGCCTAACAGGTCATGTGGCTATGCTCCCTACCTCATGTATATGATTGAGAAAGTCACATGTATTGAGTTCGTGAAGGATGTGGAGCACACTACTTTGAGGCCTCAGAAGCCTCAACCAGTGAGTGTCCAGGCTGCTCCCTCGCCGGCCTCCAGTCCCGAGGCACCGGCAAGATCAAGAAGCGGTGCTAGGGCTGTCCCTACCTCTAGGGAAGCACCTCAGAGAGGATCAGCTAGTGGGATCCTCAAGTACCTGTCCGCCATATTCTCCTCCTGCAAAAAGACCGAAGTGAAGGTCCACAAGCTCAACAAGAGAAGAAAGGAGGACATGAAGTATATAAAGGCCAATATGAAGCAAATCTGCCAGAAGCTGGAGATCGACCCCATTGGATCTCCAGTGATTTCTGAGGAGTCCGACCCGGACTTCACCGAGCTCGGGCCTCTGAACCCCTCCGAGCTTGCCTACTTTGTCATTGGGGGCTCGAGCGACTCCGCTCCTCCTCCCTCTCCTCCTCGTCAAGCGGAAAGCGAAGAAGATGAAGACGATGACGAGAGGACCGACAGTGAAGAATGAAGATCTTAGAACCCTCCTCTCTCTCTTTTTGGTGTCTTGATGCCAAAGGGGGAGAGATTGAGGGGGAGTCTTAGCTTTAGCAGTGGTAGGGTGCAAGGAGAGAGTTCTCTTTATCTTTCTTTGTGATTGTAATGCCTTAATGTTGTTTACATGTTAACTATGGTTCTGTGTTGAAATGCTTAATTAATTTGCAAATATGTGTTGAAATCTGCAATTTAGCTCCTGAAATGACATATGTACTTTGTATTGATTCATCAATGTAAATTATGTCATTCTCAATGTTTCAATGCACTTAGTTATGCATCCCACCATAAGGAATGCACATATGGATATTTCTCTTACTGCTTGATGTATTTTTGAGTCATATGTGCATACTTTATGAAAATCTCATCTTTTTTTTTTCATATTTTGTGAAATCTCAATTGGTTGTCATCAATCACCAAAAAGGGGGAGATTAAAAGTGCATCTAGGACTCCCTTGTGGGTTTTTGATGATTTATGACAAGAAATTGGGATCCTAACCTTTTTGTTGAGATGAATGCAGGCCAATAATGAAAAATGAGCAAAATACCAAAAAGAAGGGATAATGAGGAGCAAAGTGAACTTGAGGTCAAGGAAAAGAAATAGTAGATTATTGTGTATGGAGTGTGTTAAGGAAACACACCCAAGAGCTCAATCATATTTAAGCACACACACGTATTGCACAAAGTTACACAGGACCGGACTAGTCCGATATCAACCGGACTAGTCCGATATCCTTTCTGCACCAGATCGGACAAGTCCGATATCTGTCGGACTAGTCCGATATCTTTCTGACTTGAGTCGGACTAGTCCTCCCCAGGGCGGACTAGTCCTCAACACACTTCACAAGTCCCACAAAATCGGACAAGTCCGTTGTTAACCGGACTAGTCCGATATTCATTCTGATCCACTTCGGACAAATCCGATGTTTACACGGACTAGTCCGAAATACCCACTGATCTAAATCGGACAAGTCCTCCAAGTGCGGACTTGTCATCCAACACACTTAGGGTTTCATATGTCCGGACAAGTCCGATGGCTATCGGACTAGTCCGAAGATTTCCAGTAGTGAAATCGGACAAGTCCGTTTTCGACCGGACTAGTCCGATATTTCGGAACACTTAGGGTTTGCTACACACAGCACACCGGACTAGTCCGGTGACCACCACAGACTAGTCCGATCTTTCTGAACCCTAACGGTCCTTTTTAGAAACCCCATATAAATAGAGGTGCACGGCCCACTTTTACAATATCTCGAACCCTAGCGCCGTCACACCTCCCAAGAGACTCAGAAACCACCTCTCTCCACGAAATTAAGTGCAAAATCGATCAATCCTTTGAGGATCACATCTAGATCATTGGAGAGACACTTGGCACACATCATTGAGCTCTTGGTTTGAATCTCTAACACACTCCTGCGTTTCAATTGTAATTTATGAGTGTGTTTTTGGTTGCATTGTGATTTGTTATCTAAGGGAGCTCTCAATGTGTGAGAACACCCCTTTAATTTGGTTATTCACCCTTTGTGATTAGTGGAAGAGGGTTGGCCTTCGTGGCGATCCGACGAGGGTAAGGTTGGAGAAGACCCGGTCCTTTTGGGGCCTCCTCAACATGGATGTAGGTTGCCTTCGTGGTAGCCGAACCACGGGATAAATCGTGTGTCTTGTCCTTTTTGTGTTCATAACTCAAATTGATCTACTTACTCTAGGGTTTGATACTCATTGTTCATTTTACATTAAATTGTTGAACACAAGACTTAATTGTGATACAATCCAATATATAACTGTTAAACTGTTGTTTGATTCTATATTTCCATTGCATACATTAAAGAATCAACCCAATCGATTAATCTCGATCAACTTGGTCTGTGAACACCGGACTAGTCCGCACTTTACCGGACCAGTCCGATTTCTCTGGTATTGAACTTGTTGTTGAGTGTTGTAGGATCCGACAAAAATTCAAAAGGCCTATTCACCCCCCTATAGGCCTACATTCAGTTTCACCGTGATAAAAGTGATATATATTAGATAGAATCAAGTTACGAAGACAACACAACAAGAATCACTCAAATACGTCGAGAAAAACTCAAGTTATGATCGAAAGATCGAACAAAGGTCAATCTGACCTACTCGAGAAAAACAGTTTATGGAATGCTGCAAAGAAACTCGTGTATATCAAAAACCACAAATCCAATGAACGAGAAATTTTGACAGATGATAGATAATCAAGTTGTGAAGACAACCCAAAAATAATTACGTCAAATGGATCTGTAAAACTCGAGTTATGATAAAACCACCGACGAAAGGTAGTGCTGTCCAGAAACTCGACGAGTAAAACTTGTCTGGAACAAGTCGGACGAACAAGGCATAGAAGTTCCTTCAAACTACGAATTTTATTCAATATAACACAAGAGGAACAGCCCCAAAGTCATGCACCACGAGCTCTGGGATCCCTTGCTTATATAACCAGCTCGAAAGCCAACTCAACTCAAATCAGGAAACTAATCCTACTCTGTTCACGAATCGTAACTTTCCATAACTGCTTAGGATTCTTCTATACGCAGATAGAAGCAATATTAAGACTTACAAACACCTTAGGAACGTATCCCACATTCCTAAACAACTCAAATTCGTGACCCACACAAAATCCTATCATAACCAACTCAAATATTTCCATATTTGAGTCAAACCCGACACAACCGCAGCCTGAGTCCATAACCTAGTCGGTTGGACCTTTCCGACCAACTCTTTACGTCCACATCTCTTCATCACGTCTCGGAACCATGTAGCCACGCCATGCACTCCTTGCACACGTGCAAACATCTTCCAATGACGTCCATGATACTTTCACATGCATTGTTCTTGATTCAATCATGCTGCACAACCTCCTGATCAGCTCAACCACAATTCCTCCTGAATTTGGTTGTTGGAACCTCATCTCCTCCCTGAGACTAGTCCAATGGATCCCATCACCAGTCATGTCTTGAACTCAAGCAACACCTGCACATGAATAAACAACCAATCCATACGAGCCCAAGTCCTCAACTTGACTCAAGTTAGTTTCGAACACAACAACTTTCGTGAGAACCTCACATAAGCATGTTGCAAAAACCACAGTAACACGATATCGTCCATGTACACCAAAAACGCACCTAAGACTTAGCAAATGAATACTAAGCAACCTTTCTAGAGATGTAAAGCATGTATGAAACATTGCAAATGAAAAACAGAAGCATTGCGGTCAAGTTCCGGACCTTGCCAGAGCAGCCCGGACTATGAGCCGGAGCTAACAAAAGCTTGTAGAACCTAGCGCCGGAACTTACCAAAACTAGTATAACCAAGCTCCCGGCGGAGCTTACAAAACTAGCAGGACCTTAATAAAAAGCTGTTTTGGTGATATTCAAAACTTTTATCGTCAAAGCAAGTGTATTCATTACAAGCCAATGTATTCAGCACACATAGGTCTTATAGTTTGATCTATTATTTGTGTGTAGCCACAGGACACTAACCACGTTCTAAGTAGCTCGAGTAGAAAACGTTTGCGAGTGAACATCATTACTGCCACCGTCGAGACGTATGTCGGAATTCCAGCTTAGGATTTTCTTTGGTGAGGGCGTAGTACCGACATTGCATTCGAGGCTCATCAGGCACGTCGACGACACTATCTGTGCTGGTGTTTTGACTCGTCAACAAGTAAAAATTTCCACTTAGGACTAAGTTTGAATTTGTAATCTCTGTTTTGGAGCGTGCTGGTCAGATTTACAATAAATCGTTTGTCACTGCGATAAGCGGACATGTGGTTTGGGAACTTGGGGAAGTCATCCACAAGTTTCATTTTCAGCTCCATGACAGATTTCATGAATTAAAACTTGAAAACTTCACTTGAACTTAAATTGCCCAGTTCCTAGTTCAAACTGTAAACTGGACACAAAATTGACCATGTTTCGAACAGCATAACTTCCTGTATATTTCACCCCTGTAGTTCTACTACACTTGGTCGGAAAGACTAGAGAGTCTTCTAAAATTCTTATGTTTAACTCCAGATTAAACCCCCCCTGTAAACTAATGAAAATTTCAAATTTCCAAACTCTGTTAAATCTGGACATAGACTGGACAGTTTTTGTATCTTATCACTGTCTTGATCACATCTCTTCGTAGAATACACAAATTACTTCATGTAATGCATTTATGTAATCCTGAGTATGTATACAACAATGATGTAATTTATGATTTTTGCATATATTGATGTTTTGTATCTGGAAAAATGTGGACAAAATTAGCCTTAAACAAAGGAGATGCTGTCAAATTTTTTCCAGAAAACTGTCAACTTGCAAAAATCATATCTCCTCATACCGAGATGATATGGAGGCAATTAAATACATTCTGGAAAGCTCTTTGAGTGTACTACAATTGTGTAGCTTAGCTCAAGTCCTGAATGCGCCTTTAGATGGACGAAAATTTCGAATTTCTTCAGACTGGTCAGAATGAACAGAAACTGAGACAGAAATTCAGTGTTATGTTTCATTTGGTATTTGAATTCGATTTCACTTTCATAATTCAATTTTCACATCCATGATCTGTTTATAAAAAAATTTGTTGAATTTGAGTATTTGACCCATTCAAATATTTATTTATAGATGGCAGATGTGATTCTACTGCCGGACGGATGGGTTCTTTCCACGTGCGCTAGCCGTCCGGGCTTCCAGATCATGCTGCGGGAGGTGCTCCAACAGTTTAGTTTCATCAAGATGCCATGCTATTAGGGTCAAGAGAAGGTTGACAGAGGCGTACTAACATGTACCGTCTTGGTCAACATCCCGGCTAGTCCGCGTTTTTATTGATGGGCTCCTTTTTCGGTTACTATCCAGGGAGCTCGTTTGGAGGACACGTGGGCCATTGCAGCTGGCGAAGCACTTATCAAGAATTGTGAGCTTCATCAAGATTCCATGGCTGGGATACAATTTGCTCTTCTCCCGGTCCGTGGTGATGCTGGTTTTGAGTGGCAACGTCGTATGGTTGCGGCCTATCAACCATATGGCGACACAACCTCGACAACACTTAGGACTTATGCTGCATCCAGCATGGTGGTTCGTACACAAGGTGAAATCCTTCGGGAGCAGTTCGAAGCCTTGAGGCAAGCGATTGAACGGGGTAACACTCTTGATTGTATCAATAAGAACCTATGTTCGTTCCTGGCTCCGACGAATCACCGACTGAATCAATGCGAGGATCAGTTGCATCACACTCGCACTAGACTGCGGAAGGCTCGTGCTGAAGTACAGAAAACTCACATGGAACTGCAGCAAGCTTGTGGTGAACTGCAGGCGAGTCAGTTGGAGGTGCAGCAACAGCAAGAGCAGCTGTTGGTACTCACCGAGGCACGAGATGAAGCTGTCGAAGAAGCTCAGAATTGGGAGTTCAAGGCACACCAACTTCGGAATGATTTGATTGAGGCTGAAGCACACTTGCTGCACCCAGTCATGTTTCCACCGGCTCATGACATGCCGCTGAACATGGGTGAGCAGGTGCCTTCAAGTCCTGAGGAGGAAGAAGATCCTGAGATACTCAAGTACATCGATGAGGATGCATCGGATTAGGACGGGGCAGCACTACTGCCAGCACAGAGCAACGTATAGTTAGTGGTTGCTCGTGTTTATTATGTAGCCATGTTTGTGTCATATTATAAATAGTAGTGGGTGAGTAGGAGATGACAAGGTGTGTATGATGACTCATGGAGACCAAGTATAGTTTGGATGCACTTCCGGAGTGGGAGTCTGTCCTTTTGGAGTTCACTATTGTAAACGTGGCCATGGGATAATATATCTTGTATAAAGTTTGTACTTTATCAATACATGTGAATGTTATGCAATTATCACATTGTCAATACTCGCACTACTACGGTATAGAATGGATGAAGCAAACAAATATGTTGCTGAGTTTAATTCATGTGGATGCAGAATGGTGCGTACGTGTTCTACACCGGAGATGGGAGGCTCAATCCGGGGTCGTGAGGATGAATCTCCGACCCGGGAGCAAACAGCGGCACTGCAGCAACAAGTTCCACCACCACCACCTGAACCTCCGAGGACTCACGCGGAGATTTTGGCTGCAGTGCTCGGCTCGCGCGACGAGTAAACCGAGTTACTGTGGATGTTGCTACAGAATTTGTCCCGTCAAGGGTGGCGACAAGACAATGGGCAATGCCAGCCCCAAGAGATTTCATACTCGGACTTCTTGGTGACGCATCCACCGATCTGCATGGAGGCCGAGGAGCCTCTGGAAGCCGACAACTTTATCCGCACCCTTGAGGTGAAGTTCAGTTTGTTGTGATGCACCGAACAGCAGAAGGCGCTGTTGGCAGCGCAACAGATTCAGGGATCCGCCAGTGCTTGGTGGTCAAATTACATAGCGTCACTACCGGCTGGTCATGCGGTCACTTGGACCGAATTCCGGGAGGCATTTCGCATCTATCATATACCTCCCGGTATAATGAAGAGAAAGCTTCAGGAATTTCTAGAGCTGAAGCGAGGCAGGATGAGTTCCCATGAATACTCCCGCGCTTTCAACCATCTAGCGCAGTACGCGCCGGATTATGTTGGGACAGAGCACAGGAAGCGAGATATCTTTTTCCGGGGTTTGAACCCCAAGATGAAAGTCCAACTCGCACAATGCAACCGCGGCACCTTCAATGACATCGTCAATGCCGTGATTGTGCAGGAGGACGCTAAGCGCGAGCTTGTTTCTGATAAGAGGAAATGGAGCGCGCTGTCGAGCAGCAGCGGTTGTGGTCTGCAGAAATACCGTGTGGTGTATTGCTCACGATCCGGTCAGCGATGGCAGCCACCGGCGCGACCGCAGCAGCTCCACGGTCGTTCTTTCAACACACCAAGTTTCCGACCACCATTTCCACAACAGCAGCAGCAGCAGCAAAGGATAATCCCGCGTGCATATCCACCTCCACCGTGTGCACCGGGATTTCGTCCACAGCTTGGCGGGAACCCCACACAATACACCTGTTACACGTGTGGCCGTGTCGGGAAATTTTCAAGGGGCTGCCCCGGACAGCGACAAGGCAGCGTGCAAGAACCATATCGGAGTACAACTCAGCCCTGCAACCAGCCCAAGAAACCAGCACCAAAACCCGGCAACGTCCACCACATTGCCATCGAAGACGTGCTGGAAGGCGAACCCATCCTCGCGGTTACGTTTTCTCTACTTGCTCATCCCGTAGTCATATTATTTGAATCAAGTGCCACCCATAATTTCATTAGCCAATCATATGTTATCAAGCATCAATTATCTATCACTCCCACAGAAAGTCCATATTTGATCTGTTCTCCGGGTGGGAAAATACCAGCGGACATGAAAGTTCATAAAGCACAACATAAGATTGGTGGGATTATCTATCTGACATCTCTAATTATTTTAGAAGGTCAAAAGCTTGATGTCATCTTAGGAATGTTGTGGCTGCACCGTCATGGTGCTGTTCTCGACATTGGTCCACGTGTGGTCCATTTGATCTCTCCACTATATGAACCACACACTCTCATTCTAGACCGCCTTATGCAAGAAATTCCAGCCACGTACAACACAGAAGCCACAAAGCTTGAGGACATTCGTGTGGTCCGTGAATATCCGGATGTGTTTCCTGACGACCTTTCGGGTATGCCACCGGATAGGGATATCGTGTTCAAGATTGAACTGATTCCGGGAATCACGCCTATTTCTCGAAGGCCGTAAAAGATGGCACCAAATGAGTTGGCAGAATTAAAGGAGCATTTGAAGGACCTGCTGGACAAAGGTCTCATACGCCAAATTTCGTCACCTTGGGGCTGCTCCACATTGTTCGTGAAGAAGAAGGAGAAGACATTACATCTATGTGTGGACTATCGTCCGCTCAATGCGGTGAAGATCAAGAATAAGTATCCACTACCGCGCATCGATATGTTATTGGATCAATTAGTGGGTGCTAAAGTATTCTCAGAGATAGATCTTCGATCCAGATATCATCAAATAAAAATCCGACGAGAGGTTATACCGAAGACAGCATTCACGATGGGATACGGGCTCTATGAATATCTCGTCATGTCGTTTGGACTTACCAACGCGCCGGCTCACTTCATGTATTTGATGAATTCAGTGTTCGTGCCGGAGTTGGACAAGTTTGTCGTGGTCTTCATCGACGACATTCTAGTTTATTCTAAATCAGCAGAAGAACATGCAAAACACTTGCATATCGTGCTCCAAGAATTGCGTGATCACAAGCTGTATGGAAAATTCAGCAAGTGTGAGTTTTGGATCAGCCAAGTACCATTTCTTGGTCACATTATTTCAGCGGACGGTATCATTGTTGATCCAAGCAAAATTGTGCAAGTTCTGAAAAGGAAGTCTCCAACGTCTGTACACGAAATTCGCAGTTTCCTCGGGTTAGCGGGATATTATCGGATGTTCATTCCGAGCTTCTCAAAAGTCAATAGACCAATGACAGAGCTATTGAAAAAGGGGACCAAGTATATTTGGAGCAAGGCATGTGAGGATGCATTTCAAGCATTAGTGAAGCATCTCACAACAGCCCCAGTGCTAGCTCAACCGGATACGACCAAATCCTTCAACGTTTATTGTGATGCATCTGGCATTGGTCTCGGCTGCGTGTTAATGCAGGAAGGCCTCGTGATCACTTATGGATCACGGCTGCTCCAAAATTATGAGCAACATTATCCAACTCATGACCTTGAGATGGCTGCCGTTGTACTCGCATTGAAAAATGTGGAGGCATTATTTACTTGGAAATCTAGTGCACCTCTACACCGATCACAAGAGCCTGAAATATATCTTCACTCAGAAGGAGCTGAATATGCGGCAGCAAAGATGGTTAGAACTGATCAAGAATTATGAGATTGAAATTCACTACCATCCCGGCAAGACGAATGTGGTAGCCGATGCGCTAAGCCACAAGTCTCACGTCAATAATCTGTCCATTACTCCAATGGACGAGGACGAACCGAGTTTATACTTGATTCCATATGGAGCGTTATATAATCCTGCTCTTATTCCTACCATAGGAAAAGAGATTATGGAAGCTCAAAAGAAAGACGCAGGTATGTCGCACATTTGGAGGAGAATAGATAATGAAGAAATGAAGTGTTTCCGGAGTGATGAACATGGTACTCTATGGTTCAAAGATCGTATCATAGTACCCCTTGACATGACACTTTGCAAGAAAATCATGGACAAAGCTCATTTGTCCAAGTACTCTATTCATTCGGGCAGCAATAAGATGTATACAAATTTGAAAACCAGATTTTGGTGGACGCGAATGAAAAGACAAATTGCAAAGTACGTATCCGAGTGTGATATGTCTCGGTGGGTGAAAGCCGACCACATGAGGAAAGTCTGACAGTTGCAACCATTGAAAATTCCGGCATGGAAATGGGAGGACATTAGTATGGATTTCATTGTCATATTATCTCTCACATTACACAAGCATGATTCAATTTGGGTGTTAGTCGATCGACTAACCAAATCAGCTCATTTTATTCCGGTACATACAAAGTACATTGGGAAGAAATATGTGGGGTTATATATTGCAAGAATCATGTGCTTGCACGGAGTTCCCCGGACAATTATTTCAGATCGCGGTGCGCTATTTATCGCTCATTTTTGGGAGCAATTGCACACATCATTGGGGACGAAACTTATCCAAAGCTCCGCATATCACCCGTAGACGGATGGTCAAACTGAGCGGGTGAATCAAGTTCTAGAGGATATGCTACGCGCTTGTGCCATCCACCACGGTAAAAATTGGGATGATCATTTACCATTGGCAGAGTTCTCATATAACAATGGCTATCAAGATAGCATCAAGGTGTCGCCGAATGAAACTCTCTACAGCCAGAAATGTCGAACACCACTCATCTGGTGTGAATCTGGCGAGCGAGTGATATATGGTATTGATCTTGTGAATGAAGCCAAAGAACGAGTGCGAGTGATTCAAGCCAATCTCAAAGCTGCTGAATCTTGTCAAAAAAGTTATGCGGATAAAAGACGTCGACCACTCCACTTCGACATTGCAGACCATGTTTATCTCCGTCTCTCTCCGATGAATAGGATTCATCATTTCTGAGTGAAGGGAAAGCTTGCTCCACGATTCATCGGTCCTTTCACCGTTATTAAAAATACGGACCCGTGGCCTATCATTTGGAGTTACCAGTGTCACTTTCTGGAGTTCATAATGTATTCCACATTTCTCAGCTGTGGAAGAGTCTTAAACCTTCAGCTGAAATCCGCACCGAAGACATTGAAGCTCTCCAACTGGATCTCACTTATTTGTAGTATCCGATCCGTATTATCGATGAAAAGACTCGCACCACCTGGAACCGGACTTTGCGCTTCTACAAAGTCTTGTGGAGCAACCATACCGCTGAGGAAGCGACATGGGAAAGTGGGGATTATCTCCGATCAAATTATCTAGAATTATTATCATCTTAGATCCAGTAATATTTTTTTCTCCATCTCTTTGATTTGTAATCTCGGGACGAGATTCTTTAAAGGGGGAGGGGAATGTAAAAGCCCTAAATTCAAGTAAAAATTTCATATAGGATAATTTAAAATTTGTATGGGAAAAAAATCAAAATGGAAACTGAAAAATCAAACCAATTTAAACTTCAATGGAGGGAATTCAAATATTAAAAACTTGCTCAGGTTCAAACTTTGCCAAAATAAATATTTGAGACATCATTAGCTTCCAAATATTCCAAATAGCACCCCTGTAAATTTTCCTAAAATTTGGGGCACAATTACTATTTAATTCAATGGGTACATTGAATTCCATTAAAATTCAAATTTGAATTTGGATTTCATTTGAAACTTGTCCAATTTGAATTCCAATTCCAGAATATGAATCTAGACATTTAAATATAGCATTTTTGGACAAATTTAGGTGGAAGAATTGAAGTACCAGAGATGATAGACTTGAGGGGAGATGTGGAACCCACTGGTCAGTGACACCTTACCTTTAGTGCTTTGTTTCCCTGACTCCCTGCCGTTCCACGCTCGGTGTGGCCAACAGCTCACCATTGGCAAGAAGCTGCATGGCAACACGTTTGCATGCACCCCCTCCACTCTGTTCATCCATATCATCACCTCTCTGGTCAAAGGGGAAGAAACCTGTTCGTTCATCACTCCCGAGCGCAACTCACTGTCGTCTCCCTACTCGCCCGACAAGCTCAAAATCCCGACCAAATCTCTTCATCCTCCCAACAGGAAAGTGGTGCATAAGCCTTCCTTCCACCATCTCAATCTTTTGGTTTTTTGTTTCGTTGGCTACAAGGTGGTATTTTTGCAGTTTTGCCGGCGCCGTGAGGACGCTGCTGCCCCCCCCCCCCCCCCCCCCCGTCGCGCTGGCACCATAGACTACCTCTTGAGGTGCTCCCAAAAGCAAATAGGATTGCCAAGACACCACCCTTCTCATGGTAAAACCCTTTCTTCGTTTCATCCCCTATCGAGCATGTGATTCAAGTTTTGCTTTCGGTTGTTGCCTATGAACTAGCTAGCTTCTCTGTTTAATTCGCTTTCTACGTGCAACCATCCTTTAAATCATTTATGGATATTGATCCATACCTCCTAGCGCACCCTTCTACCAAAAATCAACTAAGATAATTGAGTGAAGGCCGAGCTATTCGAGTTTTCCCTGCCGCCACGGAAAAAGCATTGGTTCACTGTCAAAGTTGACCTTGCCGACTATTTCACCACATTTGCAACTCCAAATCGTCTTCCTCATGCTCCCAGGAACATTCCCAGCTTTTCCCCGAGGTGCTAGCGCCATTTCCAAGCGATTTTGACCATCGCCAAAACCCTAGCTCCGCCGCCGCAATCGTACACTCATATTCGTTCGTCGACAATTCGCCTGGACCTTACCAGAGTGTTTTGCGTCCGATTTTAGGGTTAGACGGCCAAGACCGGGCCGAGAGAAGGTCTATGCAGCTATCCAAGCACGCGCTGCCGCAGTTCTGGCGAGGAGCACCGCCTCGCGTCGCGAGGTTGAAGAAAGGGCGCGGGCCCCGCATGTCAGCGACTGAATCACTGCTCGGGATTGGTTGTGGCCTCGGATCCAATGCAGCTGTGCGGGTTAACCCTGTGGACCTTCGTGCGGCCCCGCTCACATTGGCCCATTTAAATTAAGTGGGGCCGGGTTTGATTATTCAAACTTTTCCATTAGAAAATAATTCCAGATTTTGAGCAAACTTCCAAAATCCATTACTCCTAGCATACTTGCGCAAATAATTCCAATAAATTATAATAGACTCCTTCTGATCCAAAATTTGCATTTGTGCAATTTTTTGGACATGAAAATACCAGAATTTTCAAAATTTATTCCATAGAGGTAACTGCTTGGGAAATTAATTACTCTTGTTTTGTTAATTGGAAAATTACCAATTTTGGTCAGCACACTATTAAAAATACACTTGATCTCCAGTAAAAGTTTCAAGTTTATTGGAATTCATTTACTGGACCAAGCAGTGTCAAATCACCTATGTCAATTGAAAAATGGAAAATGTCCAGAAACATTTTCAACATTTTCCCCAGACTTGTAAAATTAGTTTCTCTCCGTAGAAAGCTCAGAAAAAATATGAAACAAAATTTCCCAGAACCAGAAGGACCTCCTCTACCATAATCATATACTTTTAGCCATGAAAAAACTCCATAATTAGTACAAAATTCAGAGAAGCCTTTTACTTGATGGAATTTTAGAGACAACTAGCTTCCTTGAACATCTCCAATTTTTAGTCCAAATCTTCCACATAGAACCTAGCATCCACTATAAAAATCCCAAAGCCAATTAAAATCATTTACATACCTGATCAGTAATTATAAAATATTTTCTATAGTTTCTATATCACTCATGTACTTTATATATTGCATATCATATAGTGACCGAGATCGAGGAGGACTCGTAGCCCTTGGAGAGTATACTTCTAGAAGCTAATTATTCCTCTGACTCACAGCCAGGCAGGCCCCGATTTGCATTTAGGTGCTATTTCAAAGTTTATATTTGTATCACATATGTCTAGGATGAATTTTGTGCATTAGGGCTAAGGTGATTGAAACTCCACTTGCATGACCACAAATCCCATCGAGTATTGGGTAGGTCTACAGCCCGACATTCCATCCTTAAGTTTTCAGGAATCCGATAGAAGTTGAGTAGTTTGAATCTACTCGCGAGATAGGATTTTACCACACGGGAAAGATTTGAACGAAGAATGGTTTATGAATATGAAATTGAGACCGAGAAGCAAGTGGGATGCAGGGAGACGTAGTCTCACGTGCGTAGCCCTGCTTGTGTCGATTGAGGACCGATCCGTGTGCTGCCATGCTGGACAAGTTTGAACTGTACCGGATGCATACTAGGCATATGGAACCCAGGAAACCGATGTAACTTGATAACTTGGATGTCGAGGCATAACCCACTGTCGATAGGGGTGGGTTGAGGGTAGCAAGGTGTAAATCGGCCGGCGGGCACAGACCTGCTCCGTGTGGGGATCTTCTGCCCGCTATGGTGGGACCAGTTTTGCTTTTGAGTTTCTAGTGAAAGGTTGTTGCGTATGACGTGGTGAGAAGCACAACACGCTCCTTTGGCATGGGTCTACGTGACGTGTTATTCAGGTGTCTACTGATTGGAATCACCGTCCCTTGCGGTTATTTGAGTACCGCTTGTTCACTGCGCTGTGACGTAGTAAATACTGAAGAAGCCAAGAGATTGTATTGAATTATAATTGTTTTGAAACTTTGATTGCTGTCAAATATGCTCAATACAGTTACTTTATTAAACTTGTAAGCTTCTATTAATAACTTGAAACTTAAGGATCAACATGTTGGCGAGTCATTTACTGCAATATCTATGCCTATGTTAAGTATCCCTGCATATAAAGTTTCATTTTTATGTGAGATGGTTGAGTCTTGCTGAGCCTTCATGCTCACTGTTGCTATATTAAGTTGTTTGCATGTGATACCTATGAGGAAGGGCCCGAATATGAGGTAATGCCCCCGTCGGGGTATACCGCCAAGTGGGAGCCCTGCAACCCGCTGTAATCATTGTGTGCTGCTAGTGTGTAATGTCCCTGGGCTGGACGGCTATACTTTTGCATAGCTAGGCTGAGAGTTTAGCTATGAATATTACTTTCGCTGTATATTAAGTATCATAAAAGACTTCCATTATTTATGTAAATAAAACTTTGTATTTTGTTGTATTCTTTTCGTTTGTGCTGTTGGGTGCCGCATCGTATGGCACCACCCTCTGCGATTCCTGGAATGTGTGGACCTGGTCCTCACAACTACCATGAAGGATCCAACACGACCAAGGAGGTTAGATAGGATATGTTCAAGATAGAATACCTGCGCTTTGAGATGCAACCCGGTGAGTCCATTGATGACCTCTTTGCTCGCTTTAATAAAATTCTCAGCAACTTGCGCAACGTCAATGTTAATTTTTCTGATGCTGAAAATGCTAGGCAATTACTAAGTGCATTAGACATGTCAATTTGGGAGACGAAAGTCACATCTATTCGTGAATCTGCTGTCATGAGTACACTTACATTAGATGTGCTATATTCTAAATTTATAGCTCATGAAATTGACATAGTCTCACGTAAGAATCCCAACAAGTCTCTTGCATTTGTTTCTCAGCGTGACATGTCTAGCTCCGGCCAATCTTCATCTAGCAATGCACTTGCTTTGCTCTCATCACTAACCCTAGAACAGATTGAAGAATTTTCAGATGAGGAGCTAGCACTGTGTAAAATCCCAGTTTTCCTTATTATCAAGTTCAGTACCAGTTGGTTGTCGACCATAGTGAAGATCAATTATGGTTGTACACATAAACTTGATATCATCAATAATCTTTCTTTCACTCATACTGAAATTTTAGTAATAGAAGGAATAAACTTCACAAATGGTCTTATAATAATATAAGTGACCTCTATACAAATTTAGAAAGCTATTGAATAAAAATTTATAGGAAAAATTACTATGCAGTACTAATATATTCAAATTAATTTGAATATAGCACTGTACATTTAGGCCCTGCCGAAATATTCAAATATCAGGCTATAAATTTTTCCATGACCTCATAATATTCCAAATAGACTTCCTACCATGTTTCATGATTTTTGAGTTCCATTTGCTATTTTGAATTGAGACGCTTAGCAAATTGAAGCCATGTTTAGAGTTCAAATTTTGAATTCTGTTCAACTCATTTAAACATAAATAATTGAACACAGCATCATGGCAAGCATAACTTGCTTGACTTATTCCCAAAGTTTCACAATTTTTGAAACTCATTTGCTATTTAATTCAGTGATCCCATTAAATTTCATTCAATTTCAAATTCAAAATTGAAATTCATTTGAAACTTGTTCCAATTCAAAATACAATTTCAGAATCAAGTTCCAGATATTTATTTGAGCCTCTCCACAAAAATCTCGAATTTTTGGATAAAGTTTGGTAGGAGAATTGATGTTGCAGAGAAGTGCAGGGGATAAGAACAGTGGGACCCACTAGTCAGTGGCACATCTACGGTACTGCTATGCACGCCGCAGTTTCGATGCCGCCCCGCTCGACACCGCACGCATGCAAGCTCCAGTGAGCTGCCTTCTTGCCTGCTCGTCGTGCACCTTAAAGCCCCGGCCGTCGCCACCGCCTCACACCACTCCCCTCCCATCTTCCTCTTTGCCGTGCTTCGCGGCGTCGTAGCACAGCACCATCGCCTCCGTTCACCACCGGTGAGCGCCTCCTCTATTCTTTATTTCACTTTGATAAAAACGGCAAACATGAAGCCCAGACTGTTCTCTACCATCCTCAACCTTTGGCTCATCGTGTTGTCCCTTGTTTGGCCCTTATTTTTAAGTTTCGCCGTCGTCATTGTCGGTCCACCGAGGACATCGCTCTCTGTCCACCGTGCTGCCAGCAGCCTAGGCCGTCTCGCGCTTAGATGTCAACAGATGAACTCAGCGCCAGGACACCACCTTGCTCACGGTACAAGCGTTCCCAAGCTAATCTTTTATCGAGCATGAAATCATCTTTTCCTTTTCAGCATGCTTTATATGCTTTTCCTAGGTTCACCTCGCAATTCGTTTTCTAGGTGTAACTCTCATTTAAATCAGTTACATATTATTTTGCTAGCCTCCTTACGGTTCAGTACGAACAAAAAGCAAAAAGAACTATCGAGAAATGGATATGTTACCCCAATTTTCATAGCCGCCATGTAAAAACCATCGGCAGGCCATCGAACTCAGCTTTGCCGGCAATGTCACCCCTTCCTAACCCCCAAATCATCATTTTGGTGCTCCCAGGAACATTCTCGACCTTTTCTCGAGCTTATTACACCATTTCCGAGTGTTTCCGACGATCGCTGAAACCCTAGCTCTGCCGCCACCGTCGCACCACCGTCTCCGGCCATCCTCGATTGGACCGCACCATCGGCTTGCACGGTCGATTTTGTGGTTGAGCGGTCAAGGTGAGAGAGGAAGGAGGTCGACGCAACCTAGTCTGGCGAAGCGCCACCGCGAGTCCGGCGAGGAACGCCGCCGCGTCGGGAGGTAGACGAAGACCCCCTGGGTCCCGTCTGTCAGCGACTTCCCTCTCGCGCGGGATCAGCTGTGAACGCGGATCTGGTGCGGCTGCGCGGGTTAACCCTGCGGCCCCCGGTGCAGCCCAGCTGTGATTGGTTGATTTTAAACCAGTGGGCCCGGGTGTTTTTTTAAATGTTTCCCTTTGGAAAATAATTCCAGGATTTAACCAAACTTGGAAAATCCATAACTCCTAGTAGAATTGTCCAAACATTCCCAAATAAATTTTGTTAGAACCAGCATGAAGAATAATTTCCAGTGGTGCACTTGGATTTGTATGAAAGTCCATAGAAATTTCTCCATAATTCAGATAAGCAAAATGCTTATAGAATTCATTCCTACAGTTCTGCTTTTTAGAAAATTCCCAAATTTGGGAAGGACACTCTCCAAAATTCACTTGATCTCCAGTAAGAACTTCAATTTCATTGGACATCATTTACTGGGTTGATCATTGTTCCAAATCTCCATGTAGTTATAAATTGAGAAAAATACAAAATCAATTTCAGAAATTTCCCCAAACTTGTAAAATCAGTTTCTCCGGGTAGGAAGCATAGAAAATTGTGAAACACATTTTCCTAGAACCAGTTAGACACCCTCTACATGGTACAACCACTGGTAGACATGATAGATCTACAGGATTTCAACCAAAAATTAGATAAGGTTATTGCTTACCATAATTTTAGGAACTACAATTTTCCTTGGTCATCTCTTGTTCTTTGCAAGTGTCTTCACTATGTTCACTAGTATCTACCATAAAAGTCCCAAGGCCAATTAAGAACATTATCTTATTTTGATCATAACATATTAGCTTATGACCTTAAACATATTGATTATTTTCAAAGTCATTCATATATAGTATATGCATAACGTGTAGTGCCTGAAGTCGAGGAGCAGCCAGAAGCTTCGGAAGTCCAGCTGCAAGAAACTAACATAGACTCATACTCACATTCAGGCAAGCCCCGGTTTGCATTTAAGTTCCTTACAGTGTCTTTGCAGTTTTCATTCACCTTACGTCTTCAGATGTTTGTGCATTATGTTTAAGGTGTTTGACATCCACTTGCATGACCAAAGAACCCAGGAAGTGGGTATAATAGCTCACAAACTCGTGTAGAAACTGCCATGCTTATATTCATAGGAATCCAGTAGAAGTCGAGTAGTTGGAATCTACTCGCGAGATAGGATTTTCTCACATGAGATGAGTTGGATCAAGGAATGGTTAATAATATTAAATTGAGACCGAGCAGCGGGTAGGATGCAGCGAGACGTGGTCTCACATGCGTAGCCCTACTTGTGTCGATTCAGGACCACTTCGTGTGTGGCCCCGCTAGACAAGCTTGAATTGTACCGGTGACATACTGGAGAAATGGGCTCCAACAAACTGACATAGCTTGATACTGTGTTGTCGAGGCATACCGTTCCGTTTTATAGGCGTAGGTTGAGGGTAGCGAGGTGTAAATAAGCTCGTGGGCACGTCAGAGTACGCCCCATGCAGTGACCTCCTGCTCGTGAAGGATCGATTAGTTCGACATTCGAGTGTTTGGTAAATGGTGGCCATATACGAATAGTACTTAAGTGCTATGTAGGTACTGCTGTAAGTACACGCTGGCGCTTCCGAAAGTGCGTATGTGCTGTGTTGACCGGGTGTGTCTTGATTGCAATCACCGTCTCTCACGGTAATAGAGTACCACCTCTTCACTGTGTCGTGACGTAGTAAATATTAAAGAAGTCAGGAGAATACGATGTATTGAATTATAATTGTGTTCCAACCTTGTATGGCTTAGAGATAGCACAATTAAAAGTTTACAGTTTCCCCATACTTTACCTGTAATGGCATTATGTGCTTTGGGCATGTCATATCATCGGCAAAGCGTTTCTGATTTGATTGTGGAGTCTATGATGTGTCGTGCCTGAAGAATGTCGTGTGCTACTTAAAACATGACTATAAGGATCCACTTGTAAGCGTGTCCTCTATGCTATTCCTTACCTATGTTTTGTATTCACCCCTGCATATGTCCAGTGAGACGGGTTAGTCTTGCTGAGCCTTAAGCTCACGTTTGCAGTTAACAAGATTTTGCAAATTATGCGACTCATGACGAGTTCGATGACGAGGCTACATCCCCTCCAGGGTTTACTGCCGAGTGGGAACCCTGCGCGCCGCCGTAAGTTGGGTGTTGCTAGTGCGAAGTATCGAGGACATGGATGACTTTGCTTTTGCATAGATAGTGCCGAGAGTGTAGCTATGATGTATAGTTCTCTTTCCTTTCGTTTAGTATTGTAAATCTTCCGCTGTGTTCATAAATAAAGACTTGGTATTGTAATTTGTTCTCCTTCTTTTCTTGTATACTGTTGGGTGTCGCATCGCACGACACCACCCAATGAGATCCTAGGAGGTCGGTATTCCAGTCCCCACACACATGGTATCGGAGCATCATTGAGAATAGTGTACTTGAAAAGAGCATATTTTCAAAACATAGGATTTTTGAGTGAGGAATTAGCTATATGCCCATATAAGGAGTATTATTAGTATAAGATATAAAGGTGGTAAACTAACTTGTGTGTTATTAATTCTGTAACGATGCTCTAACGTCAGGTAAGAGGTAAGGTACGCCACCGTAAGCGAATCAATTGTGGTAATCTCACCATGCGAGAGGTAGCATGGAAGTCTTTTCGTGGCTTGGCACATAAATGTTAATAGGAGTCTCTAAAGCTTTCCATGTTTTTTAAAACCTATGACACGCGGTACCCTAGCGTGCTTCAAAGTTAGTGGGAGACCCTGTCGGGTGGTGTATAACCCTATAGTATGCATCTCTAGAACTATTCATGTTCTATGGGAGCATGCAAAACACGTATGCCTGAGCGTTTATAAGCCGGTTCGTGCAGGAGTCTTTGCTGTACAGACGTAGTACAACCATGCACCTCGAGGCATGACATCACCTGAGGCCGACTCACACCAGAGTCGTATGCATTTACTTTCATATATTATTATTATTATTATGAATGTTAGTCGTGTTTCCTCATACCGCCCTTGAGGTGTGAAGGTGTGAAAGGGGATTGTTTGTCTTCTGCATCATTGACTACGGTAGCGACCCATGTAGAACACGTTTGCGAGTGAACGATACTAGGGACACCTATAAATGTATCCGGAAATACCGGTTAGAATTTTCCTTGGTGCGGCACGTAGTACTGTCAGTATCGACTTTGATACTTGACCATCCCCAACGACAGAATGGTTGCATTACAATTTTGGAATGTCTGACTATCAGGTGCCGGTAGGTTTGGACTCCGCAAAATGAGTTTCGACTCGACAAAGGGTTAGAACCAAGGTTCTTGATTTCTGGCTGATGTTTGCACAACTTCGCCAGGTATGCTATATGGGAAGAAAACTCTCGAAGACCTCTACAACTTTTCTGTTGACCATCAAGGCAGAAAAGCTTGATAATCTGTTGAAATTTGGGGTACGCTTAATCTGCTCCAGATGACCCTACCATTGTACCTGTCTCTGTATTTCTGCAATAACTTACTGTAGAAAAATCTTATGCCTTATTGTGATACATATATGGAAAGGGTAGAAGGAGATCTACAGTTTTATTACTTAAAGTTTTTCCTCATTCAAATTTGAGGCAATTCAAATTTCGAGCTTAAAACAGTGAACAGCAGGGCTGCTGTGGAACAACAGTCAGTTCATCTGTTAAGTTTAGATAGCTCTAGATTTTGATCCAGAGTAGTGACATGGTCATATATATACATTTCTAGAAATATGAGGAAGTCCTATATAAACTTTTTGTTGCACTCATGGCATGAATCTTGGTGTAACTGTGTTTAATTCCTATGGTCACAAACTTGGTTCTGGCAGACCAGAACTTGAAACAGTTTGCACATAGTTTCGAATTAGCGCGCTATACCTATATAACAAATGTTTCATGGCCGAAATATTTTACTTCTGTACTGTTAACTTGATGTTATACAATGTTTATTTTGTCATTACCTCAATATATTTTCATGATATACCTGTATAAATTGTGGAAATTACCACATATAGAGGGGAGGTTCCGTCAAAATTTCCAGAAAACTTGGGTCAACTTTAAACCTGTATAGTTTCTATTTCTTGGCTCACCTGGAACTTTATGGGTACAATATGGAAATTTTGTAAAGTGTACTACAACTTTTGTATTCAACCCAACATCTGGTTCTGACGTCTCCTGTACAAAAAAATTTGAATTTGTACAGGAAGGTCAGCTGGGACATACTGTGATTACAACTCCAGTTTTAAATTTTCTTGAACTATTGGGAGTTGGAAACCTTTTCAGTGTTCCAGTATCTTTTCCACAGACGGCTGATTCGATGGTATATTTACCAAACGGATGGGTGTTCACGAAGTGTGCTCTTCTGAAATGTTTTCCGGATTTGTTGATAGCAATGCTTCAACGGTTCGGGTATCGCGAAATACTGGACTATTGGGGCAAGGAGATCGATGACGGAGGTGTGACAAGATGCACCATTTATGTCGATGTACCTGCTGCTCCATTGGATATTGGATCGCCTCCTTTCTCCATCCAAGTGCAAGGTATTCAATTGGAAGACACGTGGTGTTATGCCGCGGGTGTTGCCATAATGAGGTTTTGCAAACTTCATTATCATGCCATGGTGGGCACTCTGTTCGCGCTCTTTAAAGTCAACGGTAGAGCTGGTGAAGAGTGGGCGATTCGGATGGTTGCAGCATATGGACATCCCGAAGAAGTACCGAAGATGATCTTAGCGTAATATGCAGCATCAGCGTGTCAAGAGAGCCTTGAACAGCATGTTAGCCTTGGAAGAATGATGAGTGACCTGAAGCAAGCTCTGATTCGATCACTTTGAGGAGGCCAATGACTCACTTAGGGCCACAATTGCTCCTCTCAATCTACGTATAGATTTAAGGGAGAATCAGTGGCACCGGGCTGTTAAAGCTGGATCGGAAGCTCACATGAAAACGCAATAGCGGAAAGCGCGTTGGAAGCAAGACAACTTGAGGTACAATTGTTGGATGAATAGTTGGGTGAGATGACTCAAGGGAGGGATCAATCCAGGGGGGAGACTCAGGATTGGAAGGCCAGTTGCGAGAATGCACAGAAAGAACTGGAAGACTTGAGGATGTTTCTTCTATAGGCTGATGTGCAATCTTTAATTGTCGCGACATGATCGATGGTGGGTGAGGTAGCAACTCGTGCTCCAGCACCCGCACCTGTGGCACCAATTTATGAGGACGAAGGGGAAGAAGAAGATCCCGTGGAACTCGAGTATGTCGAATAGGACATATCGAAGGGGGATGGGGCAGCACTTGTGCCATCACGGAGCAACGTATAGTTTAGTAGTTGCTCATGTTTATTTTGTGGCCCTGTGTGTGTCATATTAAGAATAGCAGTGGGTATGTATAAGATGAAAAGATGAATATGACATCTCATGGGGACCAAGTATGGTATAGATGCACTTCCGTAGTGGGAGTCCGTCGTTTTGGAGTTCACTACTGTAAATTTGGTCATGATATAATATATCTCGTAAAAATTTTGTACTTTATCAATATATGTGAATGGTACACACTTATTCCCTTGTCAATATTCGCACTACTGTAATATGAAATGGGTGAAGGAAAAGTAAACATGTGCTGATTTTAAGTCATATGGATGCATAATGGTGCGTACGCGCTCGGCGCCTAAAATGGGAGGTTCGAGACGTGGTCGTGAGGACGAATCTCCGACCCAGGAATTAGCTGCGACACCACAGCAACAAGTTCCACCACCACCACCTCATGAACTTCCGAGGAGTCTAGCGGAGGTTCTCGCCGCAGTGCTCGGCTCGCGCAACGAGCAAACCGAGTTGCTGCAGACTTTGGTTCAGCATTCATCCCATCAAGGGGGGGGGGGGGGGGGGGGGGCGACCAGATGCGGCTCCACGACAGCTGTCTCTGAGTTCATACTCGGACTTCATGTAAATGCACCCATTGGTCTTCATGGAGGCCGATGAACCGTTGGAGGCCGACAACTAGCTCCGCTCAATCGAGGGAATGTTCAGTTTGCTACGAATTACCGAACATTAGAAGACCATGTTCGCGGCCAACACTTACAAGGGTCTGCAAGCGCGTGGTGGGCAAATTATCTTGCCGCAAAACCAGTCGACTATGCCATGAGCTGGGGGGGGGGGTGGGGTTCTGGGAGGCGTTTCATGCCTATCACATACCTCCCAGTGTTATGAGGAGGAAGCTTCAAGAGTTCTTGGAGCTGAGGCAAGGAGGAAGGAGTGCTTACGAGTACTCCAAGGCATTCAACCACTTGGCCCAGTATGCTCAGGACCAAGTTAGTACTGAATACCAGAATCGTGAATGCTTCTATCGTGGTTTGAACCCCAAGATGAAGGATAAGCTTGCCTTGTTCAACAGCGGCAGCTTCAACAACATGGTCAATGCCGCGATTGTGTAGGAGGACGCTACTAGGGAGCTGTTCTCTAACAAGAACAAAAGGAGTGCTCCGCAGGGCAGCGGAGGGGGTGCTCCTCCGAAGTACCGAATGGTGTATCAGTCACCATCTGGCCAGAGGTGGCAGTCGCCTTCACGACCACCGATGTTTCGTGGTCGCCCGTTCAACAACACTGGCTTTCGCCCACGGCAGCAACAGGGGATGATTCTACGTGCACTTCCACCTCCACCGCGTGCACCGGGATTTTGTCCCCCCTTCCGTGCCGGTCAGGCCCCGTACACGTGTTTCACGTGTGTTCGTACGGGGCACTTCGCCAAGGACTGCCCAAAGAGCAGAGGATAGTCATCGTCCCAGGGGGCAAACCAGCCCTGCAACCAGCCCAAGAAGCTAGCTCAGAACTAGCAACGTCCACCACCTTGCCATCGAGGACGTTCCGGAAGGCGCACCAGTACTCACGGGTACATTCTCTCTCATTGGTCATCTTGTAGTCATCCTTTCTGACTTCGGTGCTTCCCACAACTTTATTAGCAAGTCTTATGTCATTCAATATCAGTTGCCTATCATTTCCACTAAAACCCCATATATGATTTGTTCGCCGTGTGGGAGAGTAGTAGCAAATAAGATGGTTCATAGGGTACCTTTTAATCTGGGTTGGAACATACACCCTACCTCTCTTATATTACTGGAGCATCAGAAGCTAGATGTCATCTTAGGGATGGCATGGTTGCAACACAATGGTGCTATTATAGACATCATTCCTCGGATAATATATTTGAATTCTCCACTCCACCCTCCCCAAGCTCTCACTCTTGACAGTAATATCCAAGTGTCCCCAACAGCTTACAACACCGAGGCCTGTAAACTTGAGTACATTCCAGTGGTATGTGAGTTTCTGGACGTATTTCCAGAAGATCTTCCTGGTATGCCACCAGAAAGAGATGTCGAGTTTAAGATTTAACTTGTACCGGGAACAATGCTGATCTTGAGGAAGCCGTATAAGATGGCACCTAAGGAACTTGCAGAACTGAAAGAGCAGCTGAAGGAACTTATGGACAAGGGTTTCATTAGTCCATCACCATGGGGTTGTTATGCATTGTTCATGGAAAAGAAGGATAAAACGTTGAGACTATGTGTGGACTATCGTCCACTGAATGCTATCACGATCAAGAACAAGTATCCACTACCACGCATCGATATTTTTTTCGATCAATTGGTGGGTGCTAGGGTATTTTCAAAGATGGATCTTCGCTCTGGATATCATCAGATCAGGATTCGACCAGAGGATATACCTAAGACGGCATTCTCGACGAGGTATGGATTGCATGAGTACCTTGTCATGTCCTTCGGGTTGACCAATGCACCGGCCCATTTCAAGACTCATGAATTCGGTGTTCATGCCGGAATTGGACAAGTTTGTCATGGTCTTCATCAATGACATCCTTGTGTACTCAAAATCCGAAGAAGAACAAGCACAACATTTGCACATCGTGCTATAGTGATTGCGAGACCACAAGTTGTACGCCTGTGACACCCGGTTCCGGAAATGAACCAAGTGAAAGCATATGTGTGCCCAGGATGTTCAACACACATACACGAGTGCATTCACAAAAGAGTATACAGAAAATTACCACAAAACAAGATTAATTAAGTACTTTTATTACAGAATTTAGAATATCCTCAAACACAAACTCTAATGATTATTAATGACGAGTTCAACTAATGTAGCGGAAATAGACTAATTAAGCAAACTAAATAGCTAGGCGGCATAAGCAATAGTGTAGCGCAGCTCCAATCAACACCACATGCAAAGTTGATGGTAGAAACGGCCTAGAACTCCACATTGTCATCGTTAAACTCCCAATCCTGACTTGCAACTGTTGGGGGGGGGGGGATTGCAAGGGTGAGTACATGTCGTACTCAACAAGTGTGGAAAGTATGGCATGTAGCTGATTCAATGATCACTATCTAGTTCTAATAGGCTTTAACAAGTTTATAATGGTTTGGATTTGACTAGGTCTAATTTTAAAATTAATTCAACATAATTTAACCAGGAAAATCAGACTAGTCCGCTGGGGATCAGACAAGTCCGCACTGCGTGAGATCAGCAGATTAGGGTTTTCTAGATCGACGTGAATTTGGAGATTAGGGGTCAAATTCATGTAAGAAAAAGAGAATAGAAGGTATACCAGGTGTTTAGGACTCCAAGGAACCAAAGATCTTGGAGGCAACACTTGGATCTTGATGAGGGAGATCTTGATCCTCTTTCGTTTCCTCCTCTTCTTATTCTCTCTTGGGATCTCCTGCTCCCTCCTTGATGGTCGCTCTCCACGAACTAGGGTTTGGGTGGGGTGGAATAGTGGCAAATAAATGTCAAGCCAAGGGGTGGGGTTATTTATATAGATGTGGAGGCTAGGGTTAGATAGATTTTGAGTTTGGGATGTGTAAAGGTCGGTTTAGCGTCCCACATGGGCTCTAAAATAGTTAGGCATGACGTACCTGGGCCCACTTAATGCAAGACCCAAGAAACAAGTTGTGAAACAAAATATCAACCCGGAGTCGCAAAATATCGGACAAGTCCGAAAAGAGCCGGACTAGTCTGAAGTTGTCTAGAGAGAAATCGGACAACTGTGGCCCAAAATCGGACAAGTCCGACTTAAGTTAGAGTGGAAAAAGTCCGCTGGAACACCGGACTAGTCCGGACAAGTCCAGGCACTTAGCAAATTTTCAAGGATTCTTGGAACACCGGACTAGTCCGCATAAGACCGGACAAGTCCGAAAGTGTCCAAAGGCAAAAACAGACTAGTCCGCTGCAAAAATGGACAAGTCCGATCGAGGTCAGAGAGAAATCGGACTAGTCCGCACCAAAATCGGACTAGTCTGCACTTTCCAGAATTTTAGGTGCGGTTTTGTTCCAAATCAATTTTAAACTTATTCCTCTTTATGTGGATTAATGTTAAATATGTATATGAATGAATGTAGGGCATTATGCATGAAAATGAGGGTGTTACAAACCTACCCCTTAAAATAAATCTCGCCCTCGAGATTCGACGCGGAAGAGAAGAGATAGGGAAATTCCTTCTTGAGATCATCTTCCAATTCCCACGTTGCTTCATTTTCTGTGTGGTGCTTCCATTGAACTTTACACCATCTAATGACCTTGTTCCTTGTGACCCTCTCCTTGGTTTCCAAGATTTTGACCCGTTGTTCGGCATAAGTCAAATCTGCCCCTAATTCCAATCCTTCCATTGGCACTTGTTGTTCCGGTACTCTCAAGCTCTTCTTGAGCTGGGAAACATGAAAGACATCATGGACATCCGAAAGATGAGCTGGCATCTCCAACTTAGACGCTACTTCTCCTCTTTTGTCCAAAATCTTGAATGGTACAATGTTGCGGGATGCTAGCTTGCCTCTTATGTTAAACCTCTTATGACCTCTCATTGGTGAAACCTTGAGGTAAACGAAGTCTCCCGCTTCAAAGGCTAATTTCCTTCCCCTATTATTAGCATAGCCTTTTTTTCTTGATTGGGCAACCCTCAAATTTTTACGAATAATGTGGACTTGTTTTTCAGCTTCTTGCACACATCGGGTCCAAATACTTGATTCTCCTCTGTCTCATTCCAGAACAAGGGTGTCCTACACCTCCTTCCGTATAGTTCCTCATATGGTGACATCTTCAAACTTTCTTGGTAACAATTGTTGTATTAAAATTCTACGTATGGCAAGCTCTTGTCCCAACCTTTCCCATCTTTTAAAGCACAAGCTTTTAACATGTCTTATAAAATTTGATTGGTCCTCTCGGTTTGTCCATCCGTTTGAGGGTGATTTGTCGAACTGAACTTCAACCTTGTTCCCAATGCTTCATGCAATTTCTGCCAAAATCTTGAGGTAAATTGAGAACCTCTATCCGAGACTATCTTCTTTGGTACTCCATGTCGACACACAATATGCTCCATGTATATTTCGGCCAATTGTCCAGCTGTATATTTTGTCTTCACAGGGACAAAATGAGCTGACTTGGTTAAGAGATCTACAATTACCCAAATTGAGTCGTAACCGGACTGAGTACGTGGTAACCCAACTATGAAGTCCATTCCAATTTCTTCCCACTTCCATTCTGGGATCTTCAATGGTTGCAATAATCCAGCTGGCCTTTGGTGTTCTGCCTTGACTCGTTGACACACATCACACAATGCTACATATTCAGCTATGTCCTTTTTTCATGCTATCCCGCCAATAGCAAGTCTTCAAGTCTTTGTACATCTTCATATAACCATGGTGAATTGAGTAAGGTGAGTCAGGTGCCTCTTTTAATATTGTCTCCCGAATACGATTCACATTAGGCACAACAATTCTCTTACCAAGCCATAGAGTACCATGTTCATCCCCATCAAATCTGAATTCTCTCCCCTCTTGGATCCTTTCCTTGATTTCTTATGTAGGATCGAAGAGCACGTGAAAAGCTACCAGAGGGGGGGGAGGTGAATGGTAGATTTAAAAAATCTTACGCAGCGGAAACAATTAAACCCCAAACCCTTTCGGCAGAAAAATGATTTGTTAAAGAAATCGTGTGTGAGACTAATATAAACGTGTTTCGCCGTGACAAAAGTGATAGATATCATATAGAATCAAGTCACTAAGAAAACACAAAAAGAATCACTCAAATCCGTCGAGAAAAACTCAAGTTATGATCGAAAGATCAAACAATGGTCAATCTGCCCTACCTGAGAAAATCAGTTCTGGAATGCTGCAAAGAAACTCGTGTAGATCATAGAACACAAATCCAATGACCGTGAAATTTTTACAGATGATAGATAATCAATTTGTGAAGACAACCCAAAAGGAATCACGTCAATTGGATCTGTAAAACTCGAGTTATGATAAAACCACCGACGAAAGGTAGTGCTGTCCAGAAACTCGACAAGTAAAACTTGTCTGGAACAAGTCTGACAAACAAGGCACAAAAGTTCCTTCAAACTACGAATTTTATTCAATAGAACACAAGAGGAACAGCCCCGAATTTGTGTACCACGAGCTCTGGGCTCCCTTTCTTATATAACCAGCTCGAAAGCCAAACCAACTCAGATCAGGAACCTAATCCTACTCTATTCATGAATCGTAACTTTCCATAACTGCTTAGGATTCTTCTATACGCAGATAGAAGCAATCTTAAGACTTCCAAACACCTTAGGAACGTATCCCACATTCCTAAACAACTCAAATTCGTGACCCTTACAAAATCCTATCATAACCAACTCAAATCTTTCCATATTTGAGTCAAACCCGACTCAGCCGCAGCCTGAGTCCATAACCTAGTCGGTTGGACCTTTCCGACCAACTCTTTACGTCCACATCTCTTCATCACGTCTCGGAACCATGTAGCCACGCCATGCACTCCTTGCACACGTGCAAACATCTTCCAATGACGTCCATGATACTTTCACATGCATTGTTCTTGATTCAATCATGCTGCACAACCTCCTGATCAGCTCAACCACAATTCCTCCTGAATTTGGTTGTTGGAACCTCATCTCCTCCCTGAGACTAGTCCAATGGATCCCGTCACCAGCCATGTCTTGAACTCAAGCATCACCTGCACATGAATAAACAACCAATCCATACAAGCCCAAGTCCGCGACTTGACTCACGTTAGTTCCGAACACAACACCCTACGTGAGAACCTCATATAAGCATGTTGCAAAGCATAGCAAAACGATATCAGCCATATCATCCAAAACGTACCAAGAACTTAGTAAAAGAACACTAAGCAATCTTTCCAACAATGTAAAGCAAGTACAAAACATTGCAAATGAAAAACAGAGGCACTGCGGTCAAGTTCCGAACATTGCCAGAGCAACCCGGACCTTCAGCAGGAGCTAACAAAAGCTAGTAGAACCTAGCACCAGAACTTACCAGAACTAGTATAACCAAGCTCCCGCCGGAGCTTACAAAACTAGCAGGATCTAGCTCCGGAGCTAACCAGAACTAGCCGGAACTAGTAAACCCAAAAGCCGGAGCTAGAAAAATCAACTCGGAGCTTAGCAAAAACACGTCGGAGCTATCAAAAACATGTCGGAGCTATCAAAGACATGCCGGAGCTAAAGACAAAACTTCACCGGAGCTGACCAAAGCTAGTCGGACCTAGCATCGAACGTAATCGGAGCTACCCAAACCAAGCCGGACCTACCGTCGGACCTTGCTGTAGCTCAGAGCTAGAGTCGGACCTTGATCAAAAGGTGTTTTGGTGATATTCAAAACTTTTATCATCAAAGCAAGTATATTTACTACAAGCCAATGTATTCAACACACATAGGTCTTACATCTTGAATTTCCTCATCCTTAGTTTGGCCTTCCCGAATTTCTTGCTGTAAGGTTGGGTTTAACTCCATCATCTCCATCTCATTTACAAACCCGAGGTTCAACCGTTCGAACTCCTTACATAACTCGGATGGTAATTCTTGAACCGTGAGTTGGTGACTCACTCCCTTTCTACTCAAAGCATCGTCCACTACATTGGCTTTTCCCGGATGATAGTTGATCCCCATATCATAATCTTTTATGAGCTCCAACCATCTCCATTTCCTCAAATTCAGATCCGTTCGTGTGAAAATATACTTAAGACTCTTGTGATCCGTGTAAATTTCACACCTATGTCCAAGGATATAGTGTCTTCAAATCTTCAATGCGTGTACCATGGCTGCATGTTCCAAATCATGCGTCAGGTAATTCTGCTCATGTTTCTTCAATTGCCTCGATGCATATGCAACTACTCGACCTTCTTGCATAAGCACACATCCAAGTCATTGTCTCAATGCGTCGCAATAAATATCAAAACTCTTGCTCACATCTGGCAGTATCGAAACTGGGGCTGTTGTCAACCTCTTCTTCAACTCATCAAAACTGTTTTGACAAGCTTGAGTCCATTGGAAAGCCTTTCCCTTCATTAGAAATTTCGTCATTGGCTTGGCTATCTTGAAAAAATCCTTGATGAATCGACGGTACTATCCAGCCATTCCCAGAAAACTCCTTATTTCCTTTACGTTTTGCGGGGTTTCCCATTCCAACACGTCCCTCACCATTCCTTGGTCAACCGATACTCCTCCTCCTGAGATTATATGACCCAAAAACGACATCTCTTTCAACCAAAACTGATAGTTGAACTTGGCATACAACTGATGCTCCCTTAATTTCTGCAGCGTAAGCCTCAAGTGTTCCTCATGTTCCTTCTCATCCTTCGAGTAGATCATAATGTCGTCAATGAACACCATAACGAACTTATCTGAGTACTCCATGAAGACCTTAGTCATGAGGTACATAAAGTAGACAGGCGCATTTGTCAATCCATAAGACATCACGTTGTACTCATAGGATGCATACTGTGTCTAAAAGCTATCTTAGGTATGTCCGATGGTCTAATCTTCATTTGAATGTATCCCGACGTCAAATCAATCTTAGAGAAGACACAAGCACCCTTCATCTGATCAAACAAGTCTTCTATGTGTGGCAAAGCATACCTATTCTTGATTGTTACCTCGTTGAGAGCTCAGTAGTCTACACACATCCTTTGGGATCCATCCTTCTTGTCCACAAATAGAACAGGCGCTGCCCAACATGAAGAGTTGGGCCGAATGAAACCCTTCTCTAGTTGCTCTTGAATTTGCTTCTTAAGCTCCGCTAATTCCATAGGAGGCATCCTATATGGCCTCTTAGCTATAGGTGTAGTTCTAGGTATTAAATCAATAACGAACTCAATGTCTCGACATCATGGCATACCTGGCAACTCGTCCGGAAAAACATCCAAAAATTCACACACTACCGGAATCTCCTCAATTGCGGCACCGTCCATATGATTCAGTTCCAATCGCTCTGGTGCGGTTTGAGATGCTTCAAATTCTACGGTGACCCCTTCTTCATTGATCAGCTTCACCATCTTCGTGGCACACTGAATAACTCCATTGTGCTTCCTCAACCAGTCCGTACCATGTATAATGTCCAATCCTTGAGAATCCAAAACAATGAGGTTGGCGGAGCAGTCTACCCCACTTATTCTAAGCCTTACTTTTGGACATACTATATTTGTCCTCATCTCTCCTCCAGGAGACTTAAAAAATAGAGTAAACTTCATATGAGAGATAGGAAAACTATACTTGGCGACATACTTCGATGCAACGAATGAATGCGATGCTCAAGAATCAAACAACATAGTCGCGGGGTTGGAGTTGGCGAGAAACATACCAATGACCACGTCATCTGCTTGTTGAGCATCCTCCGTAGAGACATGGTTCACGTTGCCATGAGAAAAATTTTGTTGTCCTCGGTTTTCTTGCGGTTGTCCTCCATTGGGTCTTGGGTTTTGCCTGGCGCATTGCCTCCTTGAACAAGGCCTGACTTAGGACATTGATGTGTAAAGTGTCCAGCTTTTCCGCAAGTATAGCACTTATTAACTCCTCTAGAATTATTGGGATGAGCTTGGTTTTGAACATGTGCACCAGGAAAATTAGCACGAGGTGCGAAGGGCATTGGAGGCCTAGGTGCATGCATAACGTGGCACTGTTGCACGAACTGAGTTGGGCGCGGTGCATAACCAGGGCACTGTGTAGGAGCAGAGGAGCTGTAATATGGCACATTAGGAGGTGCAAAGCGAGGGCGCACATTGCTTCTTTGTTGCTGTCCTTGATATGGTGCCTTCCTCTTGTTGTCTTGCTCCATCTCATGGACCTTGATCTCCACGACAATTGCTTTGTCCACAAGCTTCTGGTATTTTGTATAGTCAAAATTAAGCAATTGGACTTGGATTTCATTGTTCAAGCCTCTCATGAACATATATTGCTTCCGGCTGTCCCGGCTAACATCCTCAGGCGCATATCTTGAGAGTTGAGTGAATTTGTTGAGGTATTCACCCACACTCGATTTTCCTTGCCTCAAGTTCTCAAATTCTTGCCTCTTCAAGATCATAACACCTTCCGGGACATAATGGTAACGGAAACTCTCTTTGAATTCGGCCCAAGTGATCCTCTCCTGATTCTCATGAGCATTGCAATAGGAGTCCCACCAATCCGCAGCTGCTCCAACTAGTTGATGAGAAGCAAATAAGACCTTCTCTCGATCACTGCATTGGACAATAGCTAGCTTCTTCTCCACGGACGTGAGCCAATCATCCGCATCCATAAGGTCAGCGGCTTGAGTAAAGGTTGGCGGCCTAGTCCTCATAAACTCTCCCAACCGGTTATGAGGAGGTGGGGCTGGCGGTGGAGGCATGTGGGGCTGATTGTTGATGTTACCAGCCTGCAGCTGCCCCATAGTCTGTATCATGGTCTGCATGAGCTGGTTCTTCATAGCCAGTAGCTGCTCAATATTGATAGATCCATGAGCAGGTCCTTGTCTATTGTTGTTCTGAGGTGCTCCATTGTTCTCCTCCTCATCATTAGCATCCCTCTGGTTGCGAGTCCTCACCATCCAGAGAAAAGCAATATAGGTAAGAATTAGAAAACATCCCCAACTATATGCATCAAGGGATATAAAACTAGACAACTAACTAGCCCACGTGGACTTGGCAATGGTAAAGCATCCCAAAATCCTCTATTAAGCACACAAGAAAACAATATATAGCAACATCACACCAAACAAAAACACGTCAGTTCCTTAGTGCTCCTATGTGCTCTAAAGTGTCCATTCTATCTAGGCTGCTCCTACGGTCAACCTGTGGCTCTAATACCAATTTGTGACACCCGGTTCTGAAAATGAACCAAGTGAACGCATATGTGTGCCCAGGATGTTAACACACATACACGAGTGCATTCACAAAAGAGTATACAAAAATTACCACAAAACAATATTAATTAAGTACTTTAATTACAAAATTCAGAATATACTCGAATACAAACTCTAATGATTATTAATGATATGTTCAACTAATGTAGCAGAAATAGACTAATTAAGCAAACTAAAGAGCTAGGCAGCATAAGAAATAGGGTAGCGCAGCTCCAATCAACACCACAAGCAAAACCGACGGTAGACACGACCTAGAACTCTGCATTGTCATCGTTAAACTCCCAATCGGTACCTGCAACTGTAGGGGGGGATTGCAAGTGTGAGTACATGTCGTACTCAGCAAGTGTGGAAAGTATGACATGTAGCTGATTCAAATGACGACAATAATAAGGGCTAAGTGCTGAAAAGTACAGTAAAACATTTGAAAAACCAATATACATCATGTATGTGAAGTAATCCATCATAAACCATAATAATAACATAGTACCAGTCCGTATTCCATATCCATCATCCATATACAAATAACGATATTCAATACCAGAATTTAATTCATAACCAGCCATATCCATTACCAAACCATGACCATCCAAATAACCATCCCAATACCAAGTTCCCACTGATCATGGAAGTTGTCTAGGTGCTCATAACCGGGAGCACGGCTATCATGATAGTTAATTAGACTCTGCACAGTTTGTACCACATTACCCACGTGTTCGTGATTTCATCACCTTTCAATGACTAAGAACCTCCCTTATGCCCATGACCTATCGTTCACATTACACAGACCCGTTGGTGTGTGGCCAAGAGATCACAAAATAGCCTTTACAAAAGGATTACTAGCCTATTTAGACCTTACTGAGGTTTCACCGGTGGCGATGCTTCCAACTGAGCACATCTTCAACCAAGGGCCCCCTCTTGAACATTCGGATCCCAGGGTAGTCCCACCAATCATCAACAAACCCAATCTGACTACCCCTTCCTTGAGCATCCTTAATGGTTCAAAAACCACTAGCAAATCCCTAATTAATCAGCTACGCCGCACCCGTACTTGGCCTCTTGGTGGCACTGTAGTCCTTGCTTATTCTCGCATGAACCGGTCCTTAGATCTAAAGCAAGCAAACCACCATATCATCCAACCCATCCACATACCAAGCTTGCTTATATCACCCATTACCATATCATATTAACAAGTTCACGTTAATCATAATCTCATAATTATATAATTAAGGTAAATGGTATAGTTGTTTTCCCATCCCAATTAATTAAGTGAAGCAAAAATGTAAAATACCCTTCCCGACTCCCAACCATAATTTCCAGGTGGCAAGGGTGGTTAAACAAAGATAGTAAACTTCCTATCATAGGATTCCCATCAAATTGACACAAGCATGTAGTTTTGCAAACAAAACATTTATTTTAAAACAGGATCAATATGCTTCAAGGACACTTGCCTTGCTCTTGGGATTGATTCGGGTCAAAGCCTTCGAACTCTTGGTGCTGGAGATCCTCAGTGGCACTCTCTAGCACAAATCCGTCTAATCCGCACAATAAACATCCAAGACAAGAAACACAATCAACAAGTGCACAAATATTACTCAATATGACATGACGTGCATGATTAATGCAAATGCAAGGTGAAACTTGTTAATAGATTGCTTTTAAATGATCACTATCTAGTTCTAATAGACTCTAACAAGTTTATACGGGTCTGTATTTGACTAGGTCTAATTTTAGAATTAATTCAACACGATTTAACCAGGAAAATCGGACAAGTCCGCTAGGGACCGGACAGGTCCGCACTGTGCGAGATCAGCAGATTAGAGTTTTCTAGATCGACGTGAATTTGGAGATTGGGGGTCGAATTTACGTAAGAAAAAGAGAATAGAAGGTATACTGGGTGTTTAGGACTCCAAAGAACCAAAGATCTTGGAGGCAACACTTGGATCTTGATGATCTAGGGTTGATGATGAACTTGGAGATGAATTGGTGATGAAGAACGCAAAGCTGAGGGAGATCTTGATCCTCTTTTGTTTCCTCCTCTTCTTATTCTTGCTTAGGATATCCTCCTCCCTCCTTGATGGTGGCTCTCCACGAACTAGGGTTTGGGTGCGGTGGAAAAGTGGCAAATAGATTTCAAGCCAAGGGGTGGGGTTTTTTATATAGAGGCGGAGGATAGGGTTAGATAGATTTTGAGTTTCGGATGAGTAAAGGCCGGTTTAGAGTCCCACATGGGCTCTAAAAGAGTTAGGCACGTCGTCCCTAGGCCCACATAATGCAAGACCCTAGAAATAAGTTGTCAAACAAAAGATCAACTCAATGTCGCAAAATATCGAACAAGTCCGAAAAGGGCTGGACTGGTCCGAAGTTGTCCAAAGAGAAATCGGACAACTCTGGCCAAAAATCGGACAAGTCCGACTTTAGTCAGAGAGGAAAACGGACAAGTCCATTGGAACACCGGACTAGTCCGGACAAGTCCAGGGACTTAGCAAATTCTCAAGGATTCTTGGAACACCGGACTACTCCGCATAAGACCAGACAAGTCCGAAAGTGTGCAGAGGCAAAAACAGACTCGTCCGCAGCAAAAATGGACAAGTTCGATCGAGGTCATAGAGAAATCGGACTAGTCCACACCAAAATCGGACTAGTCCGCACTTTCCAGAATTTTACGTGCGGTTTTGTTCCAAATGAATTTTAAACTTATTCCTCTTTATGTGGATTAATGTTAATCATGTATATGAATGTATGTAAGGCATGATGCATGAAAATGAGGGTGTTACAATGCCAAATTCAGCAAATATGCGTTCTGGATCAGCCAAGTGCCATTAATAGGGCACATCATCTCTTCTGTGGGGATTGCAGTTGATCCAAGCAAGATTAAGCAAGTACTCAAATGGGAGTCTCCAAAGTCTATGCATGAAGTTTGAAGCTTCCTAGGTTTAGCAGGATATTACCGAAGGTTCATTCCAAGTTTCTTCAAGATAGCTAAACCAATGACAGAACTTCTGAAGAAAGAGAAGAAGTATGTATGGACAAAAGAATGTGAGGAAGGTTTTCAAGCATTAGTGAAACACCTCACAACAGCGCCGGTATTAGCCCAACCAGTTACAACCAAGTCATTTGATGTTTATTGTGATGCATCTGGGATTGGTTTGGGTTGTGTATTAATGCAAGACATAAGGGTGATCGCTTATGGATCACGGCAACTTTGGAACCACGAGCAACATTATCTGACTCATGATCTTGAGCTCACTACCGTGGTACTTGCATTGAAGATGTGGAGACACTACTCATTGGGCAACCTAGTGCATATTCACATAGATCACAAAAGCTTGAAGTACATCTTCACCCAAAAGAACTTGAATATGTGGCAACAAAGATGGTTGGAATTGATCAAAGACTACGATATTGAGATCCACTACCATCCTAGCATGGAGAATGTAGTTGCAGATACACTGAGTCGCAAGTCCCATGTCAATAATCTTCTTATCACCTTGATAGAAGAAGAAGAACTGAGTCTCTACTTGGTTCCATATGGGGCGCTCTACAATCTAGCTTTGGTTCCTACCATAAGGGAAGAAATTGTGGAGGCTCGGAAGAAATACAAGGGCATATCGCATATTCGCCAAAGAATGAAGAATGGGGAGATGAAGTGTTTCTGATGTGACGATGACGGTACCATCTGGTTCAAAGACCGCATCGTGGTGCCCCGCAATGTGGGACTTCGAAAGAAGATTTTGGACGAAGCTCATTTGTCCAAGTACTCTATTCATCCTGGAAGTAACAAATTGTACCAAGACTTAAAGAAGAAATTTTGGTGGACTTGGATGAAGAGGGAGATAGCAAAGTACGTATCCGAATGTGATATGTGTCGGCGGGTGAATGCCGACCATCTGAAGGCAGCCGGACAGCTACAACCTTTAAGCATAACGGCCTAGAAATGGGAGGACATAAGCATGTATTTCATCATGGGATTTCCTCTCACATTCTGTAAGCATGATTCCATTTGGGTGATAGTTGATTGATTGACCAAGTCGGCTCATTTTAGACCCGTCAATGTCAACTACCATGCCCCGAAGTACGTAGAGTTGTATATTGCTAGAAGCATGTGCTTACATGAAGTACCTCGCACCATTACCTCAAACCGTGGAGCCGTATTCGTTGCTCGATTTTGGGAGCAGCTCCACGCATCGTAGGGTACCAAGTTGATTCGAAGCTCAGCTTACCATCCTCAGACTGATGGTCAAACGGAGCGAGTACACCAAGTAGTAGAAGATATGCTTCGCGCCTGTGCCATCCACCATGGTAAGAATTGGGATGATCACCTACCATTGGCAGAGTTTTCATTCAACAACGGTTATCAGGCTCGCATCCAGATGGCACCATATGAAGCTCTGTATGGCCGGAAATGCCGCACACCCTTGAACTGGTGTGAATCCGGTGAACGAGTGATATATGGTATCGACTTTGTGAATGAAGCCGAAGAACGAATACGAGTTATCCAAGCCAACCTCAATGTTGCTCAGTCTCGTGAGGAAAGCTATGCGGACAAACGGCGTGGACCCCTTCACTTTGATGTCAGGGATCACATTTATCTTCGTGTATCCCCAATGAAAGGAATTCATCGCTTTGGAGTAAAAGGGAAGCTAGCTCCACGTTTTATTGGGCCGTTCGCAATAATTGGACAATGCGGACCTGTGGCCTATCGGCTAGAGCTGCCAGTGTCGCTTTCAGGGGTCCACAATGTGTTTCACATTTCATAGTTGCGAAAATGTCTCAAGGCCCCAGCTGACGTTCGTATGAAGGATTTGGAAGCTCTCCAACTAGATCTTACTTACTCTGAGCATCCAACCCAGATAATCGATGAGAAGACTCGCACCACAAGAAGTCGTACCTTGTATTTCTACAAAGTCTTATGGGGCAACCACACCGCTGAAGAAGCAACGTGGGAAAGCGAGGAATATCTTAGAACAAACTATCCGAACTTGTTAGCGGCATATGTTCTTTTTTTCTTTTATCCTTCCTTTTGTAATATCGGGATGAGATACTTTTAAGGAGGGAGGAATGTAAAATACCAATTTTCCTTATTATCAAGTTCAGTACCAGTTGGTTGTCAACCATAATGAAGATCAATTATGGTTGTACACATAAACTTGATATCATCAATAATCTTTCTTTCACTCATACTGAAATTTTAGTAACAAGAGGAATGAACTTCACAAATGGCCTTAGAATAATTTAAGGGACCACTTTACAAATTTAGAAAGCTATTGAATAAAAATTTCTAGAGCACATTACTATGCAGTACTAATATATTCAAATTAATTTGAATATAGCACTGTACATTTAGGCCCTGCCAAAATATTCAAATCTGAGGCTATAAATATTTCCATTACCTCATAATATTCCAAATAGACTTCCTACCAAGTTTCAATATTTTTGAATTCCATTTGCTATTTTAATTGAGATGCTTAGCAAATTCAAGCCATGTTTAGAGTTCAAATTTTGAATTCTGTTCAACTCATTTGAACATCAAGAATTGAACACACCATCTTGGTCAGCATAACTTGCTTGACTTATTCCCAAAGTTTCACAATTTTTGAAACTCATTTGCTATTTAATTCTGAGACCCTATTGAATTTTATTCAAATTCAAATTTGAAATTCAAATGAAACTTGTTCCAGTTCAATATCCAATTTCAGAATCAAGTTCCAGATATTTATTTGATCCTCTCCACAAAAATCTGGAATTTTTGGATCAAGTGTGGTAGGAGAATTGATGTTGCAGAGAAGTGCAAGGGATAAGAACAGTGGGACCCACCAGTCAGTAGCACATCTACGGTACTGCTATGCACACCGCAGTTTTGACGCCGCCCCACTCGACACGCATGCATGCAAGCTCCAGCGAGCTGCCTGCTTTCCTGCTCGTCGCGCGCCTTAAAGCCCTGGCCGTCGCCACCGCCTCACACCACTCCCCTCCCGTCTTCGTCTTTGTCCTGCTTCGCACCGCCGTAGCACAACACTGTCGCATCCGTTCTCCACCGGTGAGCACCTCCTCTGTGCTTTAGTTCACTTTGATGCAAACGGCAAACATGAATTCCAGACTGTGCTCTACCATCCTCAACGTTCGGCTCATCGTGTTGTCCCTTGTTTGTCCCTTATTTTGAAGATCCGCCGTCATCATCGTCGGTCTGCCGAGGACATCGCTCTCTATCGGCCGTGGTTCCAGCAGCGTAGGCCGTCTCGCGCTTTGACATCAATAGATGAACTGAGCGCCAGGCCACCACCTTGGTCACGGTACAAACCATTCCCAAGCTAATCTTTTATCGAGCACGAAATTATCTTTTCCTTTTCGGCATGCTTTATATGCTTTTCCTAGGTTCACCTCGCAATTCGTTTTCTAGGTGTAACTATTATTTAATCCAGCTACATATTAGTTTGGTAGCCTCCTTATGGTTCAGTACGAACAAAAAGCAAAAAGAATCATCGAGGAATGGCTATGTTACACCAGTTTTCGTAGCCACCATGTAAAAACCATCGGCACGCCATCGAACTCAGCTTTGCCGGCGATGTCACCCCTCCCTAGCCCCCAAATCATTATCCCGGTGCTCCCGGGAACATTCCTGAACTTTTCCCAAGCTTATTACACCATTTCCGAGAGTTTCCGACGATCGCCGAAACCCTAGCAACGCCGCCGCCGTCGCACCACCGTCTCCGGCCATCGGTGCCTCGATTGGACCCCACCATCGGCTTCCGCGGTCGATTTTATGGTTGAACGGTTAAGGTTAGGCCAGAAGGAGGTCGACGCAACCTAGACCGTCGAAGCACCGCCGCGAGTCCGGCGAGGAACGCCGCCGCGTCGGGAGGTAGACGAAGACCCTCTGGGTCTCGCCTGTAAGAGACTTCCCTCTCGCGCAGGATCAGCTGTGAACATGGACCCAGTGCGGCTGCGTGGGTTAACCCCGTGGCCCGCGGTGCGGGCCAGCTGCGATTTGTTGATTTTAAACCTCTGGGCCCGGCTGTTTATTTAAATGTTTCCCTTTGGAAAATAATTCTAGGATTTAACCAAACTTGGAAAATTCATAACTCCTAGTAGAATTGTCCAAAAATTCCCAAATAAATTTTGTTTGAACCAGCATGAAGAATACTTTCTAGTGGTTCACTTCTATTTGTATGAAAGTCCTTAGAAATTTCTCCATAATTCAGATAAGCAAAATGCTTATAGAATTCATTCCCACAGTTCTGCTTTTTAGAAAATTCCCAAATTTGGGCAGCACAATCTCCAAATTTACTGGGTTGATCAGTGTTCCAAATCTATATGTAGTTATAAATTGAGAAAAATACAAAATCAATTTCATAAATTTCCCCAAATATGTAGAATCATTATCTCCCTGTAGGAAGCTTAGAAAATTGTGAAACAAATTTTCCTAGAACCAGTGAGACCTCCTCTACATGGTACAACCACTGGTAGCCATGATAGATCTCCAAGATTTCAACCAAAAATTAGAGAAGGTTATTGCTTACCATAATTTTAGGAACAACAAATTTCCTTGGTCATCTCCTGTTCTTTGCAAGAGTCTTCACTATGTTCACTAGTATCTACCATAAAAGTCCTAAGGCCAATTAAGATCATTATCTTATTTTGATCATAAGATATTAGCTTATGACCTTAAGCATATTGATTATTTTCAAAGTCATTCATATATAGTATATGCATAACATGTAGTGACTGAAGTCGAGGAGCAACCGGAAGCTTTGGAAGTCCAGCTGCCAGAAGCTAACATAGACTCAGACTCGCATTCAGGCAAGCTAGGTTTGATTTAAGTTCCTTACAGTGTCTTTGCAGTATTCATTCACCTTACGTCTTCAGATGTTTGTGCATTACGTTTAAGGTGTTTGACATCCACTTGCATGACCAAAGAACCCAGGAAGCGATTAGAATAGCTCACAGGCTCGTGTAGAAACTACCATGCTTATATTCATAGGAATCCAGTAGAAGTTGAGAAGTTGGAATCTACTCGCGAGATAGGATTTTATCACATGCGATGAGTTGGATCAAGGAATGGTTTATAAATATGAAATTGAGACCAAGCAGCGGGTAGGATGCAGCGAGACATGGTCTCACGTGCGTAGCCCTGCTTGTGTCGATTGAGGACTGTTTAGTATGCGGCCCCGCCGGACAAGCTTGAATTGTACCGGTGACATACTGGAGAAATGGGCTCCAGAAAACTGACGCAGCTTGATACAGGTTTGTCTAGGTATATCGTTTCGTTTTATAGGCGTAGGTTGAGGGTAGCATGGTGTAAATTAGCTGGTGGGCACGTCGGAGTACGCCCAATGCAGTGACCTCCTGGTCGTGACGGATCGACTGTTTCGACATTCGAGTGTTTGGTGAAAGGTGGCCATATACGACTAGTACTGAAGTGCTATGTATGTACTGTTGTATGTACTCGCTGGCGCTTCTGAAAGTGTGTATGTGTCGTGTTGACCGGGTGTGTCCTGATTGCAATCACCGTCCCTCACGGTATTAGAGTACCACTTGTTCACTGTGTCATGACTTAGTAAATATTGAAGAAGTTAGGAGTACGATGTATTGAATTATAATTGTGTTGCAACCTTGTATGGCTTAGATATAGAACAATTAAAAGTTTACAGCTTCCCCATACTTTACCTGTAATAGCATTATGTGCTTTGGGCATGTCGTATCATCGGCAAAGCATTTCTTATTGGATTGTGGAGTCTATGATGTGTCGTGCCTGAAGAATGTCGTGTGCTACTTAAAACATGGCAATAAGGATCCACTTGTAGGCGTGTCCTCTATGCTATTCCTTACCTATGTTTAGTATTCACCCCTGCATATGTCTAGTGAGACGGGTTAGTTTTGCTGAACCTTAAGCTCACTTTTGCAGTTAACAAGATTTTGCAGATTATGTGACTGATGACGGGTTCGATGACGAGGTTGCACCCCCTCAAGTGTTTACAACCGAGTGGGAACCCTGCACACCACCGTAAGTTAGGTGTTGCTAGCGCAAAGTATCCAGGGCATGGATGACTTTGCTTTTGCATAGCTAGTGCCGAGAGCTTAGCTATGATGTATAGTTCTCTTTCCATTCGTTTAGTATTGTAAAACTTACATTCTGTTCATAAATAAAGATTTGGTATTGTAATTTGTTCTTGTTCTTTACTTGTATATTGTTGGGTGTCGCATCGCACGACACCACCCAATGAGATCCTTGGAGGTCGGGATTCCGGTCCCCACACACTGATTTCTACTCGGTTCTCAAAAGCATTGCAACATGTGAGAGCTAGAAGGAGAGGAAGCTCCGAACCTCAACAATGCTTTAAATGTGGTAAGAAAGGACACTTTCGTACAGATTGCCCTAACCTTTCAGGTCCTTCTACCCGTGATGAAAAGAATAATAAAGTCAAGTCCTCTTCTGGCAACATCAACAAGAAAAAGAAGGGTTTTACAGGATGTAAACTGATAAACAGTTTCATCACCGCACTTCAAGAACTTTGCTTGAGAGATGTAGACATTGGAAGTGATGAAGACGAAGATGATCTGGCAAACTTGTGTATCATGGCGGGCAAATCAAAATCAAGTATGGAGGATGCATAACACAACCGTGACAACGAAGAAGAATGTCCTACTTGTGATGAAATGTGTGATGCTATTTCCCGTGCAACCGTTATTGTTAAGAAAAATGACAAAAAGCTTAGGGACAATGCTGTTAAATTGAGTCACTAAAATTTGAAATTAATCGTTTGAAAACCTTGATTCCTAGTGATGATTCTTGTTCCTTATGCGATTTAATATATGAACAATTGTTCTTAAGAACTGCACACTCCTCCACTCTTGATAAACTTGAGTTAGAGTTTGAAAAGAACAAAAAGCTTGCTATACTTAATGACAGAAACTTAAAAGATGCTTCTTGTTCTACAATTGATTTGCATTATTCTACCTGTAATGATCTTGAAAAGAAACTAAAAGATGCTATGAATGAAATTTCAATACTGAACAATGCTTTACGTGCTCATGGAGTTCAATATTGTTCTAATTGCAAATTAAAAAGAAAAACTTCATGTGAAAGCTGCCTAGAATTGTCTAAGAAACTGGATGGCATGAATATGACACTAGAGCAGTTTTGTATTGGCAACAAAAATCTAAACTTGCTACTGAATTTATCCAAATCTTGCAATGATAAAACTGGTTTAGGTTTTGATTCTCATGCTCATGCTAAGGAACATCCACCTAAAATTGTAAAGTTGTTAAGAAGTGGTTTGATTAAAACAGTTCCTAAACCAAAAGAGGTGGTTTTTAAATCTGCAGGAGTTGTGTCACATTCGGGTTCAAATAAACATACTGCATGCTCATCTAGACATGAACACAAAGTTAAATTTCATTGTACCTATTGTGGTAGAGATGGTCATGTCATAGATTTTTGTTATGGACTAGCTAAACAACATAAAAAGGAAAGAATGCAAGGTAAATCATATAACTCTCATGAAAAATTTGCTACACATACTAAACCGAATGTCAGGAACATGCAACCTGCTGTTATGAGTCAAAAACATTCAAAGTTTAACTCCTAACCTTATGTTTTTGCCTCTGGAGCTACTGATTTTTGTGCTAGACAAGTAACAACTTATAGGTCAATAGTTAGGAATAAAAAAATCTCAAACTTCGACTCATAAACCTGCTGCTTTGTCTCATCTTTCTCGTGTTTTCCCTGCTACACATCGTCTGACTTAGTACTGGATTCCTAAATGCCTTTTGACTAACCCCAGTATTGAGTCATCGACATATTGTTCTTCTTTGTAGGTTACATGCTTGAGGAAGGAGAACATTTGTATTGTGGATTCAGGTTGCTCATACCACATGACTGGTAACAAAGAATGATTCTCCTCCCTCTCTTTTGTGTCACGTGTAGAGAATGTTACTTTTGCCGATAATTCTTCAACTCATATAATTGCTAAGGGTTCGGTTAGAGTAAATGATCACTACACTTTGAAGGATGTGGATCTTGTTAAAAATTTGAAATACAACTTGCTTTCTGTTTCCCAACTGCTAGATGAAAATCTGGAAATTATTTTTACTAAAAATTGCTGCAAAGTTGTAAATTCAAATACTGATCTTATTTTTAACATGTCTCGGTTTGGATAAGTTTTTAAAGCTGATTTTGATATGTCCTCCTCTAAGAATACTGATCTTATTTTTAGATGAAATGGCTAGTGTGAGACCTATGTGTGCTGAATATATTGGCTTGTAGTGAATACATTGGCTCTGATGATATATGTTCCGGAATGCTGCCGTAACATCTTTTTAGCAAGGTCCGACTCTAGCTCCAAGCTTCTGCAAGGTCCCACAATAGGTCTGACTTTCTTTGTCTAGGTCAGACATGTTTTTAGGTAGCTCCGATGAGCTTTGACTATAGCTCCGACATGTCGTTGTTAAGCTCCGGTATGATTTGTCACGTTCGACATATGTTGGTTAGCTCTGACATGTTTTTCTAGCTCCGGCTTTTGGGTTGACTAGTTCCGACTAGCTTTGGCAAGCTTCAGCGCTAGGTTGTAATAACTTTGGTAAGCTTCGGCGCTAGGTTGTACTAGCTTTGGTAAGCTCTGGTGCTAGGTTGTACTAGCTTTGGTAAGCTCCGGATCAAGCTCCAGTTAGCTTTGACAAGGTTCGGAGCTTGATCACAATGTTCCTGCTTTTACTATGAATTGTCTCGAACTTGCTTTACTTTGTTGGAAAGATTGCTTAGTATTCATTTGTTAAGTTTTTGATGCGTTTTGGTTGATATGGATGATACCATTTTTTCTATGCTTTGCAACTTGCTTATGTGAGGTGTTCACGTAAGGTGTTGTGGTTTCAGAACTAACGAGAGTTACGTCGCGGACTTGGGCTTGTACGAATTGGTTGTTTATTCATGTGCAGGTGTTGCTTGAGTTCAAGACATGGCTGGTGACGGGATCCATTTAACTAGTCTTAGGGAGAAGATGAGGTTCAACAACCAAGTTTGGGAGGAATTATGGTTGAGTTTATTGGGGGATTGCACAGCATGTTTGAATCAAGAACAATGCATATGAAGGTATCGTACACGTCGTTGGAAGATGTTTGCACGTATGCAAGAAGTGCATGGACATGCCTACATGGCTCCGAGGCGTTATGAAGAGATGTGGACATAAAGAATTGGTCGGAAAGGTCCAACCAACTAGGTTATGAACTCAAGCTGCAGTTGAGTCGGGTTCGACTAAAATATGGAAAGATTTGAGTTGGTTATGATAGGAGTTCGTGTGGGTCACGAATTTGAGATGTTTTAGGAATGTGGGATACATTCCTAAGGCGTTTGTAAGTCTTAATATTGCTTCTATCTACGTATAGAAGAGTCCTAAGCAGTTATGGAAAGTTTCGATTCGTGATTAGAGTAGGATTAGTGTCCTAGTTGAGATTGGGTTGACCTAAGGGCTGGTTATATAAGCAAGCGAGGCCAGAGCTCGTGAGAGAATACTTTGGGGGGCTGTTCCTCTTGTGTTCTATTGAATAAAATTCATAGTTTGAAGGAACGTTTGTGCCTTGTTCGTCCGACTTGTTCCATAAAAGTTTTACTCGTCGAGTTTCTGCACAGCACTACCTTTCGTCGGTGGTTTTATCAGAACTCGAGTTTTACAGATCCAATTGATATGATTATTTTTGGGTTGTCTTTAAAACTTGATTATCTATCATCTGTCAAAATTTCATGGTCATTGGATTTGTGGCTTTTAATCTACACGAGTTCCATTATAGTGTTCCAGAACTGTTTTTTCTCGGGTAGGACAGATTGACCTTTGTTCGATCTTTCAATCGTAACTTGAGTTTCTTTTGGCGGATTTGAGTGATTATTGTTGTGTTGTATTCGTGACTTGATTCTCTCTGATATTTATCACTTTTGTCATGGTGAAACATGTTTAGATTAGTCTCACACACGATTTCTTTAACCTATCATTTTTCTGCCGAAGGTGGTGGGATTTAATTATTTCCACTGCGTAAGATTTTTTAATCTACCATTCACCCCCCTCTGGTAGCTTTTCACATGCTCTTCGACCCTACAATTGGTATCAGGGCCACGGTGCTCCAATCATTGTGATTTGCACGTGTTTTGACTAATCATCATGGAGAAATACTCAGCAAAACCTTGTGTCTTTATTGGTATTAATTTTCAGGTTGGAAGGCACGTATGGAAGCCTTCATCCAGGCTCAAGGATTTGCAATATGGGAGAAGGTATACAAGCCTTATGAAGTGCCGTCAAATGATCAAGTTACAACTACAAATTTGAAAGATGTCGACAACGACAAGAAGGCTCGGAACTTAATCATACAAGGATTAACTCAAAGCGACTTTGACCGTGTTGCACACCTCTGATCTGCATACGATGTGTGGAAAGCACTTTGTGACTACCATGAAGGATCCAACATGATCAAGGAGGTAAGGCAAGACATGTTCAAGAAAGAATATATGCACATCGAGATGCAACCGGTAAGTCTATTGATGACCTTTTTGCTCAGTTTAATAAAATTCTTAGCATCTTGCGTAGTGTCAATGTTATTTTTTTCAGATGCTGAAAATGCTAGGCAATTGTTAAGTGCATTAGATATGTCAATTTGGGAGATGAAAGTCACATCTATTCGTGAATCTACTGTCATGAGTACACTTACTTTAGATGTGCTATATTCCAAGTTAAAAACTCATGAAATTGACATAATATCACATAAGAACCCCAACAAGTCTCTTGCATTTGTTTCTCAACGTGATATGCCTAGCTCCGACCAATCCTCATCTTGCAATACTCTTGCTTTGTTGTCCTCACTAACCCTGGAGCAGATCGAGGAATTTCCAGAAGAGGAGTTAGCACTCATTTCTACTAGATTCTCAAAAGCATTGCAAAATGTGAGAACTAGAAGGAGAGGAAGCTCCGGACCTCTGCGCTGTTTTGAATGTGGTAAGACAGGACACTTTCGTATAGAATGCCCTAATCTTTCAGGTCCTTCTACCCGTGAGGAAAAGCAGAACAAGGTCAAGACCACCTCTAGAAACACCAACAAGAAAAAGAAGGGTACTATAGGACGCAAGATGATAAACAGCTTCATCACTGCACTTCAAGAACTTGGCTCAAGCAATGTGGACATTTGAAGTGACGAAGATGAAGATGATTCGGCAAACTTGTGCTTCATGGAGGGCAAATCATGATCAAGTATGGAGGATGCAGAACACAACAGCGACAATGAAGAGGTATGTCCTACTTTCGAAGAAATGTGTGATGATATTTCTTGTGCCACTATTATAGTTAAGAAAAGGGACAAAACGCTTAGGGATAGTATTGCTAAAATTGAATCACTAGAATCTGAAATCAACTGTTTAAATACTTTGATTCCTAGTGATGATGCATGTCCCTCGTGTGACTTAATATATGAACAATTGTCCTCATTAAGAAGTGCGCACACCTCCACACTTGATAAACTTGAGTTAGATATTGAAAAAATAGAGAGCTTGCTGCACTTAATGATAAAAACTTGAAAAATGCTAGTTGTTCTACAATTGATTTGCATTGTTCTACTTGTGATGATATTGATAAGAAACTACAATATGCTATGAATGAAATTTCTATATTGAACAATAATTTGCGTTCTCATGAAGTTAAATATTGTTCTAATTGCAAATTAAAAGGAAAAACATCATCTGAAAATTGACTTGATCTGTCTAATAAACATGATGACATGCATAGGACATTAGATTGGTTTTGTAATGGGAATAAGAACCTAAACTTGCTGCTAAATTCTTCCAAGTCTTGTAATGATAAAACTGGTTTAGGTTTTGATTCTCATGCTCATGCTAAGGCACATCCACCTAAAATTGTTAAGTCATTAGGAAGTGGTTTGATTCAAACAATTCCTAAACAAAAAGATGTGGTTTTCAAATCTGCAGGAGTGATGTCTCATTCAGTTTCAATTAAAAATGTGTCTTGCTCATCTAGACATGAACACAAAGTTAAATTTCATTGTATCTACTGTGGTAGAGATGTTCATGTAATAGATTTTTGTTATAGACTAGCTAAACAACAGAAAAAGGAAAGAATGATTGCTAGATCTCATAACTTTCATGCAAAATTTGCTGCACTTGCTAAAACGAATGATAGGAACATGCAATATGCTGTAATGAGTCCAAAACATGCAAAGGTTGCTCCCAAACCTATTGTTTTTTGTTCTACATATGTACCATCTCGTAGGATAGTAGTTTGGTACAAAAATCCTCAAGTTTTTGCTCATAAACCTGCTGTTTTATCTTAGCTTTCGTGTGTTATTCCTGCTGGACGTTGTTTGACTCAGTACTGGATTCCTAAATGCCTTTTCACTAACCCTAGTATTGAGTCATCGACGCATCGTGCTTCTATGTAGGTTACACGCTTGATGAAGGAGAACATTTGGATTGTGGATTTAGGTTGCTCACGCCACATGACCAGTAACAAAGAATGGTTCTCCTCTCTCTCTTTTGTGACACGTGTAGAGAATGTTACTTTTGCCGATAATTCTTCAACTCCTATAATTGCTAAGGGTTCAGTTAGAGTAAATAATCACTACACTTTGAAGGATGTGACACTTGTTAAAAATTTGAAATACAACTTGCTTTCTGTTTCACAACTGCTAGATGAAAATCTGGAAATTATTTTCACTAAAAATTGTTGCACAGTCGTAAATTCAAATAGTGAGCTTATTTTTAACATGTCTCAGTTTGGAAGAGTTTTTAAAGCTGATTTTGATATGTCTTCTTCTAAGCATAGGTGTCTAGTTGCTAATGATTCAAAGGACTTGTATTTTTGGCATCGTAGACTTGGTCACGTAGGCTTTGATCATCTAACACATGTTAGTGCTCTTGATCACATACGTGGGATGCCTATGCTTAAAGGGGATAAAGAAATTGTGTGCTCTTCTTGTAGACATGCTAAGATGGTTGCAGGTTCACATAGTCCTCTCACAATGATCATGACAACAGAACCGGGTCAACTTTTGCACCTTGACACCGTAGGACCTTCACGTGTTCAATCCTTTGGAGGTAAATGGTATGTTCTTGTTTTTGTTGATGATTATTCTAGATACTCTTGTGTTTACTTTATGGCATCTAAGAACGAAGCTTTTAGTCACTTTAGAACTTTATTTCTTAGATTATCAATTGATCACCCAGGATCTTTAAAATCAATTAGAAGTGATAACGGAACCGAATTTAAAAATCAAACTTTTGATCACTTTTGTGATGAAAATAGAATAGATCATCAATTGTCTTCACTATATGTACCTCAACAAAACGGTGTTGTAGAAATAAAGAACAGAACCTTAGTTGAGATTGCGAGGACTATGCTTGATGAATATCAAACTCCTAGGAAATTTTGGGCTGATGCGATTGCAACCGCCTGTTATGTCTCAAATCGTGTTTTCATGCGCGCTAAGCTAGGTAAAACACCATATGAGCTCCGGTTTGGACATAGGCCTAGTGTTACACATTTTTGGGTCTTTGGTTGCAAATGCTTTGTTAATAAACATGGTAATATTGATAAATTTTAACATAGATCCATTGATGGCATGTTTCTTGGTTATCCATCTCATACTAGAGGCTACCGTGTGCTTTTACTCGACACCAACAAAATTGTGGAGACTTCTGAAGTGTCTTTTGATGATGCTAGCACAGGTACTAGCTCAAACATTGCAGGTCCGGATCCATATCCACCAGGGGAGAGCATTTTCGTTGAGGATGAGGAAGAAGTGGTGCTCCTGCCCAAAAATTCAGCAGCTAATGACGTTGTTCCAGCTCCAGATTTTGATTCACAACCAGCATCGATGACCACCATTGCTGGTCCAGATCCTCCTCAAGTCACAAGCTCGTCGATTTGTGAAGAACATGAAGAAGAAGAAGCTTGTGAAGTGTCCACTCCCCTCCGGGTTCTCAAAATTCATCCTCCACAACAAATTATTGGAAGCTTGGCTGAACGAGTCACACGGTCTTGGTTTTGCGATCCAAACTCTCGTGCCCATTCTACTTTTGTTGCTTCTTTTGAACCCAAAGATATATCACACGCACTCAATGGAACTAAATGGGTGTTTAAAACTAAACAAAGTGGGGATGGGGTTGTGGTTAGGAATAAGGCTAGGTTGGTTGCTCAAGGTTCCACTCAAGTTGAAGGTCTAGATTTTGATGAACCTTTTGCTCCTATTGCTAGATTAGAAGCCATAAGAATTTTATTAGCTTTTGTTGCATCTAAAGATTTTAAGCTTTATCAAATGGATGTTAAAAGTGCTTTTATTTGGCTACATAGATGAGGAGATTTATGTCAACAACCACTGGGTTTTGAAAATTCAGATTTTCCTAATCATGTTTACAGACTGTCCAAAGCCTTGTACAGTCTCAAACAAGCCCCTAGAGCATGGTATGATAGGTTAAAAACATTCTTACTTGAAAAGGGGTTTACCATGGGCAAGGTTGATAAAACTCTTTTTGTGCTTAAGCATGGCAATGACTCATTATTCATTCAAGTGTATGTGGATGATATTATCTTTGGTTGTGCTTCTCATGATCTTGTGTCCAAGTTTTCAGCTATGATGAGTTCAGAATTTGAGATGAGTATGATGGGAGAAGTCACACACTTTTTGGGGCTGCATATGAAGCAAACCAAGGAGAATATCTTTGTGCATCAAACGAAGTATACAAAAGACCTCCTAAGGCGCTTTAACATGGACAAAAGCAAGCCTCTTCGGACACCAATGGGAACAGCAACAACACTTGAACTTGATGAAGATGGTGAACCCGTGGATCAAAAAGAATATAGAAGCATGATCGGATCACTTTTGTACCTCACGACATCAAGACTGGAGATACAATTCAGCTTATGTCTTTGTGAACGGTTTCAAGCCTCCCCACGTGCTTCACGTCGTCAAGCGGTCAAAAGGATTCTTAGGTACTTACATGGAACTCAAGAATCTGGCATTTTTCTTTCTTATAACTCAACCAATATTTTGAAAGCTTTTTCCGATGCTGATTTTGGGGGTTGTAGGATTGATAGGAAAAGTACTTCGTGTGCTTGTCATTTTCTTAGTAATTCACTTGTTGCTTGGTCCTCTAGAAAATAGAACTCAGTTGCACAATCCACAGCTGAATCTGAATATGTAGCTGCTGCTAGTGCTTGCTCACAAATTCTTTGGATAGTTCAAACACTTAAGGACTATGAGGTTGATCTAGATAGTGTTCCACTGTTCTATGATAACACTAGTGCCATTTGCATTTCTAAAAACCCCGTGCAACATTATAGAGCTAAGCACATTGGTATTAAGTATCACTTTCTCCGTGATAATGTTGAAAAAGGAAACATTGTGCTTCACCATGTAGATACCGAACAACAAGTGGCTGACATTTTTACAAAACCTTTGGATTTCACTCGTTTTTGTTATATTCATAGTGAAATAGGGGTTATGCATCCTCATGGCTTAAATTGAGGGGGAGTTTTGAAACATTGGAAGTTTATGTGTGAATCTGAAATTAAAATAATATGAGCATAGTATTTCATACATATTTGACTTTGTGATTCCTTTTACATGCTGAAAGTTCTTACTACATTACTCGTGTTATACATTTTGTAGTTTTTGCCATGTCTAGTAATTACAATAATTACTTACACTAAATCTGGTGATGGTCGAACTTTATTGATGTTTTGAACCTATTGCATGCTCACAAGTGCTTTTAATCATAAAGAATTAATCAAGTAATCAACTCACATGTTGAGCTTTTATGAACAAATATAAATTGAGAAACGATCAAGAGAATATGCATGCATCACACTTCTTCTTTTGAGATGGCTTATCATTGCACTTAGATATGAACTTGGAAGAAGTTGTGTATGACTAAAACCATGTCCTTAAGCTTCTGATTGTCAAATGACATAGGCTTGGTTTGGTTGGTTAGAATAAGGAAGATGTGCATATAATCTCTTTCAAATATCATATGATCTAAATTTGTTCTTGGAAAAATAATAAAATGCAGCGACAAGTGTCATGCTTTCAGGTTTTGAAATAGTTAAGTTTGTGAGATCATGACTTGCTAAATTGGAAATTACATTTGATCTATAGCATGGCTTACACTACTTTATGTATTCCATTGTTGTGATAGTGTAAGTTACTTGATGGTATTACTTGGATGAGCATTGTTTTATATGTATATGTTATAATATGCTCATAACAATTAAAATTTCTCTTTTGATCCTTGTTGAATACATTGTCAAAGGGGGAGAGATAATATGTGAATTTTTAAAGATAAGTATGCAAGGGGAAGAAATTGATTACACATTGCACATATTAACAATTGTTTTGGCACGATTCTTCTTAGGGTGAGAATTTATTTTTCTCATTTTATTTCTATTTTACAAAGGGAGAGAAATTGTTTTGAAAATTTTTAATGAGAATAAGCCAATGTTCGGATTTTAAATAGTGTTGCCAATGCATTCATCAAGGGGGAGATTTTGAGACCTATGTGTGCTGAATACATTGGCTTGTAGTGAACACATTGGCTTTAATGATGTAAGTTCTAAAATGCTGCCGTAACATCTTTTTAGCAAGGTCCGACTCTAGCTCCGCGCTTCTGCAAGGTCTGACAATAGGTCCGACTTTCTTTGTCTAGGTCAGACATGTTTTTTGGTAGCTCAGCTGAGCTTTGTCTTTAGCTCCAGCATGTCGTTGTTAAGCTCCGATTTGTTTTGTTAGGTCCGATTTATGTTGGTTAGCTCTGACATGTTTTTCTAGCTTCGACTTTTGGGTTGACTAGTTCCGACTAGCTTTGGCATGCTCTGGTGCTAGGTTGTACTAGCTTTGGTAAGCTCTAGCGCTAGGTTATACTAGCTTTCGTAAGCTTCGGTGCTAGGTTGTACTATCTTTGGTAAGCTCCAGATCAAGCTCCGGTTAGCTTTGGCAAGGTTCGGAGTTTGATCGCAATGTTCCTACTTTTACTGTGAATTGTCTTGAACCTGCTTTACATTGTTGGAAAGATTGCTTAGTATTCATTTGCTAAGTTTTTGATGTGTTTTGGTTGATATGGATTATATTGTTTTTGCTATGCTTTGCAACATGCTTAAGTGAGGTGTTCACGTAAGGTGCTGTGGTTTCAGAACTATTGAGAGTCAAGTTGCGGACTTGGGCTTGTACGAATTGGTTATTTATTCATGCGCAGGTGTTGCTTGAGTTCAAGACACGGCTGGTGACGGGATCCATTGAACTAGTCTTAGGGATAACACGAGGTTCAACAATCAAGTTCGGGAGGAATTGTGGTTTAGTTGATCGGGAGGTTGTGCGGCATGGTTCAATCAAGAACAATGCGTATGAAGGTATCGCGGATGTCAATGGAAGATATTTGCACATGCAAGGAGTGCATGGACGTGGCTACATGATTCCGAGGCGTGATGAAGAGATGTGGACATAAAGAATTGGACGGTAAGGTCCAACCGACTAGGTTATGGACTCAAGCTGCGGTTGAGTCGGGTTTGACTCAAATATGGAAAAATTTGAGTTTGTTATGATAGGAATTTGTGTGGGTTATGAATTTGAGTTGTTTTAGGAATGTGGGATACGTTCCTAAGGTGTTTGGAATTCTGAAGATTCCTTCTATCTACGTATAGAAGACTCCTAAGCAGTTATGGAAAGTTTCGATTCGTGATTTGAGTAGGATTAGAGTCATAGTTGAGATTGGGTTGGCCTATGGGATGGTTATATAACCAAGGGAGGATAGAGCTCGTGAGAGATGACATTGGGGGGCTGTTCCTCTTGTGTTCTATTGAATAAAATTCATAGTTTGAAGGAACTTTTGTGCCTTGTTTGTCCGACTTGTTCCAGATGAGTTTTACTCGTCGAGTTTCTGAACAGCACTACCTTTTGTCGGTGGTTTTATCGTAACTCGAGTTTTACAGATCCAGTTGATGTGATTATTTTTTGGTTGTCTTTAGAACTTGAGTATCTATTATCTAACAAAATTTCACGGTAATTGGATTTGTGGTTTTTAATCTACACGAGTTTCATTACAGTGTTCTAGAACTATTTTTCTCACGGAGGACAGATTGACCTTTGTTCGATCTTTCAATCGTAACATGAGTTTCTCTCGACGGATTTGAGTGATTCTTGTTGTGTCGTATTTGTGACTTGATTCTCTCTGATATTTATCACTTTTGTCAAGGTGGAACACGTTTAGATTAGTCTCACACACGATTTCTTTAACATATCGTTTTTCTGCCGAAGGGGTAGGGATTTAATTGTTTCCGCTGCGTAAGATTTTTTAATCTACCATTCACCCCCCATCTGGTAGCTTTTCACGTGCTCTTCGATCCTAGAACCAGGACTATGCATCATGAAAATCCTAGGAAATTTTTGGCTGATGCAATTGCAACCGCTTGTTATGTCTCAAATGGTATTTTCTGGCGCGCTAAGCTAGGTAAAACACCATATGAGCTCCGGTTTGGACATAGGCCTAGTGTTACACACTCTCGGGTCTTTGGTTTCTAATGCTTTGTTAAGAAACAAGGTAATCTTGATAAATTTTAACCTAGATCCTTGATGGCATGTTTCTTGATTATCCATCTCAAACTAGAGGCTACCATGTTCTTTTACTTGACACGAACAAAATTGTGAAGACTTGTGAGGTGTTTTTTTGATGAAGCTAGCCAAGGTAATAGCTCAAACATTGCAGGTCCGGATCCATATACTTAGAGGGGGGGGGTATTTTTGAAAAAGAATAAGAGTCATGATATTGCCTGCTAGTTCCGAAGCTGACACGTGTCCAACTCTGAATTTGAACAAATTTTGACTACCATCTGTGCTGGTCTTGATCGTCCACAAGCCACAAGCTCATCAATCTATGATGAACCTAATGAAGAATAAGCTTGTGAGACATCTGTTCCCCTACGAATTTACAAGAATCATCCCCCGCAACAGATAATTGGAAGCTTGCATGAACGAGTTACAAGATCCAGGTTTTTCTACCCCAACTCTCACGATCAGTCTTCTTTTGTTGCTTCTTTTGATCCCAGAGATATATCACACGCACTCACTAATTAATCTTGGATTATTGCCATGCAATAAGAGTTATAAAATTTTGAAAGAATTTTTTTTTGGAAACTTGTACCTCCACCTCAAAATCACACTTTAATTGGAACTAAATGGATGTTTAAAAAAAAACAAAGTGAGGATGGGGTTGTGATTAGGAATAAGTCTAGATTGGTTGTTCAAGGTTTCAAACAAATTGAAGGTCTAGATTTTGATGAAACTTTGCTCCTATTGCTATATTAGAAGCCATAAGAATTTTTTTTTAGCTTTTGCTGGATCTAAAGGTTTCAAGTTAAATCAAATGGATGTTAAAAGTGCTTTTATTAATGGCTATATATATGAGGAGGTTTATGTCAAGCAACCACCGGGTTTGAAAATCCAAATTTTCCTAATCATGTTTACAAACTCTCCAAAGCCTTGTACGGTCTCAAACAAGCCCCTAGAGCATGGTATGATAGGTTAAAAACATTCTTACTTGAAAAGGGGTTTACTATGGGCAAGGTTGATAAAACTCTTTTTCTACTTAAGCATGGCAATGACTCATTATTCATTCAAGTGTATGTGGATGATCTTATATTTCGTTGTGCTTCTCAAGATCTTGTGTCCAAGTTTTCAGCTATGATGAGTTCAGAATTTGAGATGAGTGTGATGGAAGAACTCACATACTTTTTAGGGCTGCAACTAAAGCAAACCGAGGAAGGTACCTTTGTGCATCAAATGAACTATACAAGGGAACTTCTCAAACGTTTCAACATGGACAAAAGCAAGCCTCTTCGGACAACAATGGGAACAACATAACCACTTGAACGTGATGAAGATGGTGAACCCGTGGAACAAAAATAATATAGAAGCATGATCGGATCACATTTGTACCTCACGGCATCAAGACCGGACATACAATTCAGCATATGTCTTTGTGCACGATTTCAAGATTCCCCACGTGCTTCACATCGTCAAGTCATCAAAAGAATTTGGCATTTTTCTTCCTTCTTCCTCAACCGTTACTTTGGAAGCTTTTTCGGGTGCTGATTTTAGGGATTGTAGGATTGATAGGAAAAGACTTCTGGTGCTTGTCATTTTCTTGGTAATTCTCTTGTTGCTTTGTCCTCTAGAAAACAAAACTCAGTTGCACAATCCACAGCTGAATCTGAATATGTAGCTGCTGCTAGTGCTTGCTCACAAATTCTTTGGATTGTTCGAACACTTAAGGAATATGGAGTTATTATAGATAGTGTTCCACTGTTTTGTGATAACACTAGTGCCATGTGAATTTCTAAAAACCCCGTGCAACATTCTAGAACTAAGCACATTGATATTAGGTATCACTTTCTCCGTAATAATGTTGAAAAAGTTGACATTCCGATTCACCATGTAGATACCGAACAACAATTGGTTGACATTTTCACAAAACCTTTAAATTTTACTCGTTTTAGTTACGTTCGTAGTGAAATAGGGATTATGCATCCTCATGGCTTAAATTGAGGGGGAGCTTTCAAATTTGGGATATGAATTTAATATAATATGAGCATAATATTCCATACATATATGACTTTGTGATTCCTTTTACACGCTGAAAGTTCTTACGACATTACTCATGTTATACATTTTGTAGTTTTTGGCATGACTAGTAATTGGAATAATTACTTATATAAATCTGGTCATGAACGAACTTTCTTGCTGTTTTGAACCTGTTGCATGCTCACAAGTGCTTTTAAAAGAATTAATCAAGTAAGCAACTCACATGTTGAGTTTTTATGTTCAAATGAAGAAATAAGAAAATATCAAGAGAATATGCATGCATCATACTTCTTCTTTTGAGATGGCATATCATTGCACTTAGATATGAACTTGGAAGAAGCTGTGTATGACTAAAACTATGTCCTTAAGCTTCTGATTATCAAATGACATAAGCTTGACTTAGTTGGTTAGAATAAGGCAGATGCGCATATAATCCCTTGCAAATATCATATGATCTAAATTTGTGCTTTGAAAAATAATAAAATGCAGCAACAAGTGTCATGCTTTCACGTTTTGAAATAGTTAAGTTTGTGAGATTATGACTTGCTCAAATTGAAAATTACATTTGATCTCTAGCATGGCTTGCACTACTTTATGTATCTCATTGTTGTCATAGTGTAAGTTACTTGATAGTATGACATGGATGAGCTTTTTCTTATATGTATATGTTATAATGTGCTCATAACATGTAACACCCTTATTTTCATGTATCATGTCCTACATACATTCATATACATGTTTAACATTAATCCACATAAAGAGGATTAAGTTTAAAATTGATTTGGAACAAAACCACACTTAAAATTCTGGAAAGTGCGGACTAGTCCGTTTTTGGTGCGGACTAGTCTGATTTCTCTCCGACCTCCATCGGACTTGTCCATTTTTGCTGCGGACTAGTCCGTTTTTGCCTCTGGACACTTTCAGACTTGTCCGGTCCTATGCGGACTAGTCCGGTGCTCCATGAATCCTTGAAAATTTTCTAAGTCCCTGGACTTGTCCGGAGTAGTCCGGTGTTCCAGCGAACATGTCCGTTTTCCTCTCTGACTAAAGTCGGACTTGTCCGATTTTTTGCCAGAGTTGTCCAATTCCTCTCTCGACAATTTCGGACTAGTCTGGTCCTTTTCGGACTTGTCCGATATTTCGCAACTCCGAATTAATCCTTTGTTTTACGACTTGTTTCCTGGGTTTTACGTTAAGTGGGCCTAGGTACGTCGTTCCTAACTCTTTTAGAGCCCATGTGGGACTCTAAAACAGCCTCTACTCATCTCAATCTCGAAATCCATCTAACCCTAGCCTCCACCTCTATATAAACGACCCCACCCCTTGGCTTGACATCTATTTGCCACTTTTCCACCTCACCCAAACCCTAGTTCGTGGAGAGCCACCATCAACGAGGGAGGAGGAGACCCAAGCAAGAAGAAGAATAGGAGGAAACAAAAGAGGATCAAGATCTCCATCAAGTTTCGTTATTCATCATCAAATCATCTCCAAGTTCATCATCAACCCTAGATCACCAAGATCCAAGTGTTACCTCCAAGATCCTTGATTCTTTGGAGTTCTAAACACCATGTATACCTTATATTCTCTTTTTCTTACGAGAATTCGACCCCTAATCCTCAATTTCACGTCGATCTAGAAAACCCTAATCTGCTGATCTCGCGCAGTGCAGACTTGTCCGGTCCCTAGCGGACTAGTCCGATTTTCTTGGTTAAATTATGCCAAATTAAATCTAAAATTAGATCGAATCATTTCCAAACCTGTATAAACTTGTCAAAAGCAATTAGAACTAGTAAGTTATCATTAAAAGCAACTCATTAACAAGTTCTACCTTGCATTTGCATTAATCATGCATGTCATATAATATTGAGTAATATTTGTGCTCTTTGATTGTGTTTCTTGTCTTCTATGTTTATTGTGCAGATTAGACAGATTTGCACTAGAGAGCTCCGCATAGGATCTCCAGCACCAAGAGTTTGAAGGCTTTGACCCGAATCAATCCCAAGAGCAAGGCAAGTGTCCTTGAAGCATATTGATCCGGTTTCTAAAATAAATGTTTTGGTTGCAAAACTGCATGCTTGTGTCAAATTGATGGGAATCCTATGATAGGAAGTTTACTAGCTTTGCTAAACCACCCTTGTCACCTGGAATTTATGGTAGAGAGTCGGGATGGGTTTTTATCTTTTTGCTTCACTTAAAAAAAAGGGGATGGGAAAACAAATATACCACATACCTTGATTATGTAATTATGAGATTATGATTAATGTGAACTGGTTAATATGATATGGTAATGGGTGATCTAAGCAAGCTCGGTATGTGGATGGGTTGGATGTTATGGTGGTTTGCTTGCTTTAGATCTAAGTACCGGTTCATGTGAGAATAAGCCAGGGCTACAGTGCCAGCACGAGGCCAAGTATGGATATGGCGTAGCTGATTTATTAGGGCTTTGCCAGTGCTATTTGGACCGTCAAGGATGCTCGGGGAAGGGGTAGTCGAATTGGGTTTGTTGATGATTGGTGGGACTACCCTGGGATCCGAATGGCTCAAGAGGGGGCCCTTGGTTGAAGATGTGCTCAGTTGGAGGCATCGCCACCGGTGAAACCTTAGTGGGGTCTAAATAGGCTAGAAATCCATTTGTAAAGGCTATTTTGTGATCTCTTGGCCATACACCAAAGGAAGTGTAATTGGCATGAGGGAGGTTCTCTAGCCGCCGACGGGTGATGAAATCACAAACACGTGGGTAAAGCGATACAAACTCTGCAGAGTATTAAAACTATCATGATAGCCGTGCTCCCGGTTACGGGCACCTGGACAACTTCCATGATTATAGGGATCTTAGTATTGAGATGGTTTTTGGGAAGGTTATGATTTTGTACTGGTTATGGTATGGTATTATGGTTTATGGCAATGGTTATGGTTAATGGTAATGTGAAATCTCGAATATGGATGATGGTAATGAAAATGGATTGGAATTATCATGATTACATGGTTTATGATGGGTTTATTTCATATACATATAATATATTGCTTTTCAAATGTTTTAATGTACTTTTAAGCACTTAGCCATTATTATATTCGTCGTTTGTATCAGCTACATGTCATACTTTCCACACTTGCTGAGTACGACATGTACTCACCCTTGCAATCCCCCCCAATAGTTGCAGGTCAGGATTGGGAGTTTAACGATGATAATGCGGTGTTGTAGGCCATGTCTACCGTCAGCTTGCCTGTGGAGTGTTGGAGTTGCGTTATACCCCTTGCTTAGTTGCTTAGTTTGCTTAATTAGCTTATTTCAACCGCATTAGTTGAACTCGTCATTAATATTCATTAGAACTTGTATTCAAGGATAATATGGTTTGTGTAATAAAGTTTGGTTAATTAATCTTGTTTTGGGGTAATTTTCTGTATACTCTTTTGTGAATGCACTCGTGTATGTGTGTTGAACATCCTGGGCACACATATGCATTCGCTTGGTTCATTTTCGGAACCGGGTGTCACATAAAAAATTAAAATTTCTCTTTTGTACCTTGTTGAATACATTATCGAATGGGGATAAGTATGCAAGTGGGAGAAATTTATTTCTATCTCATTTGATTTTCAAAAAGGGGGAGAAATTGTTTTCAAAACTTTTCATGAGAATAATCCAATGTTCGGATTTTAAGTGGTGTTGCCAATGCAATCAACAAGGGGGAGATTTTGAGACCTATGTGTGCTGAATACATTGGCTATGGCGATAAAAGTTTTGAATACTACCAAAACACCTTTATCATCAAGGTCTGACGCTAGGTCCGACTAGCTTTGGTTAGCTTCGGTGCCAGGTCCAACTAGCTTCGGTTAGCTCCGGCGCTAGGTCCGACTAGCTTTGGTAAGTTCCAGCGCTAGGTCCTGCTAGCTTTGGTAAGCTCCGGTTCAAGGTCCGGTTAGCTTTGGCAAGGTTCGAAGCTTGATCGCAGTGGTTTTGCTTTTAATTTGCATTGTATCGAACTTGTTTTTTTTGTATTATGGAAAGTTTGCTTAGCATTCTCTTACTAAGTTTTTGGTGGTTATGGCTGATATATTTTTGCTATGGTTTGCAACATGCTTATGTGAGGTGCTCACGTAAGGTGTTGTGGTTTTGAAACTAACGAGAGTCATCGAGGACTTGTGCTCAGAAATATTGGTTGTTTATTCATGTGCAGGTGTTGCTTTAGTTCAGGACATGGCTGGTGACGAGATCCATTGAACTAGTCCTAGGGAGAAGATGAGGTTCAGCAACCAAGTTCGGGAGGAATTGTGGTTGAGTTGATCGGGAGGTCGCTCAACATGTTTGAATCAAGAACAATGCATATGAAGGTATTGTGGATGTCGTTGTAAGATGTTTGCACGTGTGCAAGGAGTGCATGGACGTGGCTACATGGTTCCAATGCGTGATGAAGAGATATAGACGTAAAGAATTGGTAAGAAAGGTCCAATCGACTAGGTAATGGACTCAGGCTGCGGCTGAGTCGTGTTTGACTCAAATATGGAAAGTTTTGAGTTGGTTATGATAGGATTTCGTGTGGGTCACGAATTTGAGTTGTTTAAGGAATGTGGGATATGTTCCTAAGGTGTTTGGAAGTCTTAATATTGCTTCTATCTGCGTATAGAAGAGTCTTGAGCCGTTATGGAAAGTTTCGATTCGTAAATTAAGTAGGATTAGAGTCCTAGTTTGTTTTGGGTTGGCCTAAGGGCTGGTTATATAAGCAAATGAGGCCAGTGCTCATGGTGCACGACTTTATGTGGCTGTTCCTCTTGTGTTTTGATCAATAAAATTCATAGTTTGAAGGAACTTTTGTGCCTCGTTCGTCCGACTTGTTTTGTACAAGTCTTTCTCGTCGAGTTTCTGCACAACACTACCTTGCTTTGGTGGTTTTATCATAACTCGAGTTTTACAGATCCGATTACCATGATCCTTTTTGGGTTGTCTTCACAACTTTATTTTTTATCATATGTGAAAATTGCACAGTCATTGGATTTGTGTCTTCTGATCTACACGGGTTTCTTTGCAAGGTTCCAGAACCGTTTTTCTCGGGTAGGACAGATTGACCTTTGTTTGATCTTTGGATCGAAACTTGAGTTTCTCTTGATGGATTTTCGTGATTCTTGTTGTGACGTCTTAGTGACTTGATTATATACAATCTATACTGGTTTTGTCATAGTTGAACACATTTATATTAGTCGCACACATAGTTTCGTTAACAGATTGCTTTTCTGATGAGGGGTGTTTTGTTGCTTCTGGTGAAAAGTTTTAATCTACCATTCACCCCCCTCTGGTAGCTTTACACGTGCTCTTCGATCCTACAATTGGTATCAGAGCCACGATGCTCTAATCTTTGTGATTTGCACGTGTTTTTGACTAATCATCATGGAGAAATACTCTGCAAAACCTTTTGTTTTTAGTGGTATTGAGTTTTAGGTTTGGAAAGCACATATGGAAGCTTTCATTCAGGCACAAGGCTTCGCAATATGGGAAAAGGTGTACAAGCCTTACGACGTGCTGCAGAACGATCAAGTCATGGCTACAAACTTAAGAGATGTAAACAACAACAACAAAGACCGCAACTTGATAATCCAAGGAGCGACTTCGACCGTGTTGCACACCTCCGATCGGCGTACGATGTGTGGAGAGCACTTTGTAACTACCATGAAGGATCCAACACGATCAAGGAGGTAAGATAGGATATGTACAAGAAAGAATACATATGTTTTAAATTGCAACCCGGTGAGTCTATTGATGACCTCTTTGCTCGCTTTAACAAAATTCACAGCTACTTGCGTAACATCAATGTTAATTTTTCAGATGCCGAAAATGCTAGGCAATTACTAAGTGCATTAGGCATGTCAATTTGGCAGACAAAAGTCACGTCTATTCATGAATCTACTGTCATGAGTACATTTAAACTAGATGTGCTATATTCTAAATTTAAAACTCATGAAATTGATATAATCTCACGTAAGAACTATGGGGACCGGAATCTCGACATCCAAGGATCTCATTGGTTGGTGTCGTGCGATGCGGCACCCAACAGTATACAAGAAAAGAATGAGAATAAAATACAATACTATATCTTTGATTTATAAACACAACGGAAGTTTTACAATATGTAACGTAGGAAAGAAGTATCTACATCATACTACGCTCCTAACACTAGCTATGCATGGGTAAAGCTGTCCATGCCCTCAGGCGCTTTACACTAGCAGCACTCGCAGATATCGACGGCGTATAGGGCTTCCACTCAGCCATAAACCCTAAAGGGGTAAGGCATCATCGTTAGGCCCTTCATGAACGGTATAACCTGCAAAAACTCGTTAACTGCAAACGTGAGCATAAGGCTCAGCAAGACTGACCCATCTCACTAGACATATGCAAGGTAAAGTCTAACTATAGGTAAGGAATAACATAAATAGACTCGCCTACAAGTGGATCCTTATAATCATGTTTTAAGTAGCAAATGACATTCTTTAGGCACGACACATCCTAGACTCCACAATCAAACAAGAAATGCTTTGCCGATGATATGACATGCCCAAAGCACATCATGCTATTACAGCTAAAGTATGGGAAAATTGTAAACTTTAATTGTGATATCTCTAATCCACAAAAGGTTGCAAAGCAATTATATTTCAATACATCATATTCTTCTAGCTTCTTTAGTATTCACTACGTCACAACAGCGACAGACAAGTGTTACTCAAATAACCGCGAGGGACGGTGATTGTAATCAGGACACACCCGGACTGCACGACACGCACACCCGCGTGGGAGACACCTACGTTCTCTCCTCCCCGCGTCATACACGGCCAGCTTTCACCCAAGACCCCAATGTCAACAAACCTCTTCATCCCGAGCAAAAGGTCCCCTACATGGACACGTTGAAGTTGCCTGCTAGAAGATTTACACCTTTATGCCTTTGTATCTCCATTCAAGGACAATTGAGGAGTCTCCACACTAAAGTCTGGAGTTACATCAGTTTATTGGGCCCATATCCCATTATGCAACCGGTACAGTTCAAGCTTGCCCAACGATGCCTCATACGGCACGGTCCTCAAGCAACACAGGCAGGGCTATGCGCCTGAGACTCCATCTTATGGACTCCTATTCCCCCTGACCGGTCTCGTATTGATTTCATAAGCCATTCTTTCATCTTTCACCCTCATATGAACAGTTATTCCTATCTCGCGAGTAGATTCCAACTACTCGACTTCTACAGGTATATCTACAACATTAGCATTGGCAGTTCTACACATCAAGCTGTAACCTTTTCAGCGCTCCCATAGGATTTGTGGATATATAGTTGGGGTATCAAACACCTTATACGTATATCAACTGAAAGCGTAAGTGAATAAAACTAGAAAAACATTGAAAAGCTCTTAAATGCAAATCGGGGCTTCTCTTAGTTTGCGACTCGATTAAATGTCAATTTTTAGTGGTCCTTCTCTGAAGACTCCACCAAGGACTTCAAGTGGACACCCTGGCCTTCTCCTCCAAGTGACACTTCTCGTCAATATCGATCACTACATGACATGCATGTAGAATCTATATGAATGCTAGTGAAATTATAATGTATATATAGTTCATGAGCTTCTAACTATGGTTATCGTGAGTGAATGATCTTAGTTGGCTTTGGGATTTTTTATGGTAGATGTTGCGGACTACAAGGAAGACTCTTGCAAAGAACAGGAGATTATCAAAAAAGTTTGTTGTTCCTAAAAATTTTGGTAAGAAATAACCTTCTCTAAATTTTTGTTGAAATTTTGGAGACCTATCATGGCTGCCAGTGGTTGTATCATGTGCAGGGGGTCTCACCGGTTCTAGGAAAATTTGTTTTCACAATTTTCTAAGTTTCTGTGAAAGAGATATTGATTTTTAAAGTTGCTAGGAATTTCTAGAATTATTTCATAACTGAATTTAGTTTTTCAATTAACATTCAGATTGGGAATTGAATTGGGCCAGGATATCAGGTCTAATGAATCTGAAATTTTTATAGGAGCTAGAATATGACTAAAGCAAGGTTCAGTTCAAATTTGGGACATAACAAAGCAACTGAACATCTGTAATAATTCAACAATGGAAAAGACAATTGAATTATACAGAACGTCATACAGGTTTTTATACCACACTAACAGTACAACTTGAAAGTTAAGATCATAATGGTTATACAGGATTTTACTTGAGATTTCTAGAGCAAGGATACTAAGAGAAATTGAATTTAGATGATTGATTAAATTCCTGGTTACAGTTCTATTTTATAACTGAACAGCAGAAATGAATTTTGAATTTGATTAGGTTATACAGGTTAAATGGCTCCCAGACGTTTTCTGTTATACAAGAACAAGACAAAGTATTTTATGTGAATTTTGGGGATTTTTCCAGTAGAAGGTTCAGCTGGGAAAAATCTATTTGTATTTGGAAAGATTGCATTCTACATAATTGAAAACTGGTTTTCATAGATCCCAATTGGTACTAACATAAACTAGAGCTCAAGGGCTTTCAAACAAAATTTTTTTGAAGATTTTTGGAGAATCTACAAAGAGATATGCATTTTTGAAGTTGGGAAAAGTTTCTGGAATTAGAAAAACAGAATTGAATCACTGACAGGGGGACCCACTGTCAGGTTCATCTTCTACCTCCAGCCAGAACCGAATTGGGAGTCATACAGTGACTTCGCGCGGCCGTTCCCGCTGCTAGAGGCATCAAACGGCAATGACACAAATAGGAAAAATGTTCCTTGTATCTTGGAACACCCGTTTGACAACATGGCCTGCCCGGACGACGAGCGGACGGTCGTCGGCGTCGACGGGGGCGGCGGTTTTGAGCTCGGGCGTGGCGGTCTAGCTCGGCAAGACATCATTTTTATGCTGTTTGCGCCAGGAGTATTGTGGCCATCCCAGGAGCACGATTGTGAAGCTTAATTGTGAGGAAAACAGCCGGAGCATAGAGTTCGACGGTGAACCGTGCTCTTTCAATGGCGGAAGGGGAAAACTCGTGATTCTCGAGCTATGGTCTATCATTTTTGGGTAATTCCAGTTCGAGGTGGTGCGCAAGGGAGTGAACAAACTATTTGGTAGAAATTGTGAGGAGTGATTAAATGTGGAAACCAAATTGAATGAAAAACTTAGCAAGTTCATAAGCTTCGGCTGAGAGTAAAACTTGGATAACTTGCTCGATACTCACATAAACGTGGACTGGTTTTCAACGTTAGTTATAGGGTGACTGGGAGCACCTTCTTGCTGTTGGAGTCGAAGACCAAAACGGCTCGCAGCAGCCTGGCACCGTGGAACAGAGACGGCGCACGACGACTTCGGCGGCGAGCTCCGGTTTGGTTCGCTGTTGAGAGCTCGGCGAGAGGACCTTCCGGTTGGCCGGCAACGGCCACGCAGCACCGGCGGTCGGAATTTCGCGCACGGGAGCAAAACTGGAGCAAGGCTTCCACTCAGCGTGAGGGAGGAAGAAAAATCAACAGTAGAAGTGATAAGGAGGAGCAGGGAGTGATATTTGTAGGGATCTGGAGGAGGGGCAGCTCGCGCCATCGCGCTGGTGCATGCCATCGCGGTGTCGAGCAGGGAGAGAAAGGCTGAGGCGGTAATTCGTTTGACTGGCTGACATGAGGGCCCCACTGCTTCCTATCTTCCTCTTCTCTCTTGTTTAAAATTCCACCTCAAATATTGCTTAAAATTCTCAAAACTGCAGGCAGGCTAAGAAAAATATGAGGAATCCAAATCTTCAAATCAGATTTCGAATTGGACACAGTTTGTCTCAAATTCAAATTCAAATTTGAATTCAAACCTCTCCAATGATATCATTGAAATAAATAGTAACTGAGGTTCATAAATCCCCAAATTTTGAAGCAAAGCTTCTTGAACCGTAAAGAGTCTTAGGAAAAATTTTGAGTTGGTTTGGACCAGGATAAGTGCAACGTTCAACTTCGAAATTGACGAGGATCAAACCCTCTGTATGTGTCCAAATAATTGGAAGACATGCTTCAAAAATCTTGAAACTTCACAGAGAAGCTATTTAGAATATTAGTAGGCCATGGAAAAATTCACAGCATTAGATTTGAATATTTTTGACAGGGCCAAATGTACAGTAGCATATTCAGTTTGTAACTAATTTGAATATATGTTTGGTACTGCATATTAATTTGACCCAGCAATCTCCATTCAAATAATTCCAAAATTTGCAGAGAGGTCAATAGAATTAATCTAAGATTATTGGTGAAGTCCATTCCCCATGTTAATAAAATTTAAGCATTAGTGGAAGAAAAGATTTGACGAGATCAAGTTCATAAGCATAGCTATATTTGAGCTCCATTAGGGTTGATAACCAATATGCAACTAAACTTCATATGAAGGAAAAAGTGGGATTTTACATTCCTCCCCCCTTAAAAGAATCTCGTCCCGAGATTACAAAAGGAAAGATAAAACGAAAAGATCTAATGAACATATGCCGCTAACAAGTCCGGATAGTTCGATCTAAGAAAATCCTCGCTTTCCCAAGTCGCTTCATTAGCGGTATGGTTGCCCCACAAGACCTTGTATAAATGCAAGGTGCGGCTTATTGTGATGCGAGTCTTCCAATCGATGATCTTGATTGGATGCTCAGACTAAGTGAGATCAGGTTGTAGAGTCTCAAGATCTTGCGTGCGAACTTCAGCTGTGGATTTGAGACACTTCCGCAATTGAGAGATGTGGAATACATTGTGAAATCAAGAGAGAGATGCCGGTAACTCCAATCGATGGGCCACGGGTCCGCATTTTCAAGCACTGTGAACGGTCCAATGAAACGTGGAGCTAATTTCCCTTTTACTCTGAAGCGATGAATCCCTCTCATCGGAGATACCCGGTGGTAAACGTGATCTCCGATGTCGAAGTGGAGAGGTCAACATTATTTATCCGCATAGCTCATTTGTCGAGATTGAGGAGCCTTGAGATTGGCTTGGATCTCTCGCACTCGTTCTTCAGCTTCGTTGACAAGATCAATGCCATATATCACTATTTCACCAGACTCACGCCAATTACATGGTGTGCGGCACTTCCTGCCATAGGGAGCTTCATATGGCGCCATCTGGATACTAGCTTGATATCCATTGTTATATGAAAACTCCGCCAATGGTAGATGATCATCCAAATTCTTACCATGGTGGATGGCACAAGCACGTAGCATGTCCGCAAGGACTCGATTTACTCGCTCTGTCTAACTATCAGTCCGCGGATGATAAGCAGAGCTTTGAATCAACTTGGTACTCAATGATGCAAGGAGCTGCTCCCAAAATCGTGCAACAAATAAGGCTCCACGATCTGAAATAATAGTGCGGCGCACTCCATGTAAGCACATGATCCTTGTGATATACAACTCTTAATACATGGGGGCACGATAGTTGGTGTTGATAGGGATAAAATGAGCTGACTTGGTCAACCGATCAACTATCACCCAAATCGAATAATGCTTACGGAAAGTGAGAGGTAACCCTACAATTAAATCCATGCTGATGTCTTCCCACTTCCATGCCGGTATGTTCAAGGGTTGCAACTGTCCGTCTTGCCTCAAATGGTCGGCTTTCACTCGCCGACATGTATCACATTCCGATACATATTTTGCTATCTCTCGCTTCATACGGGACCACCAAAATTTCATCTTCATATCTTGGTACATCTTGTTGCTACCCGGATGAATAGAGTACTGGGATAAGTGTGCTTCATCCAAAACCTTCTTTCGGAGCTCCATGTCATGGGGTACGACTATACGGTCTTTAAACCAAATAGTATCGTGATCATCACATCGAAAGCATTTCATCTCCCCCTTCTTCATTCTTCGCCGAATGTGCGACATTCCCTTGTCTTCCTTCTAAGCCTCTATAATATGTTCCCTCATGGTAGGAATGATAGCCAAATTGTAGAGCGCTCCATATGGAACCAAGTATAAACTCGGCTCATCCTCTTCCATGGAAGTGATCGACAGATGATTGACATGATACTTGAGGCTCAGCGCATCTACAACCACATTTGCTTTGCTAGGATGGTAGTGGATCTCAATAGTCTTTGATTAACTCCAACCATCTTTGTTGTCGCATATTCAAGTCTTTCTGGGTGAAAATGCACTTCGAACTCTTGCGATCAGTGTAGAGATGCACTAGATTGCCTAATATATAGTGCCTCCACATCTTCAATGCAAGCACTACGGCAGCGAGGTCAAGATTGTGAGTCTGATAATGTTGTTCATTATTCCAAAGCTGTCGGGATCCATACGCGATCACTCTTCTATCTTGCATGAGTACACAACCAAGACCCATGCCAGATGCATCACACTAGACATCAAATGGTTTGGTTGTGTCCGACTGAGCCAACACTGGTGCTTTTGTGAGGTGTTTCACCAAGGCTTGAAATGCTTCTTTACATTCTTTAGTCCATACATACTTCGTTCCCTTCTTCAGTAGTTCCGTCATTGGTTTAGCTATCTTTGAGAAACTCGGAATGAACCTCCAATAATAGCCAGCTAAGCCAAGGAAATTGCGAACTTCATGTACGGACTTGGGAGATTTCCACTTCAGGACTTGTACAATTTTGCTTGGATCAACCGCAATACCGGCAGCCGAGATTATGTGCCCTAGAAATGGCACTTGGCAGATCCAAAACTCACACTTGCTGAACTTTGCATACATTTTGTGATCTCTTAACCTTTACAGCACAATATGCAAGTCTTTATCATGTTCTTCTTTAGATTTAGAATACCCCAAGATGTCATCAATGAATACCACGACAAACTTGTCCAACTCCGGCATAAACACCGAATTCATGAGATACATGAAGTGAGCTGGTGCATTAGTCAACCCAAAGTACATGACGAGATACTCATACAACCCATACCTTGTCGAGAATGCGGTTTTTGGAATGTCCTCAAGTCGAATCTTAATCTGATGATAACCTGAACAAAGGTCCATCTTTGAGAATACCTTAGCATCCACTAATTGATCAAATAAGATATCAATGCGTGGTAGTGGATACTTATTCTTGATGGTGATAGCATTCAGTGGACGATAGTCAACACATAACCTCAAAGTGTCATCCTTCTTCTTCACAAATAATGTGGAACAACCCCGAGGTGGTGAACTTGGGCGAATAAAACCCTTGCTCAATAAGTCATTCAGCTGCTCCTTCAATTCTGCAAGTTCCTTCGGTGCCATCCTATACGGCTTCCTCAAGATTGGCATGGTTCCTGGCGCAAGTTAAATCTTGAACTCAACGTCACGTTCTGGTGGCATGTCGGGAAGATCGTCAGGAAACACGTCTGGATGTTCACGCATCACTGGAATATCCTCAAGCTTCTTGGCACTTGTGTGGTGCACTGCTGAGACTCTTGGTGCGGTACCCAAAAGATTTAAAGTGTTGCTACCATGGGATTGAGAATTCAGTTGGACAGTTTGCGAGCTGATATCAAAGATAGCTCCATGATGTGTCAATCATGACATCCCCAAGATGAGGTCAATCTGTTGACATTGTAGGATGATGAGGTTCACCGGATAGATACTTCCACCCATGCACAGAGGTGCTCGAGAAACAACCTCATTGGATGAAATATTGCCTCCACGTGAACTGAATGGAAAGGATGTGAGACGGTCACAATTGGCACTTGATGTTTCAGCACAAAAGACTTGCTCACGAAGTTATGAGTACCCCGAGAGTCAAACAGAATGACTACTGGTTAATGATGTAAAGTAAACATGCCTGCTAAAATAGGTTCTCCTTCTGGGATGTACTCAATCGCAGCATAATTGACACTGGCAGACTTCGATTAGGTTTTCTTTTTAAGTTTATGGTGTTGATTAGAACGCTTGGAAAAAGACCAATGGACACAGTCATGTTCCGCCTTGCGAACTTCCCATGCTAAATGCATTTTGTGCTTTCAACTGAACTGGGGTGGACTGACAACATGCACATCTTACAGAGATGGGGCTGCAAGAGCGAGATCATACTGCTGCGGTGGAGAACTAGGACACACTTGCACGCTTTGCTGAGGTGCAAGTAAAGTCTCCACTGGATATGAATGATACCGAATCTGTTGTGGTTGCTCACTCGACCAAAGCTCTCGACCGGATGGTAAGCAATACACCGCACAATCCTCCTGAGGAACATCACTAATAACCTTCTGTGATGTCTTCCTCTTCCTCTTCTCCGCCTGATAGCGAAGAGTTGCATCCTCCTGAACAATAGTGGCATCAACCAAGCCATTGTAGTTGCCGTTATTGAATAACACCAGTCGAGCTCGAAGCTTGACGTTCAGTCCTCGAAAGAAACAACCACACTTCAACGCCTCGGTATTCACATGCTCAGGCGCATATTGAGCCAAACGATTGAACGCCTTGGAGTATTCATAAGCACTCATTTCTTCTTGCTTCAACTCCACAAACTCATCCAACTTGGTTTTAATCATCCCATAAGATATGTGATGTGCACGAAAAGCATCACGGAACTCTGGCCAGGTCACACGATGACCATGAGGGAGAGTGGTGAGATACTCATACCACCTAGCTCCTGCGGATCCGTGAAGTTGTTGAGCGGTGAATAAAGCCTTCTGATATTCGTCACACTGGAGTAACTCAAACTTGGCTTCAATCACCTGGAGCTAATGACTCGACTCCAATAGTTCCAAGGCTTCTGTGAAAATTGGTGGTTGAGTCGCCAAGAAATCCAGATATGTGACTTGAGGTTGATCAAGTGGTCAAGCCTCAGGTCGTACACTCCACTGTACCAACGTCTGCAGAGACTCGGCCATCCTTGCTAAGACTTCTGCCAATCCAGTTGATGACGGCACTTGTGGTAGAGTTGAGTCATTTCTACCATGAGCAGAAATACCCGGTTCATCCTCAAAATGACTGTAATCCATGCCGCAAGAGTGAGCATTACGGTTAAGATCCAAAGTTGCAATACCAACTGGAATCATGATAAAGACCATAATATACATCACTTAACAATGCAGTATGCTAGGTGTAAATAAAGATTAGAACATTGATCTAGACGCAAATAAGTGATACTGCTCACCAAATACTTTACATGGTGTTTCAACTTGATGTTAAACTATCATGTCGAGTAATCACCTCTAGGCATGATGAGTGACACAAGAAGGTGAAACTAAAACGATTTGAGCCGATAACATCGCATACTGGTATGCTGTCCATTTTCTGGTCTATCAGACCAGTCTGTAGAGATGTAATTATTTCTCACAGTTGAACGCAAAATTTGGTCTGGAGTTCAACTAATAATTTGTAGTACATTCAAAAACCTTTCCATAATGTATTACTTTGTCCCCATAGCAATTCTGGAATGGAAGGTATAGAAGCTTGATTAACGGTTATAGGACAGTTAAAATCTGGAATACAAACTTCAGTTCTGTTCCAGCGGACCATCCTGTATAAATTTGAAATTTGCTCCCAGTAAATGGCAGTAATAGGATTTGTGTTGAGTACAAAAGTTTAATAGAACTTCGAAAATTTTCCATATCGTACTTTGACACCTCCAGCTGAGTTCTGGATTAGAAGTTATAGAGGTTTGAAGTTGACTAAAATTTCCTGAAAATTTTGACAGAACCTCCCCTGTATATGTGGGTATTTGTCCACAGTTTATACAGGTATATCAAAACAATATCTCGAGGTAATGACAAAATAAACATGGTACCACATCATGTTAACATTCCAGAATAAATTGGTCCAGACTTATGAAGTTGTTATACAGGTCAAAAAGCGCACAAATTCCAACTATGCACAAATGATTTTTGGTTCTGGACTGCCAGAACAGCGTTTGCGACAATTGGAATTGGGCTCTAATAATGAAAGATTCAGACCAGGAGTTGAATATAAAGTCAATAGAGGACCTCTTAGGATTTTCAGAAATGTATATATATGACTATGTCAAGTTTTAAGATTAGGAGATATGACTGTCTAAAGTTGACACATGAGCTGACTGATTTTCTGCCAGCAGCTCTGCAGTGTACCAGTTTCAACCTGGAATTGGGACTGGTTCAGTGTCGAATTAGAAAATACTTCACATTACAAAGTTGTAGTGATGCTTCTAACCTCTCCATATATGTATAACAATAGGGCAGAAGATTTTTCTATAAGAAGTTATGGTGGAAATACAGAGACTGTGTAGTTGGGTAAGATAATTGTAGTAGTTTTTGTGGAGTTCAGTTTACATCAAGATAGGTTCACTTTCAGTCCTAATGACAAAAATAAACTTTGTAGTGGACTTGATGATATTTCCATCCATATAGCATGAGTCTATGTTTTCTGTAAACTAATCATGGTTTCAACCTGGCCAAGTTGAGCAAACTTCTGCTAGAAATAAAGAACCTTGATTCTTCACGAGTTATGAGTGATATTCACTTCACAATGTCCAAATTATACCGGCAACTGGTAGTCGGACTTTCCAAGAACTTAATGCAACCATTCTGACGTTGGGGATGGTCAAGTATCAAAGTCGATACTGACGGTACTACGTGCCTCACAAAAGAAAATGCTAACCGGTATATCCGGATATGTTTACAGGTGGTCCTAGTATTGTTCACTCGCAAACATGTTCTACATGGGTTGCTACCATAGTCAGTGCTGCAGAAGACAAACAATCCCCTTTCACACCTTCACACCTCAAGAGCAGCACGGGGAAACATGACAGGCAATCACAATAATAATATATATATAAGTAAATGCATACGACTCAGGTGTGAGTCAACCTCGAGCGATGTCATGTCTCGAGGTACATGGCTGTACTACGGCTGTACAGCAAAGACTCCCGCACAAACCAGCTTATACACGCTCGGGCATACGTGTTTCGCATGCTCCCATAGAACATGAATAATTCTAGAGACGCATGCTATCGGGTTATACACCACCCGACGGGGGCTCCCACTAACTTTGAAGCACGCTAGGGTACCGCGTGTCATATGTTCTCAGAAACATGGAAAGTTTCAGAGACTCATATTAACATTTCATTGCAAGTCACGGAAATATCACATAACACTCCTCGTATGCTGAGCTTATCGAGATTGTTCCGCTCTCGGTGGCATACTGATGAGTAAGTTTAGGCCCGATCTTCCGAAAGGTATGTCGATTGGGGTGGAGAACTCGACGTTGATGATCCGCGGCACTCGAGCGGTTCGAGTATCCCTGCAATCACTACACCATGGCTGCGTTGGTTATCAACCGTGCTGCACACGCTTGACCTCGCCAAGAAGGTTAATCCCTGTAAGTGCAACCGAGAACACGAGCAAGAATGTAGAAGACACGATCGGAAATCGTGAAGTTGGGGTCTCACAAACCGTGGAACGGCGACTTTATTGATCTAAGCAAAACCCACCGAATATAACCGGCGGCTGCAGTATTTATAGGCTAGGGTTCGACCAAAACACGATTAGACGCGCCCTAATGGACTCTTACGGGATACAAGGCCCAAAGGCCCGATTCGGTGGCGCAGCACCGGACAGAAATCTGGACCCGACTTGTTTCGACGATTCCCAATGACTCCGGAGGAATTTTGAGGTGGGACCAGAACCATTGGAAATTTTATTTTCTCCTCTTTCCGTGCATATGTAGAACGTCGAAAACGGAGTCCGTATGCCTCCTGGGCGTCTGTTTTAAGTGGACTGCTCCTGGACTCCGAGTTGAACTCGAGTCCGAGTTGTAAACTGTTTCCGTCTACTTGTGGACGTCCCAGGTGGTTCTCCACGCTCCCAAGGCCTCCTTCCTTCACTTGTTGATCATCTCCATTATTCCTAATAACAATTAAATCATCACATAGCAATCTATTCTCAAACTCACATGCAAAAGAAGTTAAGAACGAATTCACCTGCTGATTTAATAACCGTGCCCGTGCTCTTGTGATTGGTCCTTGCAGTTCAATGCGCATATCCGCTGTTGTGATGTCCTCATCATCCTCCCCCTCTTGAATTGGAGTCGTCCTCGACTCAAGTTCATCTTCTTCTCCCAAGTACGGTCGCAAATCTGAAATGTTAAATGTAGGACTAACCCCAAAATCGGGAGGCAATTCAAGCTTATATGCATTATCATTAATCTTTTCAACGGTCTTAAAAGGACCAGCAGCTCGTGGCATAAGTTTAGATTTTCTCAAGTCGGGAAATCGCTCTTTTCTCAAATGTAACCACACCAAATCGCCTGGTTCAAGTTTTACTTCTTTTCTACCTTTACTACTTGCAATCCTATACTTCTCATTCATCATTTCAATATTTTTCTTTGTAGTTTCATGCATCTTAAGAATGAATTCAGATCGTTGTGTAGCATCCAAATTTATAGTTTCAGAAGGAGGCAAAGGTAGTAAATCAATAGGAGCACGGGGATTGAAACCATACACTACCTGGAATGGACTTACCTTTGTCGTGGAGTGAACGGATCTGTTGTAAGCAAATTCTATATGTGGTAAACACTCCTCCCACAACTTCAAATTATTTTTCAAGACAGCCCATAACATAGTGGATAAAGTACGATTAACTACCTCGGTCTGTCCATCCGTTTGTGGGTGACATGTAGTTGAAAACAGCAACTTCGTTCCTAATTTATACCACAAAGTTCTCCAAAAATGACTTAAAAATTTTGCATCACGATCAGAAACAATGGTATTTGGCACACCATGTAAACGAACAATTTCCGTCATAAATAAATAAGCAATGTGTGAGGCATTATCATTCTTATGACAAGGTATAAAGTGTGCCATTTTGGAAAAACGATCAACAACTACAAAAATACTATCCCTCCCCCTCTTAGTCCTAGGCAATCCCAAAACAAAGTCCATAGAAATATCCTCCCAAGGTACACTAGGAACAGGAAGAGGCATATAAAGACCATGTGGGTTAAGGCGAGACTTAGCTTTGTTGCAAGTAGTGCATCGTGACACGTAGCGCTCGACATCACGCCTCATCTTTGGCCAAAAGAAGTGTGTGGACAGCACGTCTTCAGTTTTCTTCACTCCAAAATGTCCCATCAAACCTCCTCCATGTGCTTTCTGCAAAAGCAATAGACAAACGGAGCTAGCTGGAACGCATAGCTTGTTAGCACGATAGAGGAGACCCTCTCGCAGCACATATTTATTCCAAGTTCTTCTTTCTCTACAATTTTCAAAAGCATCTTTGAAGTCCAAATCAGTAGGATATAATGCTTTAATTGTTTCCAAACCAAAGATTTTATGTTCAAGTTGGGACAGCATGGTATAACGCCTAGATAATGCATCGGCAATGATATTTTCCTTCCCTTTCTTATGCTTAATGATGTATGGAAACGACTCTATGAACTCAATCCATTTAGCATGTTGTTTATTCAGATTGGTTTAACACTTAAGATACTTCAATGATTCATGATCGGAATGTATGACAAACTCCTTAGACCAAAGATAATGTTGCCAAGTTTGTAATACACGGACTAAGGCATACAATTCCTTATCATAAGTGGAATAATTCAGAGAAGGACCATGAAGTTTTTCACTAAAGAAAGCAACGGGTTTACCTCCTTGTATGAGAACGCCTCCAATAGCAATGCCGCTTGCATCGCATTCTAGCTCAAAGGTCTTGTCAAAATCAGGAAGTTGTAGTAATGGTGCTTGTGTAAGCTTCGATTTGAGAGCATCAAAAGCTTGTTGCTGCTGTTCGCCTCATCGAAATGGAACTCCCTTCTTCGTTAGCTCATGTAGAGGTGCTGCAATGGTGCTGAAATCCTGCACAAAGCGTCGATAAAATCCTGCAAGACCAAGAAAACTACGAACCTGTGTGACGGTAGTTGGGGCTGGCCAGCCGGTGATTGCTGCAATTTTTGCCTCATCCATCTCAATTCCCTGCAAGGAAACCACATAGCCAAGAAACGAGACTCGATTGGTGCAAAAAACGCACTTTTCGAGGTTACCAAACAAACGTGCATCTCTCAAAACAGTAAAAACAGCACGTAAATGATCAAGATGTTCATCATATGACTTGCTGTAAATGAGGATATCATCGAAGTAAACCACCACAAATTGTCCAATGAAAGGACGTAAAACCTCGTTCAATAATCGCATAAAGGTGCTGGGTGCATTAGTTAAACCAAAAGGCATGACTGACCACTCATAAAGTCCAAACATGGTTTTAAATGCAGTTTTCCATTCATCTCCTAGTGCCATTCTAATTTGGTGGTAACCACTACGCATGTCAATTTTTGTGAAGATGATAGCACCACTCAATTCATCAAGCATGTCATCTAATCGAGGAATAGGATAACGATATCGAATGGTGATGTTATTAATCGCTCGACAATCAACACACATGCACCAACTACAATCTTTCTTAGGAACCAAAAGAACAGGAACGGAACAAGGGCTAAGGCTTTCACGAATGTACCCGCAATCCAAAAGATCTTGGACTTGTCGCTGAATTTCCTTAGTTTCTTGTGGATTCGCCCTGTATGCTGCACGATTTGGCAAACTTGCTCCTGGAATCAAATCGATCTTGTGTTCAATGCCTCTCATCGGTGGTAAACCAGGGGGTATCTCAGAGGGAAACACATCCTCAAACTCCTGCAAAAGGTTAGCAACAGCAGGGGGCAATGCAATAGACAATTCATGAAGTGAAAACATGGCTTCTTTGCAAACTAAAGCATAGCACATCCCCTTAGCATCAAATAAATCAGAAAGTTCAGATTTAGTTGCGAGTAATGATGGTGATTTTAACTTAATAACTTGCTGTTTTTCAGATTCTAATTTAGTTGCTTTGCCCTCACGAATTTTACTCTTCTCAAAATGCACAATTTCAGCAGGAGTCATGGGGAGCAAAGTGATTTTCTTTCCCTTATGCATGAGAGTATATTTATTGGTTCTACCATGATGAATAGCATCTGTATCGAATTCCCAAGGACGACCCAATAAAAGAGAACAAGCATCCATAGGAACAACATCAAAATCAGCAAAATCATGGTATGAACCAATTGAAAAATGGATTCTCGCTGTTTGTGTTACCCGAACCTTACCGCTGTTGTTGAACTATTGAATGTGGTACGGATGAGGGTGTGCTCTTGTTGTCAAACCGAGTTTCTTGACGACGTCCGTGTTTACCAAGTTATTGCAGCTACCTCCATCAATTATAGTGTGTACACGGCAGTCCTTGACGACGAGAAACATGTGGAAGAGGTTGTGTCGTTGTAGCTTGTCGTCGGTCTCCACTTTGGAGCTCAAGGCACGCTGCACAATGATGCTCCTATAGTTCTCCGTCGCCGCTGTACCAAGTACCTCTTCTTCAGTGTGTTCGTCATTTGGATCTGTAAAGTCAGTAGCAAGACAATATTCATCTTCAACATCCGAAGTACTATCATACCCGCCATCGTCGCGTGCTATGTATGCTCGTTTGCTCGGGCAATCTCTCATCATATGACCAAGTCCCTGGCAGCGGTGACACTTAATGTTGGAAGTACGACCCGTAGAAGGAGTGGACGATGAAGGCTTGAATGATGTTGCCTTGCTGCCTTCCGGCACGCGAGAAGGTGGAGCAGCAGGTATAGTTCGTTGGCCGCCATTGGGTGGTGTAGTCGCTGCACGGGGGGGCCGAAGATGGTGCTGTTTTGGATGGTGTAGTTGCTGCACGCGGCGTGAAGTTGCTCCTCGTGCGTTGTTGCTGTTGTTGTCGGCCCTGCAATTCTTTTTCTGCCAACATAGCAAGCTGAAACAATCTGTTAACAGTATCATATTCTTTGTAATCAACAATGTCCTGAATTTCACGCCTCAACCCCCCATAAAAACGAGCTATTTTATCATCCATGTCCTCTACTACCCCACAATGCAGCATACCCTTTTGTAACTCTTGATAATACTCCTCTACGGACATGTTACCTTGGTCTAAACGCTGCATTTTTGCGAAGGTCCCGCTGAAAAGATGGAGGAACAAATCGAACACGCATAGCTTCTGTCGGTACCCTAAAAACCATACACCCCCTGAAGTTACAAAGATCTCAAGGGAAGGACATCTACCCAAATTGAAGACCCTCGGGGGCCCACTTGTCAGACATAACCGGACCTGCTTCTCCAACATGGTTAACCCCTAGGTTGCCACGTGTACTGCCAGACCGGAGCTACTACCCACAAGGGTGAAGCTCCGGGCTAGGTACCGAAACGGCACCTCCGGACTTAACCCCTGACCGAGAGAAGCTCCGGACCTGACACGTGCCAGGCCACCCCGGAGCTTCCCGCTTCCCACAAGCAAGCTCCGGAGCTGCCACGCGTCCAAACGCCGGAGCTGGCCGCCCCAAGCCTCCGGGAGACATTGTAATAACTCCGGATCTTCAAAGGACAGCCGCGGACTTCAAGACCCGATTAATTATCATCAATTCCACGTTAATGACACTTAATCAGACGATCTTAACACCTGTAACAGCACTGTCGGAGCCGTTACAGGGTTATTAACAACAATTAATCTCGTGTATCAATACTAGTAACCGCCAGGGCCACATGTCGGGCCAGGCTGACTTGTAACGGTTTGTCCTTGTACTATAGAAGGACAAACCGACGATACACAAGGGGATCGGACTCTCGAACGCTCTCAAGCTCACAAGTTAATACAACACACACACACACCCGTGGAGTAGGGTATTATGCTCAGGCGGCCCGAACCACGTACACCACTGTGTCTCTCGTGTCCAATCGTGATTCACCTTCTTGAGTCTCCGCGCGCCCAAACCGAACTACAAACTCCTTCAACACTTTAGTAGTGTCAGGGGATCTGCCGACTCCAACAGTCGACAGTTGGCGCGCCAGGTAGGGGCAGCGCCTGAGATTTTCAAGAATGGTGAATTCTGCGACTGGATCATCCAACGGGCAACCTGCTGCTCAGGCTGTCGGAGGCAATCCCTCCAACATGCAGCCACCAGCAGGAGCCTCAGCACCAGCGGGAGTCATACTCCCACCACCACCATCTTCTCCGGCAAGACGTGCCGGGCAACATGATGGTGCGCTGGCGTCACATACTGCACCGGCAAGTCGTGACAACCCAGAACACGCGCTCCATGCAGCGCGTGCTCTTCTCCAGCGACCACCACCTCCGGATGCATCTCAAGGTGCCATGGAGCAATGGAGGGCTGATGTTGAGCATTTGGTCGCAGCAGCGGCCGAACGCCTCAACACCCAGGGTCCACCTCCTTCAGGGCGGGCCGCGTCGCAGCGACGGACGTTGTCTGGAAGACTTGGTCCGCATGTCTCCAACAACCGAAGACGAGCTGCGTCACAGCAAGTGACATCGTTGCCCTCTGGGGCACGACGCACCCATACTACATCTCGGCTTTCGACACATGACCTCCGGGCGGAGCTTGATCGCCGATACCGCCAACAGGATGGCCGTGTCCATATCGAGCGAGCTCGAGAAAGACGGGATGCTCAAGACCTTTCTACTCTGGAAGGAGTAGGAGGAGGCTGTTCCGCCCTAGCCATGCACCTGCGCATGGTTAGATGGCCACAGAAGTTCCGGCCACACTTGCCGGAAAAATTCGACGGGACTGTCAACCCCGTAGAATTTCTGCAGATATACTCCACTGCAATCCTAGCAGCTGGAGGAAACGAGGCCGTAATGGCCAACTACTTTCCAGTGGCCTTAACTGGGACCACCAGGTCCTGGTTTATAAGCCTTCCACCCAACTCTATTAACAGTTGGGAGGAGCTGTGCCGTCAGTTCACTGCCAACTTTGGGAGTTCATACACCCGACCGGGCACTGAACTGGACCTTTTTGCGGTCGTGCAAAAAGGAGGAGAATCTTTGCGATCATTCATCCAGAGGTTCTCTCAGGTACGTAACACAATCCCTTCTATCTCAAGCGCTTCTGTCATTGTGGCATTCAGACAGGGTGTGCGAGACAAGAAGATGTTGGAGAAGCTGGCGATCAAAGAGATCACCAGCGTCACGGAGCTCTTCAGCTTGGCTGACAAATGTGCCAGAGCTGCGGAGGGCCGTGAAATGCACTCCAAATTAGCCTTGGAGGATCATAAAAAATCTTCCAAAGAAGAAGCCGCTACCTCTGGGAGTGGCAAGAAGAAAAAGAAGACCAACGGCAAGAAGAAGCCGTCGGCCGGCACATCCAACGTTGCAGCCACTGCAACTCCTGGTGGCCGGGGGCCACGCCCCGAGAAGCGACCTCGACCGTCTTCCGAAGACGGTGGCAAATCCAAAATGTGGTGCCCCATTCACAAAACGGGCAGCCACAGGCTGGAAGACTGCCGGGAGGTCCAAAACCTTGCCGAGCGCTACCACAAGCGCCGGGAAGGGTCTCCCTTCCGACAGAGGGAGGGAAAACAAAAGGTCGATGAAGCTCCGGCTGAAGAGGAGTTAGGGTTTCAGGACCCCAAAAAGGTCCTGAAAGCCGTCTACACCTCCGTCGACGATGACTCCGACGTCTCCGACAACGAGCGTCGGAAAACCATGAACACCATCTTTGGTGGATCATGGGACATCACTTCTCGTTGTGTCATCAAGACTATGCGGCGGGATATGGCTGTTGTAGCTCCTACAGCTAGACCGGAGCCACATCGAAAGTGGATGGACACACCCATCACTTTTGATGCTTCGGACTGTCCTCAATGCATGGTCGGAGCTGGCCAATTACCCTTGATGGTATCTCCCACCATCAACAACATCCAGCTCCATCATGTCATGGTAGACGGAGGTTCGGGGCTTAATCTCATCACCTTCGGACCTCCAGCCCTCTCGACCTTTCTCCGGAGTAGGTCCGGGGGCCATTACCCCACTCGGAGCTATTACTCTCCCCGTTACCTTCGGGACCCGGGAGAAGTATCGCACCGAGAAGTTGGTCTTCGACGTCGATCAGATGAACTTACCATTCAACGCCATCTTGGGTAGACCTGCCCTGTACAAATTCATGGCAGCTGCTCATTATGGATACCTGGTGTTGAAGATGCCAACACCAGTAGGCGTTCTCCGGATCCGCGGAGATCGCACTGCCGGAGTAACTGCTCTGGAGGAACTCCACGCACTCACCACGGCGCAAGAGGAGGACTCCAGACAGGAGCAAGCTCCGAAACCCCCGAGCATTCGTCAACGAGGCTCGACCTCTGCACCCCGTGTGCAGCCAAGCGGCGACACCGACATTCCCGTCAAAGTCGTCCAAATTGGTTCCGATGCCGCTCAAACCACCCGTATATCAGGAGGGTTGAACGACAAATAGGAACTCGCGCTCATCACTTTCCTCCGGGCTAACGTTGACGTGTTTGCTTGGCAACCGTCACAAATGCCTGGGATCCCCAGGGAAGTGATTGAGCACAATCTGAAGATTTACCCCGACGCTCGGCCTGTGCATCAGAAACCTCGGAAGCAATCTGTGGAGCGACAGAACTTCATCCGACAATAAGTGAAGAAGTTGCTCGAAGTCGGATTCATCCGAGAAGTCTTCCATCCAAAATGGCTGGCAAACCCAGTCGTTGTGCCCAAGGCCGGCGGGAAACTTCGGATGTGCATCGACTACACCACACTGAATAAGGCATGTCCAAAAGATCCATTCCCACTACCTAGAATAGATCAGATAGTGGATTCCACCTCCGGGTGCGAGTTACTGTGTTTTCTAGACGCATATTCTGGATATCATCAAATCAGGATGTCTAGGGAGGATGAAGAGCATACTTCATTCATCACAGTAGATGTATTGTATTGTTACACAGCCATGCCTTTTGGTCTCAAGAATGCAGCTTCAACTTTTGTACGAGCTATGTACAAAACTTTCGAAGAACTCATCAGAGACATAGTGGAAGTGTACGTCGATGACATCGTGGTCAAAGTCAAGAACAAGGAGTCCCTCTTGGACACCTTGCAGGCTGTCTTTGACAAGCTGCGGGCCACCCGCACGAAGCTAAACCCAGACAAGTGCGTCTTCGGGGTTAGTTCCGGAAAGCTTCTTGGTTTCCTGGTAAGTCACCGGGGCATAGAGGCTAATCCGACGAAGATAAAAGCCATTGAAGACATGCGGCCACCAACCCGCATCAAAGACGTCCAAAAATTAACTGGATGTCTAGCAGCCCTCAGCCGGTTCATTTCAAGACTGGCGGAAAGAGCACTTCCCTTCTTCAAGTTACTGAGGAAGTCCGGACCATTCCAATGGTCTGAAGAAGCAGAGAAGGCATTCCAGGAGCTGAAACAGTTCCTCACCACCCTACCAGTCCTGGTAGTTCCGAACCCTGGTGAGCCTTTGTTGCTTTACATTTCAGCTACTGACAAAGTTGTCAGTATGCCTTCGGGAGGGTCCGGAGGTTCCTGAAAGCGGGTCTGGGTCCCAGCTCCCAGACTCAAACCCACAAGAAGCCACTTCAGAGGACTCGGACCTTTCCGAGAGGGTCCAGGTCATTTCTGAAGAAGCTCCGGGTTCCTCCACTCAGAACCCTGAGGTTCCCGAAGAGAGTCTGGACCCCTCCGAGAGGGTCCGGATCAATGAAGAGGAAGCTCTGGACCCCTCCGGGAGGGTCCGGACCATTCAACGCCCGGTATACTTCATCAGTGAAGTGTTACATGATGCCAAGACTCGATACCTAGAGGTGCATAAACTGCTTTATGCAGTTCTTATTGCCTCAAGGAAGCTTCGACACTATTTCCAAGCTCACAAAGTCTCAGTGGTGACCTCATATCCACTTCGAGTGATCCTGCATAATCCCAATTCAACTGGGAATATTGCAAAGTGGGCAGCGGAATTGGCTGAATTCGATCTTGAATTCATTCCGAGACATGCAATCAAGAGTCAAGCGTTGGCAGATTTCGTGGCAGAATGGACTCCCTCTCCATTAAACCCTGGGGGCCCCAGCGAGCAGAAGACGGAACCTCAAGTTCCAACCTTCACTAAGCCTCATTGGACCCTTTACTTCGACGGCTCCATGCAGAAGCAGGGAGCCGGAGCTGGAATCCTTCTCCTCGCACCAACCGGGGAGAAGGTGAAATACATGGTACACCTTGACTTCAAGGCAACCAACAACATGGCGGAGTACGAAGCACTCATCTATGGATTAAAGGTGGCACTATCATACGGTGTCAAGCAACTGCTGGTCAAAGGAGATTCACAACTCGTCATCAAGCAGGTGAAGGGTGAATGCTCCTGCAATAATCTCCAGCTGGCTGCTTACCTCCTTGAAGTCCAGAGGCTTCAGAAGGACTTCGAAGTCCTAGACCTTCATCATGTTCAGCGTGCTCACAACGCTGAAGCTGACGAACTCTCGACCAAGGCGTCAACTGGAGCTCCGGCTCCTGACGGAACCTTTGTCCAGAGGTTGTCAAAACCCACAGTTCAGCCTGCCGAACTGAACGAAGGGGGCGAGATCAGCATCCCGAAGCTGACGGTCCCGATGGCCCTGTAACCATGGCAGCCATCAAGGGTCGTAGGTGCTGCCGGAAGCTCCGAGCAACCCAGCACGCAAGACTCAAATGCTCAAGTAAGTTCCGATGCATGGATCTCGGAGATCCGGAGCTACTTGAAAGACAACATCCTTCCTGACGATGATGTATCCGCTGACCGGGTAGTCAGATTGGCTAAAAGATACACGTTGGTAGAAGGGGATCTCTACCGGCGCGGTGCCAACGGCATCCTAATGCGGTGCATCACAAGGGAAGAAGGCTGCGAGCTGCTCGCAGAAATCCATGGAGGCGAGTGTGGGAACCACGCATCTTCCCGCACGCTGGTCGGAAAGGCCTTTCGGCACGGCTTCTACTGGCCTACAGCGCTCCAGGATGCCACTGAGCTAGTGAAGAAATGCAAAGCATGCCAATTTCATGCAAAGCAAATTCATACACCCGCTCAGTCCTTACAAATGATACCTCCTACATGGCCTTTCGCTGTGTGGGGGATGGACATCTTGGGACCCTTCCCAAGAGTCGTCGGAGGTTACAAGTTCCTGTACGTCGCCATTGACAAGTTCACCAAGTGGCCGGAAGCTACTCCTGTTGTGACGATCAACAAACAATCTGCAATCAATTTTCTACAATCCATCGTGAGCAGATTCGGAGTCCCAAATAAGATCATCACCGATAATGGGACTCAATTCACAAGCTCCGCATTTCAAGGATATTGCGAAGACCTCAGCATACAAGTTTGCTACGCTTCTGTAGCTCATCCTGCCAGCAACGGGCAAGCCGAGAGAGCAAATGCAGAGATCCTTAAAGGACTCAAAACACGCACTTATGAGCGCTTGAAAAAGCACGGAGCCAATTGGATCGAAGAGCTTCCGCCCACTCTATGGGCCAACAGGACTTCTCCAAGTTGGGCAACCGGAGAAACACCCTTCTTTCTGGTGTACGGAGCTGAAGCGATCCTTCCTCCGGAAATCACCTTGGGTTCCCTCCGAGTCCGGACCTTCGACGAAGCCGCGCAGGACCAGCTCCGGCGTGAAGACCTAGACCTCCTTGAGGAGGGAAGGTGCCAAGCAGCTGTTCGGAATGCCCGATACCGCCAAGCTCTACGGCGCTATCACCAGCGGCATGTACACAACCGACAGCTCGAGGAAGGCGATCTCGTGCTACGGAGAATACTATCCAGAGAAGGGCAAAACAAACTCTCCCCCGGCTGGGAAGGGCCCTTTCGAGTGATCAAAGTATCCCGTCCCGGAAGCGTTCGCTTGGCTACCGAGGATGGGACACCTCTCCCAAATCCTTGGAACATCGAGCACCTCCGTAAGTTCTACACTTAATTCCACGGAGGTGAGTCTTAAGTAACTTGAAATGTATGTTATAGAGTCATTGTACAGAGTCGGGTAGTTCCTCCGGGAGAGCAGCCGAACCTTTCCCGAAAGGTTTGAAAAGCTCATGCAACACTTGATACAGTCTCCGGACTAGAAGTGTGGCTAACTACCCTGGGTCAAACGAGAAACCAAACACACTTAGCCTGGTTCCGTACCCTAAGAGTGTACTTGTTTCCCCTGTACCCCGGACCTATAATGAAAGACATCTTCATGTGAAATAGACTCAACGTGCATTCATTTTTGCATAGGCTCGACATTTTTATTTTTCTCTTTCTTGTCTATAACAGAAACGTGCAATTCTTAAGAAGTTCTAGTTTGACCGGTTTACGTACGATTCGAGTTGGATTGTCGGATTTTTTAGATTTAAACATCGTCTGTGGCCAACTCGCCTGAAAGCCGCCAAGCCATTCTAGGGCCGGAGTGCGCTATCGACTTAGCCTGGTCAAGCACCCTAAGTACGCCACTCTACCTACATCCCGGCAGGCCAAAGTAAGGTGGGTCCATGGACAGTTGGATCCAAAAGAAAAGACAATTCATCCAGTCGTATTAAAAATCGTGTTCAACTTGAAATTTTCTTGAGAACCGTAAGCCGCGACGAAGTTATAGACAAGGAACGAATTTTACTATTTTTCTTAGCTTAAGTGTGCAGGAAAAATGAACCCTACGTTGATGGAGAAAAACCGGAGCTAACCAAGCTCCGACTCCCACCAGGGCGTCAACCGTCGGCGTTGACTAAAAGATGGTGAGAAGACCCTATCACTAGAGTCTGTTGCCAACAAACCAAGTGTGGCAAAGGTCAGTGCCGGAGCTGCTAAGCTCCAACACCTTGGAGTATTAACTATCGACGCTCAACGTGTTGATAGGGCCTATTGCCGGAGCTACTAAGCTCCAGTGATGGACAGTGCCGGAGCTTCTAAGCTCCGACAACTTTAGGGGACCTTCACTATCAAAAACTTCGGACCTAAATTCCACAAGTTCGAAGCAAATTCGTCTTCAACAAAACTCAACATCCTTTTGGTACATGTCCACAATCAAATTGTGCACATCTATCAGGGGGCCAAGTGAAGATAAAGATGTTGAAGACAAAAGAATGAAATTCGCAAAAAAGTGGGGATTTCATTTCATCTGAAGACCGGAGATTACATCTGGAGACAAGGGATTACAAAATTGAGGAAGAAGAGAAGATACAAGTAAAGGCTAAAAGAGACGGTCCTAGACCCTATGGAAGAACTCGGCGACCTTCTGGGCGACCTCCGACACGCTGGCTCGGGTAGCTTCGCCTTCTCCTTCGACGGGGCCTTCAAGCACCGGGTCCAGAGGAAATCGAGGGTTCCGGCTGGTGTAGCACGTCAACACATATTCTGTGACGTTCCTAGCCAGGGATTGCCCCTCGACCTCCAGTTGGTCCGCGATGACGTCGCCCACCTTGGAGAGCTTGTTGCCCGCGGCGCTCAACGCTTGCAACGCAAGGTCCGGCTCCGGCTCCGGATCATCCGGGAGCACGGGGCTGAAACCCATCGGCGCCAGCGCATCGTCGACCTTGCCCAGGAACTCCCAAATCTGTAGGGAGTCCGCCTTCCTCAAGTTCTTCATCTCCTCCAGGGATCTCCGGGCCGCCGTCAGCTCCGAATTCTCGCGGGCGAGGCGCTCAACTTCTTTGGCGTTTTGCTGGATCTTCGCAGCAACCCGCTTCTCAAGTCTTTCGAGGTCCTCCTCCCGGAGGTGGATCTTATTCCGGCGGTCGACCAGGTCCTTCTCCCTAGCCTCCACTTTATTCTCCCGGGTGATAAGGGCACACTCGTATTCGTAGAGTTCCTGCCCCCGCACCCAGGTCTTCTCCTCTTCCTCGAGGCAGCGCTCTTCCAATTTTTTAGTGCGCTCCTCGAGGCCCTTGTCCGCCAGAGCTGTTTTCTCGGCGAGCTCTTCTTCCCGTCGCAAGACGTCATCCCGTAGCTCCAGGAGTTTTTGCTCCTCATCCTCGAGCCGTCTTTCCCTTCCTTCAAGTGCCTCTCGGCGCTTGATAAGTGCGGTGCTGATGGCCTCGAGCTGATCGAACCGAGCTTTGGCCGCGTCATTAGCAGCCTTAGCTTGGTCATGGAACTCCCGGGATTGAGCGTCAAGGGCGTGGGTCATGCTCTCCCTCTCGTCCAGCAGCTCACCCCAGAGCTCCAGGCGGATCTTCTCCCGCTTGATCCATTCCTTGTCATCCGCAAGCCTCGACTGCGCCAGCTTAGTCTCGAAGTGGAGCCGATTACGCCACCGCCTAAGGGTTTGGCGCTCCTCTTCAAGAGCCTTGCTGTCGTGGAAGAAGGCCAGTTGGACCTGACGTAGACTGGAGCAGGCGTTGTCGATGGACATCGACAGAGAGATGGGCTCCGGACCTGCTGGGGTCTCTTCCGCTGGTTCCAGCGGGTCTTCACTTACAAAAATTGGGTCCCACTCTACGAGAGTGGAACCCCGAGCTTCCAAAGCGCTAGGGCCCTCCACCGGGATGGCCTCATTCGCCACCGAAGGAGGTCCCGCCACCAAGTCTTCATTTGCCCCCTCAGGCTGGGGGCCGGCGACTTCGTTCAGGCACTCTGGCTCTGCCACGGGTACCATCGACGTCGTCGCCTCCACTGGCTCCGGCCGGGACACTTCTTCTGAGGGAGGCTCAAGCTCCCTCGCCTCTTCAGCCACCGGCTCTGCGGGCGGCGCTCCAACAATCACCGGCTCTGCGGCCGGCGCTCCAACAATCACCGGCTCTGCGGCCCGAGCTTCAGAAGTAACCGGCTCAACTACCGGAACTACTTCAACTTCCGGCACGCATGCCGAGGCTTCAGCCACCTCCGGCCCAATCGCCGGGGCTTCAGCACTGTCCGGCTCCGAAGCCGGGACTGGTACTTCCTCCGACTCAACAGCCGGAGCTTCTACTACTGCAGCACCAAGACCCGGAGCTTCCACTTCCGGGACGGGTGCCACTGGCGCATCTTCATTCCCGTGGTCCGGCGCTACCACGGGAACTTCCGGAGACGAGTCGAGGTCCATGACCACGGCAGTCGGCGCCGGAGCCCTCGCAGCCTCCGCTCGGGGCGGCACCGGAGCTGGAGCAGAAGCCCTCGCAGCCTCAGACACTGTGGCTGAGGGCGGAGCTTCACTCCCCTTCTTGGGAACGCTGCAGATAAAGAACGAAGAAATTGAGCAAATAGATGCTACAATTAAAAGTTAATCGAGGTAAGAAAGAAAAATTACCTTGGGAGGCTCACGCACCAGCTTGCGCGGAACCTCTTTCCCGGACGATCCGGGCTGGCCACGGTCGGCATAGGAGCTCCGGGAGGACTCCCAGGACTTGCCGTAGCCGCGGGCGTTTCCTGGGTCGGAGCTCTCCTTGATCGGGAGGAACTCCTGGACCTGGAGGCCCTCACCGCTTCTGGTGCCGGAGACGCGCGCCCGGAGCTAGCACCATGAGAGGGATCCACCGCGGGGGCAGTCGCGCTCCGGGAGGATCCCACCGCCGGAACAGTAACGTTCCGGAAGGACCCCACCACGGGGACAGTCGCCACGACGGCGGAGGATCTTCCTTCCTGAGGACGGGGAACTGGGGGGGGGGGGGGTGGCAGGCCCGACGGACCTTCCGTCAGCATGTCGCAGCTTTCTCTTCCGGCTCTCCGGCTCCTCCGCCAGCTCCTTGCCCTTGCCGATGACCTCAGCTCTTGGCTGTGAGACAGGGGCGGAGCCATCTCCGGACAACCCGGGGATCGCCAACCGGGTAGTTGATCTTCTCTCGACGACACCAAGGTCGTCAAGCGCGGGCATCTTCCGCCGGAGCTCCCTGCTGAACTCAACTTCCACGTTCAGAGGGAGGAAAGCCGGCGGCGGAGTCAAGTAATCTCCGTCAACGTCGATGCCGTGCTGGAATTTCTTGAGGTGAAACTCCAAGGTCTTCCCCACCATGCTGGACTTCAACCCGGTCTCAACCCGGTCCTCGTCCATCACGCTGTTGAGGGCCCAGGCGAGCTTCTCCCTCCTCTTCAGCGGCGCCCACCTGTTGGACAGGAAGTTGCAGAACACCGCCTGGGGAGTCAATCCTCCCTCCACACATTGGCGAATTTTGGTCAAGATAGGGTCGAAAGCTCCCGCCAGCACCGAAACTTCGCTCCATACCGACGTGTCAATGCCGGGCAGGCCGTCTGGTAACTCCAACCGCTCATGCTCTTCCACCCGGACGACTACCCAATCTTTCTTCCAGTCATCCCACTTCCCGGAAGGGAATGACCGGAGGTACTTGAATGGGCACTTCTTGCGCTTCACGAAGTAGTAGAAGCCAAGATACTCATCGCATCGGCCGGTGGTTTGGACGGTGAAGAAGGTTCGGAAGAGCTCGATGCAGGGAGGGATGCCCACCCACATCTCGCAGAAGTGGACAAAGATGGACACAAGGAGAATGGAGTGAGGGCCAAGGTGGTACAGCTGCAGACCATAGAAGTCCAGCAGCATCAAGAAGAAAGAAGAAAACGGAGGGATCAGCCCCACCATGGCGTACGAGGAAAAGTATACCATCTCGCCAGAGTGCTCCTTTTTAAAGGGAAGCTCTCCGCCGGCGCGGACCGAACGGTTGAAGAAGTCCGAAGACCACCCCATGAGGGCCCGGACCTTCTTCAGATCGCTGTCCGTCTTCAAGCGACTCTCACGCAGACCCAACTCCATCGCAGCACAGCTAGGCAAGAGAAGAGGAGCAAAGTACAAGTCGGGAGTTTGAGCGCAAGAACAGATGGGAAGCGTAAAGAACTCCCGACTGTGCGCTTTCCTTCTTAAGTAAGCCCTCGTAACGCTTGGATGGAAACTGCAGGAGAGTCAAGGATACTACTCAAGAATTCAACCCTACCGATGACAAGAGGGCCCGGGACCACCCTGACGATCAAGTCGAGGTTCTTACCCAGGCGAACAGTTGTCATCACGAGGCGGGAAACCCAAAGGCGGCGACCTGACAAGGCGCGCGGAACCGATACGGTTTTCGTATCGGGAACCGGCGACCTTCAATTGCGAGAGATCCGCACATCAAAGATCCTATCTGCCGCCTGAGGTGCGCCACACGTCGGAACTTAACCGTAAAGCCCTGCCAACGGCACCTCCGAAGACCCTTGAAGACCCAGTTCAAGAGTCGCGAGTGTGGACCCACCTCCGACGGAATGACTTCACCCCGGTGACTTTCCCCGGAGGTAGGTCCAGGGGGCCACTGTCGGTACCCTAAAAACCATACACCCCCTGAGGTTACAAAGATCTCAAGGGAAGGACATCTACCCAAATTGAAGACCCTCGGGGGCCCACTTGTCAGACATTACCGGACCTGCTTCTCCAACATGGTTAACCCCTAGGTTGCCACGTGTACTGCCAGACCGGAGCTACTACCCACAAGGGTGAAGCTCCGGGCTAGGTACCGAAACGGCACCTTCGGACTTAACCCCTGACCGAGAGAAGCTCCGGACCTGACACGTGCCAGGCCACCCCGGAGCTTCCCGCTTCCCACAAGCATGCTCCGGAGCTGCCACGCGTCCAAACGCCGGAGCTGGCCGCCCCAAGCCTCCGGGAGACATTGTAATAACTCCGGATCTTCAAAGGACAGCCGCGGACTTCAAGACCCGATTAATTATCATTAATTCCACGTTAATGACACTTAATCGGACGATCTTAACACCTGTAACGGCACTGTCGGAGCCGTTACAGGGTTATTAACAACAATTAATCTCGTGTATCAATACTAGTAACCGCCAGGGCCACATGTCGGGCCAGGCTGACTTGTAACGGTTTGTCCTTGTACTATAAAAGGACAAACCGACGATACACAAGGGGATCAGACTCTCGAATGCTCTCAAGCTCACAAGTTAATACAACACACACACACACCCGTGGAGTAGGGTATTACGCTCAGGCGGCCCGAACCACGTAAACCACTGTGTCTCTCGTGTCCAATCGTGATTCACCTTCTTGAGTCTCCGCGCGCCCAAACCGAACTACAAACTCCTTCAACACTTTAGTAGTGTCAGGGGATCTGCCGACTCCAACAGTCGACAGCTTCCTTTAATCTATCCCATGATGGAGGATCAGTTCTAGTTTTAACAAGTTCATTCCACCATATGATAGCAAAGTCCTTAAACTCACTAGTGGCTTGACGAACTCTATGTTGTTCAGGAACAAGATGGGAATCAAATTTTTGCTATACTGTCATCTCCCAATCAAGATAAGCCTCAGCATCATAAGCACCAGAAAAAGAGGGTATAGTAAATTTCACTTTAGCAAAATGATCATCAGGAGGGCGGTTATAATTGTTATGATTATTACCTCCCATACCTCGACGATAAAGTGGCAGTCTTGGCTGATTACTGTGATCTTCCAGTTCATCATAAGCATTGTCTTCTTGTCTTCCAGCGAGAGGCAACCGTGCCTCAAAAGTATTCATCCGAAGAGCAAGGTCATCCAGTTGGCGAGTCAAGTTCGCCAATGACTCCTCCGTTGCTGCGTTGTATTTGGCGAACATATCACGTAACTCAACATGTTGAACACATTCGTCATTATTTTCTTCTCCTGCCATTGTTAGTAGGAAACAAAAGACAACAAAAAAAATGTTATCCCTATCAACTACAGTGACAATGTGGAAGGTGGAAGAAAATAATCTCTCTCGCTCAAGCGTCTTACCACGCTCTTACAAGTGTTCTTACCGACACAGCAGGTGGTGTGGACGGTGAGATGAACCAATGAAGCGTGGGGTGATTGCAAAGGTACCTGTTATGCTCAAGAGAAAGGTGGAGCTTGGATGGCACAATATGGTGGCTAATAAACAGAAAATCGTTAACAGCTAAACAAAGTTGAATAAGTATTCAATGTAGGAAACTGTTGCTGGTCAACTGAGTGCCCTAGAGTCTAGCACAACACAAGGAAGTATCAAAGCAAAAGAAAGACAGAATGATATAACCAAACAAAAAGCACCAAGTGGTATAGGCCAATTGCTTTAATATGCGTGCTCTTCACTATTTTTTTTTCTTTTTTGTAATATTTTTTTGATATTTTTTCTTTACTCAGTAGCACAAATATAGGAAGCACACAAATTTTCAGCTCAATTGGATGTAATATGCGGCCTATAGAAAATCAAGAAGATTCTTTAAAATTCGTGTTGAAACTTCGGAGGCCGGATAGCCTATCTTCCGAGGGGAATTTGGGCAATCTAATTTCGCCGAACGCGGCTACGCGGCGGAAAATCAGATGCGAAATTTCGCGTTGATGAATTTGAAAAAAAAAAATCGCCCGATTTCGAGTTCGTATGCGAAAGTTATGGCTGTTTTAAGGTAGGTTATCCGAGTTACGATTTTTTAGATGTTGATTCCAACTCGGTTTGAGAACAGAACTCGCAATCGGATACGAAAAAGATCGGGAATTTGCACAGCAACTAATGGGGTGGTGTGTGATGATTCAAGGATGAATGGCACAAAGATTTGTCACCTAATCTAGGGCTGGCGATGCGGGAGTTCACGCAAGGCGGCTAGCTAGGGCAAACCGATGAACGTGGTGGATCGGTTTGTTATTTAGGGATTGTGGAATAGGTGTCGAATAGCAAGAAAACAAGGACGAAACACGATAACTAGGACCCAATAACACAAAGCTAAACCAGCAACAAGACTCAACCACACTAATGCAAACTCAACAATGCAAACTGAAAAACGAAACTGCAGGCACTATAGTCTGGGAAGCGGTAAAAACGATTTAATTTTTTTTTGGTGGCTTTTCTGTGGACTCTAGGTACGAAACAAAATCGATCTAATAGAAGGAAGGAAAACAAAGATACCTCACGGGCAACCTGGAAATCTGATACCAATTGATGAGTAAGTTTAGGCCCGATCTTCCGAAAGGTATGTCGATTGGGGTGGAGAACTCAACGTTGATGATCCGCGGCACTCGAGCGGTTCGAGTACCCCTGCAATCACTACACCACGGCTCCGTTGGTTATCAACCGTGCTGCACACGCTTGACCTCGCCAAGAAGGTTAATCCCTGCAAGTGCAACCGAGAACACGAGCAAGAACGTAGAAGACACGATCGGAAATCGCGAAGTTGGGGTCTCACAAACCGTAGAACGGCGACTTTATTGATCTAAGCAAAACCCACCGAATATGACCGGCGGCTGCAGTATTTATAGGCTAGGGTTCGACCAAAACACGATTAGACGCGTCCCTAATGGACTCTTACGGGATACAAGGCCCAAAGGCCCGATTCGGTGGCGCAGCACTGGACAGAAATCTGGACCCGACTTGTTTTGACGATTCCCAATGACTCCGGAGGAATTTTGAGGTGGGACCAGAACCATTGGAAAGTTTATCTTCTCCTGTTTCCGTGCATATGTAGAACGTCGAAAACGGAGTCCGTATGCCTCCTGGGCGTCTGTTTTAAGGTGGACTGCTCCTAGACTCCGAGTTGAACTCGAGTCCGAGTTGTAAACAGTTTCCATCTACTTGTGTACGTCCCAGGTGGTTCTCCACGCTCCCAAGGCCTCCTTCCTTCACTTGTTGATCTTCTCCATTATTCCTAATAACAATTAAATCATCACATAGCAATCTATTCTCAAACTCACATGCAAAAGAAGTTAAGAATGAATTCACCTGCTGATTTAATAACCGTGCCCGTGCTCTTGTGATTGGTCCTTGCAGTTCAATGCGCGTCTCCGCTGTTGTGATGTCCTCATCACATACCTTACCTCTTACCTGACGTCGGAGTGTCGTTACAGAAATAATAACATATAAGTTAGTTTACCACCTGTATATCTTATACTAATAATACTCCTTATACGGGCATATAGCTAATTCCTCACTCATATAATCCTAAGTTTTTTGAAAATATGCTCTTTTCAAGCACACTGTTCCCAATGATGCTCTGATACCATGCCTGTGGGGACCGGAATCCCGACATCCAAGGATTTCATTGGGTGGTGCCGTGCGATGCGGCACCCAACAGTATACAAGAATAGAACGAGAATAAAATACAATACTAAGTATTTGATTTATAAACACACCGGAAGTTTTGCAATATGTAACATAGGAAAGAAGTATATATATCATACTATGCTCTCAGCACTAGCCATGCATGAGTAGAGTTGTCCATGCCCTCGGACGGTTTACACTAGCAGCACTCATAGATATCGGCGACGTGCAGGGCTTCCACTTAGCTGTAAATTCTAAAGGGGTAAGGCATCATCGTTAGGCCCTTCATCAACGGTATAACCTGCAAAAACTCGTTAACTTCAAACGTGAGCTTAAGGCTCAGCAAGACTGACGTGTCTCACTAGACATATGCAAGGTAAAGTCTAACCATACATAAGGAATAGCATAAAGAGACTCGCCTACAAGTGGATCCTTATTATCATGTTTTAAGTAGAAAATGACATTCTTCAGGCACGGGACATCATAGCCTCCACAATCAAACAAGAAACACTTTGCTGATGATATGACATGCCCAAAGCACATAATGCTATTAAAGCTAAAGTATGGGGAAACTGTAAGCTTTTAATTGTGCTATCTCTAAGCCACACAAGGTTGCAAAGCAATTATAATTCAATACATCATTTTCTTCTAGATTCTTCGGTATTTACTACGTCACAACAGCAACGGACATGTGGTACTCAAATAACCACGAGGGACGGTGATTGCAATCAGGACACACTCGGACTGCACGACATGCACGCCTGTGTGGGAGACACCTACGTGCTCTCCTCCCCGCGTCATAAGCGGCCACCTTTCACTGAAGACCCCAATGTCGACAAACCACTTCATCCCAAGCAAAAGGTCCCCTACACGGACACGTCGAAGTTGCCCGCTAGAAGATTTACACCTTTATGCCTTCGCATCTCCATTCAAGGACAACCAAGGAGTCTCCACACTACAGTCTGGAGTTACATCAGTTTATTGGGCCCATATCCCATTATGCAACTGGTACTGTTCAAGCTTGCCCAACGGTGCCGCATACGGCACAGTCCTCAAGTGACACGGGCAGGGCTATGCGCCCGAGACTCCATCTCGTCGACTCCTATTCCCCCTGACCGGTCTCGTATTTATTTCATAAGCCATTCTTTCATCTTTCACCCTCATATGAATTGTTATTCCTATCTCGCGAGTAGATTCCAACTACTCGACTTCTACCGGTATATCTACAACATTAGCATTGGCAGTTCTACACGTCAAGCTGTAATCTTTTCAGCCCTCCCATAGGATTTGTGGATATGCAGTTGGGGTATCAAACACCTTATACGTAATGCACAATATCAACTGAAAACGTAAGTGAATAAAACTGGAAAAACTTTGAAAAGCTCTTAAATGCAAACCGGGGCTTGCCTTAGTTTGCGAATCGATTAAATGTCAATTGTTAGTGGTCCTTCTCTAAAGACTCCGCCAAGGACTTCAAGTGGACACCCTGGCCTTCTCCTCCAAGTGACACTTCTCGTCAATATTGATCACTACATGACATGCATATAGAATCTATATGAATGCTAGTGAAATTATAATGTATATATAGTTCATAAGCTTCTAACTATGGTTATCGTGAGTGAGTGATCTTAGTTGGCTTTGGGATTTTTTATGGTAGATGTTACGGACTACAAGGAAGACTCTTGCAAAGAACAGGAGATGATCAAAGAAGTTTGTTGTTCCTAAAAATTTTGGTAAGCAATAACCATCTCTAAATTTTGGTTGAAATTTTGGAGACCTATCATGGCTACCAGTGGTTGTATCATGTAGAGGGGGTCTCACTGGTTCTAGGAAAATTTGTTTTCACAATTTTCTAAGTTTCTGTGAAAGAGATATTGATTTCTAAAGTTGCTAGGAATTTCTGGAATTATTTTATAACTGAATTAAGTTTTTCAATTAACATTCAGATTGGGATATGAATTTGGGCAAGGATATCAGGTCTAATAAATCTGAAATTTTTATAGGAGCTAGGAAATGACTAAATCAAGGTTCAGTTATAATTTGGGACATAACAAAGCAACTGGACATCTGTAATAATTCAATGAAAAAAAATTTAATTGAATTATACAGAAAGTCATACAGTTTTTTTATAGCAAACTAACTGTACAACTTGAAATTTCAAATCATAAGGGTTATACAGGATTTTACTTGAGATTTTTAGAGCAAGGATACTAAGAGAAATTGAATTTAGAAGTTTGATTAAATTCCTGGTTACAGTTCTAATTTATAACTGAACAGCAGAAATGAATTTGGAATTTGATTAGGTTATACAGGTTAAATGGCTCCTAAACATTTTCTGGTAACCAAGAACAGGAAATTGTATTTTATGTGAATTTTGGGGATGTTTCCAGTGGAAGGTTCAGCTGGGAAAAATCTATTTGTATTTGGAAAGATAGCATTCTACAGAATTGAAAACTAGTTTTCATAGATCCCAATTGATACTATCAGAAACTAGAGCTCAAGGGATTTCAAACAAAATTTGTTAAGATTTTTGGAGCAATCTACATAGAGATATGCATTTTTGAAGTTGGGCAAAGTTTCTGGAATTAGAAAAACAGAATTGAATCAGTGACAGGGGGACCCGCTGTCAGGTTCATCTTCTACCTCAAGCCAGAACCGAACTGGGAGCCATACAGTGACTTCCCGCGGCCGTTCCAGCTGCTAGAGGCATTAAACAGCAACGACACAAAAAAGGAAAAATGTTCCTTCTATCTTGGAACACCCGTATGACAACATGGCCAGCCCGGACGACGAGCGGACGGTTGCCAGCGTCGATGGGGGCAGCGATGTTAAGCTCGGGCATGTCGGTCTAGCTCGGCAAGACATCATTTTTTATGCAGTTTGCGCCAGGAGTATCGTGGCCATCCCAGGAGCACGATGGTGAAGCTTAATTGTGAGGAAAACGGCCGGAGCATAGAGTTTGACGGTGAACCATGCTCTTTCAATGGCGGTAGCGGAAAACTCGTGATTCTCGAGCTATGGTCTACCATTTTAGGTAATTCCAGTTCGAGGTGGTGCGCAAGGGAATGAAGAAACTATTTGGTAGAAATTGTGAAGAGTGATTAAGTGTGGAATCTGAATTGAATGAAAAACTTAGCTAGTTCATAAGCTTCGACCGAGAGTAAAACTTGGATAACTTGCTCGATACTCACATAAATGCGGAACGGCTTTCACCGTTAGTTATAGGGTGCCTGGGCGCACTTTCTTGCTGTTGGAGTCGAAGACCGAAACGGCTCGCAGCATCCTGGCACCGTGGAACAGAGACGGCGCACGACGACTTCGGCGGCGAGCTCCAGTTTGGTTTGCTGTTTAGAGCTCGGTGAGAGGACCTTCCGGTTGGCCGGCAACGGCCGCGCAGCGCTGGCGGTCAGATTTTCGAGCACGGGAGCAAAACTGGAGCAGGGCTTCGACTCAGCGTGAGGAAGAAAAATCAACCGTAGAATTGATAAGGAGGAGCAGGGAGTGATATTTGTAGGAAGTTGGAGGAGGGGCTGCTCGCGCCGTCGCGCTGGTGCATGCCGTCACTGTGTCGAGCAGGCAGAGAAAGACTGAGGCGGTAATTCGTTTGACTGGCTGACATGCGGGCCCCAATGCTTCATCTCTCCCTCTTCTCTGTTGTCTAAAATTCCACCTCAAACATTTCTCAAAAATTCTCAAAATTTGCAGGCAGGCTAAGAAAAATATGAGGAATCCAAATCTGCAAATCAGATTTCGAATTGGACACAGTTTGTTTGAAATTCAAATTAATATTTGAATTCAAACCTCTCCAATGACATCATTGAAATAAATAGTAACTGAGGTTCATAAATCCCCAAATTTGAAGCAAATATTCTTGAACCATAAAGGGTATTAGGAAAAATTTTGAGTTGGTTCGGACAAGGTTAAGTGCAATGTTCAACTTCAAAATTGACGAGGATTAAACCCTCTGTATGTGTCCAAATAATTGGAAGACGTGCTTCAAAAATCTTGAAACTTCACAAAGAAGCTATTTAGAATATTAGAAGGCCATGGAAAAATTTATAGCATTAGTTTTGAATATTTTTGATTGGGCCAAATGTACAGTAGCATATTCAATTTGTAACTAATTTGAATATATATTTGGTACTGCATATTAATTTGACCCAGCAATCTCCATTCAAATAATTCCAAAATTTGCAGAGAGGTCAATAGAATTAATCTAAGATTATGGTGAAGTCCATTCCCCATGTTAATAAAATTTAAGCATGAGTGCAAGAAAATATTTGATGAGATCAAGTTCATAAGCATAGCTATATTTGATCTCCATTAGGGTTGATAACCAATTTACAACTGAACTTCATATGAAGGAAAACGTGGGATTTTACAAGAACCCCAACAAGTCTCTTGCATTTGTTTCTCTGCGTGATATGTCTAGCTCTGGACAATCTTTGTCTAGCAATACACTTGCTTTGCTGTCTTCACTAACCCCGGAACAGGTTGAAGAATTTCCAGAAGAGGAGGTAGCACTCATCTCTACTCGGTTCTCAAAAGCACTGCAAAATGTGAGAACTAGAAGTAGAGGAAGCTTTGGACCTCAACAAAGCTTTGAATGTGGTAAGACAGGACACTTTCGTATAGATTGCCCTAACCTTTCAGGTTCTACTACAAGTGATGAAAAGCATAATAAAGTAAAGTCCTCTTCTGGCAACATCAACAAGAAAAAGAAGGGTTTTACAGGACGGAAACTAATAAACAGTTTCATCACCGCACTTCAAGAACTTGGCTCAACTGATGTAGACATTGGAAGTGGTGAAGGTGAAGATGATGTGGCAAACTTGTGTTTCATGGCGGGAAAATCAAGAACAAGTATGGAGGATGCATAACACAACAGTGACAAAGAAGAGGTATGTCCTACTTGTAATGTAATCTGTGATGCTATTTCTCATGCAACTGTTATTGTTAAGAAAAAGGACAAAAAGCTTAGGGACAATGCTGTTAAAATGGAGTCACTAGAATCTGAAATTAATTGTTTGAAAACCTTGATTCCTAGCGATGATTCTTGTTCCTCATGCGATTTAATATATGAAAAATTGTCCTCCTTAAGAAGTGCACACTCCTCAACTCTTTATAAACTTGAGTTATAAATTCAAAAGAACAAAAAGCTTGCTGCACTTAATGAGAGAAACTTAAAAGATGCTTCTTGCTCTACAATTGATTTGCATTGTTCTACCTGTAATGATCTTGAAAAGAAACTAAAAGATGCTATGTATGCAATTTCAATACTGAAAAATGCTTTACGTGCTCATGAAGTTATATATTGTTCTAATTGCAAATTAAAAGGAAAAACTTCATGTAAAACTGCCTAGAATTGTCTAAGAAACTTGATGACATGAATAGGACACTAGAGCCGTTTTGTATTGGGAACAAAAATCTAAACTTGCCACTAAATTCATCTAAATCTTGCAATGATAAAACTGGTTTAGGTTTTGATTCTCATGCTCATGCTAAAGCACATCCACCTAAAATTGTAAAGTCGTTAAGAAGTGGTTTGATTAAAACAGTTACTAAACCAAAAGAGGTGTTTTTTAAATCTACAAGAGTGTTGTCATGTTTGCGTTCAAATAAACATACTGCATGCTCATCTAGACATGAACACAAAGTTAAATTTCATTGTACCTATTGTGCTAGAGATGGTAATATCGTAGATTGTTGTTATAGACTAGCTAACAAAATAAAAGGGAAATAATGCAAGCTACATCTTATAACTCCCATGCAAAATTTGCTGCACATACTAAACGGAATGTCAGGAACATGCAACCTGCTGTCATGAGTCAAAAACATTCAAAGTTTACCTCTAGACCTTCTGTTTTTGCCTCTGGAGCTACTGATTTTTGTGCTACACAAGTAACACCTTATAGGTCAATAGTTAAGAACAAAAAATCTCAAAGTTTGACTCATAAACCTGTTGTTTTATCTTATCATTCACGTGTTTTTCCTGCTGCACATCATGTGACTCAGTACTGGATTCCTAAATGCCTTTTGACTAACCCCAGTATTGAGCCATCGATGTATTGTTCTTCTATGTAGGTTACACGGTTGAGGAAGGAGAACGTTTAGATTGTCGATTCAGGTTGCTCACGCCACATGACCGATAACAAAGAATGGTTCTCCTCCCTCTCTTTTGTGTCATGTGTAGAGAATGTTACTTTTGCTGATAATTCTTCAACTCCTATAATTGCTAAGGGTTCTGTTAGAGTAAATGATCACTACACTTTGAAGGATGTGGCACTTGTTGAAAATTTGAAATACAACTTGCTTTCTGTTTCCCAACTGCTAGATTAAAATCTGGAAATTATTTTAACTAAAAATTGCTATAAAGTTGTAAATTTAAATAGTGAGCTTATTGGTCATGTAGGCTTTGATCATCTAACGCGTGTTAGTGCTCTTGATCGCATATGTGTGCTACCAAAGCTTAAAGGGGACAAATAAATTATGTGCTCCCCATGTAGACATGCTTAGATGGTTGCAGGTTCACATACTCCTCTTACAATGATCATGAGAACTGAACCGGGTCAACTTTTTAACCTTGACACCATAGGACCTTCACGTGTTCAATCCTTCGTTGGTAAATGGTATGTTCTTGTGATTGTTGATGATTATTCTAGATACTCTTGGGTTTACTTTATGGCATCTAAGAATGAAACTTTTACTCACTTTAGAACTTTATTTCTTGGATTATCAATTGATCACCCAGGATCTTTAAAAGCAATTAGAAGTGATAACGAAACCGAATTTAAAAATCGATCTTTTGATCACTTTTGTGCTAAAAATGGAATAGATCATTCATTTTCTTCACCATATGTACCTCAATAAGACGGTGTTGTAGAAAGAAAGAACAGAACTTTAGTTGAAATGGCTAGGACTATGCTTGATGAAACTCCTAGGAAATTTTGGGCTGATGCAATTGCAACCGCTTGTTATGTCTCAAATCGTGTTTTCTTGCGTGCTAAGCTAGGTAAAACACCTTATGAGCTTCGGTTTGGACATAGGCCTAGTGTTACATACTTCCGGGTCTTTGGTTTCAAATGCTTTGTTAAGAAACCTGGTAATCTTGATAAATTTGAACTTAGATCCATTGATGGCATGTTTCTTGGTTATCCATCTCATACTAGAGGCTACCGTGTGCTTTTACTTGACATTAACAAAATTGTGGAGACTTGTGATGTGTTTTTTGATTAAGCTAGCCCAGGTACTAGCTCAAACATTGCAGGTCCGGATCCATATCCTCAGGGGGAGGGTATTTTCGAAGAAGAAGAGTCGGTGATATTGCCTGATAGTTTCGAAGCTGACCCGTGTCCAACTTTGAACTTTGAACAAGCTCCGACTACCATCTCTGCTGGTACTGATCGTCCACAAGCCACAAGCTCATCAATTAGTGATAAACCTAATGAATAAAAAGGTTGTGAGACATCTGTTCCCCTACAGATTTACAAGAATCACCCCCCACAATAGATAATTGGAAGCCTGCATGAACGAGTTATAAGATCCTGGTTTTTCGACCCCAACTCTCACGTTCATTCTGCTTTTGTTGCTTCTTTTGAACCCAAAGATATATTACACGAACTCACTAATTAATATTGGATTATTGCTATGCAAGAAGAGTTAGGAAATTTTGAAAGAAATAATGTTTGGAAACTTGTACCTCCACCTCAAGGTCACGCTTTAATTGGAACTAAATGGGTGTTTAAAAATAAAAAAAGTGAGGATGGGGTTGTGATTAGGAATAAGGCTAGATTGGTTGCTCAAGGTTTCACATAAATTGAAGGTCTATATTTTGATGAAACTTTTACTCCTGTTGCTAGATTAGAAGCCATAAGAATTTTTGTAGCTTTTGCTGCATCTAAAGGTTTCAAGTTATATCAAATGGATGTTAAAAGTGCTTTTCTTAATGGCTATATAGATGAGGAGGTTTATGTCAAGCATCCACCGGGTTTTGAAAATCCAAATTTTCCTAATCATGTTTACAAACTGTCCAAAGCCTTGTACGGTCTCAAACAAGCCCCTAGAGCATGGTATGATAGGTTAAAACCATTCTTACTTGAAAAGGGGTTTACCCTGGGCAAGGTTGATAAAACTCTTTTTGTACTTAAGCATGGCAATGACTCATTATTTGTTCAAGTGTATGTGGATGATATTATCTTTGGTTGTGCTTCTCATGATCTTGTGTCTAAGTTTTCGACTATAATGTGTTTCGTTGTCTCCGCTGAAATGTTTTAATCTACCATTCACCCCCCTCTGGTAGCTTTATGCGTGCTCTTCAATGCTACACTAGTCAAAGGGGAATGCAGCTGCAACAACCTGCACTCCTTGCTTACCTCCTTGAAGTCAATAAGCTCCATAAGGACTTCGATGTCCTAGACCTCTGCCATGTCTAGCGTCTTAACAATGCTGAACCTGACGAACTCTCAACGAAGGCTTCAACCGGAGCTTGAGCTCCCAACGAAGTTTTTGTTAGGAGATTATCAATACCCACCGCTCAGCCTGCTGAACTGAGCGAAGGGGGCGAGACCAGCACCTCAAAGCTGGCAGCCCCGATGGCCCTGTTACCATGGCGCCCACCAAGGATCGTAGGCACTACAGGAAGCTCCGAGCAACCCAGTGCGCAAGATCTAGAGGCTCAAGTTAGCTCGGATGCATAGATCTCGGAGATCCGGAGCTACTTGAAAGACAACATCCTTCCTAAAGATAGTGCATCTGCTGATCGGATCGTCAGATTCCCTAAAAGATACACGATGGTAGACGGGTAACTCTACCGACGTGGTGCTAACGGCGTCCTAATGTGGTGCATTGCCCATGGAGAAGGTCGTGAGCTCCTCGCAGAAATCCATGGAGGCAAGTGTGGAAACCACGCGTCTTCTGATGAGTAGGTTTAGGCCCGATCTTCCAAAAGGTATGTCGATTGGGGTGGAGAACTCAACGTTGATGATCCACGGCACTCGAGCGGTTCGAGTACCCCTGCAATCACTACACCACGGCTGCGTTGGTTATCAACTGTGCTGCACACGCTTGACCTCGCCAAGAAGGCTAATCCCTGCAAGTGCAACCGAGAACACGAGCAAGAACGTCGAAGACACGATCGGAAATCGCGAAGTTGGGGTCTCACAAACCGTAGAACGACGATATTATTGATCTAAGCAAAACCCACTGAATATGACCGGCGGCTGCAGTATTTATAGACTAGGGTTCGACCAAAACACGATTAGATGCGTCCCTAATGGACTCTTACGGGATACAAGGCCCAAAGGCCCGATTCGGTGGTGCAGCACCAGACGGAAATCTGGACTCGACTTGTTTCGACGATTACCAATGACTCCGGAGGAATTTTGAGGTGGGACCAGAACCATTGAAAATTTTATCTTCTTCCATTTCTGTGCATATGTAGAACGTAAAAAACGGAGTCCGTATGCCTCCTGGGCGTCCGTTTTAAGTTGGACTCCTCCTGGATTCCGAGTTGAACTCGAGTCCGAGTTGTAAACTGTTTCCATCAACTTGTGAACGTCCCAGCTGGTTCTCCACGCTCACAAGGCCTCTTTCCTTCACTTGTTGATCTTCTCTGTTATTCCTAATAACAATTAAATCATCACATAGCAATCTATTCTCAAACTCACATACAAAAGAAGTTAGGAACAAATTCACCTGCTGATTTAATAACCGTGCTCGTGCTCTTGTGATTGGTCCTTGCAGTTCAATGTGTGTCTCCGCTGTTGCGATGTCCTCATCATCTTCCCACACATTGGTTGGTAAAGTCTTTCGGCATGGCTTTTACTTGCCTACAGCACTCCAGGATGTAGTCGAGCTGGTAAAAAAGTGTGAAGCGTGCCAGTTCCATGCGAAACAAATTCACACACTGGCTCAGTCGTTGCAAATGATACCTCCTACATGGTCATTCGCAGTGTGGGGGATGGACATTTTGGGACCTTTTCCAAAAGCCGTCAGAGGTTACAGGTTCCTGTATGTCGCCATTGACAAGTTCACCAAGTGGTCGGAAGCTACTCCAGTTGTGACAATCAACAAGCAATCAACTATCAAGTTCTTGAAGTCCATAGTCTACAGATTTGGAGTTCCGAACAGAGTCATAACTTACAACGAACCCAATTCACAAGTGCAGCATTCCAGGAATCATGCGAAGACCTTGGCATACAAGTTAGTTATGAATCAGTAGCTCACCCGACAAGTAATGGCCAAGCCAAGAGAGCAAAGGTAGAAATACTGAAAGGACTCAAGACGTGCACATATGAGCGCCTGAAGAAACATGGCACCAAATGGATAGAGGAGCTTCTGTCCGCACTATGGGCGAGCAGGACAATACCTAACCGGTCAACTGGAGAGATTCCCTTCTTTCTGGTACGGAGCTAAAGCATTCCTTCCTCCGGAGATCACCATGGGGTCGCTCCGGGTCTAGACCTTCTATGAAGCCGCACATGAGAAGCTGTGGCATGAAGACCTTGACCTCCTCGACGAGGGGAGGTGCCAAGCAGCTGTTCGAAATGCATGACATCGCCAGGTGCTCCGGCACTATCAACAAAGGCATGTGCACAACCGACAGCTTGGAGAAGGAGATTTGGTGATGCAAATAATACTAACTTGTGAAGGGATGAACAAACTGTCCCCCAGCTGGGAAGGTCCCTTCCGAGTGATCAAAGTATCCCATCCCAGATGCGTTCGCTTGGCAACAGAGGATGGGACTCCGCTTCACAATCCATGGAACATCGAGCACCTCCGTAAGTTTTATGTTTAGTTTCATGGAGGTGAGTCTGTAATTACACACAATGTAAGTTATAGAGTCTATACACAGAGTTGCGTAGGTCCTAAAGGAGAACATTCGGACCCCTCCGGGAGGGTCTGGGTAGTTCAAGCACACTTGACTTGGTCCCTGTACTAAAAGTGTAGCTTACCTACCCGGGGTTAAAACAAGATGAATAGCACACTTGGCCTAGTTCCGTCTCCCCTGTAAATCAGACCTATAATGAAAGACATTGTTGTGTGAAAACAGACTCCACGTGCATTAATTTTGTACATGCTCGTTTTCTTTTATTATCTTTTACTTCTTGACTATAATGAAGTTGTGCAATTCTTTTTGAGATTTAGTCCAAGTTATTCATAGGATATACAATTTATATTGTTGATATTTTTTGGATCCTAGAATTGCTAGATGGTCTACTTGCCTGAATGCCAAAGCCAATGACAGGTCCGAAGTGTGCTATCGACTTAGACTGGTCCAGTAACCTAAGTACGCCACTCTACCTATATTCCGGCAGGCCACAATAGGGCGGGTTCGGAAGGCATTCGGATTTGAAGAGATTGCATCAATTTACTTGTTATCAATTGAGTTCCTTCGGATCTAAAGTTCAAACAAGAACAATAAGCCACAAACCATTTATAGACAAGAGGAAAAATTAAACTATTTTTTTGTCTTTAACACGCAGGAAAAATAAAAACTCATTGATATGGTGGACGATGCCAGAGATCCTAAGCTTCGACAAGCCTAGGGGGCCCAGCGTCGACATTTTATACGTTGAAAATGGGCGTCCTCGGAGCTAACAAGCAGCGACAACACCCTTGGGGGCCAACCGTCGATATGAAGAGTAAATGGCAATCTAAACGAAGATGGTGGAGAAATCACCCTGATGGGGTTTGCCGTCGACATATTATACGTTGACAGTGGACATCGTCGAAGACAGGAAGCTCCAACGATCCCATAGGGCCCGCCGTCGACGTTCTATGCTTCGGTGGTGGGTGCCGTTGGACCTACAAAGCTCAAAAATCCCCAGGGAGCCTGCCGTCGACGCTTTACGTGTTGGCAGTGGGCGCCGTCAGACCTTCCAAGCTCCAACAACCCTAGGGGGCCCACCGTCGACGTTCCTAAGCGTTGATAGTGGGTGCCATCGGACCTAACTAGCTTCGACAACCCCTAGGGGGCCCGCTGTCGACGCTCTACGTGATGGCAGTGGTCACCGTCGGACCAACCAAGCTCCGGCACCTCCTAGGGGGCCCGCTGTCAACGCAACAAAGGGTCCATGGAGATATCAGAAATAAACTTTAGACCTAAGAGCTAAGCGTTCTTGCTACAAGTTCGAAGCGTTCAAGTCATCAAGATATTGTCAAATCCTTTTGGTACATGTCCACAATCAAATTGTGCACATCTACCAGGAGGCCAACAAGATAAAGGACAATGCATTGAAGACAAATACAAAATGGAATTCATTCATTCAAGAAGATTGGATTTCATCCGTTTGAAGGATTGGATTACAAAATGAGGATTACGAGAGAAAGGTAGAAGAAAAAGGTCCTAGCTATTGGAAGTCCTCGGCCCTATGGAAAAACAAGTCAACTTTCAAGGCAACTTCTTGAACGCTAGCCCTGGCGGCATCTTCCTCTTCAACAACGGGTCCTTCGACCATGGATCTAGAGATAATTGGGGGTCCCAGCTTTTGAAACACGTCAGCACATATTTGCCGACGTTCTTGGCTAGAGATTTCCCCTCCGTCTCTTGTTGATCGGCGATGATGTCACCCATTGCGTCCAGCTTGTTGCTGGTAGAGCTCAATGCCACCAGTGCCTTGTCCAACTTCGGATCGGAGTTAGCCAGACGTACCGGACTGAAGCCAAGCGGCACCAAAGCTTTGTTGGTATGCCCCACGAAGTCCCATACCTACTGGGACTCAGTCGCCCTCGAATTCCTAACTTTCTCCAGCGACCTTTTTGCAGCCGAAAGCTCCAAACCCCCCCGAGTGATGGGTTTGACCTCCTTGGCATGCTGCTAAATACTCTCAGCCATTTGCTTTTCGCGGTCTGCAAGCTCTAACTCCCAGAGGTGGATGCAGTTCCGGCAGTTTGGCAGGTCCTTCTCCCTACTTGTCACCTTCTCCTCCCTGGTGGCAACATCAGCTTCTCTCTTGGAGAGCTCCTGTCCCAACTTCTAATTCTTCTCCTCCTCTTGCTTGCACCGCTGCCTTTTTAGTGCGGCCGACCAAGCATTGCTCCCCCAGAGACAGCCTCTGGGCGAGCTCCTCCTCCCTCCTCAAAATGTCCTCCTCCTTCTCCAGGAGCTTCTCTTCCCTCTCGTCGAGGGCCACCCGACGCTTGAGGAGCACCTTCTTTAATTTATTGAGGCTGACCAAACAATTGTCAGCAGCCTCATTGGCCTCCTGAGCATGCTCCAAAATCTCTCGATCCTTCTCGTCGAGATCCTTAATGGCAGCCTCCCACTTATTTAGCAAAGGGGTCCATCAGCACTGGTCGAGCCTTCTCCTTGGCTACTCGTTCCTTCTGGTCAGCTAGTCTTGACTGCGTCAGCTTCGTCCCACAGAGAAGTCGGTTGAGCCAAATTAAGGTGTTGCGCTCTTCTTCAACGACATTGCTTTCATGGTCAAAGGCCAGCTGGACCTGACAGAGATTGGAGCAGGCAATATCGATAGACAACGCCAGACGAATTGGCCTCGTGCCAGCCTGTATCTCACTCGCTAGATTGAGTGGATCTTCAAAAACATTGATTGGGTCCCAAGGCAAAAGCATAGTCCCTTGCAACTCTATGACACTGTGGTCGACCTCCGGGGCTGATGAAGAAGGTCCCCCCGTCGGATCTTCAATCATCGGCTCTGTGGGTGGAGGACCTGCCGTTGACTCTTGTGGGTGCTCTGGCTCTAACATGGACACCTCCATACTAATCACCTCCGGGCTGGACGCTGCAGCTTCGACCGGAGATCCCTCTGCCTCTGACTCAGGTGTCGAGACTTCAACTTATTCTGGCTCAGGTGCTGGAGCTTCAATTACCTCCGGCTTAGGTGCCGGAGCTTCTGCAGTCTCTAGCTCCAAGGACAGAGCTTCAACTAGCTCTAGCTCGGGGGCCAGAGCTCCAGTAACCTCCAGCTCAGGCACCGGAGCTTCTGCCATCTCTGGCTCTAACGCTGGAGCTTCAACATTCGGGGCTAAAGTTGATAGCGCTTCATCATGAATCTCTTCCCCGTGGTCCGGTGCTACCATAGGAGCTTCTGGTGTCGTTTCTAGATCCAAGTCCACGGCAGCTGGCGTCAGAACTGTCGTGTCTTCAGCCACCACTTGAGAGGCACCCGGATTGAAGCTGGAGCTTCAGCCTGCAAAGCATCAGTTGCTGCAATAGGCACTGAAGTATCAGTTTTCTTCTTCGACATCCTGGAAGCAAAAGATCAAAACATTCAAAACAGGATAACAATAGAAGCAGCAGCTCAGGGTGAGAAAACAATGCTTACATTGGGAAGCTTCCGCCCCAGTCGTCGCGGAACAGTTTCTTTTGAGGTCTAGAGTTGGAGCCCACCGGACCTGGTGAGGCAGAAACTGCGGACCTTGATCGGGAGCTTGCAATAGTAGCTGGAGTCACCTCAGTCAGGGCTTCTTTCGGTTGGAAAAGACCTCTGGACCTGGAGCCCAAAGCTGGCACTAGGGTTGAGGTCGGTTTCCTGGAGCCAGTTCCCCTTGCGGGGCTGGCTTCGAAGAGGGCTTGGCAACCAAAATTTTGCATGGCCAGGGAGTAGGAGCTGCTAAAGATTGAGCCGACCTGAGGGAGCTCCCATCAGCATTTCTCAGCTTTCTCTTACGACTGGAGGATTCACCCAGCTCCTTGCCCTTGCCCTTGCGCTTGTTGGCGTCATTGACCTTCTGGCTTGGAATAGTGGTCGGAGCCACCCTCTCTGAAGCTCTGGGAATAGCAACGATAGAGGTCCTATGCCTCTCCACCAAGTCGAGGTCATCAAGCTTCGACATCCCCCTACGGAGCTCCCTCCCGATCTCCGGAACCATGTTCAGAGGGAGGAATTCCACAAGTGGGGTCAATGTGTCGTTGTTGATGGCCCCGTGTTGAAACTTCTGGAGATGGAGCTTCAAAGCTTCATCGTCCAAGTTGTTGTGGAAATCGGCTTCTATCTAGTTATGGTCCATCTCACTATTGAAGGGCCATGAAGACCACTCCCTTGTCTTCAGCGGAGCCCACCTATTCACCAGGAAGATGCCGAAGACCATCTGAGGGGTTACTCCACCCTCTATGCATTGCTGAATCCTTGTCAGAATGGGCTTGTAGGCTTTGGACAACTCTGGAAATGCATTCCAGGCGTCGGTGTCGACATTGGGGAGGCTCTTGGGCAACTCCAACCCCTTGTGCTCCTACAGTGCGATGATCACCCAATCTTTCTTCCAATTGTCCCACTTTTCGGAAGAGAAGGTCTTCAAGTACTTGAAGGGGCAGTTCTCGTGCTTCATGATGTATTAGAAGCCAATCAACCTTGTCCCCTTTTCGGTATAGTGGACCGTGAAGAAGGCCTGGAAGAGCACGATGCACGGCGGCACACCCACCCACATCTCGCAGAAGTGGACGAAAGTCGCCACTATCAAGAAGGAGTGGGAGCCGAGGTGATGAAGCTGGAGGCCGTAGAAATCTAGCAGCATCAGCAAAAAACTTGAGAAAGGCGGGATCAGACCCACCATGTCGTACGCCGAGAAATAGACGATCTCTCCGGTGTGCTTCTTCTTCAATGAAAGCTTACCGAAGCGGATATCATTGTTGAATGAGTCGTTGGACCACCCCATGTAGGTCCGGACCCTCGACAGATCTTCGTCGCTGGTGATCATGATGCGGGGAAGACCTAACTCCATCGTGACAAAGTGGAGCAAAAGTTGGAAAGGTTATGTAAAGGTGGAAAGGCTCTGAGCGCATGTTCGAATAAAAATATAAGGAGTCCTCAAACTGTGCAAGCTTTCCTTCTTAAGTAAGCCTCCGCAATGCTTGGATGGAAACTACGTTGAGATCAAGATTTCATTTCAAAAGATTACCCCATCAATGACAAATGGGCCCGGGTCCACTTCAGCGGAAGAGTCAAAGTTATCACACCAGGCAAACCATTGTCATGATGGAGAGTTGGAAGCCCGAGGGTGGCGGCCTGATAAGGCGCTCGGAACTGATACAACACTCGTATTGAGAACTGGAGACCTTCAATTGCGTGAGATTTGCATGCCAGGATCACACCCACTGCGTCAAGAAGAGCCATGTGGTGATGTTTAACTACAAACCATCGCCCAATGGCCCATGAAAAGACCTTTGAATCAACAGCGCGGGTATCTAAGATGGCCCCACCTCTTGTAGAATAACATAACCCAACTAGAGGTGGGCTCGGGGGCCACTGTCGATACCCTGTGTACCGGGTACCCCATGATACCGCAAGAAAAGCCATAGAGTTTCAACTGTCCGAGTTGAAGACATCCGAAGGCTCCACGTGTCCCACGGCAATGGGCCCGACTCCCTCATTAGGGTTGCTCCAGCGCTGCCACATGTAAAGCAAGATCGGACCTAACTCCTTGTATGGGGAAGATCCAGTCATGCCACATGTCCAGTGGCCCCGGACCTAACCCCCATAAGAGGGAAACTCTTGTCCTGCCACGTATATAGCGGCTTCTTACCTGCCTCCCCACAGTGTGAAGCTCCAGAGCTGCCACGTGTCAAGCCTCCGGACCTAAGCTTGCAACGGGAAGACTACTGGATCTCCAACGACACAGACATTCAAGAGGTAGTTAAAGCAGCCATTACAAGACCTGATTACGTGTCATTAATGCCATGTTAATGACACACGATCAGAGGACCTTTAGTACTGATAATGCCTCAATTAAGGCGCGTTATCACACTGTCAAATGTACTTAATACATACAAATCGTGTATTAGGTAATTAAAGACCACCGGGGCCACATGTCGGGTCACGCTGACAATGTAACGGCCAGTCCTTTGACTATAAAAGGGTTGTGCCGCACGGTACAAAGGACAAGTTCAATCAACCCCAAGCAACTACACACTCATACAAACAACAACCACCCGTGGAGTAGGGTATTATGCTCAGGCAGCCCAAACCACGTAAAAATCACTCATGTCATTGTCTCGTTCATAATCTCACGCGCGCCCCAACCAATTATGAACCTCCGCGACTATGATCTTGTAGTACTGGGGCAAGTGTCGATCGCACACTTCGACACCTCCCATTTCCATTCTGGAATCTTCAATGGCTGCAATAGTCCAGCTGGCCTTTGATGTTCCGCCTTGACTCGGTGGCATACGTCACACAAGGCTACATATTCAGCTATATCCTTTTTCATGCTAGACAACTAATGATATGTCTTTATGTCTTTGTACATCTTTGTACAGTCGGGATGAATTGAGTAAGGTGAGTCATGTTCCTCATTTAATATCGTTTCCCGAATATGCTTCACATTAGGCACAAAGATTTTTTTTTTCCAAGCCATAGAGTACCATGTTCATCCTCATCAAATCAGAATTCTCTCCCTTCGTGGGTTTTTCTTTGATTTCCTGAATTTTCTCATCCTTTGTTTGCCCCTCTCGACTTTCTTGCTCCAAGGTCGAATTTAACTACATTATCCCCATCTTATTGACAAATCCAAGATTCAACCGTTCAAACTCCTTAGATAGCTCAGATGGCAGCTCTCAGACTGTGAATTGGTGGCTTACTCCTTTCCGACTCAAAGCATTGACCACTACATTAGCCTGTCCCGGGTGATAGTTGATTGCCACATCAGAATCTTTGATGAGTTCCAACCATCTTTGTTGCCTGAAATTCAGATAAGTTTGTGTGTATATGTACTTGAGACTCTTATGATGCATATAAATTTCACACCTATGACCAAGAATGTAATGTCTCCATATATTTTGCATTCCACAGTTGCCTTGTGGTGCTCCTCCATTCGGTCTTGGGTTCTGTCTTGGAACATTGCTTCCTTGACCAAGGCGTGACTTAGGACATTGAGATGCAAAGTGTCCTACCTCACCACAAGTATAGCACGACCTTGTTGCACCAGCATTGTTAGGGCGAACTTGATTTTGGGCATTGACAGGAAATTTGGCGTGGGGTGCTTGTGGCATTGCAGAACGAGGTGCTTGAATAGCAGGGCATTGCTGCATTGGTTGAGCTGGACGCGGTGGAATAATAGTGCAATATGCAGGAGCCGAGGGGTTGTAGTATGGCGCATTGGGTGGTGCAAAATGGGGGCAAATATTGTGTCCTTGCGGCTGTCCTTGATATGGTACTTTCCTCTTAGTTTCATGCTCCATCTCACGAACTTTTTATCAACCACAATCACTTTGTCCAAAATCTTTCGAAAGTTGGCATAATCATAGTTGAGCAATTGCACTTGGATCTCATTGTTATGTCCCCTCATAAACGAATATTGCTTACGGCTGTCCTGGCTGACATCTTCCGGCGCATACCTTGGAAGTTGAGTGAATTTACCAAGATATTCACTCACGCTTGATCTTCCTTGCCTCAAGTTCTCAAATTCTTCCCTCTTTTGGATCATAAAACCTTCCGGCACATAATGAGAATGGAAGCTCTCCTTGAATTCAGCCCAAGTGATTCTCTCTTGATTCTCATGGGCGTTGCATATAGAATCCCACCAATCCGCAGGTGCTCCAACTAGTTGATGAGAAGCAAATAATACCTTCTTCCGGTCGCTGCATTGGACAACATCAATCTTCTTCTCCACAGACTTCAACCAATCATCCGCCTCCATAGGATCAATAGCTTGAGCAAAGGTTGGTGGCCTTGTCCTCATAAACTCTCCCAACCGGTTATGAGGTGGTGGGTGTGGCGGCGGTGGAGGCATGTGGGGCTGATTGTTGTTGTCAGCTTGCAGTTGTCCTATAGTCTGTATCATAGTCTGCATGATCTAGTTTTGCATAGCCAATAGCTGCTCAAGATTGATAGCTCCCTGAGCAGGTCATTGTCCATTATTATTCTGAGGGGCTCCATTGTTCTCCTCCTCATCATTGGCATCCCTCTCGTTGCGAGTCCTCACCATCTGAAGAAAAGCAAGAGATAGAGGAATTTAGAAAACTTCCCCAACTATATGCATCAAGGGATATGAAACTAAGGAACTTCCTATACTAGCCTATTGGATGTGGCAAACGCTAAAGCATCCCACAATCCACTACTAAGCACACAAGCAAACATAATATAGCAAACAACACACCAACAAAATAACAATGCTTCCTGAGTGCCCCTATGTGCTCTAAAGTGTCTATTCTATCTAGGTTGTGTCCTACGGTCAACCTGTGGCTCTGATACCAATTTGTGACACCCGGTTCTGAAAAAATGAACCAAGTGTAATATATGTGTGTCCAGGATGTATAACACACATACACATTCACAAATGATAAACAAACAATTACCACATGTCAAATTATTAAATAAGTACTTTTATTACGATATTCAAATAATCCTCATATTGCAGCTCTAATGAACATTAGTGATATTAATACTGTAGCGGAAATAATCTAATTAAGCAAACTAAGCAACTAAGCAAATAGGATAGCGCGTCACCAAGCATAAACACAGGCAAGTCGACGGCATCACACAACCTAGTACTCCGCATTATCATCATGATACTCCCAGACATCACCTGAAACTGTTGGAGGGGGAATTGCAAGGGTGAGCACATGTCGTACTCAGCAAGTGTGGAAAGTAATGACATGTAGCTGACAACAAGGATGATAATAAACAATGGATTACTGCTGAAAAGTACATTTAAAATGTGTAAAAAGCATTATACTATGTCTATGTGAAGTAATCCCATCATATCTCACGTAATTAACATAATATGAAGCCATAATAAACTATCCATCCATATACCAGATTATTACCATAATCATCATCCATGTTCATTTATCATAACTCAATTCATAACCATAACCAACCAAAACTAACCATGACCAACCATAACCATAACCATCCCAAATTCCCTCTAATAATGGAAGTTGTCCACGTGCTCTTAACCGGGAGCACAACTATGATGATAGTTTTTAACACACTGCAAAGGTAGTACCACTTTATCCAAAAGTTCGTGGTTTTGTCACCCGTCAGCGACTAAAGAAAGCTCCCTTATGCCAATTACACTTCCTTACATGTATGGCCAAGAGATCACAAAATAGCCTTTACGAAGGGACTACCATCATATTCTGACCCACTGAAGTTTCACAGGTGGCGATATCTCCAACTGAGCACATCCTAAACAAAGGGCCCCCTCTTGTTCCGTTCGGATCCTAGGGCAGTACCGCCGTTATTGCAAACCCAGCCGACTCCCATTCCCTGCTCCACCAATTTATCTGAATCAATGATGGTAATACTCCTAATTAATTGGCTGAGCCGCACCCACACATGGCCTTGTGGTGGTGCTGTAGTCCTGGCTTATTCTTGTTTGAACTGGTCCTTAGATCCATGGCAAGCAAACCACCATAACATCCAAGCCATCCACAACCCATGCTTGTTTAGATCTCCCAAGTCACATGTTACCAATTAACTATGCTCATCAATGCTCATCATCCAATAGTTTATAATTTAGTCATTTGGTTGTTTTCCCATCCCAATTAATTAGAGCGAAGCAAAAAGGTAAAAAGCCCTTTCCGACACTCTACGATGTATTCCAAGCGACAATGATGGTCAAACAAGTCTAGTAAACACCTATCATGGGTTTCCCTTCAATTTAACAGAGGCATGCAGTTTTGCAAAAAAAAAGAACATTTAAAAACCGGATCAAAATGTTCAAGAACACTTGCCTTACTCTTGAGCTTTGTTAGGGTTAAAGAATTCAAAGTTCTGGTATTGAAGGTTCTTGACAGCACCCTCTAGCGCAACACCTTCTATTCCGCACAAGGAATATACAAAACAAATATTACAATCAATAAATGCTCACATATTACTCAACATGCCATGTCATGCATGATTAATGCAATTATGAGGTAAAACTTGTTAGTGAGTTGCTATCAATGTTTACTTAACTGGTTCTATTAGTTTATAACAAGTTTGGAATTGATTTGAGTCCATTGGGAATTAATTCAGCACAATTTAAATTAAGAGGCTGGACAAGTCCTGTTTCTGGGGCCGAACTAGTCCGCCCCGGACATAATTGCAAATAAGGGTTTTCTTGGTGTACGAGAATTGGGATTGAATGCACGTGGAATAGTGAAAGTAGAGGGTGTACCACATGTTTAGAGATCCAATGATTAAGAATTGGACGTGAAACACTTGCATCTTGACGATCCAGGGTTCATGATGAAGAGTTCAGGGGTGAATTGTGATGAAGAACGAAAACTCGATGAAGATCTTGTTCACTTGATCCTCTTTCGTTTCCTCCTCTTCTTCTTGCTCCTGGATCTCCTCTTGATGGCGGCTCCCACGAACTAGGGTTTGGAGGTCTTTCAAAAGTGGCAAAGAGATGAGAAATTGGGGTGTTGGGTTGTTTATATAGGGGTGGAGGTGTAGGGTTTGATGGAATCCGTGTTCAAGGCGGTGGAGGCCGTGTAGGGGTCCCACATGGGCTCCAAAGAGGTTAGACACAACGTCCTTGGGCCCAATTAAGGTAAATACCCAATAACAAGTAATGGAGGAAAAGATTGAATCCGAGTCGGGCACACCAAACCAGTCCGCTAGGGGGTCCGAACTAGTTCGATGTTGGACACAGACGAAGGCGAATAAATCTGGCAGAAGGTTTGGACAAGTGTGGTCTTGTCAAGAGAGGAAAACAGAAAAGTCGGGCATAGATCGGACAAGTCCGAGGATTTGACGACTTGTTCGAAAACCGAACCAAGTATCGGACTAGTCCGCACTCAATAATGGACATGTCCGAAATGGAACAAAGACTTAATCCGAGTATCTTGCAGGAAAACAGACAAGTCCTGAGGGGAATCAGAGGGGATAACCGGACTAGTCTGGGGTACAAATCAAGTTATCCTAAGCAAAAGCAAGATGAGTTCTACAAGCGCACAGAAAGTACCATTGTAGCATTTCACCTGAGAGTATTCCGTAGCGTATCGTATTTGTTTTTCCCAATGGAAGGCAAGGAGAAGAGAGACAATGTCAAGGATAGAAGAACATGTTCTAGTGATGGTCTCGGTATGATGGATAAATGAAGTAATGGGTAGTGTGACACACACCTAAGCAAACTGCTCTAAGAGGTAATAATGTTCTAGTGGAGGATAAGTTAAGAAGAGAGAGAGCTACTCCTATTGTGCTTTAGGTATTCATATGTATAGTCAATTAGTGTACATATGGCTATGCTAACTTCAAGTACTAGGGCTTAGCAGTCCGACACATCGGGCATGGGTTTATCCCTGAGAATATCAAGACAATTCCCCCAACAAGACTACAGCGTAGCCGAACGTGGGAGATTACGAAGGGCGGACATTGCTGTCACCACCTGCCACCTACCCAGACTAACTATGGGTCTACGAGACATCCAATGCTACTTAATTATCTAAGCACCATGCTTACATAATAAGTAAATAGCTTAAGAGCCTAGGTAGAAGCACCATCCTATGGCAATGACTAATCTAAACATCGTTGGAACCAAGCACCACATTACTCATATTAACATAATGACATTTGAATGTGGGCCTAGAGGGGGGGGCGTGAATAGGCCTTTTTGAAAGTTGTCGGATCCTACAACACTCAACAACAAGCTCAATACCAGAGATATCGGACTAGTCCAGTAAAGTGCGGACTAGTCCTATGTTCACGGACTAAGTTGATCAAGCTAGATCGATTAGGTTGATTATTTTATGTGTGCAGCGGAAAAATAGAACCAAATAAAGGTTTCACAGTTATATATTAGATTATATCACAGTTAATTCTTATGTTAAACAATTCAACGTAAGATGAGCAATGATTGTTGAAACCCTAGATTATATTGATGAATGAGAATGGTGAACACCAAAAGCAAAACACAAGGATTTATCCCGTGGTTCGGCTACCACAAAAGGAAACCTACATCCACGTTGAGGAGTCCACAAAGGATCGGGTCTTCTCCAACCCTACCCTCGTCGGATCGCCACGAAGGCCAATCCTCTTCCACTAATCACAAAGTGGTGAATAACCGAATTCAAGGGGCCTTGTCACACGTTGAAAGCTCCCTTAGATTACAACACAAATTTCCACCGAAAACACACTCAAAAGATTACAATTAAAACGCAGGAGTGTGTTAGAGAATCAAACCAAGAGCTCAATGTGATGTTCCAAGTGTCTCTCCAATGATCTAGAGTAAATCCTCAAAGGATTGATCGTTGTTGCACTTAATTTCGTGGAGAGATGTAGTTTTTGTGGCTCTTGGGAGGTGTGACGGCGCTAGGGTTCGAGAGAGATCAAAAGAGGTCCATGCACCTCTATTTATATGGGGTTTGTAAAACTGACCGTTAGGGTTCAGAAAGTTCGGACTAGTCCGTGGTGGTCACCAGACTAGTCCGGTGTGCTGTGTGTAGAAAACCCTAAGTACCCCGAAATATCGGATTAGTCCGGCTGAAAACGGACTTGTCCGATTTTGCTACTGGAAATCTTCGGACTAGTCCGATATCCATCAGACCTGTCCGGACATGTGAAACCCTAAGTGAAATAGATGACAAGTCCGCACTTGGAGGACTTGTCCGATGTAGATCAGAGGGTTTTTCGAACTAGTCCGTATAGACATCGGACTTGTCCGATTTGGATCAGAAAGAATATCGGACTAGTCCGGTTGTGATCGGACTTGTCTGATTTTGTGTGACTTGTGAAGTGTTCCGAGGACTAGTCCGTACTGGGGAGGACTAGTCCGATTCTAGTCAGAAGAATATCGGACTAGGCCGACAGATATCGGACTTGTCCGATCTGGTGCAGAAAGGTTATCGGACTAGTCCGTTTGAGATCGGACTAGTCCGGTCCTGTGTAACTTTGTGTAATGTGTGTGTTTAATTGTGATTGAGCTCTTGGGGTGAGTTCCCTTAACACACTCCATACACAATAATCTATTACTCTTCCTCCTTGAGCTCATCTCCATTTTGCTCCTCATCCTTCCTTCTTTTTGGTATTTTGCTCATTTTCCTATCATAGGCCTGCACTCATCTCAACAAATAGGTTAGGATCCCAATTGCTTTTCATAAATCATCCAAAACCCACAAGAGAGTCCTAGATGCACTTTCAATCTCCCACTTTTTGGTGATTAATGACAACCAATTGAGATTTCACAAAATATGATAAAAATTGAGATTTTCATAAAGTATGCACATATGAGTCAAAACTACATCAAGCAGTGAAAGAATTATCCATATGTGCATTCTTTATGGTGGGATGCATAACTAAGTTTATTGAGACATTGAGAATGACATAATTTACATTAATCAACCAAAGACAAGCGTATATGTCATTCCAGGAGCAAGATTACAGATTTCAACAAATACTTCTCAAATTAATTAGGCATCTCATCACAGAACCATAACTAACTTAGGAACAAAGTTAAAACACAAAAAAACTCAAAAATAGACAAGAAGCATAAAAAGAGCTCTCTCCTCGCATCCTACAACTAAAGCTAAGACTCCCCCCAATCTCTTCCGCTTTGGCATCAAGACACCAAAAAGAAGGAGAGGAGGGTCCTAGGGTCTTCACTCTTCACTGTCAGTCCTCTCATCGTCGTCTTCATCTTCTTCATCTTCAGCTTGATGAGGAGGAGAAGGAGGAGGGGCGGAGACGCTCGAGCCCCCAACACCAAAGTAGGCAAGCTCGGATGGGGTCAAGGACCCGAGCTCAGTGTAGTCCGGGTCGGAGTCCTCAGAGATCACTGGAGATCAAATGGGGTCGATCTCCAGCTTCTGGCAAATTTGCTTCACATTTGCCTTGATGTACTTCATATCCTCCATTGTTTTCATGTTGAGCTTGTGGGCCTTCACTTCGGCCTTCTTGCAGGAGGTGAGGATGGCAGCCAGGTATTTGAGGATTCCACTAGCTGATCCTCTCTGGGGGGCTGCCCATGAAGTTGGGACAGCTCTAGCATCTTCTCTTGATCTTGTCGGTGCCTCGGGACTGGAGGCTGGCGAGGGAGCAGCCTGGACATTTACTAGTTGAGGCTTCTGAGGCCTCAAAGGAGTGTGCTCCACATCCTTGACAAACTCAATCCCTGTGACTTTCTCAATCATAAACATTAGATAGGGAGCATATCCACAGGACCTGTTGGGGGTGCTGGAGATGTTGACCATATCATTTCATATGTAGTCAAACACATCAAACTATCTATTTTTGCTTATGATCCTCATTAGGGTCCGGAGGTACCCTTGTACACTCCCTGCATCCCCATCCTTAGGGGCAATGGTCTTCCTCAAGACTCTGTTTAGCACCACAATGAATGGCTTCATGTTCTTTGTGGAAGGAGGGACGAACTTTGAATTGGGCTCATAGAGAAACTTCATCCTCTCCTTGTCGATGACACCAACATTGTGAATAATCACATTATCATTGCTGGAGGTTTCAAGATGCAACATCCCTGCAAATTCTTCATAAGTGATAGTGTACATGGATCCATGAGTCATCCAAGTCACTCTTTCCTCTTCATCGCTTGCAAAGTGGCAGGTGGCATAGAACTGAGCCACCACTTCATAATTCCAATTGTACTTGAAGGCAAAGAGGTACTTCAAGCCATGTCTTTCAGCTGCTGCAATCATTTCATCAAATGCAGAGCATCTCTTCTTCTCATGGTGTGCCCAGTCATTCCACTGGTTGCGCACCACAGGTGTCTTCGTCTGCAGGTATACAGCCCAGTAATAGTCAGCATGAAAATTGCTCCAGAATCTTCCATCTGCAGCTTGCTTTGGATGATTATAGAAATCAATGCTCCTGAGCTTTGTAGCTGGGTCGCTGCCCATCCCATTGAACTTTTCTTCAGTGGGGTCCCGGACCCCTTCCCTGAGAGCATGCAGCTTTAATGGTCCAACTGGACCCGTTGCTATCCCCTTGCCCTTGCCCTTTGCTTGGTGAGGGACACTCGATGAAGCGGCTGCCATGGATACTGGCTTCTTTGCCAGCACTTTCCTCCGAACTTGTGGAGGAGACGGAGCTGGCTCGGTAGGCCGCTCTTGACACTTCTTGCCAAGACTCGTTGAGGTCCAAGGTGCCACTTCGTGGTCCATCACGGCCTCAAAATCGGAAACCTCGTCGTTTGAGCTCGACATGACCTGAGAATGAGTTTCAAGAATGATAATGAATGATACAAGGCATAGGTATGAAAGGATAGCAAGGAATTACATTTAGGAATTGAAGAGTTAGGTTTTGAGTTATGAAACATCGGACTTGTCCGGTGCACAGGCACGGACTAGTCCGGGGGACCGGACTTGTCCGTTCAAGGACCGGACTAGTCCGGTGTTCATCCTCAAAAACCTAGAGATTTGACAAAAGCTGATTCCTAATGCTCAATAAGTCTAGCATACACGTGATACATAAAGGAGGCATGTATATAGTGAAGGATGCTAGGCTATTCGATTAAGAATGAAGAAAAACGAGATTTCTAGGGTTTTGGTGAAAATTACCGAAGAAATCGATTGAAGCTTGGAGATGAGGGTGTTGAAGGCCGGACAAGTCCACTAGCTTCAATCCTCAAGAGGGCATGCTTGATTTCCGCCCAAATGCGGAGATTTTTGAGGGAGGTAGCAAGAAATCGCCTTGGGAGCTCGAGCGGAGGAGAGAGAACTTGTGAGCAAGAGTGGAGGATGAAGGGATTAGGGTTTGGTGGCAGCTAGGGTTATGGACACGAAAAATCGGACAAGTCCGGAGAAGATCGGACTAGTCCGAACTCTTCCAGAGAGCAACATCGGACTAGTCCGTGGTGTTATCGGACTAGTCCACCCTAACCGACACTCAACGGACTGGTCTGCACGTGCGGAATAGTCTGGGTAACCACGGACTATTCCATGGTCACCAGGAGAAATTTGCATAGCCCATTCATATATATTTGAAGGTTCATGAATAGAAATAGGGACAAAAATTAAATCAAATGATCTTAATGAATATGACCAGTAAGCATACAACAATCAAGCAATGATCATAATCACCAAGATCTAGTAATTGACATAGTTTTTCGGGAAAAATTTAGAGAGAGAGATTTTCACAATTCAATCAATATATTTTTGAAGAATCCATACAGGTATGCAACTTTTCAAGCCACACTCCGAGCATCGAAGATATTTAGTTCATTTTGGAGTTCGCTAAAGCGCCATTCATCAAGCGGCTTGGTGAATATGTCGGCCAATTGTTTTTGGGTATTGACATGTGAGATGGCTATATCTCCTTTCATGGAATGGTCTCTCAAAAAATGATGTCTTATGTCTATGTGTTTAGTTCTAGAGTGCTCAACTGGATTGTGGGCAATTTTAATGGCACTCTCGTTGTCACAAAGGAGAGGAATACGGTTCATATTGTAACCGTAATCCCTCAGAGTTTGTCGCATACAAAGGAGTTGTGCACAACAGCCCCCGGCTGCAACATACTCCGCTTCGGCTGTGGATAAGGCAATGGAATTTTGTTTCTTGGACGACCAAGAAACTAAGGATCTCCCTTGGAATTGGCATGTGTCGGAGGTTCTTTTTGTATCTACTTTGCACCCGGCATAATCTGCATCGGAGTATCCAATGAGATTGAATTTTGAGCCTTTTGGGTACCAAAGACCAAGGTTGGGTGTATGAACTAAATATCTCAAGATCCTTTTTACGGCTGTCAAGTGACATTCCTTAGGGTTGGCTTGAAATCTTGCACACAAACATACACTCAACATAATGTCTGGCCTAGATGCACATAAATATATTAGAGATCCAATCATGGAGCGATATACCTTTTGGTCGACGCTAGGTCCATCTTCATTGAGATCCAAGTGGCCATTTGTTGCCATGGGGGTCTTTATGGGCTTTGACTTGTCCATACCAAACTTCTTAAGTATGTCCTGCGTGTACTTGGTTTGGCTTATGAATGTCCCTTCCTTTTGTTGCCACACTTGGAATCCCAAGAAGAACTTTAATTCTTCCATCATTGACATTTAAAACCTGTCTGACATGATTTTGCTAAATTCCTCACAAAATGATTGATTAGTTGACCCAAAAATTATATCATCAACATAAATTTGACAAATAAACAGATCATTGTCTAAATTCTTTGTAAATAGAGTATAATCTACTTTGCCAATTTGAAAACCATTCTCAATTAAGAAATCTCTAAGACACTCATACCAAGCTCTAGGAGCTTGTTTGAGGCCGTAGAGAGCCTTACACAATTTGAATACGTGGTTGGGGAACTCTTCGTCTTCAAACCCGGGTGGTTGCTCCACGTACACCTCTTCCTTGATTGGTTCGTTGAGGAAGGCGCTTTTTACATCCATTTGATACAACTTGAAATCATGGTGAGTAGCATATGCAAGTAATATTCTAATAGATTCAGGCCTAGCTACTAGAGCAAAAGTCTCATCAAAATCCAAACCTTCGACTTGTGAATAACCTTTGGCCACAAGTCGTGCCTTGTTCCTTGTCACCACCCCGTGTTCGTCTTGTTTGTTGCGGAAGACACACTTGGTGCCGACGATGTTTGCATTGGGTCTTGCCACAAGTTCCCATACTTCGTTCCGCTTGAAGTTGTTCAATTCTTCTTGCATCGCCACCACCCAGTCCGGATCTTTCAATGCATCTTCAACCCTGCGTGGTTCCAAAAAGGATACAAACGAATAATGCTCACAATAGTTAGCTATGCGAGATCTAGTGGTTACTCCCTTTTGGATGTCACCGAGGATATTGTCGATTGGGTGATCCCTTTGGACACATTGGTGTACTCTTGGGTGTGGCACTTGAGGAGTTGTGTCTTCATGATTATCTGCTTCTCCCCCTAAGTAGTTGCCTTCGTTGACTTGTTGATCTTCTTCGTATTCTTGTGGTTGATCTTGTGCTGAAGCTCCCCCTTTATTGTTGATCTCCTCCTGTGGTTCATCTTCCTCATGTACGTGTGAAGGTGGCTCTTGTGGTCGAACTTCACCTAGAGCCATTCTTTTCAATGCTTGACAAGGAGCTTCTTCTTTACCTAATTCACATGGATCAACTTGCTCCTTTTGGGAGCCATTAGTCTCATCGAACACTACGTCACGTGCTATTTCAATGAGTCTGGAAGCCTTGTTGAAAACACGATAGGCGTAAGTGTTCGAATCATAACCAAGCAAGAAACCTTCATCGGACTTTGAAGCGAACTTTTAAGTCCTAGGCTTCTTGTTCAGGATATAACATGGAGAACCGAAGACTCGAAAATATGAGATATTTGGTTTTTACCGGTGAGTAGCTCATAGGATGTCTTCTTGAGTAGTCGATGAAGATAAAGTCGATTTACGGCGTGGCAAGCGGTGTTAATCACTTCCGCCCAAAATCGATCCGAGGTCTTGTACTCATCGATCATTGTTCTTGCCATCTCTATGAGTGTTCGGTTCTTTCTTTTGGGAACTCCGTTTTGTTGTGGCGAGTATGGAGCTGAAAATTCGTGCTTGATACCCTCTTCATCAAGGTACTCCTCCACTTGTGTGTTCTTGAACTCCGTGCCATTGTCGCTTCGAATACTCTTGATTGTCATTGAGAACTCGTTTTGAGCTTGCTTGAAGAACTTCTTGAGTGTTCCTTGTGTTTCTGACTTATCGTGCAAAAAGAAAACCCAAGTGAAGCGAGAAAAGTCATCAATAATAACTAAACCACATTTGTTACTGCCAATGCTTATGTAAGCAATTGGACCAAACAAGTCCATGTGAAGTAGTTCGACCAGTCTTGTTGTAGTCATGACATTCTTTGCGGGATGAGGTGCTCCAACTTGCTTCCCAGCTTGGCACGCGCTACAAGGTCTGTCTTTCTCAAAAACAACATCCTTCAAACCGCAGATGTGATCGCCCTTGAGGAGTTTTTGAAGGTTCCTCATACCAACATGCGCTAGCCGTCTATGCCACAGCCAACCCATGTTGGTCTTTGCAATCAAGCATGTGTCAAGTTCCGCTTTATCCTTGTTGAAGTCAATGAGTTAAAGCTTTCCCTTCAACATACCCTTGAATGCAATGGAACCATCACTCCTCACGGTCACACCCTCGTTAGTGAACAAGCAATTATAACCTTTGTCACATAGCTGAGATATAGACAGCGGGTTATAATCTAAGGATTCAACATGTAAAACATGAGAAAGTGTGTGTGTAGAAGATATTGCGATTTTACTGGTACCGAGCACCCTTCCTTGACTATTATCTCCAAAGTAGATGCCTTCGTTTGGGTCCTCATTCTTTTCATATTCCACGAACATCCTTCTTTCTCCGGTCATATGGTTGGTGCAGCCACTCTCTAGCACCCATTTGGATCCACCGGAGGAATATGCCTGCAAAAACAAAATATGCTTTGGTTTTAGGTACCCAAGCTTGCTTGGGTCCTTGAAGGTTAATTACAATGCATTTGGGCACCCACACATGAGATTTGGTGTTCCCGTGGCGTGGCCCAACATAATTAGCATAAACCTTGCCAAAATTATTTCTCATTAACACATAGGATGCATCAAAGGTTCTAAAGAGTAATTGTTGTGGATTGTATACAGGGCTAGTCTGGAAGGTCGGACTTGTCCGGAGGACCGGACTTGTCCGGACACTCACGGGACTAGTCCGGTGTTTGTGTGAGTTCAGGTTTTTACCCTTCGACTTATAAGTTTGAGAGGGTCTTTCCTTCACAAAGGAAATCCTCCCCTTGTTATTATTATGACTTCCAACATACTGTTTTTCATCATAAGAGTAACCAATGCCATACTTGACATTTGGAGGTCTTTGGACCAAGTATGCACTATGTGCATAGTTGATCTTCTCCTTGTCAAATATGCCACATTGGGTAGGATTTTTATCCTTTGTGGAGGTTGACTTCTCCTTCAAACTGGTGTCTATTTTACTACATGTGCACATATGAACAAAATCAGTTTTAGTGGATTGAGAAGGTGAACTTGAAGAGGAGGAAGGTTCACTCAGCTTGATTGACTCAACTTGCACTTCAAGGATCTTGTTAACCTTGATCAGGTCAGCAAGTTGGTCCTTGATTGCAACATTTGAGTCAGTTAACTCCAAGCAAGCTTTCTTGCTTGAAGCTAACTCAAGCTCTAGTGAATTGTTTTTCTCCTTTTCAAGTTCTAGAAGTTTGTCAAGTTCGACATACTCCTCCTTTTGGGAGATAATCATGTCCTCTTGACGATGAATCAACCTCTCCTTCTCAACAAGTTGATCAAGTAAAAATTTCATTTTTGTTGCAGCTTTCCTATCTAGTCCACTAAGCATGTCTTCATCATCTCTAATTATTTCATCATCTCTAGAGTAGGAATGTACGGAAGGGGTTTTGATGATTACCTTGCGTTTACCTTCCTTTGCCATAAGACAAGTGCCATTTCCCATCCTTGTGCCAAGTATGGGGAAGAGTGTAGATTTCTTGGACGTGCTCTCGATGGCTACGCTAGCCATCTCTTCTTCTTCGGATGATGAGGACTCATCGTTTGAGTCCCACTCCTTCCCAATGTGTGCTTGTTCGGCTTGCTTCTTCTTCTTGAACAATTTCTTAGGTTGAGGCTTGGATTCTTTGGTCTTCTTATTCTCTTCAACTTTCACTTTCCCTTTGGAAAGTGCCTTCTTTCTGAGGAGTGCCTTTAGCTCCAGCGTCTCCTCATCGTCGTCCTCGAAGTCTTGAATGGCTTCGAGGAACTTCTCCACTTTATGGGTTTTGTCGTTGTTAACCTCCTCTTGGTTGTTGATTTTGTGGGCGTCCTTCATGTCCGACATGATCTCTTCGAGTGGTTAGACTCCTTCTTGAAGAACCTTGCTCTAATACCAATTGAATGTGGGCCTAGAGGGGGGAGGGTGAATAGGCCTTTTTGAAAGTTCTCGGATCCTGCAACACTCAACAACAAGCTCAATACCAGAGATATCCTACTAGTCCGGTAAAGTGCGGACTAGTCTGGTGTTCACGGACTAAGTTGATTAAGCTAGATCGATTAGGTTGATTATTTTATGTGTGCAACGGAAAAATAGAATGAAATAAAGGTTTCACGGTTATATATGAGATTATATCACAGTTAATTCTTATGTTAAACAATTCAACGTAAGATGAGAAATGATTGTTGAAACCCTAGATTATATTGATGAATGAGAATGATGAACACCAAAAGCAAAACACAAGGATTTATCCTGTGGTTCGGCTACCACAAAAGGCAACCTACATCCACATTGAGGAGTCCACAAAGGAACGGGTCTTCTCCAACCTTACCCTCGTCGGATCGCAACGAAGGCCAATCCTCTTCCACGAATCACAAAGGGGTGAATAACCGAATTCAAGGGGCCTTCTCACACGTTGAGAGCTCCCATAGATTACAACACAAATTTCCACCAAAAACACACTCAAAAGATTACAATTAAAACGCATGAGTGTGTTAGAGAATCAAACCAAGAGCTCAATGTGATGTTCTGAGTGTCTCTCCAATGATCTAGAGTAAATCCTCAAAGGATTGATCGTTGTTGCACTTAATTTCGTGGAGAGATGTAGTTTTTGAGGCTCTTGGGAGGTGTAACGGCGCTAGGGTTCGAGAGAGATCAAAAGAAGGACGTGCACCTCTATTTATATGGGTTTTCTAAAAGTGACCGTTAGGGTTCAGAAAGTTCGGACTAGTCCGTGGTGGTCACCGGACTGGTCCGGTGTGCTGTGTGTAGCAAACCCTAAGTACCCCGAAATATCAGACTAGTCCGGCTGAAAACGGACTTGTCCGACTTCGCTACTGGAAATTTTTGGACTAGTCCGATATCTATCGGACCTGTCCGGACATGTGAAAACCTAAGTGAGTTAGATGACAAGTCCGCACTTGGAGGACGTGTCTGATGTAGATCAGAGGGTTTTTTGGACTAGTCCATATAGACATCGAACTTGTCCAATTTGGATCAGAAAGAATATCGGACTAGTCCGGTTGTGATCGGACTTGTCCGATTTTGTGTGACTTGTGAAGTGTTTTGAGGACTAGTCCGTTCTGGGGAGGACTAGTCCGATTCTAGTAAGAAGAATATCGAACTAGTCCGACAGATATCGGACTTGTCCAATCTGGTGCAAAAAGGTTATCGGACTAGTCCGGTCCTGTGTAACTTTGTGCAATGTGTGTGTTTAATTGTGATTGAGCTCTTGGGTGAGTTCCCTTAACACACTCCATACACAATAATATATTACTCTTCTTCCTTGAGCTCATCTCCATTTTGCTCCTCATCCTTCCTTCTTTTTGGTATTTTGCTCATTTTCCTATCATAGGCCTGTACTCATCTCAACAAATAGGTTAGGATCCCAATTGCTTGTCATAAATTATCCAAAACCCACAAGAGAGTCCTAGATGCACTTTCAACATTAATACCAAATTAGACTATAGTGGAGGTACATGATGTTTACAATAATATAATAGGTGCATTATAACTAGATCCTAATGACATCTCTACCTAACACACGCATAGAATCCACAACCAAACAAGGAACGTTTCATCCAAGCATATCAATAAATAAAGACTAATAATAATATTATAAAGCATAATGTCACAAATACAAGACAAGATACATGAGCCATACCTTTCCCAATTTGGGCTTGGGACTAGACGAACCTCTCTACAGCCTAGCCTCCACTAAGGGACTAAGAGCACTAGTGTAATACAAGAGATAATGCTTGTGTGGTGTGTGTGAGAAGTGAGGCACCCCCACCCCATTTATACACAGAGTGGAGGCAGTTCTCTCCACAATTAGCGCGCAAATCTTTCTTCACCGTCTTCAGGGAGCCATGAGGAGCCAACACATGGAGGAAGACAGAGTTTGGCGCTAGGGCCAGGTCGGTCGACTAGGGGGGTCGGCCGACCTGGTCCTGCCCCCCCCCCCCCCCTTGGGTGTGCTTCCTCAGGGTGACTTCTAGGTCGGCCCTTATCCCCTTCCCGTGTGATACACCATTAGATCTCCTCGGATACGCCTGGGAATGAGTCATGGATCCTTGTGATGCCACATGTCATCATGTGATTGGTTGGGGTTGCACTTTACAGGATTGCTCCCCTCATTCCCCATCATTTCTGCATAAACTCCTGCATGCACTATTTCTATAAGTACAAGTGGAATTATGTTAAATTTAATTATGATGTGTTTAATAAATATTTATTCCCCAACATAATTGAGTTATATTGACGGTCGAAATTGGTATATAATGACCGTCAACAAACTCCCCCAAGCTTACCCTTTTCTCATCCCGAATGAAAGATAAAGACTTAGGTTGTCTATCAGGAGTTGCTACAGTGTTCTATTTTGCAAAAGTACCAAGTGCACAACAAAATATTCTACCTTGCATTGAATAAATTGGCTATGGTACCTCACTTATTTCCTTAGTCACTATGGGGCTTATGCCTCATTCTTTTTTTTTGATGGTTGAAAGATAGAACAACAAAATGAGCATGCATCACCTAATGTTTAAGTTCCACTATAATTTCCGCATAATTTGAAATGGTGTTTGAACTCATGTTCCTCAAATGATGCACTCAGTCACCCCTATGTGGAAGTGGTATTTGTATGCTCACCAAGGCAATGGTTTTCTTGTCGTACATCTAAATAAGGATTTTATGTAGAGCTTGGTAGGGATCAAGAGTAGGCATATTTGCGACACATTATTGCTAAGTCAAAAGAGTAAGCCTTAGGAGAAAACAAATCATACTTTTGATCAACATTTGTGCATGTGTGATGGAATATTTGTGGAGTGGAGATATGAAGATAACTCCTTTGTATGTACTCTCTTTTGTGTGGATGAAACATTGCTACTTATTCTCTCTCTTTTTTTTTCCCACGCTGTTGTATATGAGCATGCATTTTTCTTTTCTTTTTTCTTGTAGCCATGTCTTCTACTCCTCTTTTCTTTTTCAAATATTTTGTAGAGAGTATTATGCATGAAAATCGTGGACTATATTTTTGTGGTGGAATGGTATGTTGGAATTTTGCTAATTTCTAATGTAGAAGTTTAGCATGTCCCGTGCAATCTTGATCTCAAAACTATGAAAAGATTCTCACATAGGTCTATACTAGTTTGACTAGGCTCAATGTGAAGGCAAATAGCATATGCATAGGGTTTGTCTAATTTAAATCATCAGATGGCTTTAATAGAAATTTATATAAAATGGGGAACTCCCATTTTAAATATTTTCTGAGACATTAAGTTTCACTTTTAACTAGGGTATTAGTAGCTCTTATCACTATATCACATCCCACAGCAACCTAGAAATTGACTTAGCTTATGCTACCCACAAATTCCCAGTTTAAGGCAAGCATATTCTAAGCCAATAAATGCAATACTTCAAGAATATTAAGTTGTATGCAAGGGACTAGAGAAAATAAAACAGAGCAACTATTCGTCATTTCAACTTATGCAAAGTAAAAACATTCTTACAGCACATATTTTATTTTATTAACCTAACCTACACTACATCTTTTTAGATGCAATGGTGGTGGAAAGAGAGAAATAAAATGAAGAATTGCAAATGAGGTGTGATACAAGTTACGTCATGTAGGGGTGCTCCCCCAAGCTTATTCTTCTCAATGTCCCTGATAAGGGGTGAACCCTTGATGATGGAAATAAGCCATAAAGTTGGCCTGTTGTTGCTGCAGCGTGGTGTTTATGTTGTTCAACTGCGCGTCGATTTGTTGCAGCCAGTCGTGGGTACCTTGTATGTTGCCTTGACGCGTGTTGAAGATGTCACTGGTACTCACTTCAAGACCTCCCATCCGTTAGTGAGTTTTGCCATTCCTTGGACTAGGTCACGATAACCTCGGGCCGAAAAGGAATGCCGGGTACCCAATAGTGGAGGAGGCATGCTACTAGAGCTTGAGCTCCCTTCAGTGGTAGCCCACTCTTGCCACGATGATCCTCCTTCCTCATACGTTTGAGGTTGGGTCCAACCGGATGCATCACATGTTGGATCCACCTCCACTTGGTATTCATAGGTGGGAGGGCATCTCCATGGCCACTCTACGTGAATGGCTCCTTGTGACCCTGCCAGACACATTACTCCTATGGGCCTCTTCGGTAGGTTGAAGAGCAATGGTTAGTTCCCGACACTTATATAAAATAAATCCGGGTTAGGTAACCGGATCTCATTTACATGGCCAGGATAGAAAACACTAAGAATCCATATAGGCCATGTTTAAGAGTGTGTTCTTGCACCCGATAATCCTCATCTATTAATTAGTGGGCTGTTGGAATATATTCAATTAAAGTATTTTCTAAAGTCCCTCCTTTCATAGCAATACGGGTAAGTAATGAAGTACATTCAATTGGTCCCATCATTTTAGTGTTTCTAACAATTGTGACATCATAGCCTTAACAGAGAAATTTTAATCTTTTTAACCATGGAATAAAGGGTCCTAAGTTCATCATTATGCACAATCCTAACATTCCCTCTAGGAAACATAGTCATAACCACCCATCTATGCTGAAACATACAGAGGGATTTTGAAAGTGGCTATTTTTAGGGTCTTTGCATACTACTTCACCAGTTAAGTCTTGCCAAAAGCTTTGTTTGTTAAATTTAGACAAAGCATCTAAATCTATCAAACAACGTCTATGGAAGCCTAGGAGTTCACTAAATTGTTCCCACAAGATAAAGTATTCTTTTCAGAAAAAACTAAAAGAAATACCTTCAAATCCTAATTTAAGGGTGCGTTGGAATTGAATAGTGAGGAGGTGTGAACCTTCCTCATCTATCTGAGAAAAAATTATCCATGCTAGTGGATGCCAAACAGTAACGAATTCAGAATCCATACCTATTTTGGAGAGTAGTGCCGGATCGTAGACCTTCATGTGGGTGAACTCACGATCTCAGAGGATGTTGTAGGTTGTCATTCAACGTCACTCTTCAAGTCGAGGTCCTCGCCGCTGAGAAGGAGGAGTGGAGCATCATCTTCCTCCATCGGGACATCTTCTTGTGCACCTCTCCACCGTGGACTCAGTATAGACTCGGGGGAGAGGTGTGAGGTTGAGTTCCTCCCATTGCTTGAGCTTGATGAAGGTCCCTCCCTCTGACCAAACATCTTCTTTATGCTCCTCAGGGCTGCACAACTTGAGAGCAAAACAAAACAACCTCGACAAGAGTTACATTAGCAAAAACCAAACGAAAACCCTCACGAATTGTTTTGCCAATTTGAGAGCAACTTGCTAATGCAAATGAGAATCAAAGCAAATCTTTTTGGCTTGACTTGAGATAAGTGTTGCAACAAAGTGCACAACAATTCTTGAGAAAATGTAAGAGTGAGTTGGGGAGGTGAAAATGAGGTCAAGTGTGAAGCAACACACACACCCGGGCATATATAAATAGCGTAGAACCCCCCAATGGTCACAAGAGGCAAAATAAAGCTGTTGGAGGATAGAGAGCCAAAATGGCACTCTCCTCAGCTCGACCGACTAAGGGGGTAAGCCAACCTATAGGTGGGCCACCCTTGTCTACCCTTTTGGCAAGTGGCTCCCCAACAGCTATATTTCTAGCTGTTGGCTAAATAACCACGAAATTGCTCCGCAAATTTTTTTTTCAAATAAAACATCCCCAAATTTAATAGTTTTACTTTTGATTTTTCTAAACATGAAAAATAAATCTAAGTTGAGACTACAAAATCCCCAACCCTCAAAGAAAAAATCTAAATATACTATGGCAAAATAAAAAATCCAAATGGGAACAATTGAAATGATGGTGGAAAAATAAAAAATGATATAACTACCAAATTAACCTATTGGTGAGGTCCCATCCGAAATCCGATGAGATGTATTTTTCTCCGTCGTCATGACGCTCATTTTTCAGCCTTTGGCCCCGGAAAAACGGGCATGACTGGCTCGGCTTGCTTCTTCCGCCACACCTTCCTTGGTGGTCTTGTGGACTTGGGCCGTTCCGACGGCCCTGACTTCTTCATCTTTTTAAATTGTGGATGTGGGCGAAGAGATGGAGTCCCCTCATAAATTAATTTCCTCATGAATGCTATGAGGGAGTCCACTTGGGGTGGTGCAACTTCGACCTCCTTGATATGTTTGACATTCGAGCCATACTTGATTTTGATCATGGATCATTGCTCCTTCCTTGGCTGAAAGTCAAACTTTTCCTCCATGGCATTGATATGGAAGCAGATTTCTCCAGCTCCCACATCGATGTGAGCATCCGTTGTGCTAATGAGAGCGCGCCCATGAATGAACAATGTTTCCTTCTTGACCTCCATGTCGAGCACCACGAAATCCACATGCATAAAGAAGTTCCGGATTTTCATCGCGATGTCTTCGGCGATATTCGCGGGGTAGCGGACCGATGAATCGATCAGCTGGAGCTGCATTGGTGTTGGAGATAGCGTGGTGAAGTTCAGCCGGTCGAAGACCACCTTTGGCATGAAACTAACACTTGAGCCAAGGTCACAAAGGGCCTTGTCAAAGTTTAGTGTGCCAATAGAGCAAGGTATGATGGGATATCCAAGGTCCTTCAGCCATTTGCCTTTTTGTAGAGAAACCATGTTGGAATTTTCTACGGGAAGCTCAGGCTGTCGTGACATCTTGCCATTCTCTAATGGTGGAACAACATCTGCCATATGAGCTAACTGGGTCTCTAACATCTTATTGAAGCTCAACTGGTTCTTGAAGGCATAAGCCAAGCCCTCAACCTTAGCGTTGATATTTTCCAGAGTCTATTATTAAAACATTATAAAGTTGATGATTCCCATCTAGAATTTGATCACCGGGTCGAGCAAATTCCATACGAATAAGTACGGAGAAGCATGTGCCCATCACTCCTGCAATGGCATCGAAGATGAAATATAGAGTACCGATATCCTTGTGGTTCGTGAAGAAGAGCCATCGGACCAGAATTGTCATTTTTTTTGTCATTAGCCGATAGCTTCTTGGATAGGGCATCATTGATCTTGAGCTGGCTAATGGCAAGTTCTCTCAAGTGAGGTTGGTTCCCATTATCGTTGTTGTTTTTGTAGCCTCCTTGAAAGAAAGGGCGTGGTTGGCCCCACCCTTGACATCCTGGACAGTAGCCATTATTGTTGTTGTAATTCCCGTTGTTGGACAGGTATAAGGCATTCTCACGGGTCTTGGGGCAGTCACTCTCCATATGATCCATGTTGCCAAAGACTTCATATGTCATGTGAGAGTCTAAGGCTTGGACAGTGCCAAATGATTTGCCACTGGCTTGACAGTCCAACTTATCCATAAGGAGACAAAATTTGGCAGCAATCATGTCCACCTCCTTTATGGTGTGCATGCCTCGATGTTGGGGCTAGAGACGCTCATCGCTCCACCCCATGTTGGAACATCTTCTCGATTAACTCCATAGCTTTGGGCACCGTAAGTGGGAAGAAGGATCCTCAAGTAGCAGCACCCACATGGTCACAGGCCGTAGAAGTTTTGGATGAGGAGCCAGTCCTACATCCCATGGTGGGGACAGGCTAGGATATACTCTTATAGCCTTTTCCCAAGCCTTTGTAATGGATTCCTTGGGCTCTTGCTGGAAGCTTGAAATTCTTCCACGTAGGGCATTAGTCTTTCCCAACGGGAAGAACTTGGCAAGGAATTCTGAGGAACATTTCTCCCAAGTATTCGTGGCACTTCAGTTCGCGTAGAAGCACTACTTCGCCCTCCCAAGGATGGAGAACGGAAATAGTCTAAGACGGATGGCATCAGGAGTGACATTTTTGATCTTAAATGTGCTACAAATCTCAAGGAGTTGTTGCAAGTGAGAACTGGCATCCTCATTGGCTTTTCCACAGAAGGAGTTAGCCTGCACCATCATGATTAGGCCAGTCTTGATCTCGACGTTCACATCTCCGTGTTGAGACTGGGCCGAATAGGCACATTGTCAGTAGAGGGAGCCGAGAACTCACAAAGGGTCTTCTGGACATTGGCTTGGAGCGTGATAGTGCGGGGGTGACGGGTTTCCTAGCCTACAAGATCACTTGAGGAGGAACAACACGAGGTCGAATTCTTCTTGGCAGTGACTCAGGATCTTCTACGTAGTTAGCCAGCAAACAGAAACCGGTCATACACTACCCTGTTTTCATATCAAAGAATGCGAAAACAATGGAGGGTTATCCTACTAAATATCTACTAGAATCCTATCTACCACATGATCATGAAAATCTTTTGTGCCTTCCCTGGCAATGGCGCCAGAAATGTTTGTTTGTATTTCTTAACTTCTATAGGTCATCCTAGCAGCAAGGCTACTTCCGCAGAGGCACTAGGATAATCCTAAGCCAAAGCAAGATGAGTTCCACAAGTATATGGAAAGTACCACTGTAGCATTTCACCCAAGAGTATTCCCTAGAGTATCATATTTGTTTGTCCCAAAGGAAGGCAAGGTAGATGAGAGACAAGGTCAAGGATAGAAAAGGGTGTTCTAGTGAAGGATTCGGTAGGATGGATAAATTAGGTCATGGGGTAGTGTGACATACACCTAAGCAAACTACTTTAAGAGGTAAGAATGTCCTATTGGAGGATAAGTTAAGAAGAGAAAGAGCTACTCCTACTATGATTTAGGTATTCATATACATAGTCAACTAGTGTATGTATGGAAATGCTAAATACGAGTACTATGGCTTAGCGGTCCAATACAACAGGCATGGGTTTACCCCTGAGAATATCAGGACGATTCCCAGCCCCGAGCTTGCGGTGTGGCTGAAAGTGGGAGATTACGAAGGACGGACAGGGCTGTTACCACCTGCCGCCTACCCCTACAAACCGTGGGTCTACGAGACATCCAACGCTACTGAATTATCTAAGCACTGTGCTTACAGAATAAGTAAATACCTTAAGATCCTAGGGACAAGCACCATCCTATGGCAATGACTAACCTAAACATCATTGAAACCAATGTTTATGACAATATAATAAGGGCTTTATAACTAGATCATAATGATATCTATACCTAACACATGCATGGAATCCACAACCAAACAAGGAACGCTTCATCCAAGTGTATTGTAAAATCCCACATTTTCCTTCATATGAGGTTCAGTTGTAAGTTGGTTATCAACCCTAATGGAGACCAATTATAACTATGCTTATGAACTTGATCTCATCAAATATTTTCTTCCACTCATGCTTAAATTTTATTAACATGAGGAATGAACTTCACCAATAACCTTAGATAAATTCTTTTGACCTCTCTTCAAAGTTTGGAATTATTTGAATGGAAGATCCTAGGTCAACTTAATATGCAGTACCCAATATATATTCAAATTAATTACAAATTGAATATACTACTGTATATTTGGCCCTGTCATAATTATTCAATTCTGAGGCCATGAAATTTTTCTATGGCTCCCTAAAATTCCAAATAGACTTCCTGCAAAGTTTCATAATTTTGAACTCCATTTTCTATTTTATTTGAGACGATTAGCTAATTCAGACCATTTTAGGAAATCAAATTTTGAATTCTGTTCAACTTAATTGAACACCAAGATTTGAACACACCATCATGGTCAGCATGACTTGCTTGACTTATCCTCAAAGTTTCACAATTTTTGGAACTCAGTTGATATTTAATTCAGTGACACCATTGAATTTCATCCAATTTCAAATTCAAATTTGAAATTCAAATGAAACTTGCTCCAAATAAAAATTCAATTGCAGAATCAAATTCCAGATATTTATTTGAGCCCCCCCCCCCACAAAAATTTAGAATTTTTGGATCATGTTTGGTAGGAGAATTGAATTTGCATAGAGAAGTGGATAAGGGGAGGTGGGATCCACTGTCAGCCTAACCCACTCGAGTGCAACCCACAGGGGTGCTCTGTATCCAGCTCTCCCCGCCGATCGATGCCGACTGCGTGAGACACCACGACGCGACATGCATCCACCAAGCTGCCTGCTTGCTTGCGCCGTGGCGCGCTCCCCTCACCCCTCCGCCCCTATAAATACCCCCCCCCCCTTGTCCGTCGCCGTTGAGCTCCATCTTGGTTCATGCCATTTTTCGCCGCCTCTGTTCGATCAAGCTTTCGCCAACGATTGAAGTCGTTTCTCCCCGAGCTGTTAGTAGATAAAAGGCTTGTCACAACCTCCTCTACGTATTCTATTTGATCATTGATCGTGACATAGCTTCTGCTTTGGATATTTTGAAGTTTCCCAATCGCCGTCGAAGAAGCCACCGAGAACTTTCACTGTCTCACCGCCGAGCTCCAGCTCTAGGCCATCTCCATCCTCGATCCCTTAAGCAAAAAGGTTCGCAATCCTCTCTAGTTTATTCTCACAGAATCTAAGCATATGACATGAAGTGTAGCTTGAGTTCTTGTTCGATAGCCGAACGATTTCTCAATAGAAAAGAAAGGCTTCGCGCTTAAATTCATTTCATTATTGCAATCATCCTTTAATCTGGTTAGCAGATAGCAACTGTGTGTCCTAACGAAGCTCCCTGCCCAAAAACCCTGGAAGTTATCAACCGAGCACCTTAGATTTCGAGTTTCACGGCCGCCAGTTGAAAAATCGTACTTCGCTGTCGAACTCAGCTTTGTTGGCGATGTCCCCCCAATCTAACCCCCAAATCATCATCCTAGTGCTCCCAGGAACATTCCTGACCTTTTCTCGAGCCTATTACGCCATTTCTGAGCATTTCCGACAACGCCAAAACCCTAGCTCCGCCGTCACCATCGCACCGCCGTCTCCGGCCATCGCCGACTTGATTGGACACCACCATCGGCTTGCACGGTCGATTTTATGGTTGAGCGGTCAAGGTGAGGCTGAAAGGAGGTCAACGCAACTAGGTCCGACTAAGCGCCGCCGCGGTTCTAGCGAGAGACGCCGCCGCGTCGGGAGGTAGACGAAGGTGCGGGTCCCACTTGTCAACAACGCCTCTCGCGTGGGATCAGCTGTGAAGACGGATCCGGTGCGGCTTTGTGGGTTAACCCTGTGGATCCCGATGTGGCTGAGTTCTGATTGGCCCGATTCAAATGAAGTGAGACTGGCCCCTTTATTTGAAATTTCCAATTTGAAAATAAATCCAGATTCAATCCAAACATGGAAAATCCCTAACTTCCAGTAGAATTATCTAAAAATTCGCAAATTAATTTTGTTAGAACCAGCATGAAGAATACTGTCCAGTGGTGCACTTGGATTTGTATGAAAAGCCATAGAAATTTTTCTATAATTCAGATAAGCAAAATGCTTAAAGAATTCATTCCTGCAGTTCTGTTAATTGGAAAATTTCCAATTTTGGTCAGAACACTATTGTTAATACATTTGACCTCTAGTAAAAATTTCAAGTTTGTTGGACTTAAAATACTGGGTTGATCAATATTCCAAATCTCGAATAGTATTGCAACAATTTTACATCGGTGGCAAATAGGACGCTATTGCAACGTTTTCATGTATTGCAATGATTTAACATATCACAACAAATTGTACGATATTGCAACGGGTTCATGATTGTGGTGAATAGTATGGTATTGCAACGATTTCATATTCGTGGCAAATAGTATGTTGTTACAACGATTTAGCGTATTGCGACGATTTAACGTATTGCAACAAATAGCATGGTATTGCAATGATTTCACATCCGTGGTAATTGTATGTGGTTGCAACGATTTCACAGGCATGGCAATAGTATGGTATTGTAACGATTTCATATTCTTGGCAAATAGTATGTTATTGCAACGGTTTAGCGTATTGCGACGATTTAACGTATTGCAACGAATAGCATTGTATTGCAACGATTTCGCGTTCGTGGTAATAGTATGTGATTGCAACGATTTTCACATTCGTGGCAAATACTACAGTATTGCAATGATTTTCACAGCCGTGGCAAATAGTAACATATTGCAACGAGTTATGGTGTAGCGACAATTTACCATATTGCAACGAATATCACGGTATTGCAACGATTTCACATTTGTGGCAAATAGTATGGTACTGCAACGATGTCACAGCCATGGCAAATAGTATGATATTGCGACGGTTTAACGTCCATGGCAAATAGTAGGTCATTGCAATGAGTCAACAAACGTGGTGAATAGTAACGTATTGCAACGATTTCAGATCCATTGGAACTAGTCTGGTACTGCAACGATTTCGTATCTGTGTCGAATAGTTGGGTATTGCAACGAGTCCACAAACGTGGCGAATAGTACCGTATGGCAATGATTTCAGATCCGTTGGAACTAGTATGGTACTGCAACGATTTCACATCCGTGGCGAATAGTTTGGTATTGCAACGATTTCTTATCTGTGGCAATAGTGTTTTAATGCAACATTTTTTGAGTCATTGTCAAATGTTTATACTGCAACATTTTGCCATTCTATTAACACGTTTTATCATCCCTATTGGCAATAGCTTCCTATGGCAACAATTTAACATTCGAGACAAGAAATTCATAATGCCACGTTTTATAATTAGCGGCAGTGGAACCCGAATGCACCAAGTTTGAAAATTAGTGGAAACAGAATCATGAGTTTAACAATAAACATCCATCAATTGATATTACATCATGCATAACAACACTCAAGGATTACTAAAGCGACGTGTTTGCTTGCTAAGAGTTTTCCTAAGCTGACCGAGACTAATTGTTGGAGCAGGTGGCTTTTGGCAGTTCCTTTTGTGGACCTTCTATGGAGTGGTCGCCATCATCATTTTGTGCATTTCAGCCATAGAGGCGCGCATGTCCTGCATTTCCTTAGCTGTCTGTTCACGATCAGCTGCTATCTAACCTTATAAGTTCTGGACTTGAATGTTTAACTCTTCATTCTTCTGGTTTATGCAATCCATCTGGGTGTTTAAGCTATCATTTCCTCCTTCCAACTTCTGCACTATTTGATTGAGTCCTGCATTTCTATCTTCTATGTTTCAAACTTGGTCATTGAGGTGTTCAGAAATTTGGATACGCATACGTTCACGTTCGGGACCAGTTGGGTTAGCCATATAACCACGCCCCCGAACCTGTGATCCTGCACAAACGATTGAGGATCTATAACAATGCTGGAAGATGTGCTTTCTCTCCTCATTTGGAATTGGGCCTCCCTGCTCAGCTTCCATGTCGTCCACTTGGGCACGTGCCTGGATCTATATACAAAAAGAAAAGTCATAGGTAATTTGCAAATATTTATGTAATTAGGGGTTGTTTGAAGTGTTACTCACATGTACAGCTTCTGCCAGCTTGTTTGCCCAGTTACCGTTCTCCAACAAATGGCTTGCCTCCCACAGTTGTATGTCATCGAGTTCTTTTCCGGTCTCTGGGTCTCGCTACATAAAATACAAGTAAACTTCAACATGTAGGTATACATATTGTTTGCAGCGCAAAGTAAAAGCGTGATTTATTTTTCATACCTTCTCGTAACTAAGTTGGGCGTAGGATTTGGAGCCAAGCAAGTGACATGCCTTTTGTCTTCTTCGATTTTGAGAATTGGTCCTGCTTACTGACTGCAATAATTTAAAAATTAATTCCACGAATAAAAGTAAATGAAATATTTTTTGTATGATGTGAAGCTATTAAAAAGTTAGCTGACCTTGAATCGCTTAGACCCAAAATATTCTATTAGGTGCAACCACTCGGGCGTTGTTACGTTAGAAGGTTGCTTTCGTATACGTTCTTCATCGGTAGAATAACTCTTATAGGTGGCATGCAAAGTCGAGCGCCACCCCTTGTAGCGCTCACCACCAATTTTAAAAAAATTTCTTGCGCTCTCCGGTGTGTCCTCCATGTCCCAGGAATCCTGTACATCGTATAACAAGTTGTACAGGATGGAGATTGCAAGAAAAAAATACTTGTGTGGGGGTGTGACACCACTAACCACAATGTCTCGTACTATATTTCTCTTGTTACTATGGCCAACCTCTGCCCACTTCCTTGCACCGCTGAGGGATGCATGTCTTTTTGTAAACATAACCACATCATCGACAAAGTGCCGCTGATTAATACCAACCGCAGCACCCAACCTAGCAGAGAACTGAATTGGTAGCTTCACATGCTCTGTTCTACTAACTTGGGATGCATAGCATATTCTGGCAAATTTAGTCCTTGAGCCACACTTCTTCCTAGCTTCATTCCTTTTGTTACATTGATTCAAATGGTAAACGATTAAAGGAAATTACCGCCTGAACAAGTTTAGCATCATGTACAAACAGTGTAGAAGAAAAGTCTTATGTTCATACCATCTTCAAGACGAGTGCGGCAAATATGAGCATGAGACGAACGTGTCGTGCCAACACCATTTTGTTCTAGATTACTCCCTCCTTGTTTATATTAATTGTCGTATCAGACCAACACATGAATTAAAAATGAACTACTACAGTATTAGGACTGTCCGAACGACAACCATTTTGATGGGGGGGGGGGGGTTACATTATCGACTTCTTTGTTGCTGTTCATACCCTAAAATGAGCCTTTAGGTACACATGTCAGTGGCGGTATGTACTCGTAGTACTGCAAAGGATTTTCAGTCCATGAGCGAAGCAGGCAAGACTGTGAGGGGGCATGCAGCTGGCAATGCTAGACTAGACAAAGATAGGGTTCGCCGGTTCGGTCTGACTCACATCAGCCGGAGCGCATATCAAAGAGAATTATTAGTTGCAGGGTAAGTAATGAACGCCAGCGGTAGCAGGTGGCGAATGCAAGACAGATAAGGCTGGCAGCTTGCGGGATTGAAATCCTCCACAGTACTGCACATGCTTTAGCTGCCAATGACTTGTGGGCCCATGAGACTTCGGGTCTACTTGTCAGTGGCGGCTACTGCAAGTGTAGTACTGCATAGTGCCAGCTTGCGACACTCAACAAAGCGAGGGTTCGGTCTCACCAAAACTCTCGCGGAGGATTGGTGGCAGGGCGATAATGGCTAGGGATTTGCGGGCAGCAGGGTAATCATGACACGCGAAGGATGGTACGTGGCGATGGGCGAGGGAGACGCGTCGGGGAGGACACTGAAGTGACCAGCAGTAGGGCGTGGGCGCCGGTGCCGGCCGGAGTGGTCGGCGGCGAGAGAGCACAGCGTGGAGGCATTAAAAAATCACGCCATCACACAGGCTGATGAACTGTTAACAATAAAGACTAAGTACTAAGAAAGTAGAATCGCAAGGCATGCTAAAACAATTAGTAGAGCCTAGGAAAGAATGCAAATGACCATGATACACCCATCATCAATACATCTAAAGGACAGATCATAGTCTCTCAAAATGCTCCAAATTCAATGCCAAAGGAGTAAAAAACTAACACGCTCTGCCAAAACAAATGGCACGGTAGAGAGGCAGGTAGTAATGTGATGTGATATGGGTAGTTGGAAACTACTACCGAGGATAGAGTTGGAGTGGGACATTTTTTGAGCTCTAAAAGTAAAATTACACTAGGGTGGAAGGAGTATTTCTGATTTGTATATCTATACCTGCTGTTGGTTCATGCATCGTAGTTCCAGGGAGTGAAGAACCTTGGGGTTCCTGAACATCGTGTGCTGCAATATTCTCTAAATTTGTTTAGTTTTGATAGTAAACACATTTATAGTTATACCAGGTGCTTGTTGTCCACCATGAATGCTTGTAGACGACATCACGGTTTGATGTCTTGTTCCTAATGTAAAGAGCATTGTAAGTAGTTATTCCAAATAACAGTGATAACGTCAAATTACATGATCGACGTAGATTTTTGATCGTACGGTGTGCTTTCTATAAACTGCAGTGTTTGTTACTAACGGAGGAATTAAAGAAGAAAGAATAGGAAAAAAACGTACGATCCGAGAAAGCCGCAAAAGAGAAAAAAGTGTAAAAACCATGAAAACTAAAAGTCTTAGGAATACAAATTTGTAAAACAGGAATGAGAGTATAACATTTGGAGTGGTTGATCAGATAACCCGTGCATCATTTACTTCTAAATCCAGAAATTACATACTACTACCTCTGGTTTTTAGTATTTGTCGTTCCCTACCAGGAATTGAACTAGAAATACACTAGCGTAATAAGCTGTCGGAGCAACATTTATTTAGGGACAGATGTAGTATATATATATATATATATATATATATATATATATATATATATATATATATATATATATATATATATAAATTCGTGAAACAGAAGACACATTTCTTCTTTGTTAATTTATTTAATCTTCATATATCAGGATTGATCGTGTATAACTTAACTAGGCCAAAATTGCATGGATCGTGTAGAACCAAGCCAATATAGGTCTATAAAAAGACGGCATGGATCGTGTAGTTTACCTAGCACAAAACTGGAGTCTGGGATGCGATGTCGCAGGGAGGTGTCGACGACGAAGAGGTTCGTTAGAGCCCGTCAAACTTGGTCGCCCGGCATTGTACCAAGGAGTCAACACCACCAAGAGCTTCGATGCGTCACTGCGAGATCCATGTGAGAAAAATTGTAAAAACCGTGGGAAATGAAAACACGGAAATTTCTTAGGAATACAAGTATGGAACACAGGACAGAGAGACAACACATTTGGAGTACTGCGGGATCACCAGAAGGGCGGGGCAGCGGTGTGTCGGGAACGGAGGCCAGTGTTTCCATTTATACTCATCGTGGCTGAAATAGGGTTACAATAATAGGCGGGACTGAAATTGGAGGCGCAGGTAGTGAAAATTGAATTGTCAAAATCTCAAATGTGGCACGCCAAGTAGAACGATAAAATTTTCGCGGGAGTGGATAATTTGAAGCAAGCCGTGCCCTTGTTCACGCATCCAATCGTGATTAATTACATCTCATGTCGCGTCGATTCTTGCACATGGTGTGTGCAGCTAGAGGGGTAGACTTCGTCTTAGGACAACTTGCCCGCTTCTTAATTCATCTCTGTTGCCATGCATGGAGATCAAAATCTAAAAGCAGTCAACTGCTAGCTAGTGGGACATTCCAAAAAAATACGAAAAAAATATGAATCGCCAAATGTATATGTGCTAATGCAAACGATATGCAAATACAGCCAAGTCCACGAAAGGACGATGGTAAACAATCAGCATTTTGAAACATTAATCACAATGAAATGATAACATGTAGTATATACTATTACATACTAAAAATACATTTTCCCATGTGTCAACTACAAATGAAAAAATTGAGTGAAAGAACACAAAAGAGGAGAAACGCAGCCTCAACCATGATCTCAATAGAGTTTCAACCAAGAGTCGTCGATTGTCGCAACACAACGAATTCTTGGCTAGACATTGAACAACAGTTATCTTGCCCCTTTTTCAGAAAGGAGTTGTTTTTCGATACTACATAGGACACATTGTTCATGAACAGAAAAGACATTTATCATTAAAAAAGAAACAATACATATATTACAAACAAGAACTATGAAAGCACATAGAAAACAAGAAAAAGAAAAACTACAAAATACTACTCTACTCGGAGTCGGAGGAGATCTCCTCCACCACCTTCCCCGTCGCCGCCGCCTCCTCCTCCGCCGCTGCTGCCGCCGCCGCCGCCTCCTCCACTGCTGCCGCTGCTGCCGCCTCCTTCGGCAATAGAGTCCAAAGCTTCCGGACGACACTCCGCAGAAGATGCTGGCGGCCCTCCACCCTAGCCACCTCCCCAATGGTCTCATAGAGGACGTTGAGACGACCGACCACAATTCCTAATCCAAACCAGTAGTTGCCAGCGGTGTCCATGCTGGTGCAGACGGGAAGTTTCCAAAGACCCAGACGGTCACACAAGCGAGATGTATCGAAAAATACATCCCACGCCAATTTGTCGAGCATTTTTGCTCGCCTGGCAGTGGTGGAAAGGTGCTCGGTGGCCTCCTTCAGGAGCCGATCGAGTTCATCGAAGCGGTGTTCGACGAGGCGAACAGTCTCCTGAACCCAAACAGGATGAGGAGGTGCGGGCGCTGCGGGCGGAGAAGGGGACGGAGGAGGTGCGGGCGCCACCTCCAGTTCCACCGGCATTGGCTGCGATGGAAACAGAGAAGAAGGAGGTTCGAAGGACGTCGAAGGCCTGCAACGCTTTGGTGTGGGGCTACCCATTTGTGTGGCGAAGGAGGTGCGGAGAAAGAGCGAGAGGTGGTCAGCGATGGTGCAGCGGTGAAGGAAGAGAAGTTTGGAGGCTACGACCGATGGAGATGGAGTGGTTCGGCAGAGACAGAAGAGGACGGGTGTGCCTTTATAGCGGGTCCTCGTCTTAAGACCATCCGCACCAGCGTACTCTAAATCATACTCTATACACTATTCTCCTTCAGCTTTTACACTACGTACTCTAAATTACACTGCAAAATATTGTATCCAGTATGCTTTACAGTACGCCACTACGGATGGTCCGCGCGAGTGGAGATGATCGGACGCTTCGAAAACTGTGCTTTCGAATTAATCCAAACCGCGGGTTGCTTCCTCTAAGTTGTCGCAACGGCTCGACGCGTCCCATCTCCGCTTCACAGGCAGTTTTTTAAATTGACATGCAAAGGGTCCAGGGTATGTAGTGGCCCAGCTGGCATACTTTGTAGGTCCGTCCATGGGTGTTTCAGATTTTCAGTTCCAGTTTTTAATTTTGACACGCAAAGGGCCCACTGGCCCAAGGTATATGCAATGTTCTAGTTTTTTTCAGTTTGTCACGCAAAAGACCTCGATCATGTTTCATGACGTTACGTGTTTTCTCTTATTTTTTGAAAGATCGTCATATATATATATATATATATGTGTGTGTGTGTGTGTGTGTGTGTGTGTGTGTGTGTGTGTGTGTGTGTGTGTGTGTGTGTGTTAATGAATGCATGAATGTGTGCTGTGTTCTTTTTCTTATGTTTTCTGACGATCTTTCAACTATATATATATATATATATATCACAAACCCTCGTTCGTGATAAGAAAACATGAACTAAGAAAACATGAACGTTGAAAGATCATATGTTTGGCTCGTTGATCATATGTTTGGGGCATAGGGTAGCATGCATGGACAATTATAACGTGCATGTGAAAGAGACGTCGATGATCATATGTACTCCCCCTGTCTCCATGAACTTGTCGCTTTGCCGTAGTTCATTTTTTATGTACAAAAGCCGCATTAGAAGAGCTTGTTTCTTGGCTCATGGACAAGGAAAATTCTTTGTACGTAGTACAAAAAGTATAAGTTGGTCGACGTTGCCATTCGTACACGAAGGATGCGACCAGGTAGTTGCGCTTGCAGGTGTATGGTAATTACGTGAGTGTTTGGTCGGGTCATGTGGTTAGTCCACGATGCACCCTAAACCCGGTGTTGAGGCCGTGTCTTTGTCATTTGTGCATACACTCTAGTGACATGTGACAAAGTGCTCAATCATCAGTTGCATTTGGTTTGACGTCGAAGTTGGATTGGAGATAGATCATCCATGTCTTTATGTCTTGGATCATACAAATTAACTTTTGGTTGGATGGACCGGACGATCCAATTTTTTGTTGGTAGGTTGGATGAAACTTGATTGGATTATTGAATCATCAAAGTTGATAATTTCATAATGTTAATTGTTTATATACTAATTATCATATTACTAGCAAATATTAATTTTAATATCATAATTGTAATAATTAATCAACAATAAACAAGGTAATTATCACTAATTACGTTGCTAAGAAGCATACTTAGATAAGGTGGATGGACTCACATCCAACCAAATATCGTGGACCATCTCATCCAGCATCTGCGAGGAATATTTTATATTCCTCAAACCTGGATCACCCGTCTGACCGCGAAACAAATAACACATGACTGGACCATCCAATTAATCCTAGTCAATTCAATCCAAGACAAGCAATCAAACACAAATCTTTTTGGCCGCATCGTACGTTCTCGTGCGCATGATGATGGATCGTGTACGCCGAGCGCCGAGTTATTCGGATCACTGAGCAAAGTTCGGACATGGAGTTCGTGTGCCCGTGCATGCTGCAATATTCGGTGCGTTCGCGCACATGGCAACCATCAGGGCAGGGTGGTACAGTCGCGGGAACCGTGGAGTGCGCCCTTGGCTGTAAGATTTGGAGGGCGAACGTACGTGGCAACCATCTGGGCAGGGTCGCACAGAGACGGCTGTGCGGAAGGGCCGCAAGGAATTCGATTTCCGCACCAAGGTGTTAAAAGATAAGACCATCTGATTCGCAGGCCAGTAATGGTGTTTGGGAACACGGTATTTTAGGAGTTTTAGAGCAATTAGCAATACCGTGGTATTTGAGATTACTATAGTATTTTTTACAAAATGGTGTTTATCATTCAAACAGTCCTATGTATTGCAAAATCGTGGTATTACAAAACTGTTTCATTGAAATACTTTGGTATTGCCATGTCATTTTAAAAACTATGGTTTCCAAAACTTTAGTATTGAAAAACTGTGCTCCCAAACATAGCCTAAAGCTTTATCGTGAACCACTGCGAATGGTCTTAAAGGCAGGCCCGGCTCTTGGCCTAGGCGGGCGGAAATAAATTTTCTGCGGCCCTATCACACAACGTCGCGCGTGCGCCCCGCCCCGCACACTGTCCCATGGAAATCCCACTGAGATCCTTCGCTTCGCGCTGGGTTTGTTGTCTGGACACCAAAGGATGGAAATCCAACATGTCCCGCTCCCACGATTATGCGATTTTGATCGGACAGCGTGCGAGGCGGGGGCGCACGCGTGATGCTGTGCCGCAAGGTCGCGAACAATTTGTGTGCTACTGCCTAGGGCCAGGCCGGTGGGTGGGGGTGGTGGGGCGGGCACGATGACAGCTGGTAAAGAGAAAAGAAATAAAATTAATTAGTGTGTAGCATTTATTTTTGTAATTTTTTGAAATATAATTATACTACGTACGTCCTACTAATGTCTTTAATACAATATTTATTAGATATAGTATAATATTACTAATGTGTTAATTTTCTAGATGCGATGTTTTTCGATAAAAGGAGGAGTTTTTCGTTGGTGCATGTACTGTAGCACACATTGTTCATGAACATAAAATGAAAGACATTTTTCATTAACAAAACAACATATATATTACAAACAAGAAAAAACACATAGAAAATAAAAGAAAAACTACTACTCATCCTACTCTACTCGTAGGAGGACTTGTCCACCTCCGTCGCCGCCACCGCCTCCGCCGGCGGAGCCTCTGCCTCCGCATCCGCCGCCGGCGCCTCAGCCTCCGCCGCAACTGTCGGTGGAGCATCCTCCAACACGAGATCGAACTTCTTCCAGCTGACGGCGTTCATGAGATGCTCGTGAAACTCCACCCCGGCCTCCTCACCAATTGTCTCGTAGAGGCAGTCAAGACGAGCGGCAACAAAGCCTAACCCGATGAAGTAGTAGCATATGCTGCGTGGTGGGGAAGGATACCATGTCCCAGTCGGCGACATGAGTGAGATGTATTGTGAAATACATCCTGCGCCATTTTGTCAAGCGCTTTTACTTGCACGTCGGTGGCAAATAGGCCACAAGTGTCCTCCTTAAGCTTGCCATCGAGTTTGTCGATGCTTTCCTCGATGAGGTGGACGGTCTCATCATAGTCAGACGGAAGAGGTGTGGGCATCGTGGGCGGAGATGGGAGTGGAGGAGGTGCGGGCGCCGCCTCTAGTTCCATCGGCCTTGGCGGCGATGGAAACGGAGAAGGAGGTTCGGAGGACATCATGACTTGGAGCGCTTCGGTGTGGGGCTACCCATTTGTGCGGCGACGAAGGTGCGAACAAAGAGAGAGAGGTGGTCGACGGTGGTGCGGCAGAGAAGCAAGAGGAGAAGTTAGGAGGCTAAAATCGATCGAGATGCGGCGGAGAAGAAGAGGACGGTGTGCCTTTATAGCGGGTCGTCGTCTAAGCGCGTGAGTGGAGATGGTCGGACGCTTCAAAAATTGTGCTTTTGAGTCGACGGTCAGAGTTACTCCAAACTGCAGTTCGCCTCCTCTCGGTTATCGCAATGGCTTAACACGTCCCATCGGCCAGTTTTTTAATTTGAAACACAAAGGTGTGGAGATTGACGTGAACGCGCGTGGCAGTCGACCGAGAGTCCATATCTTTATTTTTTAAGGATTCGACCGTTGCCGACCGAGAGTCCATATCGAACCGATAATTGTCGTGATCATGGATGATGGTGGACATGAATGTAATGCATGTGAAAGAGACTCGCGATGAAGCATGTTTGGTCACATGTTGAGGATTTTTGTGCCCCCTTATTGAGGAACATGTTAATTGGATGACGTTGAGGATCGGATGTGGCATACGTGTTTTCACAATTGTGTCCATTTGTTCCAAAAATTAGAACACGCAGCGGCTAGCGCCTACGCCTGTCGTTTCTTCAAAAGACGAGTATAGCAATACATAATGGAAGCATGCGATCGATTAATTTGATGAACCACATACGTACGTAGTGAGAGCTATGTGCTTATTAGATGATGGTAGTCCACATTCTATCCTCGTACCATCGAGGGAACATTTGTGACATGTAATTTAAGGGAAATATTTTTGGATTGAATTATGAACAAGAATGCAAGTGGTTAGTCCTAAGGTTCATATTCTAATAAATTTATTTCATGATTCAAAATTTTAGTTTATGTTGGTTTGAGATTTTACTCTCCAACATGCAAGTGTGGAAATTCAAACATGCTAAATACAAATGCAAGATTTGATAAGAAATTGAAATATGTAATTGTGAAATCAGATATGAGATACGGTATGCATATCCAATGCTGTGCATACCGTTCCACATTTGTACATGTGTCCACATGAACGGACGGATGAAGCAGTTGCATGACTGTGACATGTGTGCACATGAACGAATGAGGTCGTATGATGGCCGTACATGACAGGGATAACGCCAAGGAATTGTATCCTTGTCACTTGCAATCTATGCACCACCTAGGCCCAGGTTGTGCACTGGTCACGTGGCATATTCCCTACGTCTGCCCCCGCGCGCGTTGTCCGTAACGAATTCATGCGAGCGATTTTGACAAGTTGTGAACGATTTGTCCCACCCCAGAATGTTGAGCTCATTGCAACTAGAATATAAGGCAACACGCACTATTGTAGTCAGACATCTGAATGAAAAAATATGTCATACAAGACTTCTGCATGCTCCGTTCGACATCGTCCACTCGCCCGGTCGAAGTCGAAAGGAATGTGTAGGAGGTGTGTACGGGGCAGATGTTTTTTAGATAAAGCCCTGGGCCCTTTCCGTGTCAAATTAAAAAACTGCCATGCAAACAGCGGTTTTTTATAAGCATAATTTTTCCCCGCATTCGATGGGCCCTTCGCGCGTCAAATTAAAAATTTCCCCTTTTATCGAAAAACCTCTCCTTTAATGACGCACCGGAGAGCAAGTTCATACCGTTCTCAGATGTTGCCACACGTACTTCCTTCTCGTGTCTTCAATCGTTGTTCCCTGATCGTGGCACCATCTATATGCCACTGGCCCCAACATAACACTGGCCCAATTCCCCTATATGCGGTGTAATCATTACCACTACTCCTATACCCGATGTCCGTAACGAATTTGTGCGAGCAATTTTGACAAGCTGTGAATGATTTGTCCCACCTCGGAAAGTTGAGCTTGTTGCAATGAGAATATAACGCAATGTGCGCTATTGTAGTCAGACATGCGATTGAAAAAAGGATGTCGTATAAGACTCCTGCACGCTGCATTCGATTTCGACATGGCGAGCTCCATTTGACATCGTTCGCTCACTCGGTCGAAATCAAAAGGGACGTGTAGGAGGCATGTACGGGGCGGATGTTTTTTAGATAAAGCCATGGGCCATTTCCGTGTCAAATTAAAAAAACTACCAGTGAAGCCGATGGGACACATCGAGCCGTTGCGATAACCGAGAGGGATGCCAACCGCGGTTTTTATAAGCATAATTTTTCCCGCATACACTAGGCCCTTTGCGTGTCAAATTAAAATTTCCCCTTTTATCGAAAAACATCTCCTTTAACAACGCGCTAGAGAGCAAGTGCATACTGTTCTCAGATGGTGCCACACGTACTTCCTTCTGGTGTCTTCTAGTTGTTACCTGATCGTGGCACCAACTATATACAACTGTCCCCAACGTAACACTGGCCCAATGCCTCTAGACGCGTTGTAGCGAGCGATTTTGACAAGCTGTGAACAATTTGTCCCAACTCAAAAGTTGAGCTCGTTGCAACGAGAATATAAGGCAACGCACACTATTGTAGTCAAACATTCGATTGAAAAAAGATGTCGTACAAGAATCCTGCACGCCACGTTTGATTTCAACGGACCTCGCCCGGTTGAAATCGAACGGCTCCTTTGAAGTCGAACGGGACGTGTATGAGGCATGTACGGGGCGGATGTTTTTTATATAAAACCGTGGACCATTTCCGTGTCAAATTAAAAATCTACCATTGAAGCTGATGGGACACGTCAAGCCGTTTGCGACAACCGAGAGGGATGTAAACCACGGTTTTCTATAGGCATAATTTTTCCCCACATATGCTGGGCCCTCTGTGTCTCAAATTAAAAATTTATCCTTTTATCAGAAAACATCTCCTTTAACGACGCACCGGAGAGCAAGTTCATACCGTTCTCAAATGGTGCCACACGTACTTCCTTCTCATGTCTTCAGTCGCCGTTCCGTGATTGTGGCACCATCTATATACCACTGGCCCCAACATAACACTGGCCCAATGCCCCTATGCACGATGTAATCATGACCACTACTCCTATACCTGGTGTCCGTAACGAATTCATGCGAGCGATTTTGACAAGCTGTGAACGATTTGTCCCACCTCGAAAACATGAGCTTGTTGCAATGAGAATATAAGGCAGCGCGCGCTATTGTAGTCAGACATCCGATTGAAACAATATGTCGTACAAGACTCATCCACGTTCCATTTGACGTCGTCCGCTTGCCCGGTCGAAGTCAAATGGAACGTGAATGAGGCGTGTACCGGGCGGATGTTTTTTTTATATAAGCTCTGGGCCCTTTCCGAGTCAAATTAAAAAAATTGCCAGTGAAGCCGATGGGACACGTCGAGCCGTTGCGATAACCCAGAGGGATGCAAATCGCCGTTTTTTATAAGAAAAATTTTTCCACGCGTACGCTGGGCCCTTTCCGTGTCAAATTAAAAATTTCTCCTTTTATCGAAAAAAATCTCCTTTAATGATGCCAAATTTTCCCCTTTTGATCGGAACACCACCCCCATGGTTACATTAACTTATTTAGATTACAAATTGCTCCTGATCCGAGCCAGAGACGTGCGCCCGTACATGGGCTCACACGTCATGGGGACGAACACCAAGCGTTCCAGCGCAGTTTTGCCCCAAGAATACAAAGTGACTCAGTGTAGTTTCAGCCCATGTATAACAAGCGGCCCAATGCAGTGTTGGGCCTACTCTGATAGCTTCACGTACGCTTTGTCCTGGATGCCTCCCCGTTGGACCCTTCGATCCACAACGTCCCCTCTCCTGATTGCACGAAACGCGCCTGGAGGAGCATTCGCCGGCCGCCACGCTCTTGGAGGAGCATCCGCCGGCCGCCATGCTCTTGGAAGAGCATCCGCCGTCCACTGGCGTGGAGGAGCATCCGCCGGCCGCCGCATGTGGAGGAGCAATAGTGCTAGGTACAATACGCTAATTGAATTGTAGGAAGCGATGTCAGAAGATAAGACATGGATGGGAAAAGACAGGCGTAAGAAGGAGTGGCAGGATGGAATGAAGTTATTTTTAAATTTAGCATTCCAGGGCACTCGTAAAGAAGAAACTAAGCTTTGTCCTTGCACGAAATGTCGTAATATTTGCAACGTGAGACGCAAGGAAGTTCATCTTCACTTGCTTCGTAATGGGATGTCATTTGATTATACTTGTTGGGTACACCATGGAGAAAAACGAGTTGTGAAAAATATTGCTGAGCAATCAGCAAATAATGAGGAGATAATTTCTGATGATGCTGCTATGGAAAATATATTGTCCAGTCTTTTTAGAGGCACTGGTTATCATGGTGGTACTTTAGCATATGTTGATGATCCGGAAAATGCTATAAACCACCAGGAGCCAACAGGGTGTACAAAGGCATTCTATGACTTATTAAATGATGCCAAAAGGGAGTTGTATCCAGGTTGTGAGAAGGTGACCCAATTATCCTTCATTGTCAGGTTGTACCAGATAAAGTGTTTAACTGGTTTGAGCAAAAAAGCGTGTGAGTTGATCCTTGAACTATTCTCATATGTGCTTCCAGAGGGCCATTGCATTACTAATACACTTGATAAAGTTCAAAAGGTTGTTCGTGACCTCGGGCTGAGCTACGAAAAGATCGATGCATGTGTCAATGACTGTGTGTTATTCCGGAAGGACTATTCTCTGCTGGATCGATGCCCAAAATGTGGTGAATTAAGATGTAAAAATAGTACTGGTGGGGATACAAGAGAGGCTTTACCTTGTGGAAAAGCCAAGAAGCTTGTAACATGCAAGATATTACGATACTTCCCTCTTATTCCCCGTCTTCAAAGGTTTTATATGGCAGAATAAACGGCATCAAACATGCGCTGGCACAAAGAAGAACATATTGATGATGGAATATTACGCCATCCTGCAGATTCGAAAGCATGGAATCATTTTGATGGCATTCACCCAAATTTCTCATCTGATCCTCACAACATAAGACTTGGGGTAGCATCTGATGGTTTCAATCCTTTTGGAGTAATGAATGTTTCTTACTGTAGAAGGCCTGTGATTCTAATCCCTTATAATCTATCACCTTGGTTGTGTATGAAGAAGCCTTATTGGTTGATGTCAATGATAATTCCTGGGCCAAAGTCACCTGCAAACAACATTGATGTGTATCTACAGCCTTTTATTGATGAGCTACTGAAATTATGGTCTAATGGTGTTGAAACATACAACAGTTCGAAGAAAGAGACATTTCTCATTCGAGCTTCTATATTGTGGAAAATAAATGATTTTCCAGCATATGCAATGCTATGTGGATGGAGCACAAAAGGTAGCCTAGCATGTCCATACTGCCACGTAAATACTGACGCCTTGTTGTTGAAACATGGACGAAAGTAATGCTACATGGTTCATCGTCGTTTCCTACCTCAGGATCACAGGTGACGTCAGGACAATGCTTCTTTCAACAACAAAGCAGAGAGTAGAGAGGCTCCAACATCACTCTCTGGTCACGAAGTACTCCAACAATACGAGACTTTTGATAAAGTGAGTTTTGGACAGACGAATAATAAGAAAAAGCGCACTGAGGAAGATAGGTGGCATAGTTGGAAGAAGAAAAGTATATTTTTTCAGCTCCCGTATTGGAATACATTGCTAATAAGGCGTAACTTCGATGTCATGCACATTGAGAAAAACATTTGTGATAGCATATTGGGGACATTGCTTAATATGGATGGTAAAACAAAAGATAGTCTACAAGCTCGTTTTGATATGCAGGAAATGGGTATACGACCAAAGCAACATCCGGTGGGTATGAAAGGGAAGTATGATTGTCCTTCAGCATCATATACTTTACAAAAAGATCAGAAGACCACCTTGTGCAAGTTTTTGGCGGATGTGAAGATGCCCGATGGTTATGCCTCAAACATCAAGAGAAGTGTGGACATAACAGCACGTAAGGTATCAGGTCTAAAAACTCATGACTGCCATATTATATTTCAGAAGCTCCTTCCTATTGCAATAGGTGACATATTGCCTGAAAAGGTTGTTGAACCTTTAATTGAGTTTAGCAGATTCTTTTCTTGAATTTGTTCAAGAGAATTGGCGGAAACGTATTTGGATAAGATGATTGAACAATTTCCTGAAACAATTTGTAAGCTTGATATGTTGCTTCCTCCCGCTTTCTTTGATATCATGGTACATCTTCCAATCCATCTTGGCCAAGAAGCTCGCTTGGGTGGACCTGTTTCTTAGAAATGGATGTTGTAAAAGCCCGCTTTTCAGAAGAACAAAAACGCAAAAATGCGAACTTAAAATTTTTTAAAAGTGGACATGGAAATCAAACCCACAAGAACCATATGAGTTAACCCATGTTCACTAAAAATAGGAATTTGTTAAAATTTCACATATAGAACATGGTTGTTAATGTATTGGAACTTAAGGTGTAAAATCTTTAATTTCCAAGTATTCACATTTTCAATGAAAAATTAAAGGAGAAAAGAAAACAAAATAGAGAGAAAGAAAAAGAAATTGTCCAACCCTAAAATGGGACATCAAAAAATATTCAAATCTCAGGCCGTAAATTTTTCCATGACCTTCTAATATTCCAAATAGACTCTCGGTAAAGTTTCAAAATTTTTGAAGCACGTTTCCCATTTGTTGGACACGTACTGAGAGTTTAATCAACGTTGACTTCAAATTTAAACTTTGTGCTCAACCTTGTCCAAATCAACTCCAAACTTTTCCTGAGGGCCCTTATGGTTCAAAAAGGTTAACTTCAAAGTTTCAGGATTTTTGAACCTAATCTACTATTTATTTCCTTGAGTCAAGTATCACCACTTGAATTCAAATTCAAACCTGAGTTCAAATTCAACTTGGTTAGTTTTGAAATATGATTGCACCATAAAATTCTCCACATTTTATTTAGTCATTGGGCCAAAGTTGAATATTTTTGAAGCATGTTTGCTAGCTCTAATTGAATTTTGAATAGGAGGAGGGAGGAGAGTATTGTGGGCCCCACCTGTAAGCCTCTCCAAGTTGAACCGCCTCTGCCTATCGGTTACAGGGCGACACCGCGATACATGCAATGCCACCGCGACGAAGACGTCGGTCCTTATCAGCGCCGACTCCCATCCAGTACTTATCCCCGACACCTCACCTCCCTCCCGGCCACCGCTCGCCCTGCGCCATGGCACCGCCATCCCACCGCCAGCGCCGCACCGCCACCTCGCCTCCTAGCTCCGCCCCGCGTGCACCCCGCCGCCAGCGCCCGGCTTCGCCCCCGCCAGCTCGCGCGTCGGCCAGGCCCGCGCGCCGCCTCCTCGTCGCCCTGGCGCTCAGCCCGCCGCCCTGCGTCCCGGTCGCCGCTCACGGCACCGCCGACCGTGCTTCCCTCCAGCGCTCCTCGCCTGACCACCGGGCCGCGCGACGCCCTAGCACCGCCAGCCTCTGGGTCGTCCCCGCGCTCGACCGCCCCAGCTCGCCTCTGCCCAGCCGCCACGGCCGCCTGCTCCTTCCGTCGGCCGCCTGCTCGCTGCTCCCTGGCCATGGTTCGTGCCCCGCACCGGAGCTGCGCCCCCTCCCTGCCATGCCGCTCGCCGCTCGCCTCCTCGCCTTGCTGCCGGCCCGCATCGCGCTTGCCCGACCGCAGCGCCGAGAGCTCTCGTACCCCACCTCCGGCCGCCGCGGCATCTCCCCACGCCGGCTGTCTGCTCGCCACACCCCTGCAGCTCTGCCCTGGCCCCTGCTCCACAGCGCGCCGCGCGCTCCCACGGCCGAACTCATCGCCAAAGCCGCACCTCCACCCTGCTGCTTCACCAGCACCACAACCCTACTGTAACCTTTGACTGCCCTGCTCATGTCACACCCGTGCAGGCGACGATCACCCACCCTCGTCACTGTCCAACACCTCAAACGGTGGTCGACACCCAACATCGTCTTCCCGTTCCGCGCTGTGGCTATGTTCTGGAAGCAAGACGAATGATTGGTGTGATGAAGGATATGCAGGAACACGTCATTGACACACCGGCATCGACAACTAGTCCAAGGTTACCCATGATCGTGCAAGATTGATTAGATTAGTGACTGCAGCCAAGGTGTTCGATGAAATGTTCAAGAGGAAAGAACCCACTTTGTTGATGTGTAGAACTGGTCTGTGATGCAGGGGTAGAATGAGGTTGCAACTGACAAGCCCAAGTGCCAAGATACCCTTTGAATGGTGATGAAGCGACAGAACTCAAGTACACACACCAAGATGTTCGGCGAAATGCCTATAAGGTGAGCCTTGCCCTGAAATGTCTTCCTTGACGTCATCGAAGTCCGTTCGTGGTGACCGCTAATGGTACTTATGTGTCGTCAAGTCGTACGTCCAGTTTCCGCATTGATATCATCCCTATAGGAGTCCCCTAGTTGACCTTCTTTGGCTTTAGGATCGCATTGGCTCGTCCGTGCGTGCTCGTGATGCTCCACCATGAGCCACGTCGACGTCGTTGACCACATGACGTTGTCGTGACATTCCAAACCGTCATCATGCCCTGGCATCGAGATGAAGGATGCCTGTAATGTACATGATGCTGGAACACAACCACGACACAACAGTCGACGGTCATTTAGCAAAATTAGGGTTTAGTCAAGGCGAGATTCGTCGAGCTTGGGTGTAACCAAGGTGCTCGATGAAATGCCTTCTAGGGCAAACCAGGTGTGTCGGTGATCACCGATGACCCGGGGTAAAGGTATGCAAGAACGTTGCGACCAACAAGGAGAACTAGACCAAGGGGAACCTTGGATAAGAGTTCCTTGGTTGTGTCGAGGATGTTCCGTAGCCGATCACAGGATTTGTTAACTTGGTGTACCATTTCATCGACGACAGGTTCGCCGAGTCGCTTATCAACAACCGAGTCGACATCACTAGCCTTAAGACTCACAAGGTGGTGTTCGAGATTCCGCTCACCCCATTGACGAGTTTGGGTTGTTGTGGACGTCGCTAAGACAATCTTCTCGAGATGGAAAAGCATGCCTTCACGGCAAGTTCTCACATCGTGTTTATGTCCCGAGAGCTTACCGAGCTCACCTGGACAAGCTTGGGGGAGACACTACATTAGTGTCGTCGTGTAAGCACCTGAACGATGCTTGCGACGTTAGTCGTAGCAATTGGTTTACCTAAAAGTCATTTGAACGTTGTCTTGGTACTCATGCTAGGTTAACAGTGCTTGTAATGACTTCTTAAGTCCAAGCCATGTTGATCTCAATTTAGTCCCAAGTGTCGTTAGGTTCCATCATGGTTCATCCTAAGTCAGGACCCTACGACAACACTGCTCACTTAAATAGGTTGCTCCTTTATGAGTTAAGTCAAGTTCAGTGGGTGATTGCTAAATCGCGACCTTCGTCTTGTACACCACTCATACTCAAGCTTTCGATGCCACCTTAACTCTTAGGTCATCCTTACACTACCAGTCCAACACTTCCACACCATTCAGCTGTATCATCCTTGAGTGGCATAGCGTTGAGTGTTGAGTTCCAAGTTGCAATGTGTGCTTACATTGCACCTTTAAAATCACATCTCGATACTACGATGACCACTTGACTCCATCCTTTGTTCATCCACACAACAGAGGCATATCTGTCCTTCCTAGTCAAACTCCTCATTCTTAGAGTTTACACAACCCCGTGGAGTCTATTCTTAAATTACTTAAATGCATATCATGTCGATAGGAACGTGCTGATAGGTGATCGACAAGAAACTTCGCTTGGAGGAGAAGGCCAAGGTGATTCCACTGAAGTTCCATGGCAGGTTCTCCGGAGGAAGACCAAGCCCTAACAATTGACATTTATTCAAGTCGCAAACTAAGGCAAGCCCCGGTTTGCATTTAAGTCGTTTATAAAATTTTGCTTTATCACTATGATGAATAGTATATGAATTGTGCATTAAGTTTAGGATGATTGATACTCCACTTGCATGGCCAAAAACCCCAGGGATTTATTGGAACGAGTTACAATTTGACCTGTAGCAACTGCTTTACGAATGCATAGGAAAATCCGGTAGAAGTCGAGTAGTTGGAATCTACTCGCGAGAGATGTAGGACATATCTCACAGGATTGGTTAGATAGAAAATGGATTAATATAATGAAATTGAGATCGGGCAGGGAATGGATAGGAAGCGGCGAGAAGTGAGTCTCGATCGCATAGCCCTGCCTGTGTCGATTAAGGCCCGTCCGTATGCAGCTCCTTCGGGCAAGCTTGAATTGTACCGACAACATAATGGACATATGGAATCCAATAAACTAACATACATTGGTCACCTGGGTGTCGAGGCATACCTTTATGTTTTATAGGTGTGGGTTGAGGGCAGCAACGTGTAAATCCGCTAGTGGGCACGTCAGAGTACGCCCCATGCAGGGACCTCCTGCTCGTGACGGATCGACCGGTTCGGCATTTGAGTGTCTTGCGAAAGGTTGCCATATATGACTAGTACTGAAGTGTTACGTAGGTATTGCGTGAAGTACTCGCTGGCATTTCTGAAAGTGCGTATGTGTCGTGTTGTCCGGGTGTGTCCTGATTGCAATCACTGTCCCTCGCAGTAATAGAGTACCACTTGTTCACTGAGCGGCAACGTAGTAAATACTAAAGAAGCCAGAACAATCGTATTGTATTGAATTATAATTGTGTTGCAACCTTGTATGATTTAGATATAGTACAATTAAATGTTTATAGTTTCCCCATACTTTAGCTGTAATAGCATTATGTGCTCTGAGCATGTCATATCATCAGTAAAGCGTTTCTTGTTTGATTGTGGTGCCCATGATGTGCCGTGCTTGGAGAATGTCATTTGCTACATAAAACCTGATTATAAGGATCCACTTGTAGGTGAGTCTATTTATGCTATTCCTTACCTATGTTAGTATTTACCCTGCATATGTCTAGTGAGACGGTTAAGTCTTGGTGAGCCTTATGCTCAAGTTTGCGCTTTAACGATTTTTGCAGGTATTAGTTTTATTTCTACTGTTCAGGTTGTACATGAGACTCGAAGTGTCGAGATAAATCTCATGTGAACCACGCTGCTGCTGAATGTTCTTCATGTTGCTAGTGAGAAACGTCCTAAGGCATGGATGTATTCTCTCCTGCCTAGTTAAGTGAGATTATGAGTACGTATTTTCCGCTACGTGTGTACTTCTGTGTACACTCTTTTGTAAACTCTTCTTATTATGAAATGAAAACTTTATATGTTTTGGTATCCATTTTGTGTGCGCTGTTAGGTGCCGCATCGCACGACACCACCAAATGAGATCCTCGGATGTGTGGACCCCGGTCCCCACAGAAATGGTATCAGAGCTTCATTGGGAATAGCACGCTCGAAAAGAGCCTATTTTCGAAAACTCCAAAGTAGTCGAGTGAGGATTAGCTGTATGCCCATTAAGGACTATTACTAGTATAAGTTATAAAGGTGGTAAACTAACTTGCTATATTATTCTGTAACGACACTCTATCTTTAAGGTAAGAGGTAAGGTACGCCGCCGAGAGCGGATCAATCTCGGTAAGCTCAGCATACGAGGAGTGGTATGTGAAATTTCCGTGGCTTAGCACGGAAAGTTAATATGAGTCTCTGAAACTTTTCATGTTTCTGAGAACATATGACACGCGGTACCCCAGCGTGACACAAAATTAGTGGGAGCCCCCGTCGGGTGGTGTATAACCCGATAGTGTGCATCTCTAGAACTATCCATGTTCTATGGGATCATGCGAAACATGTATGCCCGAGCGTGTATAAGCCGGATCGTGCGGGAGTCTTTGCTGTACAGACGTATTTACAGCCATGTACCTCGAGACATGACCTCGCTCGAGGACGACTCACACCAGAGTCGTATGCATTTACTTTTGATTATATCTTATTGTGACTGCCTGTCGTGTTTCTCCGTGTCGCCCTTGAGGTGTGAAGGTGTGAAAGGGGATTGTTTGTCTTCTGCAGGTACACTAACTCTGGTAGCGACCCGTGTAGAATACGTTTGCGAGTGATCGATATTAGGACCACCTCTAGACGTATCCGGATATACCGGGTTAGACTTTTCTTTTAGTAAGGCACGTAGTACCGTCAGTATCCCACTTGATACTTTGACCATCCCCCACGAAAGAAATGGCTTCATATTCATATTAAGTCCAAGTATCAGTTGCTGATATCTTATGGACAAGGTAAAATATTTCTCTTCAAGAGTAGGTGAACCAAAGTCCTTTGATCCTGGCGAGAGTTTAGCTCGACTTCGCCAGAGTAAGATTTTGGTTAAGCATGAAGACCTATAGTGATATGCTATGGATAAGAAGGTCGTCAAGTCTCTTTTAAGATTCCATTTGGTTCCAAAGAAAATGATTTGTTGTGAATCAAGTTCTAGCCATCGGACTTGAGTTTTGAGCTAAGTTTCAAAATTTGACTTTGTTTCCAAATTCTTGTGTTTCGAAGCCGGTGAGTTCTGTTTTCGAACAGAATTGACCTGACTTTGAAATTCCATATCTCTTCAACCTTGAGGGATTTGGAGGCAAGTGAATACTTTTTGGAAAGCTTTTGAAGTCTTCTATAAGTTTCCTATTGACCTCCAAGCCAAAAGACCTTTGTATGGTGATGAAAATGCACCATAACCACTGCAGCTGCTGTTCTGAAACTGTACAAGACAGTATCTGAATTTTTGCCATATTTCCTTGTATAAAGCTCTTCTATTCCATTATGATACATTTCTGGAAAGGGGAAGAGCTACTCTACAACTTTGTTATTCAGTGATACCTCAAATTCAGTTTATAACTAATAAGAAAACAGAGTTGAAGATAGTACATGTATATAGGTGCTATCTGAAACAGTCAGAAAAATTCTGAACTTTGAACGACCATAACTCTTAAACTAGAAATGCAAACTATGCATGTTTATACATGTATGGAAAGATTAAAGAGTCCTCTATTAACTTACTATTCAATACAAAGGCTAAAACTCGCAATGACCAAGTCTAAATTGAAGTATTGCTTAAGGTGTCGAAACAGTTCAGAATATGGACCGTTACCTATTCACTTACTGTTTCGATTATAATTCCTAGTAGACTGATCGAATGGCTTTGTATTTTACATTTCTGGGATCCTGAGAATGTATGCAACAAGTTTGCTATGTATTACTTTTGCAAATATTGATGTTTGTATATCTGAAAATTGTGGACAAAATCAGGCTTAAACAAAGGAGATGCTGTCCAAATTTTCAGAAAAACAGTCAACTTGCAAATGCCGTATCTTCTCAACCAGAAATGCTACGATGGTAAGTAAATACTCTTTAGAAATATTTTGAAGTCCTCTACATGTTTTCTGTTAAACACCAGACCAGAATCCTTTTCTAAGTGGGTGAAATTTGGATAAACGCAGAGACTGTCCAGGCATACCCAAACTGGACAGCAATCTGTACACCTCTGAATTTAATCCATGACTCGCAGACCCTTGATCCAATGGTGTCGCACGATTAACCGTTGGAAAGGTTAGAGATTCAGCTACAATTTTTTCAATTTGCTCCAGACCTGAATCGGTCATCTACCTATTCCAAATCGAGTTTGAATACAGAGTGGTCAATCAGAACTGAATTCAATTCTGAATGCTGAAATTTTACCCAACTTCAAAAATTCATATCTTTTGAAACAGAACTGATATGAAGACAAGAAGTACATTATGGAAAGATTATTACATTTACTACAACTTTGTCAATGAGAATATTTCCAGATTTCCATCAGAACAGTCTGAAAACTGTAGATCAAAACTGGTACTTTTTAAGCAGGTTCTGCTGAAAGTGCAGAAAATTCTGTTAACTTTAAAATTGCATTACTTGCAAACCAAAGATGATCTAGAGGCAAACCAATACCTTTTGGAAATTTCTTGAAGTGTACTTTAACTTTGTTGTTCACCTCAAGATCTGATTTTGCCATTTACTTGTCCAAAATCGAAGTTGCGTCCAAGCTGTTCATCCTCCAACAGGATTCAATCGGGTGATGACCCTTTAGGGTGATTATGGATTTAGTTCTCGAGTTCAACTCGAGGAGTTTCATAACATCCCAGGTGTTGCGACCAAACAATATTTTCCATTAGAGTTGAGTATTACACTAAGACAAATCCCTTTTTGCTCGGATGCACATGCTAGTGTTTTGACTATGCAACCTTGCACCTCACACTTTATTTATGCATTGAGCATGTATGACACTTCCTTTAGTTGGAAGACCCTCCACATAAAGATTGCTTGGAGTAAGTTTCTTGCTCACCTAGCTTGAATCTTAAGGGGGAAGGAGTTCATCTAGTAATCGAAGTGTTACATTCACCTAGGTGTCATACCAAGGTACATCGACACCGAACCAACGTGCTGGAAGCAATGCTCAAGTAAGTAGGACCGAGTACAGCATTGACTCATTGAGTCAATGAGAAGCTTAAGTAACGGATCACCTTGAACCCTGTTTCTTGTGGAACTCGATCATCGAGTTAAAAAATGTCAGTTGATTCTTCACGCTAAACCACTCCCTTGCTCCCGTCTCTGAGACGAGAAGCCATATGTGAGTAGTATGAGCTGGAGATTCTTTAGCAAGAACGTGGATCACTAACCAAGGTCATGCCTAGCACAGTACTTTGTCAACCACTTCGTGCAACCTACGGAAGTGATGAGAACCTTACTCTTCAAAGGTTACTCTCTTTGCAACTTCTGAAGGAAACCCTACCGCACATTTTAAAGGTTAGACCTAGTACCTTAGGAATCCTACATGATGAAAACCTGACCCTTTGTTAAGGAACCACAACTACCGATAAGTTGTGATTAACAAGCTTTAGGGAACTTCCGATCAACAAGAAGTTCAATCACTTTGTTCCATTTTGTACACTCTGTTGCCTTGAGATGAACCTCACCATTCCTTGCTAATACTTTTAACTTGAAACCATCGAACTTGGTCGAGATATGGAAGTAGAAAGTCTTGTCTAGCGCCTTTCATGACCAAGATTATTCAATCCTCCTGTATTTGGGATACTTCTGAATGTGTTTGGATTGTCTTACCTATTTTTGCTCAAAGAATAATAATGAATGCATCATACCGTCTACATTTCTAGCTGGCCAGCATTGCATCATTAATGCATAACATTATTCCACTTGTGATGCATCATGAAACGTAATTACCAATGAGTTTTGAGCAAGAATATATGACCCCATTCAGATACCTACGTTGTGTCTCACAATTTTGAGTTGTGATCAACTTTATCATTCGCAACGCCTTCGACTGGTTTCATTATCTTGAGTAGCACAAGGGACACCTTGTGACTAAAACACAGTTGAGTCCTTGTCCTTGACTTGTTGAAACTCAAATCGCCTTCAGTACTTGCAACTAAACAAACAGTTGGACTTCCATCCTTGACTTGTTAGGTTCAAGTACCTTGATTGTTGCAACTATACAGTTCATCATCGAGTGGTCAACAGTTCGATGATCAACCTTGTAAAATCCATGAAATCTCCTTCCTCGCGAGGATACTGTTCGATTGTAAACCTCGTGAAACTCTTTGGGTCCATCTAAGATCTTGCATTGGTATATGGTAACCTTGATACTCCAGGAACCTTGTAGTTACCATATGATTGAGTTCTTTGCTGTGTTGAAACATATGAGGATGCTGAATCTTTAAATCCTTGTGTGCCACCGCAAAAGGTCTTCATTTTCTATTTCTATTGTTTAAAGATGTTGATATACCCAGAAATCTTGTAGTCGCCATATCTTCAGTATTCCTGCTGTTTTGCCCACATAAGAATGTTGAGTGCTTTGCTACTCTTACGTTACAGCTAAGGAATCCTATGGTTGACTAAAATCAAACGAGGTTAATGATTGTTGTTTAACCTCATAAACCATCTTAACTCATGTTAGGGGAAATACCACATTAAGTTATAAGGACCTATGCAAGACCAAGCAAGCAACCAAGAATCAATGCACAGATAGTTTTAAACTGTCATGGTAACTTAGAGAAGCAGAGAACAAGTGGTGATTCTTCAAGTCAAGACTAGGACAGGACAAGATGTCATGTCAGTGTAAGAGTACAACAATAAAGGATCAGTACCAGACGTGAGAGCTTTACGACGTGATATCGTCATGTCGAGCATCCTGTCAAGGTTATCACCCTAAAGACTGGAATCACCTGAGGCAAACTTTAGAATTTCTTAAGATGTCCAAAGATAATCACTATTTTGTAGAACCCATGTCTTTAAGGGCATTGCCATTTTCCTTAGTCAATGACCTTTTACGAATCATTCCCTCATCGTTTCTGTTATTCTACTTGTTAGAATCTCGGGACGAGATTCCTTTAAGGGGGAAGGATTGTAAAAGCCCACTTTTCGGAAGAATAAAAACGCAAAAATGCGAACTTAAAAATTTTTGAAAGTGTACTTGGAAATCCAAACTCACATGAACCATATGAGTTAACCCATGTTCACTAAAAATAGGAATTTGTTAAAATTTCACATATAGAACATGGTTGTTAATGTATTGGAACTTAAGGTGTAAAATCTTTAATTTCCAAGTATTCACATTTTCAATAAAAAAATTAAAGGAGAAAGGAAAACAAAATAGAGAGAAAGAAAAAGAAATTGTCCAACCCTAAAATGGGACATCCAAAAATATTCAAATCTCAGGCCGTAAATTTTTCCATGACCTTCTAATATTCCAAATAGACTCTCGGTAAAGTTTCAAAATTTTTGAAGCATGTTTCCCATTTGTTGGACACGTACTGAGAGTTTAATCAACGTTGACTTCAAATTTAAACTTTGTGCTCAACCTTGTCCAATTCAACTCCAAATTTTTCCTGAGGGCCCTTATGGTTCAAAAAGGTTAACTTCAAAGTTTTAGGATTTTTGAACCTAATCTACTATTTATTTCCTTGAGTCAAGTATCACCACTTGAATTCAAATTCAAACCTGAGTTCAAATTCAACTTGCTCAGTTTTGAAATATGATTGCACCATAAAATTCTCCACATTTTATTTAGTCATTGGGCCAAAGTTGAATATTTTTGAAGCATGTTTGCTAGCTCTAATTGAATTTTGAAAAGGAGGAGGGAGGAGAGTATTGTGGGCCACACCTGTAAGCCTCTCCAAGTTGAACCGCCTCTGCCTATCGGTTACAGGGCGACACCGCGATACATGCATTGCCACCGCAACAAAGACGTCGGTCCTTATCAGCGCCGACTTCCTTCCGGTACTTATCCCCGACACCTCACCTCCCTCCCGGCCACCGCTCGCCCTGCGCATGGCACCGCCATCCCGCCGCCAGCGCCGCGCCGCCACCTCGCCTCCCAGCTCCGCCCGACGCGCACCCCGCCGCAAGCGCCCTGCTTCGCACCTGCCATCTCGCACGTCCGCCAGGCCCGTGCACCGTCTCCTCGTCGCCCTGGCGCTCAGCCCGCGGCCCTGCGTCCCAGTCGCCGCTCACGGCACCGCCAACCGTGCTTCTCTCCAGCGCTCCTGGCCTGACCACCGGGCCGCATGACGCCCTAGAACCGCCAGCCTCCGGGTCGTCCCCGCGCTCGACCGCCCCAGCTCGCCTCTGCCCAGCCGCCACGGCCGCCGACTCGCTGCTCCCTGGCCACGGTTCATGCCCCGCACAGAAGCTGCGTCCCCTCCCTGCTATGTCGCTCGCCGCTCGCCTCCTCGCCTTGCTACCGGCCCGCATCGCGCTTGCCCGACCGCAGCGCCGAGCGCTCTCGTGCCCCACCTCCCGGCCGCCGCGGCATCTCCCCACGCCGGCCGTCTACTCACCACACCCCTGCAGCTCTGCCCCGGCCTCTGCTCCACAACGCGCCGCGCGCTCCCATGGCCGAACTCGTCGCCGGAGCCGCACCTCCACCCTGCTGCTTCACCAGCACCACAACCCTACTGTCACCCGCGACTGCCCTGCGCATGTCGCGCCCGTGCCGACGACGCTCACCTACCCTCGTCGCTGTCCAACACCTCAACCGGTGGTCGACACCCGACATCATCGCCCCGTTCCGCGCCTTGGCTATGTTCTGCAAGAAAGACGAATGATTGGTGTGATGAAGGATATGCAGGAACACGTCATTGACACACCGGCATCGACAACTGGTCCAAGGCTAGCTCTGATCGTGCAAGATTGATTAGATTAGTGACTGCAGCCAAGGTGTTCGATGAAATGTTCAAGAGGAAAGAACCCACTTTGTTGATGTGTAGAACTGGTCTGTGATGCAGGGGTAGAATGAGGTTGCAACTGACAAGCCCAAGTGCCAAGATACCCTTTGAATGGTGATGAAGCGACGGAACTCAAGTACACACACCAAGATGTTCGGCGAAATGCCTATAAGGTAAGCCTTGCCCTAAAATGTCTTCCTTGATGTCATCAAAGTCCGTTCGTGGTGACCGCTAATGGTACTTATGTGTCGTCCAGTCGTACGTCCAGTTTTCACATTGATATCATCCCTATAGTAGTCCCCTAGTTGACCTTCTTTGGCTTTAGGATCGCATTGGCTTGTCCATGCGTGCTCGTGATGCTCCACCATGAGTCGTGTCGACGTCGTTGACCACATGACATTGTCGTGACATTCCGAACAGTCATCGTGCCCTGGCATCGAGATGAAGGATGCCTGTAATGTACATGATGCTGGAACACAACCATGACACAACAGTCGATGGTCGTTTAGCCAAATTATGGTTTAGTCGAGGCGAGACTCGTCGAGCCCTGGGTGTAACCAAGGTGCTCGATGAAATGCCTTCTAGGGCAAACCAGGTGTGTCTGTGATCACCGATGACCTGGGATAAAGGTATGCAAGAACGTTGCGACCAACAAGGAGAACTAGACCAAGGGGAACCTTGGATAAGAGTTCCTTGGTTGTGTCGAGGATGTTCTGTAGCCGACACAGGATTTGTTAACTTGGTGTACCATTTCATCGACGACAGGTTCGTCGAGTCGCTTATCAACAACCGAGTCGACATCACTAGCTTGAAGACTCACAAGGTGGTGTTCGAGATTCCGCTCACCCCATTGACGAGTCCGGGTTGTTGTGTACGTCGCTAAGACGATCTTCTCGAGATGGCAAAGCATGCCTTCACGGCAAGGTATCGCATCGTGTTTAAGTCCCTAGAGCTTACCGAGCTCACTTGGACAAGCTTGCGGGAGACACTACATTAGTGTCGTCGTGTAAGCACCTGAACGATGCTTGCGACGTTAGTCGTAGCAACTAGTTTACCTAAAAGTCATTTGAACGTTGTCTTGGTACTCATGCTAGGTTAACAGTGCTTGTAATGACTTCTTAAGTCCAAGCCATGTTCATCTCAATTCAGTCCCAAGTGTCGTTAGGTTCCATCATGGTTCATCCTAAGTCAGGACCCTACGACAACACTGCTCACTTAAGTAGGTTTACTCCTTTATGAGTTATGTCAAGTTCAGTGGGCGATTGCTAAATCGCGACCTTCGTCTTGTACACCACTCATACTCAAGCTTTCGATGCCACCTTGACTCTTAGGTCATCCTTACACTACCAGCCCAACACTTCCACACCATTCAGCTGTATCATCCTTGAGTGGCATAGCGTCGAGTGTTGAGTGCCAAGTTGCAATGTGTGCTTACATTGCACCTTTCAATTCACATCTCGATACTACGATGACCACTTGACTCCATCCTTTGTTCATCCATACAACAGAGGCATATCTGTCCTTCCTAGTCAAACTCCTCATTCTTAAAGTTTACACAACCCCATGGAGTCTATTCTTAAATTACTTAATTACTTATATGCATATCATGTCGATAGGAACGTGCTGATAGGTGATCGACAAGAAACTTCGCTTGGAGGAGAAGGCCAAGGTGTTTCCACTGAAGTTCCATGGCAGGTTCTCCGGAGGAAGACCAAGCGCTAACAATTGACATTTATTCAGGTCGCAAACTAAGGCAAGCCCCGGTTTGCATTTAAGTCGTTTATAAAATTTTGCTTTATCACTATGATGAATAGTATATGAATTATGCATTATGTTTAGGATGATTGATACTCCACTTGCATGGCCAAAAACCCCAGGGATTTATTGGAACGAGTTACAATTTGACCTGTAGTAACTGCTTTGCTAATGCATAGGAAAATCCGGTAGAAGTCGAGTAGTTGGAATCTACTCGCGAGAGATGTAGGACATATCTCACAAGATTGGTTAGATAGAAAATGGATTAATATAATGAAATTGAGACCGGGCAGGGAATGGATAGGAAGCGGCGGGGAGTGAGTCTCGGTCGCATAGCCCTGCCTGTGTCGATTAAGGCCTGTCCGTATGTAGCCCCTTCGGACAAGCTTGAATTGTACCGGCAACATAATGGACATATGGAATCCAATAAACTGACGTAGATTGGTCAGTTGGGTGTCGAGGCATACCGTTCTGTTTTATAGGTGTGGGTTGAGGGCAGCAAGGTGTAAATCCGCTGGTGGGCACGTCAGAGTATGCCCCACGCAGGGACCTCCTGCTCGTGACGGATCGACCGGTTCGACATTTGAGTGTCTTGCGAAAGGTTGCCATATACGACTAGTACTGAAGTGTTACGTAGGTACTGCGCGAAGTACTCGCTGGCATTTCCGAAAGTGCGTATGTGTCGTGTTGTCCGGGTGTGTCCTGATTGCAATCACTGTCCCTCGCAGTAATAGAGTACCACTTGTTCACTGAGCGGCAATGTAGTAAATACTAAAGAAGCCAGAACAATCGTATTGTATTGAATTATAATTGCTTTGCAACCTTGTATGATTTAGAGATAGTACAATTAAATGTTTACAGTTTCCCCATACTTTAGCTGTAATAGCATTATGTGCTCTGAGCATGTCATATCATCGGTAAAGTGAAAGTGCATCTAGGACTCCCTTGTGGGTTTTGGATGATTTATGACAAGCAATTGGGATCCTAATCCTTTTGTTGAGATGAATGCAGGCAAATAATGAAAAATGAGCAAAATGCCAAAAAGAAGGGAAATGAGAAGCAAAGTGAATTTAAGCTCAAGGAGAAGAAAATAGTAGATTATTATGTATGGAGTGTGTTAAGGAAACACACCCAAGAGCTCAATAACTTTCAAGCACACACACACAATGAACAAAGTTATACAGGACCGGACTAGTCCGATATCAGCCGGACTAGTCCGATATCACTTTCTGCACTAGATCGGACAAGTCCGGTATCCACCGGACTAGTCCGATATCTTTTTGATCCACTTCGGACTAGTCCTCCCCAATGCGGACTAGTCCTCAACACAATGCACAAGTCACACAAAATCAGACAAGTCCGTTGTGATCCGGACTAGTCCGATATTCTTTCTCATCCACTTCGAACAAGTCCGGTGTCTACACGGACTAGTCCGATATACACACTAATCTAAATCGGACAAGTCCTCCAAGTGCGGACTTGTCATCCTAAACACTTAGGGCTTCATATGTCCGGACAAGTCCGATGGAAATCGGACTAGTCCAAAGATTTCCAGTAGTGAAATCGGACAAGTCCGTTTTCAACCGGACTAGTCCGATATTCCTGGACACTTAGGGTTTGCTACACACAGCACACCGGACTAGTCCGGTGACCACCACGGACCAGTCCGATCTTTCTGAACCCTAACGGTCACTTTTAGAAACCCCATATAAATAGAGGTGCACGGCCCACTTTTACAATCTCTCTCGAACCCTAGCGCCGTCACACCTCCCAAGAGACTCAAAAACCACCTCTCTCCACGAAATTAAGTGCAAAATCGATCAATCTATTGAAGATCACTTCTAGATCATTGGAGAGACACTTGGCACACATCATTGAGCTCTTGGTCTGATTCTCTAACACACTCTTGCATTTCAATTTATAATTTTCGAGTGTGTTATTGGTGGCTTTGTATGTTGTAATCAAGGGAGCTCTCAACGTGTGAGAACTCCCCTTCAACTTGGTTATTTACCCTTTGTGATTAGTGGAAGAGGATTGGCCTTCGTGGCGATTCGACGAGGGAAGGGTTGGAGAAGACCCGGTCCTTTTGTGGGCTCCTCAACGTGGACGTAGGTTGCCTTCGTGGTAGCCGAACCACGGGATAAATCGTGTGTCTTGTCCTTTTGCGTTCTTCATCTTAATTGATCAACTTAATCTAGGGTTTGATTCACTTTGTTAATTTGAGTTAAATTGTTGAACAAGAGCCTTAATTGTAATAGAATTTGACATACAACTATTAAACTGCCATTCAAGTTTATATTTCCGCTGCAAACATTAACGAATCAAACAAATTGACTGAACTTGATCAACTTAGCCCATGAAAACCGGACTAGTCCGCACTTTACCGGACTAGTCCGATATCTCTGGTATTGACTTTGTTGTTGAGTGTTACAGGAACTTAGAAAATTCAAAAAGGCCTATTCACCCCCCCTCTAGGCCTACATTCATAAAGCGTTTCTTGTTTGATTGTGGAGCACATGATGTGCCGTTCTTGGAGAATGTCATTTGCTACATAAAACTTGATTATAAGGATCCACTGTAGGCGAGTCTATTTATGCTATTCCTTACCTATGTTAGTATTTACCCTGCATATGTCTAGTGAGACGGTTAAGTCTTGCTGAGCCTTATGCTCACGTTTGCGCTTTAACGATTTTTGTAGGTATTAGTTTTATTTCTGCTGTTCAGGTTGTACATGAGACTCGAAGTGTCGAGATAAATCTCATGTGAACCACGCCGCTGCTGAATGTTCTTCATGTTGCTAGTGAGAAACGTCCTAAGGCATGGATGTATTCTCTCCTGCTTAGTTAGGTGGGATTATGAGTATGTATTTTCCACTGCGTGTGTACTTCTGTGTACACTCTTCTGTAAACTCTTCTTATTATGAAATGAAAACTTTATATGTTTTGGTATCCTTTTTGTGTGTGCCGTTAGGTGCCGCATCGCACGGCACCACCCAATGAGATCCTCGGATGTGTGGACCCCGGTCCCCACAGATGTATCCAATTGAGAGGTACCTTGGTACATTGAAGAGGTATGTATGTAACAGAGCTCACCCAGAGGGTTCTATAGCTAAGGGATATATAATGGAAGAGTGTACGACTTTTTGTAGCCAGTTTATGGATAACATCAGCACCAAGCTTAATAGGCCAGAACGTCATGAAGCTGCAGCTAGGAATGATCGTTCTCTCGAGTCTATTATATTTACAGAAGTTGATAATTCTAAAAAATTTTTTAAATGTGGCCAACTTACTATGGTGGAACTACATAACATCAGGAATTATATTATTTCTAATGTTGAAGAGGTCACTCCATGGATTAAGTACGTATAACACTCAGATGTTCTATACTGTATTGGATCATGCTTATTTTAGATGGCTAACTTAATTTTGTACCCTTTTCAGTGAGCATTTTGAAGAGCAGAAAAAGATTCATTCTCGTGGTGTTCAAAATGCCATAGAAATGAGTTTGTTTATTCGTTTCAGAAATGAGTAAGTACATGCAAGTTTTTACTTTGATGAAATATTGAAGAAATATTTGTTCTAAAGTTGGTTTATCGATGACCCCTTTTATACTAATTAATGTGTAAATATTACGACATTACACAAAGAAGGCAAAGTAACCGATTATTTGTATGCATTATCTAGAGGACCTGATCGTCGGGCACGTTTTTATAGTCGATCATTCATAAATGGCTTCTTCTTTCGAATAGTAGAGGTGGAAAAAGATTTACGAACGCAAAACAGTTGTGTTGTTGTTCTGGATGGTGATCATGAGTGGTATGGAGTAATCAAGAAAATTATTTCTATTGATTTTGAAAAAACAATTATGAGGTTCTGTTATTTGAATGTGAATGGTTTGATCGGCGTCGTTCCAGTCAGAGCCAAAGCAGAGGCTACAAAATATATCGATACGGAGTGATAGATGTTGACACTACTATTTCTCAATTTAAGTCTGAGCCTTACATTCTAGCCACCCAAGCAGAACAAGTATTTTACGTTAGAAGTGTGAAGCAACCTAAATGGGCTACAGTTGTTAAAACGAAACCACAAAACCTTTTTGCCATGCCCCTTGGAGACAGTGAAAATAATGTCACTAAGACGATGGAGGCTGAGATATTATTTGATGATCGACGACTTACTGATATAGATGAGGATATGACCGCATGGGATAGGAATGACATTGACGGAGCAACCGGTGATGCTTCCGCTCTTTCAAATGAAGATGACGATGACGACGATGATGATGATACATATATCAATAATGGTATTGGACCTCCAATATTGGGGGAGGACAGCGTAGATGATGATTTTTTTATACAGGTACTGTGTGAGCTAGATGTACGTGAACTATGTAATGCAACGTTTGTGTTCTACGGTGATAGATCTTAACACCACCAACCGGTATTTCGTGGCAAGAGATCCTAATACAACGATTGTGTTTCGTGGCGATAGATCCTATCACCACGAACATGTGAATCGTGGCATAAGTTCCTAATGCAACGTTTGTGTTTCGTGGCGATAGATCCTAACGCCACGAACTGGTGGATCGTGGCAAAAGTTCCTAATGCAACGATTGTGTTCTGCGGCGATAGATGCTAACGCCACAAACTATTGAATCGTGGCAACAGATCCTAATGCAATGATCGTGTTCCGTGGCGATAGATACTAATGCCACGAACTAGTGAATCGTGGCAATAGATTCTAATGCAACGATCGTGTTCCGTGGCGATAGATGCTAACGCCACGAACTATTGAATCGTAGCAACAGATCCTAATGCAACGATCGGGTTCCATGGTGATAGATGCTAACGCCACGAACTAGTGAATCATGGCAACAGATTCTAATGCAACAATCGGGTTCCGTGGCGATAGATGCTAATGCCACGAACTAGTGAATCGTGGCAACAGATTCGTGGCGATAGATCCTAATGCCACGAACTAGTGAATCGTGGCAACAGATCCTAGTGCAACGATCATGTTCTGTGGTGATAGATGCTAATGCCACGAACTAGTGAATCATGGCAACAGATTCGTGGCGATAGATCCTAATGCCACGAACTAGTGAATCATGGCAATAGATCCTAGTGCAACGATCGTGTTCCTTGGCGATAGATCCTAATGCCATGAACTAGTGAATCATGGCAACAGATCCTAATGCAACGATCGTGTTCCATGGCGATAGATGCTAATGCCATGAACTAGTGAATCGTGGCAACAGATTCGTGGCGATAGTTCCTAATGCCACGAACTAGTGAATCATGGCAACAAATCCTGATGCAACGATCATGTTCCATGGCGATAGATGCTAATGCCACAAACTAGTGAATCGTGGCAAAAGACCAAGCTTACTGCAACGATTCGATATTCGTTGCAGTACAATCGTTGCAACATGGCGGAATCCTTGTAGAGAGGCTGGTGTGGGGTCCCACATGGGGTCCAAAAAGAGTTAGCCACGACGTCTGTCGGTACCCTGAGTACCGTATACCCCTTGAGATTGCAAAGATCTCATGGAAATGTCATCTACTTGATTTGAAGATCTTCGGAGGCCCACATGTCAGACATAACCGAACCCACTTCCCCAACATGGTTAGTCCCAGGGTCGCCACGTGTATCATCAAACTGGAGCTACCGCCCACAAGGGGGAAGCTCCGGGCTATGTACCATAACGGCACCCCCGGACCTAACCCCAGACCGACGGAAGCTCCAGAACAGACATGTGTCTGGTGGCACCGGACCTATCTGTTCCCCATAGTATGCTCCGAAGCTGCCACGTGTCCAACTGACGGATCTTCAGCCTCAAACCTCCAGTAGACTCCACAACGGCTCCGGGTCTTCAAAAAGGAATCAAGTACTTCAAGACCCGATTAAGTGTCATTAATACTATGTTAATGACACACGATCAGACGACCCTTATTACTAGTAACGGTGTTGTCAAAGCCCATAACTCGGTCATTAAGGGTAATTAAGCGCATCAAATGTGTATCAAATTTCTTAAGAATTGCACAACTTTGTTATAGACAAGAAAGAGAAAAATAAAAAATGTTGAGCCTGTACAAAATAAATGCACGTGGAGTCTATTTAACAAAAAGATGTCTTAAATTATAGGTCTGGGGTACAGGGGAAACAAGTACACTCTTAGGGTACGGAACCAGGCTAAGCGTGTTTCATTTCTCGTTTGACCCAGGGTAGCTAGCCACACTTTTAGTTCTGAGACTATGAAAAGTGTTGCATGAACTTTGCGGACCTTACGGGAAAGGTCCGGCTGTTCTCCCGGAGGAACTACCCGACTCTGTTCTTTCGGGAAAGGTTGCAGCTACTAATATTGATACACATTTGATGCGCTTAATTACCCTTGATGATCAAGTTACGGGCTTTGACAGCGCTGTTAGTGGTAATAAGGGTCATCCGATCGTGTGTCATTAACATAGTATTAATGACACTTAATCGGGTCTTGAAGTCCTTGATTCCCTTTTGAAGACCCGAAGCCATTGTGGAGTCTACCGAAGGTTTGAGGCTGAAGATCCGTCGGTTGGACACGTGGCAGCTCCGGAGCATACTGTGGGGAACAGATAGGTCTGGTGCCACCAGACACGTGTCAGTTTTGAAGCTTCCCTCGGTCTGGGGTTAGGTCCGGGGGTGCCGTTATGGTACATAGCCCGGAGCTTCCCCCTTGTGGGCGGTAGCTCTAGTTTGATGGTACACGTGGCGACCCTGGGACTAACCATGTTGGGGAAGCGGGTCTGGTTATGTCTGACATGTGAGCCTTCGAAGGTCTTCAAATCAAGTAGATGACATTTCCTTGAGATCTTTGCAATCTCAAGGGGTATACGGTACTCAGGGTACCGACAGTGGCCCCCTGGGCCCACCTCTGGGGAAGACCCCTTGGGTGAAGTCATTCCGCAGCAGGTGGGTCCATCCTTCGACTTTTGAGCCGAGTCTTCAAACGTCTTCAGATGTGCCGTTGGCGATAGTTTTGGTGTCAAATCCTCGCCGCGTGGCATATCCCGGGTGCGGCAAATATGATCTTTGGCGTGCGGATCTCACGCAATTGAATGTCGTTGGTTCCCGATACCAAAATCGTATCGGTTCCACGCGCCTTGTCAGGTCGCCGCCTTCGGGCTTCCCGCCTTTCATGATGACAACCGTTCGCCTGGGTATGAACCTCGACTTGATCGTCGGGGTGGTCCCGGGCCCTCTTGTCATCGGCAGGGTGAAATTTTTGAATAGTATCTTCGGCTTCCCTGCGGTTTCCATCCAAGCATTGCGGGGGCTTACTTAAGAAGGAAAGCGTGCACCGTATGGAGTTCTTTACGCCTCTCATCTGAACTTGCGCTCAAACTCCCAAACTTGTCCTTGCTTTTCCTCCCTTGCCTCGCTGTGCTGCGATGGAGTTGGGTCTTCGCAAGAGCCGCTTGAAGACAGAAAGTGACCTGAAGAAGGTCTGGGCCCTCATGGGGTGGTCCCCGGACTTCTTCAACCACCTGGTCCGTGCCGGGGGAGAGCTGCCATTCGAGAAGGAGCGCGCCGGCGAGATGGTGTACTTTTCTGCGTACGCCATGGTGGGGTTGGTCCCACCTTTTTCCTCTTTTTTCTTGATGCTGCTAGACTTCTATGGTCTGCAGTTGTACCACCTTGGCCTCCACTCCATTCTTCTAGTGTCTGTCTTCGTCCACTTCTGTGATATGTGGGTGGGCATCCTCCCTGCATTGAGCTTTTCCAGACCTTCTTCACCGTCCATACCACTGGAAGGGGTGATGAGTACCTTGGCTTCTACTACTTTGTGAAGTGCAAGAAGTGCCCATTCAAGTACCTCCGGTCGTTTCCCTCTGGAAAGTGCGACGATTGGAAGAAAGACTGGATAGTCATCCGGGTGGAGGAGCACGAGAAGTTGGAGCTGCCCGAAGGTCTCCCCAACATCGACATTGCAGTCTGGAGTGAAGCTCCGGTGCTGTCAGATGTCTTCAACCCTGCTCTGACCAGGATCCGCCAATGTGTAAAGGGAGGATTAACTCCTCAGGTAGTATTTTGCAATTTCCTGGTCAATAGGTGGGCACCGCTGAAGAGGAGAGAAAAACTCGCTTGGAGCCTCAACAGTGTGATGGACGACGACCGGGTTGAGACCGGGCTGAAGTCCAACATGGAGGGGGCGACCTTGAAGTTTCATCTCAAGATGTTCCACCACGGCATCGACGTCGCGGGTGATGACTTGAACCCACCACCAGCTTTCCTCCCTCTGAACGTGGAAGTACAGTTCAACAGGGAGCTTCGGCGGATGATGCCGGTTCTTGACGACCTCGGTGTCGTCGAGAGACGATCGACTTCCAGGGTGGTGATCCCTGGGGCTTCTGAAGGTGGCTCTGCCCCTGCCCCGAAGCCAAGGACCGAAGTCGTCGGCAAGGGCAAGGAGCCAGCGGCCGAACCCTCAAGCCGGAAGAGGAAGCTAAAGCGTGCCGACGGAAGGTCCGTCAGGCCTGCACCCTCTGCAGCAGCTCCTTCTCCCCAGAGGGGGAGGTCTTCTACAACTGCGGCGACTGTACCTGCAGTAGTGTCTTCCCGGGGTGCTAGCCCCGGGCATGTGACTTTAGTACAAGGGCCAGCTGAGGTCTCTGTGTCTGGAAGTCCTTCCCGATCGAGTGGGGCCTCGACTAAGGAAATGCCCGCGGCTACAACAAGTTCTAGGGGGCCTTCCGGAGCTACCACGCCGGCAGCGGCCATGGTCAGTCCGGAACGCCCGGGAAAGAGATTTCGTGCAAGCTGGTGCGGAAGCCTTCCGAGGTAATTTTTAATATTTACCTCAGACAGTTGTTTTGTTGTAGTAACTATTTTTTAAGTTTCTTCATCCATCATCTGCAGCGTCCCCAAGAAGAGGAGTGAGGCTCCGCCCTCAGCCACAGCAGCTGAAGCTGTGAGGGCGGAGGCTTCTGCTCTTGTCCCGGTGCCGCCCCAAGTGGTGGTTGAAGCTGCGGCAGCTCCGGTGCCAGCTGTCGTGGTCATGGACCTCGACTCATCCCCCGAGACTCCCGTTGTAGCGCCGGACCACGGGAGAGAAGATGCGCCAGCGGCACCTGCCCCGGAGGCTGAAGCCCCGAGTCTTGATGCTGAGATGTTGGAAGCTTCGGCCGTTGAGCTAGAGGAAGTAGTGATTCCGTCCCCAGAGCTGGAAATTGTCGAAGCCCCGGCGGTTGAGCAAGAGGTTATTGAAGTCCCGGCGAGCGAGCCGGATGTTGAGGAAGTCCTGGCGGTTGAGCCGGCTACCTCCGAAGCTCCAGCCTCAGAGCCGGTTGCCACTGAAGCTCCGGCTACAGAGCCGGGTGCAATTGAAGACCTTCCGGCGCCTAAGCCGGTTGAGATTGAAGCTCCGGCCTTAGGGCCGGTTGTTGTTGACCTTCCGGCGCCTGAGCTGGTCGTTGCGGAGGCATCACAACTCGAACCCATGATGGTCGAGGCGCCAACAAACGAGCCACCAGCGGAGGAGGAGCCCAGGCCGCAGAAGGAAGTAGCCCTTGCTCCGGAAGTGATGACGGCGAAGGTGCCTGCTGCTGAGCCAGGGTGCCCTAATGAAGTCGCTGGCCCCCTGCCTGAGGGGGCAAATGAAGACCTGGCGGCAGGGCCTTCGAAACCACTTCCGGAGGTCGGAACTTCTTCTGCGGGACCCTCCTCGGTGGCGAATGAGGCTATCCCAGAGGACGGCCCTAGTGCCGTGGAGGCTCAGGGGACCACTCTTGTGGAGTGGGACCCAATTTTTGTAAGCGATAACCCGCTGGAACCAACAGAGGAGACCCCAGCAGGTCTGGACCCTATTCCCCTGTGGTTGTCCATTGACAACGCTTGCTCCAGTCTGCGTCAAGTCCAGCTGGCGTTCTACCACGACAGCAAGGCTCTTGAAGAGGAGTGCCAAACCCTTAGGCGGTGGCGTAATTGGCTCTACTTCAAGACCAAGCTGGCGCAGTCGAGGCTGGCAGACGACAAGGAGTGGATCAAATAGGAGAAGGTCCGCCTGGAATACTGGGGCAAATTATTGGATGATAGGGAGAGCTTGACTCGTGCCCTCGAAACTCAATCCCGGGCCATTTATGAGCAGACCAAGGCAGCTAATAGTGCGGCTGATGATCGCCAAAAAAGGCTTAAAGCCATTAACACTAGCCTCATCAGGAGTCGGGGGGCACTTGAGGAGAGGGAGAAGAAGCTCGAAGATGAAGAGCAAAAACTCCTAGAGCTGCGGGATGATGTCTTGAAGAGGGAGGAGGAGCTCGTCGAAAAGGTGGCTCTGGTTAACAAGGGCCTCGAGGAACGCACCAAGAAATTGGAGGAGCGTTGCGTTGAGGAGGAGGAGAAGGCCTGGGTGCGAGGGCAGGAACTCTACAAGCAAGAGTGTGCCATCGCTGCCAAGGAGAAGAAAGTTAGGGGCCGGGAGAAGGACCTGGTCGACCACCGGAACAAGATCCACCTCTGGGAGGAGGAGCTCGGAAATCTCGAGAAGCGGGTTGCTAAAAAGATTCAGCAAAATGCCAAAGAGGTTGAGCGCCTTGCTCGTGAGAATTCTGAACTGGCGGCGGCCAAAAGATCCTTGGAGGAACTGAAGGGCTTGAGGACTGTAGACTCCCTACAGGTTTGGAAGTTCCTGAGCAAAGCCAACGACATGCTGACACCAATGGGCTTTTGTCCCATGCGTCTGGATGATTTGGAGCCGGAGCCGGACCTGGCATTGCAAGCGTTGAGCTCGGCGGGTGACAAACTCTCCAAGGTGGGTGACGCCATCGCGGACCAGTTGGAGGCTGAGGGGCAGTCCCTGGCGAGAACGTCGCAGAGTATGTGCTGACGTGCTACACTAGCCGGGATCCCCAATTTCCTCTAGACCCGATGCTTGAAGGTCCCGTCGAAGGAGAAGGTGAAGCCACCCGAGCCAACGTGTCGGAGGTTGCTCAGAAGGTCGCCCAGTTCTTCCATAGGGTCTAGGACCATCTCTGTAGCTCCCACTTGTATTCTCTCTTTTTCTTCCTCAATTTTGTAATCCCTTATCTCCAGGTGAATGAAATTCACAATTTGTTAATGAATTTCATTTTTTGTCTTCAACACTTCTGTCTTCACTTGGCCCCCTGGTAGATGTACACAATTTGATTGTGAACATGTACCAAGAGGATATTGTATTTGTTGAAGACTAGTTTGCTTCGAACTTGTAGATTGTGGGTCTGAAGTCTTCGATAGTTTAGGCCCCCTGAGGTTGTCGGAGCTCAGAAGCTCTGGCATTGACTACCGTCAGAGCTTAGTAGTTCCGGCAATAGTCCCTATCAACGTGTGGAGCATTGATAGTTAGCCCTCCGGGGTGTCGGAGCCTAGTAGCTCCAGCAGTGACCTTTGCCAACGCGTAGCTTGTCGGCAGCAGACTCCGCTTGTGGGGTCTTCTCACCATCTTTTATTCCGCGTCGACGGCTGGCTCCCCTAGCTTTGCCGGAGCTTGGTTGCTCCGGTAATGCTCGTTTTCAATGTTTAACATCGATCACAAGCCACCTAGGGGGAGTCGGAGCTTTGTTAGCTCCAGCTTTTCTCCATCAACGTGAATTCTTTATTTTTCCTACACATTGAAGCCAAGAAAAATAGTAAAATTCGCTCCTTGCCTATAACTTTGTTGCGGCTTACGATTCCCAAGAAAGTTTTAGGTCAAACACAATTCTGAATACAAACGAATGCGTTGCCTTCTTTCTTCTAGATCCAATTGTACTTGGACCCGCCTTACTTCAGCCTGCCAGGGTGTAGGTAGAGTGGCGTACTTAGGGTGCTTGACCAGGCTAAGTCGATAGCACACTCCGGCCCTAGATTGGCTTGGTAGCATTCAGGCGAGTGGGCCATGAACAATATTTGAATCCAAAAGAATTGACAATACAACTCGAATTGTACATGAACTGGTCGAACTAAAATTTCTTAAGAATTGCACAACTTTGTTATAGACAAGAAAGAGAAAAATAGAAAATGTTGAGCCTGTACAAAATAAATGCACGTGGAGTCTGTTTCACATGAAGATGTCTTTCATTATATGTCCGGGGTACAGGGGAAACAAGTACACTCTTAGGGTACGGAACCAGTCTAAGCGTGTTTCATTTCTCGTTTGACCCAGGGTAGCTAGCCACACTTTTAGTTCTGAGACTGTGACAAGTGTTGCATGAACTTTGCGGACCTTCCGGGAAAGGTCCGGCTGTTCTCCCGGAGGAACTACCCGACTCTGTACAATTACTCTATAACATACACCTCAAGTTACTACAGACTCACCTCCGTGATATTAAGTGTAGAACTTACGGAGGTGCTCAATATTCCAAGGATTTGGGAGAGGTGTCCCATTCTCGGTAGCCAAGTGAACGCTTCTGGGACGGGATACTTTAATCACTCGGAAGGGTCCCTCCCAGCTGGGGGAGAGTTTGTTTAACCCTTCTCTGGATTGTATTCTCTGTAGCACCAGATCGCCTTCCTCGAGCTGTCGGTTGTGTACATGCCTCTGATGATAGCACCGAAACGCTTGGCGGTATTGGGCATTCCGAACAGCTGCTTGGCACCTTCCCTCCTCAAGGAGGTCTAGGTCTTCACGCCGGAGCTGGTCCTGCGTGGCTTTGTTGAAGTTCCAGACCCGGAGTGACCCCAAGGTGATTTCCGGAGGAAGGTTTGCTTCAGCTCCGTACACCAGGAATAATGGTGTCTCTCAAGTTGACCGATTTGGAGTTGTCCTGTTGGCCCATAGAGTGGGCGGAAGCTCTTCAATCCAGTTGGCTCCATGTTTTTTCAAGCGCTCATAGGTGCGCGTTTTGAGTCCTTTCGGGATTTCAGCATTTGCTCTCTCGGTCTGGCCATTGCTTGCCGGGTGAGCTACGGAAGCATAGAAAACTTGAATGCCGAGGTCTTCGCAATATCCTTGAAATGCAGAGCTTGTGAATTGGGTCCCGTTATCAGTAATGGTTTTGTTTGGGACTCCAAATCTGCATACAATGGACTGCAAAAATTTGATAGCAGATTGCTTGTTTATTGTCACAACTGGAGTTGCTTCTGGCCACTTGGTGAACTTGTCAATGGCGACGTGCAGGAACTTGTAACCTCTGACGGCTCTTGGGAAAGGTCCCAAGATGTCCATCCCCCACACAGCGATGGGCCATGTAGGAGGTATCATTTGTAGTGGCTGAGCCGGTGTGTGAATTTGCTTTGCATGAAATTGGCATGTTTCGCACTCGCCTCCATGGATTTCTGCGAGGAGGTCGCAGCCTTCTTCCCTTGTGATGCACCGCATTAGGACGCCGTTGGAACTGCGCCGGTAGAGATCACCTTCTACCAACGTGTATCTTTTAGCCAATCTGACTATCCGGTCAGCAGATACATCATTGTCAGGAAGGATATTGTCTTTCAAGTAGCTCCTGATCTCCGAGATCCATGCATCGGAGCTTACTTGAGCATTTGAGTCTTGCGCGCTCGGTTGCTCGGAGCTTCTGGCAGCACCTACAACCCTTGATGGCTGCCATGGTAACAGGGCCATCAGGACCGTCAGCTTCGGGATGATGATCTCGCCCCCTTTGCTCAGTTCGGCAGGCTGAGCTGTGGGTTTTGACAACCTCCGGACAAAATTTCCGTCAGGAGCTAGAGCTCCGGTTGACGCTTTCGTCGAGAGTTCGTCGGCTTCAGCGTTGTGGACACGCTGGACGTGGTGGAGGTCTAGGACTTCGAAGTCCTTCTGAAGCCTCTGGACTTCAAGGAGGTAAGAAGCTAGCTGGAGATTGTTGCAGGAGCATTCACCCTTCACTTGTTTAATGATGAGCTGTGAATCTCCCTTGACCAGCAGTTGCTTGACACCGTATGACAGTGCCACCTTTAGTCCGTAGATGAGTGCTTCGTACTCCGCCATGTTGTTGGTCGCCTTGAAGTCAAGGTGTACCATGTATTTTACCTTCTCCCAGGTTGGTACGAGGAGAAGGATTCCAGCTCCAGCCCCACAGCTCGGTGAAGACCGGAGCCGGTTATGTTCCGGCTTCTGCTCACTGGGGCCCGCAAGGTTTGATGGAGAGGGAGTCCATTCCGCCAGAAAATCTTCCAATGCTTGACTCTTGATTGCTTGTCTTGGAATGAATTCGAGATCGAATTCGGCCAATTCTGCTACCCACTTTGCAATATTCCCAGTTGAATTGGGATTATGCAAGATTGCTTGAAGTGGGTAAGAAGTCACCATTGAAATCTTGTGAGCTTGGAAGTAATGGCGAAGCTTACTGGAGGCGAAAAGAACTGCATAGAGCAGCTTATGCACCTCTAGGTATCGAGTCTTGGCATCGAAGTACTTCACTGATGAAGTACACTGGGCGCTGGATGGTCCGGACCCTCCCAGAGGGGCCCGGAGCTTCCTCTTCATTGACCCGGATCCTCCAGGAGGGATCTGGACCTTCTTCGAGGACCTCCGCGTCCTTGCTGGAGGGACCTGGAGCTTCTTCAGAAGCGACCTGGACCTTCCCGGAGGGGTCTGGGTCTTCTGAAGTAACTTCTTGTGGACTCAAGTCTGGGGACTGGGACCCAAACTCGCTTTCAGGGACCTCCGGACCCTCCCGGAGGGGTCTGGATTCCTAAGCATGGGATAGTTTTGGTCTCTTCGCAACAAGGACCATACTGACGACTTCGTCAGTTGCTGAAATGTAAAGCAGCAAAGGCTCACCAGGGTTCGGAGCTACAAAAGTTGGTATGGTGGTGAGGAGCTGTTTTAGCTCCTGGAACGCCTTTTCTGCTTCTTTAGACCATTGGAATGGTCCGGACTTCCTCAATAACATGAAGAAGGGAAGTGCCCATTCCGCCAGTCTTGAAATGAACAGGCTGAGGGCTGGTAGACATCCAGTCAGCTTTTGGACATCCTTGATGCGGGTTGGTGGCCGCATGTTTTCAATGGCTTTGATCTTCACCGTATTAGCCTCTATGCCCCGGTGGTTTACCAGGAAACCAAGAAGTTCTCTAGAGCTAACCCCGAAGACACACTTGTCTGGGTTTAGCTTTGTGCGGGTGACCCGCAGCTTGTCCAAGACAGCCTGTAAGGTGTCAAGGAGTGACTCCTTGTTCTTGACCTTGACCACGATGTCATCAATGTACACTTCCACTATGTCTCTAAAGAGTTCTTCAAAAGTTTTGTACATAGCTCGTACAATGGTTGAAGCTGCATTCTTGAGACCAAATGGCATGGCTGTATAACAGTACAATCCATCTACTGTGATGAAAGAGGTATGCTCTTCATCTTCCCTAGACATTTTGATTTGATGATACCTACAATATGCGTCTAGGAAACACAGTAATTCACACCCGGAGGTGGAATCCACTATCTGTTCTATTCTAGGTAGTGGGAATGGATCTTTTGGACATGCCTTATTCATTGTTGTGTAGTCAATACACATCCGAAGCTTCCCGCCGGCCTTGGGCACAACAACTGGGTTCGCCAGCCATTTTGGATGGAAGACTTCTCGGATGAATCCGGCTTCGAGCAACTTCTTCACTTCTTGTCGAATGAACTTCTGTAGCTCCACGGATTGCTTCCGAGGCTTCTGATGCACGGGCCAGGCGTCAGGGTAGATCTTCAGATTGTGCTAAATCACTTCCCTAGGGATCCCAGGCATTTGTGACGGTTGCCAGGCAAACACGTCGACATTAGTCCGGAGGAAAGCGATGAGCACGAGTTCCTATTTGTCATTCAGTATCCCTGATATACGGGTGGTCTGAGCGGCATCGGAACCGATTTGGACGACTTTGACGGGAATGTTGGTGTCGCCGCTTGGCTGCACACGAGGTGCAGAAGTCGAGCCTCGTTGACGAATGCTCGGAGGCTTTGGAGCTTGCTCCTGCTTGGAGTCCTCCTCTTGCGCCGTAGTAAGCGCATGAAGTTCTTCCAAAGCGGTTACTCCGGCAGTGCGATCTCTGCGGATCCGAAGAACGCCTACTGGTGTTGGCATCTTTAACACCATGTAGCCATAATGAGCAGCTACCATGAATTTGTACAAGGCAGGCCTACCCAAGATGGCGTTGAAAGGTAAGTTGATCTGAGCAACGTCAAAGACCAACTCCTTAGTGCAATACTTCTCCCGGGTCCCGAAGGTAACGGGGAGAGTAATAGCACCGAGTGGGGTAATGGCTCTCGGACCTACTCTGGAGAAAGGTCGGGAGGGGTGAAGATCCGAAGGTCGGAGCTGAAGCTTGGTAAAAGCTTCAAAGCATATGAGGTTCAGCCCCGAACCTCCGTCTACCATAACATGGTGGAGCTGAATGTTATTGATGGTAGGAGATACCATCAAAGGTAATTGGCCTGCTCCAACCATGCTTCGAGGGCAGTCCGAAGCATCAAATGTGATGGCTGTGTCCATCCACTTCCGATCAGGCTCCGCCCTGGCTGTAGGAGCTACAGCGGCCATGTCCCGACGCATTGTCTTGAGGAGGCGGCGGGAGGTGATGTCCCATGATCCACCAAAAATGGTGTTCATGGTTTTCCGATGCTCGTTGTCGGAGACGTCAGAATCGTCGTCGACGGAGGTGTAGACGGCCTTCAGGACCTTTTTAGGATCCTGAAAACCTAACTCCTCTTCAGCCGGAGCTTCGTCAACTTTTTGTTTTCCTTCCCTCTGCCGGAAAGGAACTTCTTCCCGGCGCTTTTTGTAGCGCTCGGCAAGGTTTTGGACCTCCCGGCAGTCTTCCAAATTGTGGTTGTCCCGTCTTATGAATTGGACACCACACCTTGGGTTTGCCAACGTCTTCAGAAGACGGTCGAGGTCGCTTCTCGGGGCATGGCCCGGGGCCACCCGGAGCTGCAGCAGCTGCAACATTAGATGCGCCAGCCGACAGCTTCTTCTTGCCATTGGTATTTTTCTACTTTTTGCCACTCCCGGAGGTAGTGGCTTCGCCTTTGGAGGATTTCTTGTGATCCTCCGGAGGTGGTTTGGAGTGCATTTCACAGCCCTCCGCAGCTCTGGCACATTTGTCGGCCAAGCTGAAGAGTTCCGTGACAGTGGTGATCATTTTAATCGCCAGTTTCTCCAACATCTTCTTATCCCGTACACCCTGTCTAAATGCCACAATGACAGAAGCGCTAGAGATAGAAGGGATAGTGTTTCGTACCTGATAGAATCTCTGGATGAATGATCGCAGGGATTCTCCCCTTTTTGCACGACTGCAAAAAGGTCCAGTTCGGTGCCTGGTCGTGTGTATGAACTCCCAAAGTTGGCGGTGAACTGTCGGCACAACTCCTCCCACTTGTTGATAGAATTGGGTGGAAGGCTCATAAACCAGGACCGGGCGGTCCTAGTTAAAGCCACTGGAAAATAGTTGGCCATTACAGCCTCATTTCCTCTAGCTGCCAGGATAGCAGTGGAGTAAATCTGAAGAAATTCGATGGGATTAACGGTCCTGTCAAACTTCTCTGGCAGGTGAGGCCGGAATTTCTGTGGCCACCTGACCATACGCAGATGCATGGCCAGGGCTGAACAGCCTCCTCCTACTCCTTCAGGAGCAGGAATGTCCTGAGCTTCTCGTCTTTCACGAGCACGCTCGATATGGACTCGGCCGTATTGTTGAAGGTATCGGCGATCAAGCTCCGTCCGGAGGTCATGAGTTGAAAGCCTTGATACCGTGTGAGTGCGTCGCGCCCCGGAGGGCAACGACGTCACTTGCTGTGATGCAGCACGTCTCCTGTTGTTGGAAACGTGCAGACCAAGTCTGCCAAACAAGTCCCGTCGCTGCGACGGGGCCCGTCCTAAAGGAGGAGGACCCTGGTTACTGATGCGGTCGGCTGCTGCTGCAACCAAGTGTTCCACATTGGCCCTCCACTGCTCCATTGCATCCCGAGACGCATCCGGAGGTGGTGGGTGCTGAAGGAGAGCACGTGCTGCATGGAGCGCGTGCTCCGGGTTGTCATGATTCGCCGACACATTGATTGACGCTAGTGCACCATCGCGCTGCCCAGCTTGATTTGCTGGTGGAGGCGGCTGTGGTGGAAGTGTGACTCCTGCTGGGACTGAGGTTCCTGCTGGTGGCTGCATATTGGAGGTATTGCCCCCAGCAGCTTGAACAGCGGGATGACCATTGGATGATTCAGCAGCTGAGTTCACCATTCTTGAAATCTCAGGCGCGCCCCTACCTGGCGCGCCAACTGTCGGTGGTTTTGATCCGGCAGATCTCCCAACACTACTTAAAGTGTTTGCAGAGTTTGAAGTTCGGTGTGGACGCGCGGAGATTCAAGAAGGTGAAATGTAAAATGACACAGGAGACACAAAGATTTACGTGGTTCGGGCCACCTGAGCGTAATACCCTACTCCACGGGGTGTGTTGGTGTTGTATTGGATGTATGAACTCAACTCAGGTGACGTGAGTTGAGAGCGCGTGTGAGCCGATCAGACCAGATCTCCTCTCTATGTATCGTCGGCCTGTCCTTTTATAGTACAAGGGCAGGCCGTTACAAGTTGGCCTGGCCCAACATGTGGCCCCTGTGGCTACTAATATTGATACACATTTGATGCGCTTAATTACCCTTAATGACCGAGTTACGGGCTTTGACAGCGCCGTTAATGGTAATAAGGGTCGTCCGATCGTGTGTCATTAACATAGTATTAATGACACTTAATCGGGTATTGAAGTCCTTGATTCCCTTTTGAAGACTCGGAGCCGTTGTGGAGTCTACCGGAGGATTGAGGCTGAAGATCCGTCGGTTGGACACGTGGCAGCTCCGGAGCATACTGTGGGGAACAGATAGGTCCGGTGCCACAGACACGTGTCAGTTCTGGAGCTTCCCTCGGTCTGGGGTTAGGTCCGGGGGTGCCGTTATGGTACATAGCCTGGAGCTTCCCCCTTGTGAGCGGTAGCTCCAGTTTGATGGTACACGTGGTGACCCTGGGACTAACCATGTTGGGGAAGCGGGTCCAGTTATGTCTGACATGTGGGCCTCCGAAGGTCTTCAAATCAAGTAGATGACATTTCCTTGAGATCTTTGCAATCTCAAGGGGTATACGGTACTCAGGGTACCGACAGGCACACATCACATAATACAAGGTTGTTGAACACATTTTTGAACATGTTGTTGAATATGTCGCATTATATCCTTTGATGTTTACTATGACGCATTAATTTCAAGGTTGACTCCCTTATCATTGCCAATTTCACGGTCCTGGTGGCACAAAAAATTGCTCCATCGTGCTTCTGTAGCCAATCCATTCCAAGTATGATATCACAATCCCCCCCCCCCATAGAACACCGACGTCCTCGTCGGTCAACTTCTAAGGCAGGAACATCCCCTCTTGTCCAATCCTTGTAGAATCCAAAACATTAAGGTCGGTGAGGAATTCTACCCACCTTATGGAAATACTTACTTTTGGTTCCAAGTACTCTTTTTCAAATTGGTGGTTTCAGAATCGCTTTCTAAACGATTGATGAACTCCTCCGCAAAAATGAAATGAAAGCTCTCTTTGATTGAGTACTCTTCTTGGCTTGTTCAGTTCGTTCTCATCTTTCATATAGCTTCGACTGAAATGGTCAATCTTCTAGCTGTGTTGATCTTCCATTGAGAGAGTTTGAACGAGATAGAAAAGAGAGATAGAACGACTTCACAATATGCATCAAGCGATATGAAACTAAGCAAATAACTATACTGGCCTATATGGACATGGCAATGCTAAAGCATCCCAAAATCCTCTACTAAACACACAAACAACAATACATAGCAATCAGCACACCTAGCAAAAACACATCAATTCCTAAGTGCTCCTATGTGCTCAAAAGTGTCCATTCTATCTATGTTGCGTCTTGCGGTCAACCTGGCTCTGATAAAAATTTTAGACACCAGGTTCCGAAAATGAACCAAGTGAACGCATATGCGTGCCCAGGACGTTCAACACACATACACGAGTGCATTCACAAAAGGATATGTAGAAAATTACCACATAACAAGTTTAATTAAACACTTATATTACACAATTCATAGTATACTCGAATACAGGCTCTACTGAATATTAATGACAATTTTGAACTAATGCAGCGGAAATAAACTGTAATGCCCTAAATTTTTTGCATCATGCATTGCATACATGTTCATGCATTAAACATTAGTAGAATAAAGGAAAGATAATAACAGATAAAACATACTATCGGTACCCTGAGTACCGTATACCCCTGGAGAATGCAAAGATCTCAAGGAAATGTCATCTACTTGATTTGAAGACCTTTGGAGGCCCACATGTCAGACATAACCGGACCCACTTCCCCAACATGGTTAGTCCCAGGGTCGCCACGTGTACCATCAAACTGGAGCTACCGCCCACAAGGGGGAAGCTCCGGGCTATGTACCATAACGGCACCCCCGGACCTAACCCCAGACCGAGGGAAGCTCCAGAACTGACATGTGTCTGGTGGCACCGGACCTATCTGCTCCCCACAATATGCTCCGGAGCTGCCACGTGTCCAACTGACGAATCTTCAGCCTCAAACCTCCGGTAGACTCCACAACGGCTCCGGGTCTTCAAAAGGGAATCAAGGACTTCAAGACCCGATTAAGTGTCATTAATACTATGTTAATGACACACGATCGGACGACCCTTATTACCAGTAACGGCGCTGTCAAAGCCTGTAACTCAGTCATTAAGGGTAATTAAGCACATCAAATGTGTATCAATATTAGTAGCCGCGAAGGCCACATGTCGGGCCAGGCCAACTTGTAACGGCCTGCCCTTGTACTATAAAAGGACAGGCCGACGATACATAGAGAGAAGATCTGGTCTGATCGGCTCACACGCGCTCTCAACTCACGTCACCTGAGTTGAGTTCATACATCCAATACAACACCAACACACCCCGTGGAGTAGGGTATTATGGTCAGGCGGCCTGAACCACATAAATCTTTGTGTCTCCTGTGTCATTTTACATTTCACCTTCTTGAATCTCCGTGCACCCACACCGAACTTCAAACTCCGTAAACACTTTTAGTAGTGTCGGGAGATCTGTCGGATCAAAACCACCGACACATACATATACAAAATATGTGTAGCAAAGAAGAAAATAAAATAATAACATAAAACATGTAATAGGGAACAAATATAAAAATAATATATATATATATATATATATATATATATATATATATATATATATAACAACAAAAACAATTTTATGAAAAAAAGAGAAAGAAAAAAAAACAAAAGGCCCAACGTCGGCCAGGCCTCGCGGCCGGCTTGCTCCGCTGGCCAGAGCGCCCGCCCGGGGTCAACGCGCGCCGCGTTGGCCGCGTGACCGAGCAGGTGCTAGACCACCGCCTGTGCCACGTGCGATAAGAAGATGTTGGATAAACTAGCGATCAAAGAGATCACCAGTGTCACGGAACTCTTTAGCTTGGCCGACAAATGTGCCAGAGCTGCGGAGGGCCATGAAATGCACTCCAAACCACCTCCGAAGGATCGCAAGAAATCCTCCAAAGGCAAAGCCACTACCTCTGGGGGTAGCAAAAAGAAGAAAAAGACCAGTGGCAAGAAGAAGCCGTCGGCCTTCTGTAGATGGTGGCAAACCCAAGGTGTGGTGTCCAATTCATAAGACGGACAACCACAGTTTGGAAGACTACCGTGAGGTCCAAAACCTTGCCGAGCGCTACAACATGCGCCGGGAAGAAGTTCCTTTCCGACAGAGGGACAGAAAACAAAAAGTTGATGAAGCTCCGGCTGAAGGGAAGATAGGTTTTCAGGATCCTAAAAAGGTCCTGAAGGCCGTCTACACCTTCGTCGACGACGATTTTGACGTCTCTGACAACGAGCGTCGGAAAACCATGAACACCATTTTTGGTGGATCATGGGACATCACCTCCCGCCGCGTCCTCAAGACAATGCGTCGGGACATGGCCGCTGTAGCTCCTACAGCCAGGGCGGAGCCTCATCGGAAGTGGATGGACACAGCCATCACTTTTGATGCTTCGGACTGCCCTCGAAGCATGGTTGGAGAAGGCCAGTTACCTTTGATGGTATCTCCTACCATCAATAACATTCAGCTCCACCATGTTATGGTAGACGGAGGTTCGGGGCTGAACCTCATAAGCTTCGAAGCTTTTACCAAGCTTCAGCTCCAACCATCAGATCGTCACCCCTCCCGACCTTTCTCAGGAGTAGGTCTGGGAGCCATTACCCCACTCGGTGCTATTACTCTCCCCGTTACCTTCGAGACCCGGGAGAACTATCGCACTGAGAAGTTGGTCTTTGACGTTGCTCAGATCAACTTACCTTTCAACGCCATCTTGGGTAGGCCTGCCTTGTACAAATTCATGCCAGCTGCTCATTATGGCTACCTGGTGTTAAAGATGCCAACACCAGTAGGTGTTCTCTGGATCCGCGGAGATCGCACTGCCGGAGTAACCGCTCTGGAAGAACTTCATGCGCTTACTATGGCGCAAGAGGAGGACTCCAGGCAGGAGCAAGCTCCAAAACCTCCGAGCATTCGTCAACGAGGCTCGACATATGCACCTCGTGTGCAGCCAAGCGGCGACACCGACATTCCTATCAAAGTCGTCCAAATCGGTTCCGATGCCGCTCAGACCACCCATATATCGGGGGGACTGAATGACAAATAGGAACTCGCGCTCATCGCTTTCCTCCGGGCCAATGTCGACGTGTTTGCCTTGCAACCGTCACGAATTCCTGGGATCCCTAGGGAAGTGATTGAGCACAATCTGAAGATCTACCCTGACGCCCGGCCCATGCATCAGAAACCTCAGAAGCAATCCATGGAGCGACAGAACTTCATTCGACAAGAAGTGAAGAAGTTGCTCGAAGCTGGATTCATTCGAGAGGTCTTCCATCCAAAATGGCTGGCAAACCCAGTCATTGTGCCCAAGGCCGGTGGGAAGCTTCGAATGTGTATTGACTACACAACACTAAATAAGGCGTGTCCAAAAGATCCATTCCCACTACCTAGAATAGATCAGATAGTGGATTCCAACTCCGGTTGTGAATTACTGTGTTTCCTAGACGCATATTCTGGGTATCATCAAATCAGAATGTCTAGGGAAGATGAAGAGCATACCTCTTTCATCACAGTAGATGGATTGTACTGTTATACAGCCATGCCATTTGGTCTTAAGAATGCAGCTTCAACCTTTGTACAAGCTATGTACAAAACTTTTGAAGAACTCATTAGAGACATAGTGCAAGTGTACGTTGATGACATCGTGGTCAAGGTCAAGAACAAGGAGTCACTCCTTGACACCTTACAGGCTGTCTTCGACAAGCTGCGGGTCACCCGCACAAAGCTAAACCCAGACAAGTGTGTCTTCGGGGTTAGCTCCTTAAAACTTCTTGGTTTCCCGCTAAATCACCGGGGCATAGAGGCTAATCCGGCGAAGATAAAAGCCATTGAATACATGCGGCCACCAGCCCGCATCAAGGATGTCCAAAAGCTGACTGGATGTCTAGCAGCGCTTAGCCGGTTCATTTCAAGACTGGCGGAACGGGCACTTCCCTTCTTCAAGTAGAAAAGGCGTTCCAGGAGCTAAAACAGCTCCTCACCACCCTACCAACTCTGGTAGCTCCGAACCCTGGTGAGCCTTTGCTGCTTTACATTTCAGCAACTGACGAAGTCGTCAGTATGGTCCTGGTTGCGGAGATGCCAGAAGCATCCCATGCTCAGGAATCCAGACCCCTGCGGGAGGGTCTGGAGGTTCCTGAAAGCGAGTCTGGGTCCGAGTTCCTAGACTTGAGTCCACAAGAAGTTACTTCAGAAGGCCCAGACCCCTCCGGGAGGGTCCAGGTCGCTTCTGAAGAAGCTTCGGGTCCCTCCAGCAAGGACCCGGAGGTCTCCGAAGAAGGTACGGATCCCTCTGGGAGGATCCGGGTCAATGAAGAGGTAGCTCCGGGCCCCTCTGGGACGGTCCGGACCATCCAGCGCCCAGTGTACTTCATCAGTGGAGTACTTCATGACGCCAAGACTCGATACCTAGAGGTGCATAAGCTGCTCTATGCAGTTCTTATCAACTCCAGGAAGCTTCGCCATTACTTCCAAGCTCACAAGATTTCAGTGGTGACTTCTTACCCACTTCGAGCAATCTTGCATTATCCCAATTCAATTGGGAATATTGCAAAATGGGCAGCGGAATTGGCCGAATTCAATCTTGAATTCATACCAAGACAAGCAATCAGGAGTCAAGCATTGGCAGATTTTGTGGCGGAATGGACTCCCTCTCCATCAAACCTTGGGGGCCCCAGTGAGCAGAAGCCAGAACACAAGGCTCCGGTCTTCACCGAGCCTCACTGGACCCTCTATTTCGACGGCTCCATGCAAAAGAAGGGGGCCGGAGCTGGAATCCTTCTCCTCGCACCAACCGAGGAGAAAGGAAAATAGATGGTACACCTTGACTTCATGGCGACCAACAACATGGCGGAGTACGAAGCACTCATTACAAACTAAAGGTGGCACTATCATACGGTGTCAAGCAGCTGCTGGTCAAGGGAGATTCACAGCACATCATTAAACAAGTGAAGGGTGAATGCTCCTGCAACAATCTCCAGCTAGCTGCTTACCTCCTTGAAGTCCAGAGGCTTTAGAAGGACTTCGAAGTCCTAGACCTCCACCACGTCCAGCGTGTCCACAACGCTGAAGCCGACGAACTCTCGACGAAAGCGTCAACCGGAGCTCCAGCTCCTGACGGAACTTTTGTCCGGAGGTTGTCAAAACCCACAGCTCAGCCTACCAAACTGAGCGAAGGGGGCGAGATCAGCATCCCGAAGCTGACGGTCCCGATGGCCCTGTTACCATGGCAGCCATCAAGGGTCGTAGGTGCTGCCGGAAGCTCCGAGCAACCCAGCACGCAAGACTCAAATGCTCAAGTTAGCTCTGATGCATGGATCTCGGAGATCCGGAGCTACTTGAAAGACAACATCCTTACTGACGATGATGTATCTGCTGACCAGATAGTCAGATTGGCTAAAAGATACAGGTTGGTAGAAGGGGATCTCTACCGGCGCGGTGCCAACAGCGTCCTAACGTGGTGCATCACAGGGGAAGAAGGCTGCGAGCTCCTCGTAGAAATCCATGGAGGCGAGTGTGGAAACCACGCGTCTTCCCGCACGCTAGTCGGTAAATCCTTCCGGCATGGCTTCTACTGGCCTACAACACTCCAGGATGCAACTGAGTTGGTGAAGAAATGCGAAGCATGCCAATTTCATGCAAAGCAAATTCACACACCGGCTCAGCCTCTACAAATGATACCTCCTACATGGCCCTTCGCTGTGTGGGGGATGGACATCTTGGGACCTTTCCCAAGAGCCGTCGGAGGTTACAAGTTCCTGTACGTCGCCATTGACAAGTTCGCCAAGTGGCTGGAAGCAACTCCAGTTGTGACAATAAACAAGCAATCTGGTATCAACTTTTTGCAGTCCATTGTATGCAGATTTCGAGTCCCAAACAAAATCATTACTGATAACAGGACCCAATTCACAAGCTCTGCATTTCAAGGATATTGCGAAGACCTCGACATTCAAGTTTGCTATGCTTCCGTAGCTCACCCGGCAAGCAATGGCCAGGCCGAGAGAGCAAATGCTAAAATCCTGAAAGGACTCAAAACGCGCACCCATGAGCGCTTGAAAAAACATGGAGCCAACTGGATTGAAGAGCTTCCGCCCACTCTATGGGCCAACAGGACAACTCCAAACCGTTCAACTGGAGAGACACCATTCTTCCTGGTGTACGGAGCTGAAGCAATCCTTCCTCCGGAAATCACCTTGGGGTCACTCCGGGTCCGGACCTTCGACGAAGCCACGCAGGACCAGCTTCGGCGTGAAGACCTAGACCTCCTTGAGGAGGGAAGGTGCCAAGCAACTGTTCGGAATGCCCGATACTGCCAAGCCCTTCGGAGCTATCATCAGCGGCATGTACACAACCTACAGCTCGAGGAAGGCGATCTGGTGCTATGGAGAATACAATCCAGAGAAGGGTTAAACAAACTCTCCCCCAGCTGGGAGGGACCCTTCCAAGTGATTAATGTATCCCGTCCTGGAAGCGTTCACTTGGCTACCGAGGATGGCACACCTCTCCCAAATCCTTGGAATATTGAGCACCTCCGTAAGTTCTACACTTCATATCTCGGAGGTGAGTCTATAGTAACTTGAGATGTATGTTATAGAGTCATTGTACAGAGTCGGGTAGTTTCTCTGGGAGAACAGCCAGACCTTTCCTGGAAGGTCCGCAAAGTTCATGCAACACTTGTCACAGTCTCAGAACTAAAAGTGTGGCTAGCTACCCTGGGTCAAACAAGAAATGAAACACGCTTAGCCTTGTTTCGTACCCTAAGAGTGTACTTGTTTCCATTGTACCCCGGACCTATAATGAAAGACATCTTCATGTGAAACAGACTCCACATGCATTTATTTTGTACAGGCTCAACATTTTTTATTTTTCTCTTTCTTGTCCATAACAAAGTTGTGCAATTCTTAAGAAATTTTAGTTCGACCAGTTCATGTACAATTCGAGTTGTATTGTCAACTCTTTTGGATTCAAATATTGTTCATGGCCCACTCGCCTGAATGCCGCCAAGCCAATCTAGGGCCGGAGTGTGCTATCGACTTAGCCTGGTCAAGCACCCTAAGTACGCCACTCTACCTACACCCCGACAGGCCGAAGTAAGGCGGGTCCAAGTACAATAGGATCTGGAAGAAAGAAGGCAACGAATTTGATTGTATTCAGAATTGTGTTTGACCTAAAACTTTCTTGGGAATCGTAAGCCGCGACAAAGTTATAGGCAAGGAGTGAATTTTACTATTTTTCTTGTCTTCAGTGTGCAGGAAAAATAAAGAATCCACGTTGATGGAGAAAAGCCGAAGCTAACAAAGCTCCGACTCCCCCTAGGTGGCTTGTGATCGATGTTAAACATTGAAAACGAGCATTACCGGAGCAACCAAGCTCCGGCAAAGCTAGGGGGGGCCAGCCGTCAATGCAGAATAAAAGATGGTGACAAGACCCCACAAGCGGAGTCTGCTACCGACAAGCTACGCGTTGGCAAAGGTCACTGCTGGAGCTACTAAGCTCCGACACCCCGGAGGACTAACTATTGATGCTCTACGCGTTGATAGGGACTATTGTCGGAACTACTAAGCTCCGACGGTAGTCAATGCCGGAGCTTCTGAGCTCCAACAACCTCAGGGGGCCTTCACTATCGAAGACTTCAGACCTACACTCTACAAGTTCGAAGCAAACGAGTCTTCAACAAATATAATATCCTCTTGGTACATGTTCACAATCAAATTGTGTACATCTACCAGGGGGCCAAGTAGAGACATAAGTGTTAAGGACAAAAAATGAAATTCATTAACAAATTGTGGATTTTATTCATCTGGAGACAAGGGATTACAAAATTGTGGAAGAAGAAGAGAGAATACAAGTGGGAGCTACAGAGATGGTCCTAGACCCTATGGAAGAACTGGGCGACCTTCTGAGCAACCTCCGACACGTTGGCTCGGGTGGCTTCACCTTCTCCTTCGACGGGACCTTCAAGTACCGGGTCCAGAGGAAATTGGGGATCCCGACTAGTGTAGCACGTCAGCACATACTCTGTGACATTCTTTGCCAGGGAATGCCCCTCAGCCTCCAACTGGTCCGTGATGGCGTCACCCACCTTGGAGAGTTCGTCACCCGCCGAGCTCAACGCTTGCAACGCCAGGTCCGGCTCCGACTCCGGATCATCCGGACGCACGGTACTGAAGCCCATTGGTGTCAGCGCGTTGTTGGCTTTGCTCAGGAACTCCCAAACCTGTAGGGAGTCCGCAGTCCTCAAGCCCTTCAGTTCCTCCAAGGATCTTTTGGCCACCGCCAGTTCTGAAATCTCCCGAGCAAGGCGCTCAACCTCTTTGGAATTTTGCTGAATCTTTTCAGCAACCTGCTTCTCGAGTTTTCCGAGCTCCTCCTCTCGGAGGTGGATCTTGTTCTGGCGGTTGACCAGGTCCTTCTCCCGGCCCCTAATTTTCTTCTCCCTGGCAGCAATTGAACACTCTTGCTTGTAGAGTTCCTACCCTCGCACCCAGGCCTTCTCCTCCTCCTCAATGCAACACTCCTCCAATTTCTTGGTGCGTTCCTCGAGGCCCTTGTCAACCAGAGCCACCTTTTCGGCGAGCTCCTCCTCCCTCTTCAAGACATCATCCCGCAGCTCTAGTAGTTTTTGCTCTTTGTCTTCGAGCTTCTTCTCCCTCTCCTCAAGTGCCTCCTGGCGCTTGATGAGGCTAGTGTTAATGGCTTCAAGCCTTTCTTGGTGATCATCAGCCGCACTATTAGCTGCCTTGGTCTAATCATAAATGGATCGGGATTGAGTGTCGACGGGACGAGTCAAGCTCTCCCTATCATCCAATAATTTGCCCCAGTATTCCAGGCGGACCTTCTCCTGTTTGATCCACTCCTTGTCGTCTGCCAGCCTCGACTGCGCCAACTTGGTCTTGAAGTAGAGCCGATTACGCCACCGCCTAAGGGTTTGGCGCTCCTCTTCAAGAGCCTTGTTGTCGTGGTAGAACGCCAGCTGGACTTGACGCAGACTGGAGCAAGCGTTGTCAATGGACAACGACAGGGGAATAGGGTTCAGACCTGCTGGGGTCTCCTCTGCTGGTTCCAGCGGGTTCTCGCTTACAAAAATTGGGTCCCACTCCACAAGAGTGGTCCCCTGAGCCTCCACGGCACTAGGGCCGTCCTCTGGGATAGCCTCAGTCGCCACCGAGGAGGGTCCCGCAGAAGAAGTTCTGACCTCCAGAAGTGGTTCCGAAGGCCCTGCCGCCAGGTCTTCATTTGCCCCCTCAGGCAGGGGGCTAGCGACTTCATCAGGGCACCCTGGCTCAGCAGCAGGCACCTCCACCATCACCACTTCTGGAGCGAGGGCTACTTCCGGCTCCGGCCTGGGCTTCTCCTCCGCTTGTGGCTCGGGTGTTGGCGCCTCGACCATTATGGGTTCGAGTGCTGATGCCTCCGCAACGACCGGCTCGGGCGCTGGAAGGTCAACAACAACCGGCCCTGAGGTTGGAGCTTCAACCTCAACCGGCTCAGGCACCGGAAGGTCTTCAATTGCAACCGGCTCTGTAGCCGGAGCTTCAGTGGCAAACGGCTCTGAGGCCGGAGCTTTGGAGGTAGCCGGCTCAACCGCCAGGACTTCCTCAACATCCGGCTCGCTCGCTAGGACTTCAATAACCTCCGACTCAACCACCGGGGCTTCGACAATTTCCAACTCTGGGGCCGGAATCACTGCTTCCTCCGGCTCAACGGCCGAAGCTTCCAACATCTCAGCATCAAGACCTGGGGCTTCAACCTCCGGGGTAGGTGCCGCTGGCGCATCTTCTCTCCCGTGGTCCGGCGCTACCACGGGAGTCTCGGGGGATGAGTCGAGGTCCATGACCACGACAGCTGGCGCCTGAGCTGCCACAGCTTCAGCCACCACTTGGGGGGACACCGGGACAGGAGCAGAAGCCTCCGCCCTCACAACTTCACCTGCTGTGGCTGAGGGCGGAGCCTCACTCCTCTTCTTGGAGACGCTGCAGATGATGGATGAAGAAACTTAGAAAACAGTTACTACAACAAAACAACTGTCGAGGTAAAGATTAAAAATTACCTCGGAAGGCTTTCGCACCAGCTTGCACGAAATCTCTTTCCCGGGCGTTCTGGACTGACCATGGCTGCCGCCGGCGTGGTAGCTCCGGAAGGCCCCCTGGAACTTGTTGCAGCCGTGGTCATTTCCTTAGTCGAGGCCCCCCTCGACCGGGAAGGACCTCCGGACACAGAGACCTCAGCTGGCCCTGGTACTGGAGTCACATGCCCGGGGATAGCACCCCGGGAAGACACTGTTGCAGGTATAGTCGCCGCAGTTGTAGAAGACCTCCCCCTCTGGGGAGAAGGAGGTGCTGCAGAGGGTGCAGGCCTGACGGACCTTCCGTCGGCTTGCTTTAGCTTCCTCTTCTGGCTCGAGGGTTTGGCCGCCGGCTCCTTTCCCTTGCCGACGACTTCGGTCCTTGGCTTCAAGGTAGGGGCAGAGCCACCTTTAGAAGCCCCAGGGATCACCACCCTGGAAGTCGATCGTCTCTCGACGACACTGAGGTCGTCAAGCACCGGCATCGTCCGATAGAGCTCCCTGCTGAACTGCACTTTCACGTTCAGAGGGAGGAAAGCTGGTGGAGGGTTCAAGTCATCACCCGCTACGTCGATGCCGTGCTGGAACTTCTTGAGATGAAACTCCAAGGTCGCCCCCCTCCATGTTGGACTTCAGCCCGGTCTCGACCCGGTCGTCGTCCATCACACTGTTGAGGCTCCAAGCGAGTTTTTCTCTCCTCTTCAGCGGTGCCCACCTGTTGACCAGGAAATTGCAAAATACCGCATGAGGAGGTAATCCTCCCTCCACACATTGGCGGATCCTGCTCAGAGCAGGGTTGAAGGCATCCGACAGCACCGGAGCTTCACTCCAGACTGCAGTGTCGATGTTGGGGAGGCCTTTGGGCAGCTCCAGCTTCTCGTGCTCCTCCACCCGGATGACTATGCAGTCTTTCTTCCAATCGTCCCACTTTCCAGTGGGAAATGACCGGAGGTACTTGAATGGGCACTTTTTGCGCTTCACAAAGTAGTAGAAGCAAAGGTACTCATCACCCCTTCCGTTGGTATGGACGGTGAAGAAGGTCCAGAAAAGCTCAATGCACGGGGGGATGCCCACCCACATTTCACAGAAGTGGACGAAGACAGACACTAGAAGGATGGAGTGGGGGCCAAGGTGGTACAGCTGCAGACCATAGAAGTCCAGCAGCATCAAGAAAAAGGAGGAAAAAGGTGGGACCAACCCCACCATGGCGTACGTAGAAAAGTACACCATCTCGCCGGCGTGCTCCCTCTCGAATGGGAGCTCTCCCCCGGTGCGGACCAGGTGGTTGAAGAAGTCTGAGGACCACCCCATGAAGGCTTGGACCTTCTTCAGGTCACTTTCTGTCTTCAAGCGGCTCTTGCGGAGACCCAACTCCATTGCAGCACAGCGAGGCAAGGGAGGAAAAGCAAGCACATGTTTGGGAGTTCGAGCGCAAGTTCAGATGAGAGGCGTAAAGAACTCCAGACGGTGCGTGCTTTCCTTCTGAAGTAAGCCCCCGCAACGCTTGGATGGAAACCGCAGGGAAGCCGAAGATAATATTCAAAAATTTCACCCTACCGATGACAAGAGGGCCCGAGACCACCCCGACGATCAAGTCAAGGTTCTTACCCACGCGAACGGTTGTCATCATGAAAGGCGGGAAGCCCAAAGGTAGCGGCCTGACAAGGCGTGTGGAACCAATACGATTTTCGTATCGGGAATCGGTGACCTTCAATTGCGTGAGATCCGCACGCCAAAGATCTCATTTGCCGCACCCGGGATATGCCACGCGGCGAGGATTTGACTCCAAAACTATCGCCAACGGCACATCTGAAGACCTTTGATGACTCGGCTCAAAAGTCGAAGGATGGACCCACGTCCTGCGGAATGACTTCACTCAAGGGGTCTTCCCCAGAGGTGGGCCCAGGGGGCCACTGTCGGTACCCTGAGTACCGTATACCCCTTGAGATTGCAAAGATCTCAAGGGAAATGTCATATACTTGATTTGAAGACCTTTGGGGGCCCACATGTCAGACATAACCGGACCCGCTTCCCCAACATGGTTAGTCCCAGGGTCGCCACGTGTACCATCAAACTGGAGCTACCGCCCACAAGGGGGAAGCTCCAGGCTATGTAACATAACGGCACCCCCGGACCTAACCCCAGACCGAGGGAAGCTCCGGAACTGACACGTGTCTGGTGGCACCGGACCTATCTGTTCCCCACAGTATGCTCTGGAGCTACCACGTGTCCAACCGACGGATCTTCAGCCTCAAACCTCTGTTAGACTCCACAACGGCTCCAGGTCTTCAAAAGGGAATCAAGGACTTCAAGACCCGATTAAGTGTCATTGATACTATCTTAATGACACACGATCGGACGACCCTTATTACCAGTAACGGTGCTGTCAAAGCCCGTAACTCGGTCATTAAGGGTAATTAAGTGCATCAAATGTGTATCAATATTAGTAGCCGCCGGGGCCACATGTCAGGCCAGGACAACTTGTAACGGCCTGCCCTTGTACTATAAAAGGACAGGCCGATGATACATAGAGAGAAGATCTGGTCTGATCGGCTCACACGCGCTCTCAACTCACGTCACCTGAGTTGAGTTCATACATCCAATACAACACCAACGCACCCCGTGGAGTAGGGTATTACGCTCAGGCGGCCCAAACCACGTAAATCTTTGTGTCTCCTGTGTCATTTTACATTTCACCTTCTTGAATCTCCGAGCGCCCACACCGAACTTCAAACTCCGGAAACACTTTTAGTAGTGTCAAGAGATCTGCCGGATCAAAACCACCGACACATACATATACAAAATATGTAGCAAAGAAGAAAAGAAAATAATAACATAAAACATGTACTAGGGAACAACTATAAAAATAATATATATATATAACAACAATTGTATTAAAAAAAGAGAAAGAAAAAAAAACAAAAGGCCCAACGTCGGCCAGGCCTCGCGGCCGGCTTCCTCCGCTGGCCAGAGCGCCCGCCCGGGGTCAACGTGCGCCGCGTTGGCCGCGTGACCGAGCAGGTGCCAGGCCACCGCCCGTGCCACGTGGCCGAGTAAAAAGCGCATGCGCTCCCAGCGCCGAGGCTCGGTCGAACTCCGCTGCCGCCGCCTATAAATACTACCGCGTGCATCGTGTTTTCTTCGACAGAAGCAAGCGCAGCCCCAGAAAACCCTAGCATCATAGAAAATTAGAATAGAGCTGCGCCGACAGGGAGAAGGAGAGGAAAGGAAAAGAGGAGGAAAAGAAGAAAAAGAGGAGGGTGCCGTCGTCCACTGGAGATCGTCGCGCCGCCGTCGTCGTGCCGCCGGAGGACCGTTGCGCCATCCACTTCATCTACGCATCATCTTCGTCCCGCGATCTTTGAAGCCATCGCATCTACGGTAGGACACATTTTCTGATGCGAATTTTAGCAAATGTATTAGATCTAATAGATGTAATTTTATCATAGTCGCACTATCTTTTTATTTTCAGCAGCATTAATTCTTGCTAAAACCCCCGTAAACTCGTATGAACACAAATGAACTAGTTGCATCTAATCCATAAACAACTGTAGTTAATCAATTATTGTACTTAAAATGCATTCATGTCATTGCATGTTGATTAATATGTGTGCATCATGTTGATTTGTTTGTATTTTCTTGTATGTGTGATCACGAGTAGAGGGACGTGCTCAAGAGGCCACATGCGAGGATTTCCAAAACCAAGACATTGAAGTGTTTGAGCAACCCCATCCGTCGGACCAAGGCAAGTGTCCTTGATCATATTGATCCCGATTTATTAAATGTTTTGATTTTGAACTTGCATGCTCGTGTCAATATGATGGGAAACCCATGCATAGGAGTTTACTAGCGTTGTCTGCCACTACTTATCGCCGGGATATATATGATGAGTCGGGTATGGGTATTTTTCTTTTTGCACCGCATCTCTACACGGGTTATGGGTAACTTAATTAACATGCTTGATGACTTTAATTATGAGAAATTGGTATGGTAATAAGATGATGATTAAATTAGCAACATGGAATTAGGTGATCTATGCAAGCGCGGTTTTGTGGAATGAGTTGGATGATATGGTGGTTTTTCTTGCCTTAGATCTAAGGACCGGTTCATGCGAGAATATTCTAGGACAACAGTGCCACCAAAAGGCCAAGTATGGGTGCGGCGTAGCTGAATAATTAGGAGCACTGCTAGTATTGTATGGACCATTGGATGGCACGGGGAATTGGAGTCGAGGAGGGCTACCCTGGGATCCGCATGGCACACGAGGGGGCCTGTGGGTGGGAGAATGGAGATTTAAGCCTGCCAGTGAAACAATAGTTGGCCCGTACATACTAGTAGTCCCTTTTGAAAGGCTATTTTGTGATCTCTTGGCCGCACACCTATGGAAGTGTGATAAGGCACAATAGAGGTTCTTAGTCACCGAAAGGTGATGAAACCACGAACATGTGGGTAAAGTGGTACAACCTCTGCAGAGTGTTAAAAACTATCATGATAGCCGTGCTCCCGGTCACGAGCACCTGGATGACCTACATGATTAGGATTGGACTTGAAATTTTGGGATGGTTGGTATGGTTTGGCTTGTCACTTGAGTACAGTCGGTTTATGGATGAGTATTGAATTGGCACATGGTATTAAATTAACTGTTGGCTGGTATTAAATGGACGGTAATCGGGAATGTTGGATTAATGATATGATAATTACTTGGGTTACGAAGGGAAATAATCTCACATAGACATGATAGGCTGCTTTTACATGTTTATGAAATGTACTTTTCTGCAATTAGCCATTTTATTCCAGTCATTTGTTTAGCTACATGTCATTTATTTCTACACTTACTGTGTACGATATGTACTCACCCTTGTAATTCCCCCTCCAATAGTTGTAGGTCAGGATTAGGAGTATATCAATGATAATGCGGAGTTCTAGGCCGTGTCTACCCCCAACAGCTACTGGAGATAATTGGGAGTCCCCTGAGCATCACGCGGAGTACTAGGTTGTGTACCGCCGTCAATTGCCTGTGGATTGGAGTCGTGCTGCTTAGTTTATTTTCCGCTGCTTATTTAGAGTTTTGTCATTTGTGAACTATTGGATTATTGTAATAAAGTACTTATTTAATAGTTAAGACGTGGTTAAATTATGTATATCGTTTGTGATGCATCCGTATATGTGTGATGAACTTCCTGGGCACACATATGCGTTGCGCCTGGTTCATATTCGGAACCGGGTGTCACAAATTGGTATCAGAGCCACGTTGACCGTAGGACGCAAACCTAGGTAGAGTGGACACTCTAGAACACTTAGGAACACTATCCTAATTTGCTATTTTCAAAATTTCTTGCTTCTGTTTTTGTTCCTTTATTTTCTGCTGCAAAAACTATCGATTGCTACTGCGTTTTCAATAAAAAATTCAGCAGTGAGCAATATTAGGTGCTGCTGTTTTTCCGCTAAAATTTTTGCGTAAAGTGTGTGTTTTGCTGCTGTTTTGTGTGGGTAAAATTATTGTGTTGGCTGCTGCGTTTTCTCCCTCTCATTTTCTTTCTTTTGGACATCTGCACCGCTCTTTTTCCATTATTTTAACTGCTGCAATTTTCAGATTTATATTACATTATTCTTTCCTCTAATGTATTCTTATTTTCTATAGATGCCTATCACTAGGAGTGCAGCCCGTAAGAGCACCTGTCTGCCACACCTTGGATGTGGACTTAACCCATTGAGCTTGACGAGCAGAAGCAAATGAAGGGGAACATCCAGCCCGAGGTGGAGGAAGCTAACAAGTCGAACACCATGGAGGAGGATCCAGAGGAGTATGAGCCATTTGAGGAGAACATGGATGAGGATCCTAATGAGGAGTACTACATGCCAGCTTTAGATGAGGGGGACAACAGAGGTGAAGATGGAGGGGGATCACAACTCGGCGCGAATGAGAATAGACACAACATGACCCAATTTCCACAAGTTGAGGAGATTTGGACCACCGGAACAGAAGGAGGACATGCATCGCGGGAACTGACAGAATTCCTTTATCCCTGTCGCATGTGTGCTAACTACTTCGTGAAGAGAGTCTCTCGTCTCGGAAGCGACGAATGGCATGCTGAGGTTCTCATCTTCTACACCAACAAAGTGGTCTCATGGCATTATGCCCCCACCTGGAGGTCTACTCAGAAGGATGCTATGGATGATGCTCCATGGGCGGCACTCACAATTTTGTGCCATACTCACCGCTTTGAGCTTGAGAACACCACGTTTGAGCTGCACCCTCAGCAGGAGAGTGGTACGAGGAGGATAATTGGACCACAAGAAGCTTCAGACAATTTCCTAGTGATGGATAGGTCTCAAAAGGCATTATTGGACATGAGCAATCGCTATGCAACAACACAAGGGGAGATCCACTACCTTTGCAAGGAGCTAGCTCGTTTGGAAGCCAACTTAGAGATGAAGGAATGTGAAGCAAGAGGAGAACCGTGTTCACCCAAGAGAATCTGGTCCCCTACATCACCATGGCGCAACCCCATCACACCCGCGCAGCCAAGGACGCTCTCACCGCCTCACAATTAGGAAATTAAGTACCCTATGAGTATTTTGTAATAAGAACGCTTAGAATCATATTAGTTTTAAATAGCGTGGTGTGTTGAATTTTGGTGGGTGCTTGCTTGAGTGCTTGTGTGCTTAGTAGAGAGTTGTGGGATGCTTCGGCACTTGTACACATCCTCATATATGTCTATTTTAATAAAGTATTGTTTAGTGTCATATACCTTGATGCATATAGTTGAGACGTTCTTTCCAAAACTCTAAACTCTCTGTCTCTATCTTTCTTTTGCCAAGAGATGGTGAGGACTCACAACCAAAGGGATGCCAATGATGAGGAGGAGCGCAATGAAGCACCTCAAAACAACCGGGGACCTGCCCAAGGAGCTATCAACCTTGAACAGTTGTTAGCTATGCAGAACCAGCTCATGCAGACCATGATACAGACTATGGGACAGCTGCAAGCTGGTAATAACAATAAGCCTTACATGCTGCCATCGCCACCACCCCCGCCACACCACAATCGTTTGGGAGAGTTTGTGAGGACCAGACCACCTACCTTTGCTCAAGCCACTGATCCAATGGAAGCTGATGATTGGCTGAAGTCCTTTGAGAAGAAACTTGCTATTGTCCAGTGCACTAATAGAGAGAAGGTTCTTTTTGCATCACATCAACTAGTTGGAGCAGCTGCTGACTGGTGCGAAGCTCTATGCAACGCTCATGATAATCAGGAGGCAATCACCTGCTCTGAGTTTAAGCAGAGTTTCTGTTCCCACTATGTACCTGAGGGAGTTATGATAAAGAGAAGACAAGAGTTTCAAAACCTCAGGCAAGGAAGGATGAGCCTGAGTGAGTATATCAATAAATTCACTCAACTATCAAGATATGCTCCAGAAGACATCAACACTGATAGTAGGAAGCAGTATCTGTTTATGAGGGATCTCAACAATGAAATTCAAGTCCAGTTGCTCAATACTGACTATCCAAACTTCCAGAAGCTGGTTGACAAGGCTATTTTTGTTGAGAACAAGGTTCGTGAGATGGGGCAAGACAACAAGAGGAACATGCCACATCATGGACCTCTGCAAGGAAGGAATGTTCGTCCCCGCTATGCACCACCAACTGCACCATAATAAACCCATCTGCTCCTGCATATCACGCTACTTATCCACCCTGCCGAAATCAGCCACTGCAGCAATGCACCGCCATGCAAGCGCCTCACTATCCTGTGCCACCTGCACCGCGTCCTAACATGGCGGCTAATGCTCAAAATCAGCTGCGCCCAAGTTTTCCTAATACTACTTGTGGCAAGACATCCTATGTGTGTGGAGAGGCCGGGCACTTCGCGGGTCAATGCCCCAAAAGAAGCTATGGACCGAAGAATAATGCACCAAAACCAAATTACTCGGGACCAAATGGGGGAGCACCACAAGGCAAACGTGGACAGCAGAACTTTGCTCGTGGCAATGTGAATCATGTCTCTAGTGAGGAAGCCCAGCAAGCTGATGATGTCGTGATTGGTATGTTCCTCGCAAACTCCAACCCCACGACTATTTTATTTCACTCAGGAGCATCTCATTCATTCACCTCATCAAAGTATGTTGCCAAGTACAATCGGCCTATATCTCATATGAAGCAAACTATGATAGTAAGTTCTCCCGGCTGAGAGATGAGGACAAATATAGTATGTCTGAAAGTAAGCATTAAAATAAGGGGGGTAGACTTCCTCGCAAACCTCATTGTCTTGGACTCTCAAGGAATAGATATTATACTTGGAATGGATTGGCTGAGCAACTATAATGGAGTCATTCAATGTGCCAAGAGGATTGTGCAGTCGACAACTGAACACGGTACATGCATCGAAGTTTAGGCAGCCCAACCTGCAGGAGAGAAGGCGATCCTGAATCATGTGGAAGGTGTGACATTGGAAAGCATCCCGATTGTTTGCGAGTACCCGGATGTGTTTCCGGAAGAGTTGCCCAGTATGCCACCTGATCGTGACATAAAATTTGCGATTGAGTTGATACCCGAAACTGCACCTATAGCTAAGAGGCCGTATAGGATGCCTCATAAGGAATTATCAGAGCTCAAGAAGCAAATTCAAGAGCAGCTAGAGAAGGATTTTATACGCCCAAGCTCATCCCCGTGGGGAGCACCAGTGCTCTTCATAGATAAGAAAGATGGAACCCATAGGATGTGTGTGGACCATAGGTCTCTCAACGAAGTGACAATTAAGAACAAGTACTCATTGCCCTGTATAGAGGATTTGTTCAACCAAATGAAGGGTGCCTGTATTTTCTCCAATATCGACTTGCGGTCAGGATACTTCCAAATGAAGATTAGACCATCGGATATACCCAAGGCAGCATTTCGGACACGGTATGGGTCCTATGAGTACACCGTCATGTCATTTGGATTGACGAACACACCTGCGTACTTATGTATCTCATGAATAAGGTCTTCATGGAATATCTGGATAAGTTCGTCGTAGTGTTCATCGATGAAATTATGATATATTCGAGAAGCGAGGAAGAACACATGGAGCACTTGAAGCTTACGTTGCAGAAGCTAAGGGAACACCAATTGTATGCCAAGTTTAGCAAATGTCAATTCTGGTTACGGGAAGTTTCTTTCTTACGCCATATTATATCCGGTGGAGGAGTATCAGTTGACCCAGGGAAATTGAGAGATGTGCTTGAGTATGAACCGCCACAGAATGTCAAGGAAATTCGGAGTTTCCTCGGAATGGCTGCATATTACCACCGATTCATCAAGGATTTCTCCAAAATAGCCAAGCCTATGACCGAATTACTTACGAAAGGGAAGGCATTCCGATGGACTCAAGCTTGTCAGGATAGCTTTGAGGAGTTAAATAAAAGGTTGACAACCGCGCCGGTGTAAGTGTTGCCATACGTGAGCAGAAGCTTTGATATATATTGTGATGTGTCAAGTCAGGGACTTGGATGTGTGCTCATGCAAGAAGGTCAAGTGGTAGCTTATGCATCAAGGCAACTAATGAAACATGAGCTGAATTATCCTACGCACGACCTTGAACTCACAGCCGTGGTGCACGCCTTGAAGATATGGAGACATTATGTTTTTGGTCATCGATGTGAGATTTATATGAATCACAAGAGTCTCAATTATATATTCATGCAAACAGATCTGAATCTGAGGCAACACCGATGGTTGGAGCTCATCAAGGATTATGATGTGTGAATCAACTATCACCCAGGGAAGGCTAACGTAGTGGCCGATGCTTTGAGCCGAAAAGGAGTAAGCCACCAACTCACGGCCCGGGAGCTGCCATCCGAGTCATGCAAGGAGTTGAACGGTTGAACCTTGGATTCATAAATGAGATGGAAACAATGGAAGTCAACCCAACATTAGAGCAGGAAATACTGGTAGGACAGACAAAGGATGAGGAAATACAAGAAATCAAGGAAAAGATCGTAGAAGGAAGAGAATTCAGATTTGATGAGGACGAACATGGTACCTTATGGCTTGGAAAGAGGATTGTGGTACCTAATTTTAGGCATATTCAGGAAACAATATTGAAGGAGGCACATGACTCACCTTACTCAATTCATCCCGGCTGTACGAAGATGTACAAAGACATAAAGACATGCTATTGGTGGGCTAGCATGAAAAATGGAGATAGTTGAATATGTAGCATTGTGCGATGTGTGCCGACGAGTGAAGGTGGAACATCAAAGGCCAGCCGGATTGTTACAACCGTTGAAGATCCCGGAGTGGAAGTGGGAAGAGATTGGTATGGACTTCGTAGTTGGATTACCGCAAAGCTAGTCCGACTATGATTCAATATGGGTTATTGTGGAGCGGTTGACAAAATCAGCTTACTTCATTCCTGTCAAGACCACATATACCACCGCGAAGCTAGCAGAATTGTATATGGAGCATATTGTGTGCCAACACGGAGTTCCAAAGAAAATAGTCTCGGACCGAGGTTCTCGGTTCACCTCTAGGTTCTGGCAGAAACTGCATGAAGCTATGGGTACAAGGTTAAATTTTAGTTCAGCATATCATCCACAAACCGATGGACAAACTTAGAGGTTAAATATTAGAAGACATGTTGAGAGACTGCGCCTTGAAACATGGACATAGATGGGATAAAAGTTTGCCTTATGCTGAATTCTCGTACAACAATAGCTACCAAGCGAGTTTGAAAATGTCACCCTATGAAACACTGTACGGAAGGAAGTGTAGGGCACCCTTGTTTTGGAATGAAACCGTAGAGAATCAAGTATTTGGTCCTGATGTGTTACAAGACGCTGAAAGACAAGTTCAAATAATACGTGAAAACCTAAGGGCTGCCCAGTCTCGACAAAAAGGTTATGCGGATAATAGGCGAAGGAATCTGGCTTTTGAAGTTGCTGATTTTGTATACCTCAAAGTGTCACCTATCCGAGGTCAGCGACGGTTTAACGTCAAATGCAAACTTGCACCTCGTTACATCGGACCATTCAAGATTGTGGACAAACGAGGAGTAGTAGCATATGTACTAGAGCTGTCAGCGTATCTCTCCGATGTACACGACGTGTTTCACGTGTCTCAACTCAAGAAGTGTCTCAGAGTGTCGGAAGAACAGGTGCTGATGGGCGAGTTAGATCTTCAGGTGGATTTGTCCTATGTCGCGCAACCTATAAAGATCTTGGACGTGAAGAAAAGGGTCACGAGGAATAAGAGGGTCCGTTGGTGCAAAGTGCAATGGAACCACCATACGGAAGCCGAAGCTACGTGGGAACGTGAAGAAGACCTGAAGGCAGAATTCCCTCATCTTTTCTCCACGCTGTCAAATCTCGATGGCGAGATTCACTTTAAGGGGGGTAGGTTTATAACGCCCTAAATTTTTTGCATCATGCATATGATACATGTTCATGAATTAAACATTAGTAGAATAAAGGACGGATAATAAAAGATAAAACATACATATACAAAATATTTGTAGCAAAGAAGAAAATAAAATAATAACATAAAACATGTACCAGGGAACAAATATAAATAATATATATATATATATATAAACAACAAATGTATAAAAAAAGAGAATGAAAAAAAACAAAAGGCCCAGCGTCAGCCAGGCCTCGCGGCCGGCCTGCTCCGCTGGCCAGAGCGCCTGCCCGGGGTCAACGCGCACCATGCTGGCTGCGTGACCGAGCCGGTGCCAGGCCACCACCCGTGTTCTGTGGCCGAGTCGAACGCGCACAAGCACCGAGCGCCAAGGCTCAATCGAACTCCGCTGCCGCCGCCTATAAATACTACCGCGGGCGTCGTGTTTTCTTCGACAGAAGCAAGCGCAACTCCAGAAAACCCTAGCGTCATAGAAAATTAAAACACCTTCCTTCTGGTGCTTCTCCTTCGTGTCATCGATCCTGTACCTCAGATGGTCCTCATAGGACCGGAGGCATCTGTCCTCCACTCGAAGCTTCCTCCACTCTATGGCGAGGGCGCGCTACGCTCTGTGGAGGTTGGACTGCACCAAGTTGATGTTGGACTGCGCCGAGTCGATGACGTTATAGAGGCGCTCTGATTCTGCCAAAGCTATGGAGGGTCGTTGGGTGATCATCTCGGGAACCTATTCCCCCCCCCCCCCCATCGCGATGAGGGCAAGGCCACCAGTGCCATGGACCTCGCCGTCGAGAACTGAGCGAAAGTTGCGATGCCACCCAAAGCGGCATCACCACCACCCCTTGAGGCGCCACCTGCTGGAAGAGTAGCCTCGGGTGTTGGACCCTCAGCTTTCTCAATGGACTCTGACATGACCTCCGACATGGTAGCTGGAGGTGCTTCACTGCTCACACCAGGCGCAGGCGCCGTAGCGATGCTCCCTTGTATCAGCATGGCGGTATTCTCCGCTGATGCATCTGTGGCCCCTTGGGCCGACTTCGGAGTGCTCCAGACCACTACCCCAGGTGGTAAGGGATTCACCACAGCTGACAAAGATGTGCAGATTGGAATCAAAGTGTGTTCAAACAAGAGAATAGATGGGACAAAGATGCAATCTTTGTTAAGAATGCCTTACCGATGTCCTGGAAGATCAAGCGGGCCTTGAGTTTCGTCAACTCTAAGGCTGCAGGCTCTACTGATGATGTGGTGGGCAAGGTCGATCTGATTGAACCTCCACTAGAACCATCAAAGCTACTGCCGACCCACATCAGCGTGTCTCCACCGACTCCAACGGCGCCACTTTTGGATCCTCCTCTAGTGCTGCGGCCAACATCCATTGCCAAGCCTGTGGCAAGATCGCTAGTGGCCCGAGGCCTCTTGGCCTAAGGATCTGTGGATATAGTGCTCCCAGAGCCTTTCCGACGCCTTGAACTGCACCGGCGGTGGTGAGACTGGCTGGTGTGCCATCCACAGTCGATAGCAGACTCATCTCTTGGCGGGCTGAGCTTATGCCCGAAGAATCATCAACACCCAAGGCGGAGGATGGATGCTCTATCGGATGTTGGCTTGGGGCAAAGACCGCCCTCGGTGGTGCCCTCGACGGCGATTGAGGATGTTTCTGCTTTGCGAGCTTGATCGCCATCGACTTTCCCTTCCCCATATCAGGGACCAATGCTTTGCCCTTCCCCCTGTCGGAGGATGGGTCTTCCACCCTCGGCACTTCGGAGCCTGGATCGGGTGTAGACTCCTAAGGACATTCAGCGATGATCAGTTCGCGATCTGCGTGTCCAACCTACCATGGCACAAGACCATGTGCGTCCAGGTTTGGCATCTCCCTCAGGATCTTCACCCTGAGATCTCGGTCCATGCTAAGTGGCTGACATGGCTGTGGGACGGGGAAAATGTTGGAAGACTATGGGTCATCACATGCCTTTGACATCACATCAAACACCTCTCACGGAGTCATCTTCGTGTCACAACCCCTCACCAGCCTGGTGCTGTCCTGCCGCCCGAAGTATAGCCACGCCACGCACAAAGTCCGCCAACACCAAGGATGACAAACCATGGTCCGCCAAGTATCGGATCCTCTCCATCATCGGTGTATACTCCAGCTCCAACTTCGGGCGCTCCTCCCAAGACTTCTTCCTAAGTGTCGGCAATTCGATGGGCAAGAAAATGCGATCGTGGGTATCGGCGTGTAGGATCACCCAGTCACTCCTCCAGCCGTCCCACCTCGTGGCAGAAAAGCGGGGTGGTGTACTTGAAGGGAATATTGGCCTGCTGTTGGAAGTAGTTGGCGCCGAGGAAGTTCGTCTTGCTCCTCCCAATCCGTCTGTTGATATTTCCTACGCACTACTAACAAATCCTTCCTAGCAATGGTGCCAGAAATGCTTGTTGATAGCATTTCCCCTTTTAGAGTATTCCCAAAGGGTGTCATTTATGTTCTCTCAAAGGAAGGCTAGGTGGAAGCAAAACAATCATCAAATGGAGAGGCTACGTTAGTCTAGGTAGAGTTCTAGCAAGGATGGATAAATGATAATTTGAGGTAGTGTGACACACAAAAGAGCATTCTATGTTGAGAGGGGTAAATGATGTAGTGAGGGACTGGGCTATGATTTAGGTAGATACTCCTACTGTGCTTCTAACATACATATACAATGCCTAAGTTAGTTACTTATGGATCATATCAATTATGAATTCTTTTCCTATGTGTATTAACACATGGATCATGGGTTTACCCCTAGAAACACTAGGACGACTCCCACCGAGAGCCTGTGGCATAGCCGAACGTGAAGGATTACAAAGGACAGATAGGGTTGTCACCATATACTGCCTACCTCTTCAATTTGTGGGTCTACAAGACATTCAAAGGTACTTATCTATCCTAGTACCATGCTAGCATATTAAGTAATTACCTTAAGAGCCTAGGCACAAGCCATCCTAAGGCAATGAACTAAATCATCATTGAACCAATGTTAATTCATAGCATAAGTGATTCATATTAACATAATCATGTCATAGCTAATTAGACTATAGTGGGGGTTGTAGTGTTTATTATGATATGATGAGAATGGTACAGCATAATCACAACTACTACTCCTACCACATATATCGAATCCACAATCAAACAAGAAATGCTTCATCCAAGTATATGAACAATGGAAGACTAAAGATAACATCTTTATTAAGAGCAAAGTAAAAAATACAAATAGGAATATGAGAGCCATACCTTTCCAAATTAGGAATTGGGAAGAGACTCTTTATAATCCTCTCCTACTTGGACTATGGACTAAAGGCTCTCCTCTCTATAGCCTACACTCCTCTAAACCTATAGAGAATAGTGTATACAATGGATGAATACTCAAGTGGTGTATGTGTGTGAAGTGAGGGTAGGGGGTCCTATTTATAGGTGGAGAAGGGTCAGTTCCCACCACCAAAAGCGAGCAAATTAGTCATCACTTACTTCTTCAAGGCGGGAGGAGCCAACACGTGGCGATTGACCGAGTTTGGCACCAGGACTAGGTCGGCTGACTAGAGGGGTCAGCCAACCTGGTCTTTGCATCATTTCTCATGTGCTTTATCTAGGTCACTGCCAGGTGGGTCCCATACGTTGATACGGGTGCTACACCATTGGATGGCCTCAGATACTTCCGTATGTGGGCCATTTGATCCACGTGGTGCCACATGTCATCTCTTGATTGGCCGGGATGCTATTTTATAGGATTTCTCTCCCTCTTTTACCGCATTTCCTGCAATAATTCCCTGCATGCACTATTTCTACAAGGACAAGTGGAAATAGGTTAAATAAAAGGTGATGTGTGCAAGAAATGACAATTCCTTCACATAATTGAGTTACATTGACGGTGAAATTAGTATACAACAGTCATTAACAAACTCCCCCAAGATTATCCTTTGCTCGTCCCAAGCAAAGTGAAGACTTTAGGTTGATGATCAAGAGTTGCTACAATGTTCTATTTCTCAAAAGTACCATGTGCACAACAAAATACCCTACCTATTATTGTAAAAATTGGCATGGTACTTCAACCATCTCAAGTCATTATGGGGCTTATGCCTCCTCCTATTAATGGGTGGTTGAGAGATAGAACAGCAAATAGAGCACACATACCCTAGAAATCAAGTTCCACTCAAATTCTAAAGAGTTCAATTTAGATTTTAAGTATCTCAATTTGATTCTCTTGGTATCTCCTTTTATGTGTAGTGGAAATATGTCCTCTCCAAGGCATTTTGCCTAAATTCACCATAACTCTAAATAAGGCTTGTATGTGGAGCTTGGTAGGGCATATAGTAGGCATATTTGAAACACATAATATTGCTAAGTCAATAGAGCAAGCCTTAGGAGAATCATTTCAAAACAATTTCATTTAAGACTTGTGCAAGTGTGATGAAAATGGAAGTGGATGTGGATATTGATATGACTCCTTTTTGAGTGGTCTCTCTTATTTTGCAGGGATGAATAATGGCTACTTTTCTTTCTTCTTCTTTTTTTTTCTCATGCTTTTGAAGTAAGCATACATTTTCTTTTTTTTTCTTATTTTTGTAGCCAAGTCTTCTACTCCCCTTTTATGCAATAATTTTTTGAGAGAGTACAAAGCATGAATGACATGGAGTTTCTCTTTTTCTTGTGGAATTGTGGTATGATGGGATTTTTGCTTACTTCTAGTTTAGAAGCATAGCATGCGCAAGTGAAGTCTTGAATTCAAAAAGTAATGAATGAAATCTTACATAGGTCTATACTAGTATGGCAAAGCTCAATGTGAAGATAAATTGCATATGCATAAGGTCTATCAATGAAATGTATCATATGGCTTTGGTAGGTATTTCCAATCAAATGAGAGTAACATAAATCTTTTTAGAATTTTCACCGGACATCCAAGTATTACTTTAAAACTAGGAATAGCAGCCCTATTACTATATCATATCTCACAGCAACTTAGAATGAATTAAGCTTTTGTTACACAAAATTTTTAAATCAAGGCAAAAGCAATTTTTATCCAATGAGAGCAATATGTTGGAGAGTCAAAAGTTGGAAACTAGAAACTTAGGAAAATTAAAATGGAGCAACTATTCATCGTTTCATCTATGTGAGTTCCAAGTCATTTTTACCGCACATCTATTATTTTATTTGAATAGAAATCTATAGTACTTTACTTTTTTTATATGCAAGGTGGGTGATGGGTGAATGGACAATAAATATGCCAAAAGCGGGTGATACAATTTACCTCAAGTGGGGGTCCTTCTTGAAGCTTGTTCTTCACTCACCTCCGTTATGAGGGTTGAACCCTTGATGATGGAAGTATTCCACAAGATCAGCTTGTTGTTGTTGTAACATGGAGATGAAGTTGTTGAATTGAGCGTCCATGTGTTGTTGCCAGTCTTGGGTACCTTGGAGAGTGTTCTAGATGTCACCCATTCTCACTTCAAGGTTCTTCATACGTTTGGTGAGATCTATCATTCCTTGGCTATTGTCACGATTACTGCTAGCCGAAGAGGAACGACATCTTCTCATGGGCGTTGGAGGCAAGCTGCTAGAGCTTGAAGTGGATAGGGGTGGCTCCCATGTGCCACCTGGCCATCCATTCCAAGACGGACCTTCAATCTCATACGATGGAGGTTGAGTCCATCTGGGTGCATCACCCATTGGGTTCTTTTCCTCTTCGTACTCATGGACCGTGGAGGTTGTTTGGGGCATGGCCGCTCTCCTTGTACGGCTTCTAGTTACCCTACCAGATACATTACTTCTCCGGGCTTCCTCGATGGGAAGATCATTGGTTAGCCTCCGACATTTGTACAAATGATAATCCTGGTTAAGTAATTGAATTTCATTGACAAAGTCGGGAAAATAAAAGAACAAAGAGCCATCTTGATCATTGTTAAGGGTATGTCTTTGCACTAAATAATCTTCACTAATCAATTCTCTTTCATTTTCAATATACTCAAATGAAGAATATTCTAGTGCTCCTACCCTAGTAGCAATACGGGTAATCAATGAAGTGCATTCAATTGGCCCTGTTCTTGGAATGTAATCTAACCATCGTGTCATCATGGCAATAACTGGAGCAACTTTTATCTTTTTAATCATGGCAAATAAAATTTTTAGCTCATCTTCACATACTACCATTACATCTCCTCTAGGGAAATAGTCATAGCCACCCATCTGTGCATGAAGCGTAATGTAGGGTTGTGTAAGTGGCTATTCCTAGGTGCACTACATCTGACCTCACTAGTTAAATCTTGCCAAAAATATTGTTTGCTAAACTTAGGTAAATTGTCTAAATATAGCAAACAACGTTTATGTAATCCTAGGATTTCACTTAATTATTTCCGTATGAAGTTGTATTCTTTTTGAAAGAATCTAAAAGTAATACCATCAAATCTTATTTTGGGTGTGCAAAGGAATTGCAGGGAGAGATGGCGTGAACCTCTTACCTCTAATTGAGCAAAATTTTCCCATCCTATTGCACGCCAAACTGAAAAGAATTCGGAATCCATACCTATTTTGGAGATCGATCATAAGCCTTTGTATGAGAAACTCACGATCTAGAAGGAGCTTGTGTGCTTGATTTTCAACTTCACTTTGTATGTCGAGGTCGTCATTGTGAAGAAGTTGGTGCGGGTTGCTTCTCTCACCCATGGGAGTGTATTTACCTACACTCCTCCTCAATGAACTTGGTGTAGTAACGGAAGTGGGGCATGCAGTTGAATCTCCGCCATGACTTGAGATTGCAACCTCCTTCCTCTTTCCAAAACAACCTATTCATCCATTTCATGGCCACAACAAACAAGAACACAACAAGGCAAACACTTGAAAGAGGTGATGTTAGCAAAAGCAAAAACCCCTGATGAATTTCCCTTGATGATCTTGAGAGCAATTTGCAAATGCAGAGAAAAGAAAATCTTTATCTGAGTTGGATTTGGAGCTGGATTACTTCAATGAAGAGCAAGAAAAACAATGTGAGCAAGAGTGACTGTCAGTACCCTCAAGACTGGGTACCCCAGCATACAAGAAGCTTCGGACCCGACCTCCCCGCTAAGGTGGACTCCAGAGCTACCATGTGTCCTCCGGCTTCGGGCCCTTGCTCCCACCGAGGAGGGCTCTGGAGCTGCCACGTGTCCTGCAACTTGCTCTGGGCAGTAGGATACGAGAGTAAGGGGTGGTGCGTCCTGTCCAGTCGCACATTGAAGGCACACGCCTTCCCCAAGCGTACAGGTGCGACGCACGCCTCTTGTCGGGTACCGTTGCGTCCAATCGCATCGCAGTGAAGGCACTGCAAGCCTACCCCACACCGCCAAGTTGGTAGCTTACGGCGACAAGACGGATGGGATGTTCCCTGCCATCATCAACGACTACGCCTAGCCACTAGCGACCGAGGCGGCAAGACAACAAGTCTTCAAGGCGCGGTCAGAGGCAGCGTATGCAAGAAACCTTAGATCTTGTACATGATAAGATCACCCTGGGGCCACCTGTAGGTCTCGGGGCCCTACTTGTAAGCTGTCTGGCCCTGGACTATAAAAGGATCGGGCTGCCACTGACTTAGACATCTTCTCTGGTCGGACCAGACTCAAAATCCCCGATACACACACATACGCATACACACTCACCAAGCACTACAATCCACCGTGGAGTAGGATGTTACGCTCCTTGCGACCCGAACCACACAAAAACAACTGTCTCATACTGTTCCACTAGAACACTAGTTGAGGCCTAAGCCCTACCGAACAAGAACCTCCATGGGCTGCTCCTTAGCAGATTCTGGGGTAGTGTCGCATTGACCCTTCGACATTTGGCGCGCCAGGTAGGGGGCTTTTTTTTCCCTCAAAAAGTGGTAGCGCTTTCACAAACCATGGTGTTCATCAAGCCTACGAGTAGCAGCAAGATCAAGACACAAAAGGTCAACTAGCTCTGGCACCACCTAGGGGGCCTGCCATCGACGTTTCTATAGCGACAATGGGCGACGCCGGAGCAGCCAGCTCCGGCACCACACAAGGGGCCTACCGTCAAAGTTTCTATAGTGACGATGGGTGATGCCGGAGCAGCCAGCTCTGGCATCACCCAAGGAGCCTACCGTCAACATTTCTATAGCGACGATGGGCTACGCCGGAGCAGCCAGCACCGGCACCACCGAAAGGGGCCGCCGTCGACGTTCTTCTCATTGATGATGGGTGATGCTGGAGCATCCAGCTCTCGCACATCCCAGGGGGCCCTCGTCGACATTTCATAGCGTTGATGGTGGGCGCTGCAGGAGCATCTAGCTCCGGCACCTACCAGGGGCGCCACCATCGATGTTCTGCACATTGAGGGTGGGTGTCACCTCAGTTCGGTGACTACCTCGTTGCCATCGCCACCAGTGTTAACTATCCATGCTTTCGCGCCCCGCGGGGGCCCAATGATGACATCTTGCGACTAAGTGGCAGGCGTGCCCAACCAAATGGCCACACCTGCCAGGGTGCCTCTAAGGGGTCTCATGGGCAGGACATCAAGCGTTTTCCCGCCACCACAGAAACATCGACGTCACCAAGGCATCACGGTAAGTTTGACCCAAATATCTGCTGTATGTTTTAGTTTTGGCACGGTGAGAGGTCCAGAGTATGTAGCCTGCTTAGTCTACTCCTGCACCCTAAGCGTGTACACTTTGCCACCCCAGCGCCACTTCGATAAAGCTTCACCCTAGACGTAGTGGTAGGATGTGTTTTTTTTTCTCTAGAAAGGGTGTCATAGTGTCTAGGAGCAGCGCTCAAAGCATATAAGCCATGGTGGGTCCGGTCCATAGTGTTCAGATTGCTTAGCATGGTTCCATACCCTAAGCTTGTACATTTTTTTCTTCCTTGTCTATCGGAGCGGGTCGTTGCCTTCTTGTAAAGCCTGCCTCCTCCTATGATTACCAAGTTAGAAGAACCACTGTCTTGCCCTATGCTCGGTTTATGTTCATTTAATTACAGATTAATTTTATGATCATCAAATCATGCTCGTTCTCGCATATTCTCTGTCAGATGCTCGGGCACTCTCTTCCTGTATCGCGCCTAGTGGAGTTATGCAACCCTGCTGCTGGCAGGTCTGCTTGAGGTTCCTGTGATATATTTGGGTTTTTTAGTTGATTTCCTGCCCGAGAGCCCGTGGAGCCGAATTATCACTCCCCTAAAAAGCTAACGCTCGTGGGAGTTCCAGAGTGTATAGCCTGCTTAGCCTGGTCCTGCACCCTAAGCGTCTACACTTTGTCTCTTTAGCGCTAACGGCTGAGTAGGGGGGGGGGGGGTCGGGCGCCACACGCTCCTGAGCAGGGCGATAACCATAACCCAGATACTGTTGGACTGAATTACCCACGCACCGTAAGCCCGGCTCGGGACCGTAAGACATAACGATACTAAAAGCAGGAAGGGAGTAATCGACGAGCAAAATTATTTACATTATGCTTTAATTTTTTGCTTACTTTCGCATATCGTCTCCATATGCTCAGTTACATTTCTTCTATGTCATCCTAGTTGGAGTTGTGCAATCCTGCTAAAGGCGGATCCCCATGAGGTAGCTGCAATGTGTTTGGGGTCTGATGATTGTTTTCTTCGTCGGGGTCCATGGTGTCGAATGGTTCTAACTCTTGAAAGACTAACGCTGAGCTGGAGTTCTATGGTGTGAAACCTGCTTAGCCTGGTTCTATGCCCTAAGCATGCACACCTTGCCTCCCAGTGCTAACATCTGAGTACAGGGGGCCGGACGACTCATGCCCTGAGCAAGGTAGCGATCATACCCTAAATGCCGTCGCACCGAATTACCCATGCCTCGTATCTTGGCTAAGGACCGTAAGACATAACAAAACTAAAGATTAGGGAAGGGGTGACCGGTGAGTGAAATTACTTTTTATCTACTGTGTGTGCAGGACATACAGGGAGCCCACCATTGACGTTCTACACGTCTGTGGTAGGCGCCGGCAACGCTTCTTCGAGCTTCGGCACCCCCCAAGGGGGCCGCCGACGTCACTTCTTCGAGCTCCAGCGCCCCCAGGGGGCCGCCAGCGACGCTTCTCTGAGCTCTGGCACCCCCAAAGGGGGCAGCCGACATCACTTCTCCGAGCTCCGGTGCCCCCAAGGGGGCCACCAGCGACGCTTCTTCGAGCTCCAGCACCCCCCAAGGGGGCTACCCGCGATGCTTCTCTGAGCTCCGTCAGGCCCCAAGGGGGCCGTTGGCGTCACTTCTTCGAGCTCCAGCGCCCCCAAGGGGGCTGTCGGGGACGGTTCTTCGAGCTCCTACACCCCCCAAGGGGGCCACTGGCGTCACTTATTCGAGCTTTGGCGCCCCCAAGGGGGCCGCCAGCGTCACTTCTCCGAGCTCTGGTGCCCCCAAGGGGGCTGCCGGCAATTCTTCTCCGAGCTCTGGCACCACCAAAGGGAATCACTGGCATGACTTCTTTGAGCTCTGGCGGCACCAAGGGGTCCGCCGGTGACACTTCTCCGAACTTCAGCGCCACCAAGGGGGCCACCGGTGACGCTTCTCCGAGCTCTGGCACTCCCTAAGGGCACAGCTGGCGTCAATTCTTCGAGCTTCGGCGCCCCCAAGAGGGTCGCTAGTGATGCTTCTTCGAGCTCTGACGCCCCCAAGGGGGCCGCCGATGTCACTTCTTCAAGCTCCAGCGCCCCCAAGGAGGCCGCTGGCGTCACTTCTTTGAGCTTTGGCATCCCCAAGGGGGCCGCTAGCGTCACTTCTCCAAGCTTCGGTGCCCCCCAAGGAGGCCGCTAGCTCCACTTCTCCGAAGCTCCAGCACCCCCTCAAGGGGGCCGCCGATGTCACTTCTTCGAGCTCCGGTGCCCCCAATGGGGCCGCCGACAATGCTTCTCCAAGCTTCGGCACACCCCAAGGGGGCCGCTCGCATCATTTCTTCGAGCTCCGGCGCCCCCAAGGGGGCCGCCGGCGTCACTTCTCAGAGCTTCGGCGCCCCCAAGGGGGCCGCTGGCGTCACTTCTCCGAGCTTTGGTGTCCCGAAGGTGTCTGCTGGCGTCACTTCTCTGAACTTCGGTGTCCCCAAGGGGGCCGCTGGCGTCACTTTTCCAAGCTCCGGCGCCACCCAAGAGGGCCACTGGCGCCACTTATCTGAAGCTTCGAAACCACCCAAGGGGGCCATAGGAGTCACTTCTCCAAGCTCCGGTGCCCCCAAGGGGGCCGCTGGCGTCACTTCTTCGAGCTCCGGCGCCCCACAAGGGGGCTACTGGCGTCACTTCTTCGAGCACAGGCGTCCCCAAGGGGGCCGCCGGTGTCGCTTCTCTGAGCTTCGGCGGCCCCAAATGGGCCGCTGACGTTACTTCTCGGAGCTCTGGCACCCCCCAAGGGGGTCGTCGGCGTCACTTCTCCGAGCTCCGGTGCCCTGCAAGGGGTCGCTGGAACCACTTCTCTAAAGCTCTGGCACCCCCAAGGGGCCCGCTGGTGTAACTTTTTCCAAACAAGAGGAAGGCCCCAACTACTGGATCGACATCTCCCCTGAGGTGGGCCCAAGGGCCATTGTCGGTAGCGCCAAGACCGGGTACCCCCTCATAAATGAAGCTTCAGACCTGGCCTTCCCGCTGAGGCGGACTCCGGAGCTACCACGCGTCCTCCGGCTCCGCGCCCTGGCTCCCAACGAGGAGGGCTCCAGAGCTGCCTAGTGTCCTGCAACTTGTTCCAGGCAGTAGGATACGGGACTAAGGGGTGGTGCATCCTGTCCAGTCGCGCATTGAAGGCACGTGCCTTCCCCAAGTGTACAGGTGCGACACACGCCCCTTGTCAGGTACCACTACGTCCAATCGCATCGCAGTGAAGGTGCCGCAAGCCTACCCCACACCGCCAAGTGGGTAGCTTACGGCAACAAGACAAATATGATGTTCCTGCCATCAACAACGACTACACCTAGCCACTTGCGACCGACGCGGCAAGACAGCAAGTCTTCAAGGCGCAGTCAGAGGCAATGTACACAATAAACCTTAGATCTTGTATAGGATAAGATCACCCCGGGGCCACCTGTCGAGCCCTAGGCCCCACTTGTAAGTTGTCTGGCCTTGGACTATAAAAAGACTGAGCAGCCACCGACTTAGACATCTTCTCTGGTCGGAACAGACTTAGAACACCGATACACACACATACGCATACACACTCACCAAGCAATACAATCCACCATGGAGTAGGGTGTTACACTCCTTGCGGCCCAAACCACGTCAAAACAACAGTCTTATACTCTTCCACTAGAACCCTAGTTTGAGGCCTAAGCCCCGCCGAACAAGAACCTCTGCGGGCTGCTCCTTAGCAGATCTGGGGGAAGTGTCGCATTGACCCTTCGACAGTGACATTGGGGAGGTATGAAATAAGGTGAAGTGTGAGGAGTAATGCTCCTCACGGCCTATTTATAGTGTGCACTCCCCAACAGTCACTAGGGAACCGAATGTAGCCGTTGAAGGAGAGAGAGCCAAAATGGCCCTTTCCCTATGTCAGTCGAACAGGGGGGTAAGCACCCATGTCCTCCCTTTTGGCAGGTGGCTCCCCAACAGCTATGGAATTAGCACATTGGTAAATTACCACTTTTGCAACTCAGAGAAATTGTTTTCCGAATAAAAACTTTTTTTCAAAACACAACAATTTTCTTTTTGTGAAAAATAAAGAAGTACAAACGATAGTTGAGAATAGAAGATTCTCAACTTGCAAAGAAAAATCAAATATGCAGTGTGGGAAAATCAAACTAAATGTGGAAAAACAAATTAAGAGAAAAGAAAAAATAAAGAAAAGAATAACTACAAAGATAACCTATTGGCTAGGTCTCACCACCGTCCGCTGAGATGGACATTCCTCCTTCATTTCATGACATCCGGGCCCATAGGGATGGGCTTAGACGTCTTGTCTTGCTTCTTCTACCATTCTTCTTTGGCAACTTGGTGAACTTGGGCCTTTTGGGAGGCCCGGACTTCTCCGTCTTCTTAGGGTGTCGTCGTGGACGATAAGACGGGTTCTCTGCATGGATCAAATTCCTCATGAGTGCAATGAGGGGGTCCACCTTTGGAGGTGTGATTTCGACCTCTTGAATGTGATTAACATTCGGCCCATACTTGATACAGATCATGGAGCATTTCTCCAACATTGGGCAAAAGTTAAACTTCTCCTCCTTGCCATTGATATGGAAGTGGATATCTCCAGTTCCCACATCTATGTGAGCCTTCGCGGTGCTAAGGAACGGGCACCCAAGAATAAGCGGTGTATCCTTCTCAACCTCCATGTCAAGCACCAGGAAATCCACGGGTATGAAGCAACTCTGGATTTTCACCGGAACATCTTCAGCGATACCCGCCGGATAACAGACTGAAAAGTCAGCCAGTTGGAGCTGCATTGGTGTTGGAGTAAGCTCCGTGAAGTTCAGCTGGTCGAAAACAACCTTGGGCATCACACTTACACTTGCTCCAAGGTCACAAAGGGCCTTGTCAAAGCGGTGAGCCCTAATCGAGCATGAAATTGTAGGACATCCAGGGTCCTTCAGCCAATTGCCTCCTTGTAGATAAATCATGTTGACATTTTCCAAGGGAGGTTTGAGCTGTTCTGACATCTTGCCATTCTCCACTAGAGGAACAACAGTTGCCAGTTGAGCCAACTTAGTTTTCAACATCTTGTTCAAACTCAATTGAGTCTTGAAGGCCGAGGATAGTCCTTCAATATTGGAATTAATGCTCTCTAGGGTCTTGTCATTAGCCGACAGTTTTTTGGATAGATTATCATTGATCTTCAGCTGGCTAATGGCAATTCCTCTCAAGTTTGGTTGATTTCCATTGTTGCCATTGTTGTTGTACCCTCCTTGACCTCCTGGACGATAGCCATTTTTGTTTCCATTGTTTGCTATGTATAGGGCATCGTCATGAATTTTGGGTCAGTCATTGACCAAATGGTCCGTGTTGCCACAGACTTCACAAGTGATGTGAGAGTCTAAGGCATAGGCATTGCCACATACCTCACCATTACCTCAATCTTCTTCATAAGGAGGTCCAATTTGGTAGCGATCATGTCCACCTCCTTGAAGGTATGCATGCCTCGCCGGCGTGTATGGAGACTCTCGTCACTCCATCCCAAATTTGACACCATCTTCTCAATCAAATCTTTGGCTTTGGGCACTGTCAATGAGATGAAGGCACCTCCAGCGGCAGCATCAACATGGTCACGGGCAGAAGGGATCATCCCATTGTAGAAGTTTTGGATAATTAGCCAATCATCCATCCCATAGTGAGGACGGGCTAGGATATACTCCTGAAGCCTTTCCCAAGCCTAGGGAATAGACTCCTTAGCATCTTGCTGGAAACTAGAAATTCTTCCACGTAGGGCATTAGTGTTGCCCGACAGGAAAAACTTGGCGCAAAATATCGTAGAACACTTCTCCCAAGTGTCTACAGCACTTCGGTTCGTGTAGAATCACCGTTTTGCTCTCCAAGAAGAGAGAACGGAAACAACCTAAGACGGAAAACATCAAGAGATACGTCATTGATTTTAAAAGTGTTGCAGATCTCAAGGAACTATTGCATGTGAGCACTTGCATCCTCATTAGCCTTCCTACAAAACGGGTTGGCTCGCATAGTTATTAGGCTAGTCTTGATTTCGATGTTCACGTCTCCCGTGTTAACAGTGGGCGCAACAGGCACATTGTTACCAGAGGGAGCCGAAAACTCAATAAGGGTCTTCTAGGCCATTGGTATTTCGGTTGTTGGTGCAGTTGTGCTGGCTTGCTTTGCCGCTTGAAGCTTCTAAGGAGTAACAAAATGAGGTCGATCTCTCAGAAGGGATTTGGGATCTTCAACAAAGTTTTTCGACAAGCGGAAACAAAAAATACACTACCCTATTTTAACATAAAATGCGAAAACAACAAAGGGTTATCCTACTAAAACCTACCATGGTCCTATCCTATTCATTCAATCATCCAATATTTTGGCTGCCTTACCCAGCAACGGCGCCAGAAATGCTTGTTGATATTTCCTACGCACTACTAACAAATCATTCCTAGCAATGGTGTTAAAATGCTTGTTGATAGTTCTTAAATCACAGATATAAATCCGCAAGCGTACGAAATCTATCGATGTAGCATTTCCCCTTTTTAGAGTATTCCCAAAGTGTGTCATTTATATTCTCTCAAAGGAAGGCTTGGTGGAAGCAAAGCAATAATCAAATGCAGAGGATAGGTTGGACTAGGTAGAGTTCTAGCAAGGATGGATAAATGATAATTGGAGGTAGTGTGACACACACAAGAGCATTCTATTCTAAGGGGGTTAAATGAAGTAAAGAGGGGCTAGGCTAAGAGTTAGGTACATACTCCTATTGTGCTTCTAATATACATATACATAGACTAAGTTAGTTACTAATGATCATATCAATTATGAATTCTCATGCTAAGTGGATTAACACATCGGGCATGGGTTTACCCATAGCAACACCAGGACGACCCCCGCCAAGAGCCTGTGGCATAGCCGAATGTGGAGGATTACAAAGGACATATAGGGCTGTCACCACCTATTGCCTAAGTCTTCAATCCGTGGGTCTACAAAACATTCAATGCTACTTATCTATCATAGCACCACGCTAGCATATCAAGTAATAACCTTAGGAGCCCAGGCACAAGACATCCAAGGCAATGAACTAAATCATCATTGAACCAATGTTAATTCAAAGCATAAGTGATTCATATTAACATAATCATGTCATAGCTAATTAAACTATAGTGGGGGTTGTAGTGTTTATGATGATATGATGAGAATGGTATAGCATAAACATATCTACTACTCCTACCACATCTATGGAATCCACAGTCAAACAAAAAGCGCTTCATCCAAGTATATGAATAATGGAAGACTAAAGATAACATCTTTATTAAGAGCAAAGTCACAAATACAAATAGGAATATAAGAGCCATGTAACACCATCATTTTCAAGCATCATGCATTGCATAAGTTCATATACATGTTTAACATTAATCCACATAAAAAGGATTGAGTTCAAAATGAAATTAGAGTAAATCCGCACTCAAAAGTTCTGAGAAGTGCGGACTAGTCCATTTTTGGTGCAGACTAGTCCGATTTCTCTCTGAACTCCATCAGACTAGTTTGTTTTTGCTGCGGACTATTCCAGTTTTTGACTCTAGATAGTTTCAAACTTGTCCGGTCCATTGTGGACTAGTCCGGTCATCCCAATTCATTGAAATTTTGCTATGTCCCTGGACTTGTCCGGACTTGTTTGGTAATCTAGTGGACTTGTACGTTATTCTAGCGGACTTGTCTGTTTTCCCTCTAACTAAAATCGGACTTGTCCGGTTTCGCACAGACTTGTCTGATTTTCCTCTGACCAAGTTCGGACTTGTCCGATATAGTCCGATCTTGTCCGTTTTTGCCTCTGTCAATCTTCTGACTAGTCTGGCCTTTTGCGGACTTGTCCAGCGATGGCGATTCCGAGTTGATCTTTTGTTCCATGACGTGTTTTTGGTTGTTACCTTAAGTGGTCCTAAGGACGTCGTGTCTAACTCTTTTTGGAGCCCATGTGGGACCCCACACCAGACTCCACCCTCCCCAAACTCAAAATCATTGAAACCCTAGCCCTCCACCTCTATATAAAGAACGCCACGCCGTATTTTCACATCTTTTAGACACCTTTGAACCATACCCAAACCCTAGTTCGTGAGTAGCCACCATCATGGAGGGAGAAGGAGATCCCGAGCAAGAAGAAGGAGAGGAGGAAACGAAAGAGGATCAAGTAATCAAGATCTCCATCAAGTTTTCGTTCTTCATCAACAATTCACCATCAACTTTTCCTCATCAACCCTAGACCGTCAAGATCCAAGTGTTGCCTCCAAATCCCTTGATTCATTAGAGTTATAAACACCTGGTACACCTTCTACTTTCTATTTCTCACGTGAATTCAATCTCGTATCTCCAAATTCATGTCGATCTAGAAAACTCTTGTTTGCTGTTCCTGCAACGGGCGGACTAGTTCGATTCTGCTGATTCTTTTCTGCTGATTTAAATCTAAATTTACTTGAATCAATTCCAAACCAATCCAAACATGTTAAAAGATATTAGAACTATTTGTAAACATCATTAACAACTTATTAACTAGTTTTGCTTCACATTTGCATTACTCATGCATGTCATGTCATATTGAGTACCATATGTGCAATTATTGATTGTGATTCCTATCTTGTATGTTTATTGTGCGGTTTGGACGGATTTGTGCTAGAGAGTGCTGTGGAGGACCTCCAATACCAGAAATTTGTAGACTTTGACCCAAATCAATCCCATGAGCAAGGCAAGTGTCCTTGAACAGATTATTACAATAAATGTTTTGTTTGCAAAAATTGCATGCTTGTGTCAATTTGATGGGAATCCTATGATAGGAAGTTTACTTGCTTTGTTTAACCATCCTTGTCAACTGGAATACATGGTAGAGAGTTGGGAGGGGCTTTTTACCTGTTTGCTTTGCTGAATTAATTGGGATGGGAAAACAACTATACCACTTACTTATGCATTAACAAGATTATAGTTAATAAGAACTGGTCAACATGATATGGTAATGTGTGATCTAATCAAGCATGATATGTGGATGGGTTGGATGTCATGGTGGTTTCGTTTTCTTTAGATCTAAGGACCAATTCCTATGAGAATAAGCCAGGACAACAGTGGCACCACGAGGCAAAGTATGGGTGCGGCGTAGCTGATTAATTAGGGTATTGCTAGTATTGAGTGGCTCATTTGGCGCACCAGGGAAGGGGAGTTGGATTGGGTTTGGATATGGTTGGCTGGACTCCCTGGGATCCGAATGGGACAAGAGGGGGCCCTTGGTTGAAGATGTGCTTAGTTGGAAACATCACCACCGTTGAAACCTCATTAGGTCCGTACACGCTAGTAGTCCCTTGTAAAGGCTATTTTGTGATCTCTTGGCCATACACCAAAGGAAGTGTAGTTGGCATAAGGGAGGTTCTTTAGTCGTCAACGGGTGATGAAATCACAAGCACGTGGGTAAAGTGGTATAAACTCCGCAGAGTATGAAAACTATCATGATAACCGTGCTCCCGGTTAAGAGTACCTAGATGACCTACATGATTAGAGGGGTTTTGTTATTGGGATGATCTGGTACTGGTTATGTGATGGTATTATGGCTTATGGCAATGGATATGGTCATTGATAATGGAGAAATCTGGTATATGGATGATGGTAATGAAATATGGACTTGTATTATGGTAACTACTTGGCTTATGATGGGTTTACTTTGCATACATAATATATATTGCTTTTCAAATGTTTTAAAGTACTTTACAACACTTAGCCATTATTATATTCGTCATTTGAATTAGCTACATGTCATACTTTCCACACTTGCTGAGTACGACATGTACTCACCCTTGCAATTCCCCCAGCAACAGTTGCAGGTCAGGATTGGGAGTATAACAATGATAATACAGAGTTCTAGGCCCTGTCTGCCGTCAGCTTTGCCTGTGGATTGTTTTGAGTTGCGCCATATACCCTTATGCTTATTATGCTTAGTTTGGTCATTTTAGTTTATTTCCGCTGCATTAGTTCAAACTTGTCATTAATTTTCATTAGAGCTTGTATTTGATGATTTTCTGAATTCTGTAATAAAAGTGCTTAATAAATTTTGTTCTGTAGTAATTTTCTTTATATCCTATTGTGAATGCACTCGTGTATGTGTGTTGAACGTCCTGGGCACACATATGCGTTCACTTGGTTCTTTTTTTTGGAACCGGGTGTAACAAATTGGTATCAAAGCCACAGGTTTGACCATAGGACGGAACCTAGATAGAATGGACACTTTAGAGAACATAGGAATACTCAGGAATCGAAGTGTTTTTTCTTGGTTTGTTGTTTGCTATGATTTGTTGCTTGTATGGTTAGTAGAGAATTTTGTGATGCTTTACCATAGCCATGTCCATATAGGCTAGTATAGGTAGTTGCTTAGTTTCATATCCCTTGATGCATATAGTCGGAGACGTTTTCTAAATTCTTACCTCTTGCTTTTCTTCAGATGGTGAGGACTCGCAGCCAGAGGGATGGCAATGATAAAGAAGTGAACAATGGAGCACCTCAGAATAACAATGGAAAAGGACATGCCCAGGGAGCTATCAATGTTGAGCAACTATTAGCTATGCAAAAACAGCTCATGCAGACCATGATACAGACTATGGGACAGTTGTAGGCTGGTAACAACAACAATCATCCTCACACGCCTCCACCACCACCCCCATTGCCTCATAACCGGTTGGGAGAGTTTAAGAGGACTAGGCCATCGACCTTTGCTTAAGCTGCTAACCTTATGGATGCTGATGATTGGCTCAAGTCCGTGGAGAAGAAGCTTGCAATAGTCCAATGCAGTGTTTGGGAAAAGGAGCTTTTTGCATCTCATCAACTTGTGTGAGAAGCTGCCGATTGGTGGGAATCGCTATGCAACGCCCATGAAAATCAAGAGAGGATTACTTGGCCCGAATTCAAGGAGATCTTCCGTTCTCATTATGTGCCCAAAGCTGTTATGATCTTGAAGAGATAAGAATTTGAGAACTTGATGCAAGGAAGATCGAGTGTGGGTGAATACCTCAATAAATTCACTCAACTCTCAAGATATGTTCCTAAGGATGTGAGCTAGGACAGCCGGAAACAATACTTGTTCATGAGGGGATTGAACAATGAGATCCAGGTGCAATTGCTGAATTGTGATTATGCCAACTTCCGGAAGCTAGTGGACAAGGCAATTGTGGTTGAGAACAAGGTCTGTGAGATGGAGCTAGATACCAAGAGGAAGGTGCCATATCACGCACAGCACAAGAAAGTAATGTGCGCCCTCGCTTTGCACCACCCAATGCACCATATTACGGCTCTTTTGCTCCTGTACAGCACCCTGGCTATGCACCACGCCCATCTCAATTTGTGCAGCAACGCCCTGTCATGCAAGCACCTAGGCCTCCAATGCCTTTTGCACCTCGTGCCAACTTTCCTGGTGCAAATGTTCAGAATCAAGTTCGTCCCAATAATTCCGATGCAGTTAGGAAGTGCTATACTTATGGAGAAGTAGGACATTTGCACATCAATGTCCTAAGTCAGGCCTTGGTCAAGGAAGCAATGCGCCAAGATAGAACCCAAGACTGAAAGGAAGACAGCCACAAGGCAACCGTGGACAGCAGAATTTTGCTCGTGGCAACGTGAACCATCTCTCTATGGAGGATGCTCAACAAGCGGATGACATGGTGATTGGTATGTTTGTCGCAAACTCCAACCCGGCGACTATGTTATTTGATTCTAGAGAATCGCATTCATTCATTGCACTGAAATATGTTGCAAAGTATAGTTTGCCTATCTCTCGTATAAAGTTTACTTTATTGGTTAAGTCTCCTAGAGGAGAGATTAGGACAAATATAGTATGTCCAAAAGTAAGCCTTAGAATAAGGGGGGTAGACTTCTTTGCCAACCTCATTGTTTTGGATTCTCTAGGATTGGACATTTTACATGGTATGGAATGGTTGAGGAAGCACAATGGAGTCATCGAATTTGCCAAAAAGATGGTGAATTTGACCAACGAGGAAGGGATCACCATAGAATTTGAAGCATCTCAACATGCACCGAAGCAATTGGAGTTGAATCACATGTACGGTGCCATGATTGAGGAGATTCCAGTGGTGTGCAAATTTTTTGATGTGTTTCTGGATGAGTTGCCAGGTATGCCACTTGATCGCGACATTGATTTTATTATTGAATTAATACCTGGAACTACACCTATAGCTAAAAGGCCATATAGGATGCCTCTTAGGGAGTTAGTGGAGCTCAAGAAGAGATTCAAGAGAAACTAGAGAAGGGTTTTATTCGCCCAAGCTCTTCACCTTGGGGAGCGCCCGTTCTTTTCATGGACAAGAAGGATGGATCCCAAAGGATGTGTGTGGATTACCGAGCTCTTCATGAGGTGACCATCAAGAACAAGTATACCTTGCCCCGCATAGAGGATTTGTTCGATCAGATGAAGGGTGCTTGTGTCTTCTCCAAGATAGATTTGAGGTTGGGATACTTTCAAATGAAGATTAGACCATCAGACATACCCAAGACAGCTTTTCAGACATGGTATGGATCTTATGAGTACACCGTGATGTCCTTTGGATTGACAAATTGTAAAATCCTACTTTTTCCTTTCATGTGAAGTTCAGCTACAAGTTGTTTATCAAACATAATGGAGATCAATATAGTTGTGCACATGAACTTGACCTCACTAAAAAGTTTTCTTTCTACTCATGTTTAATTTTATTAACATGAGGATTGGACTTCACCACTAATCCTAGAACAATTTAATTAAACCTTTCTGCAGAGTTGGCAATTTATTTGAATGGAATGGCTAGGGCAAATTATATTGCAGCAATATAAAATCAAAACAAATGTAAATTGATTATGTTGCTATGTATATCTGGCCCTGACAGAAATATTCAAATCCAAGGCTCTAAACATCTCATTGGCCTCTTGGGGTTCTAAATAGTTTCTCGGTAAAGTTTCAAGATTTTTGAAGCACGTCTTCCACTTAGTTGGACACGTACAGAGGGTTTATTTCGCGTCGATCTCAAAATTTAGCTTTGCACTTAACCTTCTCCAAATCAACCCATAATTTTTCCTAAGACCATTTATGGTGCAGTGAGATGTGTTTGAAAGTTTGGGGATTTATGGACCTCAGTTACTATTTATTTCAATAAGGTTTATAAACAAGTTTGGATTCAAATTTGATTTTGAATTTGAAACAAACTGTGTCCAAATTAAAATCTGATTGCTGATTTGGGTTCCTCATATTTTTCTTAGCCTGTCTGCAAATTTTGGGAATTTTTGGGCAATGTTTGAGGTGGAATTTAGAGGAATAGAGAAGAGGGAGCAGTGGGGCCCACATGTCAGCCAGTGAACCGTTTCACCGCCTCTGTTTTCCTTCTCATATCGACACCGCGACGCTTGCATGCCGCCAGCGCATCGGTTTGGCTGTGGGTCGCCTCCAGCTGCCCAAGCCTCCTTATCTACTGCGGTGACGACCTTTTATTCACTCCACCGTCGACCGCAGTCACTCCTCGGCTCACCTCTCGCTCGCGCTGCTCAGTTTCCCGCTGCCGCTACCACCTCGGTTCTGCCCGACACCACTCAGCCTCGCCGCCGTTACAAGCTTCCTCGTCCTCTGCAGTCTTTAGGAAAAAGGTGTGCCATGATCTCGTGTAGCTGCTGGTAAAGTTTGAACTCATATCGTGCATCCTAGCGTACGTATTTCATGAAAAACCGAAGCACTTTTATAGCTTTGGAGCTAGTTCGTCGGTTTAATTCCGATTGTATGCACAATAATTCTTTGATCCATTTAGACAACATGATTAACGTCTCCTAGCGCACCTTCCCTCCAAAAATCAGAAGAAACGATCGAGTAATTCTCGAGTTATCCAGTTTTTCCCCTTCTGCCATTGAAGGAGCTCGGTTCACCATCGACCTTAGTGTTGCCGGCTAAGACACGAGTTCTAGATCCTCCTAAGCTCTTTCCCATGCTCCCAAGATGCTTCCCGAGCCTTCATATGAGAGCTTTCGCTAGGAAATTGAGGGTTCCGACATGATCAGAACCCTAGCACCCGCCGCCGCCGTCGGGAGTGAATTTCCAGTCACCCATCGCCGTCGGGAGGTACTCCAACGTGTTTCCCGCGTGAAGGTAGGGTGGGGCGGCGACTTTAGAGGCTTACCGTGGGCCAAAAACCATCGCCGGCGAGAGCGCCGCCGCGCGCCAGCGTGGGCGCCGCCGCCCGAGCCCGTGCCCAGAGGAAGATGAAAGAGGGGACGCAGGTCCCACCTGCCAGAGAGTGCAGCGCTTCTTGGATCAGCCTGTGGCCAGGGGATCTAGTGTGGCCACGTGGAAATGTTTATGGCCTCCGTGTGGCTGCCTCTTGTTTTGCTGATTTAAATCTGGTGGGCCCAGGCGCCAAATTTAAAAGCTAAAAATTCCAAATTTATGCAGAACCATTTCCAAATGTGAATAATCAATATCTCTCTGTAGACAGCTAAAAAATCTTCAAACAAATTTTGTTTGAAGGCCCTTGAGCTCTAGTTTATGTTAGTACCAATTAGGTTTTGTGAAACTTACTTTTAAATTCTGTAGGAAACAATCTTTCCAAATACAAATACAATTTTTCCAGGTGAACTTTCCACTAGAAAAATCCCCAAACTTCTCATAAAATACATTGTCCTATTCTTGATTACCAGAAAAAGTTTGGGAGCCATTGCACCTATATAACCCTCTGTATAATTCAATTATTTTTTTAGTCATTGAATTATTACAGATGTTCAGTTGCTTTATTATGTCCCAAATTTGGACTGAACCTTCCTTTAGTCATTCACTAAATCTTGTTGAAATCTGAGATTTAAATGACTTAGTCTACCAGTCCTAATTCAGTTGCCATCTGAATGTTAATTGAAAAGCTAAAATTCAATTATAAAATAATTCCAGAAATTTTTGCCAAGTTTGAAATTCAATAACTCCTTCACCAAGGCTTAGATATTTATGAAACCAATTTTGCTAGAACCAGGACAACCTCCTCTATCATGATCATCAACTGGCAGCTATGTTCAAGCTACATCTTCTTCTCTAAAATTCTTGGGATTTTATTGCTTACCATAATTTTAGAGACAAAAAACTACTTTGATCATCTCCTGTTCTTTGCCAGAGCTTCTATCATATTCCTTAGTATCTACCATCAAAGTCGCAAAGCCAATTAAGATCATTATCACATAATGATCACCATAGATTATATTATGGTCTTAGTAGTAATTATTTTTTAAAGTCATTCATATACATATTATATGCATATCGTGTAGTGACCGAAGTCAAGGAGGAACCGGAGGCCTTGGAGGTACACCTGCCGGATACTAACACAGACTCGGACCTGCATCCAGGCAAGCCCTAGTTTGCATTTAAGTCATTTATAAAGTTTTGCTTTATCACTATGTTGATTAGTATTTGAATTGTGCATTATGTTCAGGATGCTTGAATACTATGCATGACCCACAATCCCATTGGTTAATTGGGTAGGTTGATAGCCCGACATGTAGAACTGCTATTCTAATGTTGTAGGTGAACTGATAGAAGTCGAGTAGTTGGAATCTACTCGCGAGATAGAAAGTTGACACTCATCTACATTGGGTTAACATTTATAGAGAATGACTGTTAAATCTAAACTTGAGACTGGTCAGAGATGGATAGGAAGCGGCAAGGCGTGGTTCGTGTCGCATAGCTCTGACTAGTCAGTTAAGGCCCGTCTGTATGCGGCCCCTTGGACAAGCTTGACTTGTACTGGCGACATACTAGATATATTGGCTCTAGTAAACTGACGTAACTCGATAACTGGGACGCCGAGGCCATTAACTCACCATCGATAGGGTTGGGTTGAGGACAGTAAGGTATAAATCGGTCGGCGGGCACAGAGGTGTTCCGTGCGAAGACCTTCTGTTCGTGGAGGTGAGACGGGTTCGGTGTTCGAGTTTCTTGTGAATGGTGGCCATATACGACTAGTGGTGAAGTGTTACGTAGGTACTGATGTACTCGCTGACACTCCCGAACGTTCGTATGTGTCGTGTTGTCCGCGTGTGTCCTGATTGCAATCACCGTCCCTCGCAGTAATAGAGTACCGCTTGTTCACTACGCTGTGACGTAGTAAATACTAAAGAAGCCAGGAGAATATGTTGTATTGAATAATAATTGCTTTGCAACCTTGTGTGACTTAGAGATAGCAAAATTAAAGTTTACAGTTTCCCCATACTTTAGCTGTAATAGCATTATGTGCTTTGGGTATGTCATATCATCGGCAAAGCTTTTCCTGTTTGATTGTGGAGTCTATGATGTGCCGTGCTTGGAGAATGTCATTTGCTACTTAAAACATCATTATAAGGATCCACTTGTAGGCGAGTCGTTTATGCTTCACCTTACCTATGCTTAGTATTCACCCTTGCATATGTCTAGTGAGACGGGTCAGTCTTGCTAAGCCTTATGCTCATGTTTGCAGTTAACGAGTTTTTGCAGGTTATACGATTGATGACGGGTTTGATGATGAGGCTGCACCCCATCCAGGGTTTACAGCTGAGTGGGAACCCTGCACGCCGCCGTGAATTGGGTGTTGCTCGTGCGAAGTATCCAGGGCATGGATGACTTTGCTTTTGCATAGCTAGTGTTGAGAGCGTAGCTATGATATATAGGTTTCTTTCCTTTCACTAGTATTGTAAAACTGCCGCTGTATGATAAATAAAAGACTTAGTCTTGTATTTTATTCTCGTTTTGTTCTTGTATACTGTTGGGTGTAGCATCGCACGACACCACCCAAGGAGATCCTTGGATGTCGGGATTCTGGTCCCCACAGCATGGTATCAGAGCATCATTGGGAACAGTGTACTTGAAAAGAACGTATTTTCAAAAATTAGGATTTGAGTGAGGAATTAGCTATATGCCCTTATAAGGAGTATTATTAGTATAAGATATAAAGGTGGTAAACTAACTTATATGTTATTAATTCTGTAACGATGCTCCGACATCAGGTAAGAGGTAAGGTACGCCACCGTAAGCGTGTCAGTTGCAGTAAGCTCACCATGCGAGAGCTAGCATGGAATTTTTCTGTGGCTTAGCACGAAAATGTTAATAGGTGCCTCTGAACCTTTCTATGTTTCTGAGAACCTATGACATGCGACACTCCAGCGTGCTTCAAAGTTAGTGGGATTCCCCATCGGGTGGTGTATAACCTGATAGGATGCATCTCTAGAACCATTCATGTTCTACGGGAGCATGCGAAACACGTATGCCCAAGCGTGTATAAGCCGGATCGTACGGGTGTCTATGCTGTACAGACGTATTTACAGCCATGTACCTCGAGACATGACCTCGCTCGAGGGCGACTCAAACCAGAGTCGTATGCATTTATTTTCATATGTATTATTGTGACTGATTGTCATGTTTCCCCGTGCCGCCCTTGAGGTGTGAAGGTGTGATAGGAGATTGCTTGTCTTCTGCAGGTACACTAACTACGGTAGAAGACCGTGTAGAAGCCGTTTGCGAGAGAACGATATAGGAACCACCTATAGACGTAACAGGATATACCGGATAGAATTTTCTTTGGTGAGGTACGTAGTATTGTTAGTATCAAACATGATACTTGACCATCCCCAACGACAGAATGGATGCATTATGTTTTGGAAAATCCGACTATCAGATGCTGGTAGGTTTGGACTCCGTAAAAGGGACTCCGACTCGACAGAGTAGATAGAATCAAGATTCTTGATTTCTGGCAGAAGTTGGCTTGACTTCGCCGGATTGTAATCCTGGTTATCTGATAGATAACATAAGGGTATCATATATGGATGGAAAGTTCGTGAATACCTCTACAACTTTTCTGTTGACCATCCGGGCAGAAAAGTTTGATAATCTGTTGAAATCTGGAGTAGACTAAAACTGCTCCAGATGACCCTCCCATTGTACCAGTTCCAGTAATATTGCCATAACTCACAGTAGGAACATCTTCTTCCTTATTGTGATACATGTATCGAAAGGGCAGAAGAATATATACAGGTTTTATGTTTAGAGTTTTTCCTAATTCGAATTTGAGTCGAATCGAATTTGGAAATCAAAACAGTGAACTGCAGGACTGCTGGTGTAAACTAGTCAGTTCAACTGTTTAGTTTGGATAGTTATAACTTTTAATCCAGAATAGTGACATAATCACATATATACATTTTTGGAAAGCTTAGGAAGTCCTCTATCTACTTTATTTTGCATTCATGATCTTAATCTGGCTATAGCTGTGTCTAATTCCATTTGTCGCAAGCTTGGTTCTGGCAGTCCAGAACTTGAAGCAGTTTGCACATGGTTTTGAATTCGCACACGATACCTGTATAACAAACTTTTCAGGGGGGGGACTCTTTTACTTATGAATTGTAACTTGATGTTACACAAAGTTTATTTTGTCATTACCTCAATATATGGTTGTGATATACCTGTATAAATTGTGGGAGATAACTACATATACAGGGGAGGCTCTGTCAAAATTTCCAGAAAATATGGGTCAACTTAAAACCTGTGTAGATTCTATTTCCTAGCTCACCTGGAGACGTATGGGTACAATCTGGAAAGTTTGTGAAGTGCACTACAACTTCGGTATTCAACTTTACCTTTTATTCTGACATTTCCTGTATGAAACTGTGGAATTTATAGAGGAAGGTCAGCTGGAACAGACTGTGATTACAACTCCAGTTTTAAATTTTCTTAAACTATTGTGAGTTGGAAACCTTCTCAATGTTTCAGTATTCTTTTCTATAGATGACGGATGTGAGGATGCTACTACCGGACGGATGGGTATTTTCCACTTGCGCTAGCCACTGGTTTTCCCAAGTATGCTGCGGGAAGTGCTCCAACAGTTTGGCTTCATCGAGATGCCATGCTATTGGGGTAGAGAAACGAATGACAGAGGCGTTCGGTCATGCACCATCTTGGTAGACATCCCAGCTAGTCCACGTCGATATGGATGGGCTCCTTTCTCGGTTACCATCGAGGGGGCTTATTTAGTGGACACTTGGGCAATCGCTGTAGGCGAAGCACTTATGAAGCTTTGTGAGCTTCATCAGGATGCCATGGTTGGGACTCAATTTGCCCTTATTCCAGTCCGTGGTATGGCTGGATTTGAGTGGCAACGTCGTATGGTTGCTGCCTATACACCGCATGGCGACACAACCTCGACGACACTTGGGACATATGCAGCTGCTTTCCAATATGGTGGTTGCTACGCAAGGCACCATTATTTTGGAGCAAGTCAAAGCCTCGCCGAAAGCGTCAGAGCGGGGTGATACCCTTGATTATATCAACGAGAATCTACGTTTGCTCCTAGCCCTAGCAAATTACTGGCTAAACAAGTGCGAGAGTAAGCTGCATTATGTTCGCATTAGGCTACGGAAAGCTCGTGCCGAAAAACGGCAGGCTTGCACTGAACTGCAGCGAGCTCGTGGTGAGTTGCAAGCATGTCAGTTAGAGGTACAACAACAGAAGAAGCAGCTGTTAGTAGTCACTGAAGAGCGGGACACCACCATTGAGACAGCTCAGAATTGTGAGTATGAGGCAGAACAACTTCAAGATAATGTAATTGAGGCTGAAGCACAATTGCAACTAGTGGTGTATCCACCGGCCCATAATATACCACTAATTATGGGTGAACCATTGATTTCGAATGACGAGGAAGAGGAAGATACCAAGGAACTCGAGTACGTCGAGTAGGACGTATTGGAGTGGGATGTGGCAACACTTCTGCTGACACGGGGCAACATATAGTTTAATAGTTGCTCGTGTTTTTCTTTTGTGACCATGTTTGTATCATATTTAGAATAGCAGTGGTTATGTCTAGATGACAAGATGTGTATGACATCTCATGGGGACCAAGTATGGTAGAGATGTATTTCCATAGTGGGAGTCCATCATTTTGGAGTTTTCTACTGTAAACTTGGTCATGAGATAATATATCTTGTATAAAGCTTGTACTTTATCAATATAATTTAATGTTGTGTATTATCTATTGTTGTCTACCGCATTACTATTTGTATGGAAGGATGAACTTGAGGCAATGAGACTTATGGTGTTAATCCATGTATTGCAGCATGGTGCATACACGTACAACCCAGGAAGTGGGAGGCTCAAGTGGGGGAAAGGGGGATGACACCTTACCACCGGGGCAGAACACGCCCCAGACGCAGCCACCTCCACACCCTCCACCTATACTTCTCAGATGTCCCGTAGAGGTTCTCGCAGCAGTGCTCGGCTCGCGCGACGAGCTAATCGAGATGTTGTGGACCCTTGTACAACATTCGTCCCGTCAAGGGGGACGACAAGCTGATGGGCCACGTCAGCCATATTCGAGTTCCTACTCGGATTTCACATCGACACATCCGCCGGTCTTCAGGGAGGCCGATGAACCTTTGGAGGCGGACAACTGGCTCCGCTCCATTGAAGGGAAGTTCGGTTTACTCGAGATAACTGAACAACAGAAGACTCTGTTTGCAACTCAACAACTGCAGGGGTCTGTTGGTGCGTGGTGGGCAAACTACCTCGCCGCACGCTTCGCAGACTATGTCGTGAGCTGGGCAGAATTCTGGGAGGCGTTTCACGCCTACCATATCCCTCCCGGGATTATGAAGAGGAAGCTTCAAGAGTTCTTGGAGCTGAAGCAGGGAGGAAGGAGTGCTTACGAGTACTCCAAGACCTTCAACCACTTGGACTAATATGCACAGGACAAAGTGAGCACGGAAGACAGGAAGCGAGAGTGCTTCTACCGGGTTTTGAACCCCAAGATGAAGGACAAGCTTGCCTTGTTCAACCGCGGCAGCTTCAATGACATTGTCAACGCCGCGATCGTACAAGAGGATGCTACTCGAGATCTATCCTCAGACAAGAAGAAAAGGAGTGTTCCGCAGGGCAGCGGAGGTAGTGCTCCTCAGAAGTACCGAATGGTGTATCGATCACCATCCGACCAGAGGTGGCAACCGCCATCGCGACCACCGATGTTCAGTGGTCGCCAGTTCGACAACGCTGGTTTCCGACCACAGCAGCAGCAGGGGATGATCCCACGTGCACTTCCACCTCCACCGCGTGCACCGGGATTCCGTCCTCCCATTCGTACCGGCCAAACCCCGTACACATGTTTCACGTGTGGATGCACGGGGCACTTTGCCAAGGACTGCCCACAGAATAGGCAGGGTGGAGGATAGTCATCATACCAGGGCGCCAACCAACCCCGCAACCAGCCCAAGAAGCCAGTCCCCAGACTCGGCAACGTCCACCACCTCGCCATTGAGGACATTCCGGAAGGCGCACCCGTATTCAAGGGTACTTTCTCTATCTTTGATCATCCAGTAGTCATACTCTTTGACTCCGGAGCTTCCCACAATGACATTAGCAAGTCTTTTGTCATTAAAATTCAGTTGCCTATTATCTCCACAAAAACTCTGTATGTTATTTGCACTCCGACAGGGAAGACAGTAACAAATGAGATGATTCCTGGGATACCACTTAACCTAGAGGGGACTATATATTTTACTTTGCTTCTGATACTGGAGAATCAGAGGATATATGTCATCTTGGGAATGGCGTGGTTACAATACCATGGTGCTATTCTAGATATCGTTCCTCAAAAAATATATCTAAATTTGCACTTCATCCTTCCCAAGTCCTCCATCTTGAGAGAATCGTTTGAGTGAATCCATCTACTCACAACACCGAGGTTATTGAACTTAAGGATATTCCGATAGTACGCAAGTATCCGGACGTGTTTCCCGAAGATCTTCCTGGTATGCCACCAGAAAGAGATATAGAGTTCAAGATTGAGCTTGTACCGGGAGCAGTGCCGATCTTAAGGCAGCCCTACAAGATGGCACCCAAGAAACTTGCAGAACTGAAGGAGCAATTAACGGAACATGAGAACAAGGGTTTTATTCGTTCAAGTTCATCACCATGGGGTTGTTCTGCATTGTTTGTGGAGAAGAAAGATAAGAACTTGAGACTATGTGTGGACTATCGTCCACTCAATGCTGTCACTATCAAAAACAAGTATCCACTACCACGCATTGATATTCTTTTTGATCAACTAGTGGGTGCTAAAGTATTTTCAAAGATGGATCTTCGTTTTGATTATCCTCAGATTAGAATCCGGCCAGAAGATATACCAAAGACAGCATTCTTGATGAGGTATGGACTGTATGAATACCTTGTTATGTCCTTCGGATTGACCAACGCACCGGCTCATTTCATGTATCTCATGAACTTGGTGTTCATGCCGAAATTGTGCAAGTTTGTCGTGGTCTTCATTGATGACATCCTTGTGTATTAGATATCCGAAGAAGAACATGCTCAACACTTGTGCATCGTGCTTCAACGATTACTGGACCACCAGCTGTATGCCAAGTTCAGCAAGTGTGAATTCTGGTTCAGCCAAGTGCCATTTCTATGGCACATCATATCCGCAGAAGGGATTGCAGTCGATCCAAGCAAGATAAAGCAAGTACTCAAATGGGAGTCTCCAAAGTTTGTACATAAAGTTCGAAGTTTCCTGGGTTTAGCTGGGTATTACCAGAGGTTTATTCCCAGTTTCTCCAAAATAGCTAAACCAATGACAGAACTTCTGAAAAAAGGGAAGAAGTATGTATGGACAAAGGCATGTGAGGGAGGTTTCCAGGCATTGGTAAAACATCTCACAACGGCACCAGTATTAGCTCAACCAGACACAACCAAATCATTTGACGTGTATTGTGATACATCAGGAATTTGTTTGGGTTGTGTGTTGAAGCAGGACAGACGAGTGATCGCTTATGGATCACGGCAGCTTCAGAACCATGAGCAGCACTATCCAACTCATGATCTAGAGCTCGTTGTTGTGGTACTAGCATTGAAGATATGGAGACATTATCTACTGGGTAATCTAGTACATCTCTACACCGATCACAAGAGCCTGAAGTACATCTTCACCCAAAAGGACTTAAATATGCGACAGCGTAGATGGTTGGAATTAATCAAGGATTATGAGATGGAGATCCGCTACCATCCAAGCAAAGCGAATTTAGTTGCAGATGCACTAAGCCACAAGTCCCATGTCAACAGCCTTTCCATCACCTCAATGGGAGAAGAAGAACCGAGTCTCTACTTGGTTCCATATGGGGCACTCTACAACCTAGCTCTCATTCCTACTATCAGGGAGGATATTATAGCAGCTCAGAAGGAGGACAAAGGGATGTCGCACATTCGGAAAAGAATGGAAAAGGGGGAGATGAAATGTTTTTGATGTGACAATGAAGGTACCCTCTGGTTTAAATACCGCATAGTGGTACCCTGGAACATGGAACTTCGGAAGAAGATGCTGGATGAAGCTCATTTATCCAAGTATTCCATTTATCCGGGAAGTAACAAAATGTACCAAGACTTGAGGAAGAAGTTTTGTTGGACTCCGATGAAGAGATAAGTAGCAAAATACATATCCTAATGTGATACATGTCGGTGAGTGAAGGCTGACCATATGAAGGCAGCTGGACAGCTTCAACCTTTAAGCATACCGGCTTGGAAATGGGAGGATATCAGCATGGATTTCATTGTTGGGTTGCCTCCCACTTTTCAAAAGAACGACTCCATTTGGGTGATCATTGACCGGTTGACCAAATCATCTCATTTCATACCGGTTAGTGTCAAGTATGATGTAAAGCGGTATGCAGAACTTTATATCTCCAGAGTCTTGTGCCTACATGGAGTACTCCACACTATCATTCCAGATCGTGGATCTATTTTTGTTGCTCGATTTTGGGAGCATCTCCACGATGCATTGGGTACCAAACTGATTCGGAGCTCGACTTAGCATCCTCAGACTGATGGACAAATCGAACGGGTGAACCAAGTGCTAGAGGATATGCTTCGTGCCTGTGCCATCCACCATGGCAGGAACGGGGGTGATCATATACCATTGGCAGAATTTTTGTACAACAACGGTTATCAGGCTAGCATCAGATGGCGCCATATGAAGCTCTTTATGTACGGAAGTGTTGCACACCCTTGAACTGGTGCGAATCTTGTGAACGAGTGGTATATGGCATCGACTTGGTAAATGAAGCCGAAGAGCAAGTACGCATTATTCAAGCAAATCTCAAAGCTTCTCAGTCTCGTCAGAAGAGCTATGTGGACAAACGACGTCGACCTCTTCACTTCAAGGTTGGGGATCAAGTTTATCTCCGGGTATCCCCAATGAAGGGAATTCATCGATTTGGAGTGAAAGAGAAGCTAGCTCCACGTTTCATTGGGCCGTTTACAATAATCGAAAGATGCGGACCTATGGCATATCAATTGTAGTTACCGCCGTCACTGGCAGGGGTCCACAATGTGTTTCGCATTTCTCAGTTGCGGAAATGTCTAAAAGCCCCAACGAATGTACGTATTGAGGATTTGGAGGCTCTCCAACCAGATATTACTTATTCCGAGCATCCAACCCAGATCGTTGATGAGAAAACTCGCACCACAAGGAGCCGCACCTTGCGTTTCTACAAGGTCTTGTGGAGCAACCACAATGCTGAAGAAGCCACGTGGGAAAGCGAGGAGTATCTTAAAACGAACTATTCGGACTTGTTAGCAACACATGTTCTATAGATCTTTACCTTTTGTCTTTTCTTTGTAATCTCGGGACGAGATTCTTTTAAGGGGGGAGGAATGTAAAATCCCACTTTTTCCTTTCATGTGAAGTTCAGCTACAAGTTGTTTATCAAACATAATGGAGGTCAATATAGTTGTGCACATTAACTTGACCTCACTAAAAAGTTTCCTTTCCACTCACGTTTAATTTTATTAACATGAGGATTGGACTTCACCACTAATCCTAGAAAAATTTAATTGAACCTTTCTGCAAAGCTGGGAATTTATTTGAATTGAATGGCTAGGGCAAATTATATTTCAGTAATATAAAATAAAAAAAAATGTAAATTGATTATGTTGCTATGTATATCTGGCCCTGACAAAAAGATTCAAATCCAAGGCTCCAAACATTTCATTGGCCTCATGGGGTTCTAAATAGTTTCTCGGTAAAGTTTCAAGATTTTTGAAGAACGTCTTCTACTTAGTTGGACACGTACAGAGGGTTTATTTCGCGTCGATCTCAAAATTTAGCTTTGTACTTAACCTTGTCCAAATCAACCCACAGTTTTTCCTAAGACCCTTTATGGTTCAGTGAGCTGTGTTTCAAAGTTTGGGGATTTATGGACCTCCGTTACTATTTATTTCAATAAGGTTTATAAACAAGTTTGGATTCAAAGTTGATTTTGAATTTGAAACAAACTGTGTCCAAATTAAAATCTGATTGCAGATTTGGGTTCCTCATATTTTTCATAGCCTGTATGTAAATTTTGGGAATTTTTGGGCAATGTTTGAGGTGGAATTTAGAGGAACATAGAAGAGGGAGCAGTGGGGCCCACATGTCAGCCAGTGAACCGTTTCACTGCCTCTGTTTTCCTTCTCCGCTCGACACTGTGACGCTTGCATGCCGCCAGCAAGCCGGTTTGGCCGTGGGTCGCCTCCTGCTGCCCCAGCCTCCTTATCTACTGCGGTGATGACCTTTTATTCACTCCACCGTCGACCGCAGTCACTCCTAACCTCACCTCTCGCTCGCGCTGCTCAGTTTCTCGCCGCCGCGACCACCTCGGTTCCGCCTGACGCCGCTCAGCCTCACCGCCGCTACAAGCTTCCTCGTCCTAGGCAGTCTTTAGGAAAAAGGTGCGCCATGATCTCATGTAGCTGCTGGTAAAGTTTGAACTCATATCGTGCATCCTAGCATCCGTATTTCGTGAAAAACCGAAGCACTTTTATAGCTTTGGAGCTAGTTCGTCAGTTTTATTCCGATTGTATGCACAATAAATCTTTGATCCAGTTAGACAACATGATCAACGTCTCCTAGCGCACCTTCCCTCCAAAAATCAGAAGGAACCATCGAGTAATTCTCGAGTTATCCAGTTTTTCCCCTTCCGCCACTGAAAGAGCTCGGTTCACCGTCGACCTTAGTGTTGCCGGCTAAGACACGAGTTCTAGACCCTCCTAACCTCTTTCCTATGCTCCCAAGATGCTTCCCGAGTCTTCATATGAGAGCTTTCGCTAGGAAATTGGGGGTTCCGACTTGATCGAAACCCTAGCACCCGCCGCCGCCGTCGAGAGTGAATTTCCAGTCACCAATCGCCGGCGGAAGGTACTCCAACGTGTTTCCCGTGCGAAGGTAGGGTGGGGCAGCGAGTTTCGAGGCTTACCTTGGGCTGGAAACAGTCGCCGGCAAGACCGCCGCCGCGCGCCGGCGTGGGCGCCACCGCGCGAGACCGTGGCCAAAGGAAGAAGAAAGAGGGGGCGCGGGTCCCACCTGCCAGAGAGTGCAGCGCTTCTTGGATCAGCGTGTGGCAAGGGGATCTAGTGTGGCCACGTGGAAATGTTTATGGCCTCCGGTGTGGCTGACTCCTGGTTGGCTGATTTAAATTTGGTGGGCCCAAGCGACAAATTTAAAAGCTAAAAATTCCAAATTTATGCAGAACCATTTCCAAACTTGAAAAATCAATATCTCTTTGTAGACTGCTCCGAAAATCTTCAAACAAATTTTGTTTGAAAGCCCTTGAGCTTTAGTTTCTGTTAGTACCAATTAGGTTTTGTGAAACTTACATTATATTCTGTAGGAAACAATCTTTCCAAATACATATACAATTTTTCCAGGTAAACTTTCCACTGCAAAAAATCCCAAAAATTCATATAAAATGAAGTGTCTTGTTCTTGATTACCAGAAAAATTTTGGGAGCCATTGCACCTGTATAACCCTCTGTATAATTCATTAACCTTTTTCTGTCATTGAATTATTACAGATGTTCTGTTGCTTTATTATGTCCCGAATTTGGACTGGACCTTTCCTCAGTAATACACTAACTCCTGTAAAAATCTGGGATTTAATTGACTTAAACTACTAGTCCTAATTCAGTTGCCAACTGAATGTTAATTGAAAGCTAAAATTCAATTATAAAATAATTCCAGAAATTCTTGCCAACTTTGAAATTCAATAACTCCTTCACCGAGGCTTAGATATTTATGAAACCAATTTTGCTAGAACAGACAACCACCTCTATCATGATCATCAACTACAGCTATGTTTAAGCTACAGTTTCTTCTCTAAAATTCTTGGGAGTTTGTTGCTTACCATAATTTTAGAGACAAAAAACTACTTTGATCATCTCCTGTTCTTTGCCAGAGCTTCTATCATATTCCTTAGTATCTACCATCAAAGTCCCAAAGCAAATTAAGATCATTATCACATAATGATCACCATAGATTAGATTATGGTCTTAGTAGTAATTATTTTTTTAAAGTCATTCATATACATATTATATGCATATCGTGTAGTGATCGAAGTCGGGAAGGAACCGGAGGCCTTGGAGGTACACCTGCCAGATACTAACACAGACTCGAACCTGCATCCAGGCAAGCCCCGGTTTGCATTTAAGTCGTTTATAAAGTTTCGCTTTATCAGTATGTTGATTAGTATATGAATTGTGCATTGCGTTCAAGATGCTTGAATACTCTAGATGCATGACCCACAATCCCATTGGGTAATTGGGTAGTTTGATAGATCGACTTGTAGAACTGCTATGCTAGTGTTGTAGGTGAGCCGGTAGAAGTCGAGTAGTTGGAATCTACTCGCGAGATAGAAAGTTGACACTCATTTACACTGGGTTAACATTTATAGAGAATGGCTATTAAATCTAAACTTGAGACCGGACAGAGATGGATAGGAAGCGGCAAGGCGTGGTCTTGGTCACATAGCTCTGACTGGTCAGTTATGGCCCGTCTGAATGCGGCCCCTTGGGCAAGCTTGACTTGTACCGGCGACAAACTAGATATATGTGCTCTAGTAAACTGAAATAACTCGATAACGGGGATGTCGAGGCCATTAACTCACCATCGATAGGGGTGGGTTGAGGACAGTAAGGTATAAATCTGTCGGCGGGCACAGAGATGTTCTGTGCGGAGACCTTTTATTCGCGGAGGTGAGATGGGTTCGGCGTTCGGGTTTCTTGTGAAAGGTGGCCATATACGACTAGTATTGAAGTGTTACGTAGGTACTGATGTACTCGCAGACACTTCTGAACGTGCGTATGTGTCGTGTTGTCCGAGTGTGTCCTGATTGCAATCACCGTCCCTCGCGGTAATAGAGTACCACTTGTTCACTGCGCCGTGACGTAGTAAATACTAAAGAAGCCAGGAGAATATGTTGTATTGAATTATAATTGCTTTGCAACCTTGTGTGACTTAGAGATAGCAAAATTAAAGTTTACAGTTTCCCCGTACTTTAGCTGTAATAGCATTATGTGCTTTGGGCATGTCATATCATCGTCAAAGCGTTTCATGTTTGATTGTGGAGTCTATGATGTGCCGTGCTTGGAGAATGTCATTTTCTACTTAAAACATGATTATAAGGATCCACTTGTAGGCGAGTCGTTTATGCTTCACCTTACCTATTCTTAGTATTCACCCTTGCGTATGTCTAGTGAGACGAGTTAGTCTTGCTGAGCCTTATGCTCATGTTTGCAGTTAACGAGTTTTTGCAGGTTATACAATTGATGACGGGTTTGATGACGAGGCTGCACCCCCTCCAGGGTTTACAGCCGACTGGGAACCCTGCACACCGCAGTGAATTGGGTGTTGCTAGTGCGAAGTATCCAGGGCATGGATGACTTTGCTTTTGCATAGCTAGTGCTGAGAGCGTAGCTATGATAGATAGGTTTCTTTCCTTCTGCTAGTATTGTAAAACTTCCGTTGTATGATAAATAAAAGACTTAGTCTTGTATTTTATTCTCGTTCTGTTCTTGTATACTGTTGGGTGTCGCATCGCACGACACCACCCAATGAGATCCTTGGATGTCGGGATTCCGGACCCCACACGAATGCACCTCTATACTTTATGTACCTCATGAATAAGGTCTTCATGGAATACTTGAATAAGTTTGTTGTGGTGTTCATTGATGACATCATGATCTACTTGAAGAGCGAAGAGGAACATGAGGAACACTTGAGTCTTACGTTGTAGAAATTGAGGGAGCATCAATTGTATGCCAAGTTAGGCAAGTGCCAGTTTTGGTTGAAAGAGGTGTCGTTTTTGGGCCATATCATCTCAGGAGTAGGAGTATCGGTTGACCCCAAAGAGGTGAGGGACATGTTGAAATGGGAACTACCGCAGAATGTAAAGGAAATAATGAGTTTTCTTGGGATGGCTGGATATTATCGTAGGTTCATCAAGGACTTTTCCAAAATATCCAAGCCAATGACGTAATTGCTAATGAATGGGAAGGCTTTCTGATGGACTCAAGCTTGCCAAGTGAGCTTTGAGGAGCTAAAGAAGAGTTTTACTACAGCACCAGTCTTGATATTGGCAGATGTAAGCAAAAGTTTTGATATATATTGCAACACATCGAGACAGGGACTTGGAGTGTGCTCGTGCAAGAAGGTCAAGTGGTTGCATATGCATCGAGGCAATTGAAGATACATGAGCAGAATTACCCAACACATGATTTTGAACTTGCAGCCGTGGTACACGCATTGAAGATTTTGAGACATTATATCGTTGGACATAGGTGTGAAATTTATATGGATCATAAGAGTCCAAAGTACATATTCACGCAAACGGATCTAAATTTGAGGCAACGAAGATTGTTGGAGCTTATCAAGAATTATGATGTGGGAATCAATTACCATCCAAGGAAGGCTAATGTAGTGGTCGATGCTTTGAGCCGGAAAGGAGTAAATAATTAACTCACGGTTCGAGAGTGGCCATCCGAGTTATGTAAGGAGTTTGAATGGTTGAATCTCAAATTTGTGAATGAGATGGGGATAATGTAGTTAAATCCGACCATGGAGTAAGAAATTCGAGAGAGTCAAACAAAGGATGGGGAAATCCAAAAAATCAAAGAAAGGATCCTGGAGGGAAAAGAATTCAGGTTTGATGAGGATGACCATGGTACCTTATAGCTTGGAAAGAGAATTGTCGTGCCTAACGTGAAGCATATTCTGGAGACAATACTAAAAGTGGCACATGACTCGCCATACTCAATTCATCCCGGTTGTACGAATATATACAAGGACTTGAAGACGTGTTATTGGTGTGCTAGCATGAAAAAGGACATAGCCAAATATGTAGTTTCGTGTGATGGGTGCCAACGAGTCAAGGCGGAACATCAAAGGCCAGCTATATTATTGTAGCCATTGCAAATTCCAGAATGGAAATGGGAAGACATTGGTATGGACTTTATAGTTGGTTTATTGCGTACCCAGTCCGGTTATGACTCCATATGGGTAATTGTGGATCGGTTAACTAAGTCAGCTCACTTTGTTCCTCTCAAGACCACCTATACCACCGCGAAGCTGGCGGAGCTATATATGGAGCACATTGTGTGCTGACAGGGAGTACCAAAGAAGATAGTATCGGATAGAGGTTCTCAATTTACCTCTAGGTTCTGGGAGAAACTACGTGAAGCATTGGGAACAAGGTTGAATTTCAGCTCAGCATATCACCCTCAAACGGATGGACATACTGAGAGGACCAATGAGATTTTAGAAGTTATGTTAAGAGCTTGTGCTTTGAAGCATGGAAGAGGTTGGGACAAGAACATTCATATGCGGAATTCTCATAGAACAATATTTACCAAGCAAGTTTGAAGATGTCACCATATGAAGAACTATATGGGAGGAAGTGTAGGAAACCTTTGTTTTGGAATGAGATCGGAGAGAACCAGATATTTGGACATGACATGCTGCAGGAAGCTGAGATGCAAGTCCAGATTATTTGTGAAAACTTGAGGGCTGCTCAATCAGGGCAAAAAGGCTATGCGGACAATAGGAGAAGGAAACTAGCCTTTGAAGTGGGAGACTTTATGTATCTTAAGGTGTCACAATGAGAGGTCATAAGAGGTTTAACATAAGATGCAAGCTAGCACCTCGATACATTGGGCCATTCAAGATTTTGGAAAGAGGGGGAAAGTAGCATATAGGTTGGAGATGCCAGCCCATCTTTCAGATGTACATGATGTCTTTCATGGTTCACAGCTCGAGAAGTGTTTAAGTGTACCGGAAGAACAAGTGCCAATGGAAGAATTGGAATTAGAGGCAGATTTGACTTATGTCGAGCAATCGATTAAAATTTTGGAAACCAAGGAAAGAGTCACGAGGAACAAAGTTATTCGATTGTGTAAAGTGCAATGGAAGCATAATCCAGAATCAGGGGCAACATGGGAGCGGGAATATTATCTCAAGAAGGAATTTCCCTATCTTTTCTCTTCCGCGTATGATCACGAGGTCGAGATTCATTTTAGGAGGGGGGGGGGTTGTCAGACCCTCATTTTCATGCGTCATGCATTGCATAAGTTCATATACATGTTTAACATTAATCCACATAAAAAGGAATGAGTTTGAAATGAAATTAGAGTGAAACCGCACTCAAAAGTTTTGAGAAGTGTGAACTAGTTCGGTTTTGGTGCGAACTAGTCCGATTTCTCTCTGACCTCCATCGGACTAGTCTATTTTTGCTGCGGACTATTCCGGTTTTTGCCTCTGGACAATTTTTGACTTGTCCAGTCCATTGCGGACTAGTCCGGTCATCCCAATTCATTGAAATTTTGCTAAGTACCTGGACTTATCCGAACTTGTTCGGTATTCCAGTAGACTTGTCTGTTTTCCCTCTGACCAAAATCAGACTTGTCCTGTTTTGGCAGACTTGTCTGATTTTCCTCTAACCAAGTTCGGACTTGTCCGATATATTCCAAACTTGTTCGTTTTTGCCTGTCAATCTTCAGACGAGTCCGGCCTTTTGCGGACTTATTCGGTGATCCAACCTCTGAGTTGATCTTTTGTTCCACAACGTGTTTTTGGTTTTTACAGTAAGTGGGCCTAAGGACATCGTGTCTAACTCTTTTTGGAGCCCACGTGGGACCCCACACCAGCCTCCACCCTCCCCAAACTCGAATTCATTGAAACCCTAGCCCTCCACCTCTATATAAACAACCCCAGGCCCTATTTTGACATCTTTTAGCCACCTTTGAACCACACCCAAACCCTAGATCGTGAGTAGCCACCATCAAGGAGGGAGAAGGAGATCCCGAGCTAGAAGGAGAAGAGGAGGAAACCAAAGAGGATCAAGTAATCAAGATCTCCATCAAGTAATCAAGATCTCCACCTTCAACTTTCTCTTTCTCACATGAATTCAACATCGTTTCTCCAAATTCACATCAATCTAGAAAACTCTAGTTCGAGGTTCCTGCAACAGGCGGACTAGTCTGGTCCCAAGCGGACTAGTCCGATTCTGCTGATTGTTTTCTGGTGATTTAAATCTAAATTGACTCAAATCAATTCCAAACCTATCCAAACATGTTAAAATCTATTAGAACTATTTAGTAAACATCATTAACAACTCATTAACTAGTTTTGCTTCACATTTACATTACTCATGCATGTCATGTCATATTGAGTAACATATGTGCACTTATTGATTGTGATTCTTGTCTTGTATGTTTATTGCGCGGTTTAGACGGATTTGTGCTAGAGAGTGCTGCGGAGGACCTCCATTACCAGAACTTTGAAGACTTTGACCCAAATCAAGCTCAAGAGAAAGGCAAGTGTCCTTGAACATATTGATTTTGTTTTTAAAAAAAATGTTTTGTTTGCAAAAATTGCATGCTTGTGTCAATTTGATGGGAATCCTATGAAAGGAAGTTTACTAGCTTTGTTTAACCACCCTTGTCACCTGAAATACAGGGTAGAGGGTCGGGAGGGGCTTTTTACTTGTTTGCTTTGCTTAATTAATTGGGATGGGAAAACAACTATACCAGTTACTTATGCATTAACGAGATTATGGTTAATAAGAACTGGTCAATATGATATGGTAATGGGTGATCTAAGTAAGCATGGTATGTGGATGGATTTGATGTCATGGTGGTTTTGCTTGCTTTAGATCTAAGGACCGGTTAATGCGAGAATAATCCAGGACAACAGTGCCCCACGAGGCCAAGTATGGGTATGGCGTAGATGATTAATTAGGGTATTGCTAGTATTGAGTGAATCATTTGGCGCACCGGAGAAGGGGAGTCGGATTGGGTTTGGATATGGTTGGCGGGACTCCCTAGGATCCGAATGGCACAAAAGGGGGCCCTTGCTTGAGGATGCGCTTAGTTGGAGACATCGCCACCAGTGAAACCTCAGTGGGTCCGTACATGCTAGTAGTCTCTTTCTAATGGCTATTTTGTGTTCTCTTGGCCATACACCAAAGGAAGTGTAGTTGGCATAAGGGAGGTTCTTTAGTCGCTGATGGGAGATGAAGTCACAAACACGTGGGTGAAGTGGTACAAACTCCGCAGAGTATGAAAACTATGATTATAGTTGTGCTCCCGATTAAGAACACTTGGATGACCTACATGATTAGAGGGGTTTTGTTATTGGGATGGTTTGGTACTGGTTATGCGATAGTATTATGGCTTATGGCAATGGCTATGGTCATTGATAATGGAGAAATCTGGTATATGGATGATGGTAATGAAATATGGACTTGTATTATGGTAACTACTTGTTTTATCATGGGTTTACTTCGCATACATAATATATATTGCTTTTCAAATGTTTTAAAGTACTTTACAACACTTAGCCATTATTATATTCATCATTTGAATTAGCTACATGTCATACTTTCACACTTGCTGAGTACGACATGTACTCACCCTTGCAATTCCCCCACCAACAGTTGCAGGTCAGGATTGGGAGTATAACGATTATAATGCGGAGTTCTAGGCCTTGTCTGCCGTCAGCTTTGCATGTGGATTGTTTGGAGCTGCACCATATACCCTTATGCTTAGTTTGCTCAAATTGGTTTATTTATGCTGCATTAGTTCAAACTTGTCATTAATATTAATTAGAGCTTATATTCAAAGTTATTTTGTATTTTGTAATAAAAGTGCTTAATAAATCTTGTTTAGTGGTAATTTTCTGTATATCCTTTTGTGAATGCAATCGTGTATGTGTGTTGAACGTCCTGGGCACACATATGCGTCCACTTGGTTTTTTTTCGGAACCGGGTGTCACAAGCCATATCTTTACCAATTAGGAATTAGGAATTGGCTCCTTCTGCTCCTCCTACTTGGACTATTGACTAGGGGCTCTCCTCCCTACATCCTACACTTCTCTAAACCTATGGAGAATAGTGTATACAACGGATGAATACTCGAGTGGTGTGTGTATGAAGTGATGGTAGGGGGTCCTATTTAGAGGTGGAGTAGGGTCGGTTCTCAGCACTAAAACCAAGCGAATCAGTCACCACTGACTTTTTCAAGTTGGGAGGAGCCAACACGTGGCGATTGACCAAATTTTGCACCAGGACTAGGTCGGCTGACTAGGGGGGTCGGCCGACCTGGTCTCTCCACCATTTCTCGTGTGCTTTCTCAAGGTCACTACAAGGTGGATCTCATCCCTTGATATGGGTGCTACACTGTTGGTTGGCCTCAGATACTTCTGTCTGTGGGCCATTTGATTCATTTGGTGCCACATGTTGTTGCTTGATTTGTTGGGATGGTATTTTAGTGGATTGCCCCCCTCTTTTACCTCATTTACTGCAATAATTCACTGCATGCACTATTTCTCCAAGGACAAGTGGAAGTAGGTTAAATAGAAAGGTGATTTGTGCAAGAAATGACAATTCCATCACATAGTTGAGTTATATTGATGGGTGAAATTGGTATATAACAACCATCAACACTGCCTCAGCACGAAATGCCAGAACACCGGCACAGACGGGTACACTCCGAGAAATATCTCGCAGAAGTGCGAGAACACTACTGCTACCACAAAGAAGTTTGATGACATGTGATGAAGCTGGAGCCCGAAGATCCCAGAAGTGTCACAAGTAAGGAGGAAATGGGTGGAATTAACCTGGAGTACGTGTACGAGGTAAAGAAGACAATCTCTTCCTACTTTAACTCGAGAGGCAGGGAACTGGGGCGGATCAGATCCCGCAGCTTATCGTCCTCCCAGCCAAGCAGCCGTCTAATGGGCGCTACGTCCACCGCGCGAGAAGGAAGCAAGTCCGAGGCCATTCGAGCAGAAGTCAAGAACCATGCAGCTGGGGGGAGATCGAAGTGCTCAAGGAAGAAGACGAAGGCTCAAACGTTGGGGTGTGAGTAAGGGAGGAACCAAATTTGCCCACACCCTGGCCATATTTGAGCACATCATGCGGGAGCATGGGCCGAGAACCTGCTACTCAACCCACATCGTCCATGACAGTGGGGCCAGGTCCCATGTTAGAAAGATTGGGCCAAGTGGGCCCCCACCTGAGAAGGCAACCCGGCATTTCCCATAAAGGTGGAGCAAGAGCAGCAGAAGCGCAGTAGCCACATTGGGAACCATCGCGATAAAGAAGTTGTGGCAAGTAAAGATCCCGTCGCCATGACCCCTCAACCAGAAGGGGACGCGTGGCCACGATGGCAGAGGCGCGCACCACTTCGGCTAACCAAGACGAAATCAAAAGGCAGCACGGGAAAGCAAGGATAGGGCTCCACTCTCGGGCTCATCACCTCCCCCAAGATGGACCCAGGGACCACTGTCGCTACCCGACATACCGAGTATCCTCGCGCACATGCTAAAAACACCTAGGTACCTAACTCTCTGTTGAGGTAGGGTCCGACGGCACCATGTGTTTAGAAGGCTTGGACCCTTCCCTGCCTCAGGTACGGGATCCGGTGCTACCACATGGACCTCAAGACGGGGTTCAGCTCCCCCGAAGAGGTAGGCTCCCAAGCGGTCACGTGTCCAGCAGGACGGGACCCCGCTCCTCCATAGGAGTGAGCTTTGATGCTGCCACGTGGTCTGTGGCAATTGGCCGACCATGTCCTACGGAGGCGGGCTTTGGCTCTACCACATGTCTGCAGTGCCGGATCCCCGACTAAGCTTAGGGGGAGGTTCCGGGGCTGCCATGTGGCCCACAGTACGGGACCCGGCCTCCCCCGCGGGGGCTAGCTCCCATGCTGCCATGTGTCCTACAACTTGCCCTGGACGTTGGGTTGCGGGAGTTAAGGGGCGGTGCACCTTGTCTAAATCGGGCACTGAAGACACGTGCCTTCACCAGGCGCATGACGCGGTGCACGCCTACTGGCAGGTACCGCTATGCCCAATCACATCACAGTGAAGACGCCGCAGGCCTACCCTGCTCCGCCAAGTGGGTAGCTTACGGCGATAGGACAGCTGGACGTGACATCTCCTGCCATCATCAATGGCTGCATGGGCCACTGGTGTCTGAGGCAGCAATACGACAGGTCTTCAAGCAAAGGTCAGAGGAAGCTTATGCGAGAAGCCTTACATCTTAAGGATAAGATCGCCCCAGGGCCACCTGTTGTACCCCAGAACCCACTTGTAAGGCGTTTGACCTTATCTATAAAAGGATCAGACTGCCACTGTTACACGGGACTTGAACTCATACACACTCAACACACACATTCAAACCCAGGAGAGCGCACTCTCCAGCAATACAACTCACACCGTGGAGGAGGGTATTACGCTTCAATGGCCCAAACCATGTAAAACCACCGTTTCACTATCTCTCATATGCGCAACCTCACATGACTAAGCCATGCCGATCAAGAACCTCCGCGGGCTGCTTGCATAGAAGGTCCGGGGAAAGTGTCACAAGAACACTTCAACAATTACATATCAACATTAACATAATTCACAATTCATTAACATAATTCACAATTCATTGTATATCAACAATTCATTAACATAATTCACCGCGGTGGAGGGCGGTGGGGAGGCATGGGACGGTGGCGGGCGGTTGGAACGGTGGAGGTTGGTGGGGAGGCTTTGGGGGCGGTGGGAAGGCGGTGGGGGGCAATTGGGAGGCAGCGGTGCTAGTTGTAGGGAGGCAGTAGGGGTGGTGGAGGGCAGTGGTGGTGATGGGGCGATGGACGGCGGTGGAGAGGTGGTGGGGGCAGAGGGGAGGCCGTGGAGGGCGGTGGGGGCGGTGGAGGACGGTGGGGATGGGGTAGTGCACGATGGAGGGCGATGGGGAGGTGCACGCACGGTGGGGGCGGTGGGGTAGGGGCGGCGCATGGTGGGCGACGGCATACCTCTTCATGATGGCAGCAACGGATTAAGGTGGGGCGACGGCATGGCACAAGATGGCGATAGCGGGCCGACGACATGGCACGGCATGTGCGACGGCACGGCATAGTAGGGGCGACAACTCGGTGCAACAGTGGTGATGGCGCATCGCGGTGAGCGGTGGAGGCATGGCGGCAGCGAAAGTGCAGAGGCGCATGAGCGAAATGAGGTGGAATGTGTGTCAGGACAGGTAATATCCAATTATGAACGAAGGTTTAGGTTTAGCATCATTTATAATTCCCTTATTGACAACAGCTAGGTCCACCATTGCATATTATGGCTCGGGTGGGTCGGGCATTCGGTCCATGTTGATTACGACCATTTAAAAATGTTAGTAAACCGTCATTCTTTAAACTCCGAGACCTAGTTTTCGACGGACCTAGGGTTAGCTTTGCCAATAATGGACTTATTGTCGACGGCTGGGTTTGGCCGTCGAAACTTATTTTAAAAGCGATGGTACTGTCCCCAATAATTTGTTCCATTGTTTTTTCCTTGTGTTTCCTATATTGTTCAAAGAGACCATCAACCACGGGCTTCAGTTGCACTCCTCGTCCATAAACACACACATCGTGTACTCCGATGCTAACTGGGTCGTCTGCTCGGATACTCGAAGATGCACCTCTAGCTGCTGCATCTATCCGGGGGATACTCTTGTTTCATGGTCGTCGAAGCGGCAAATGACGGTGTCTCAGTCTTCTGCGGCTGTTGTGAATACAATAGCAGAGTATTCGCAAAAGCAGAGTTTTGCTGGCTGCGCCAGCTGTTGCACGAGCTCCATTTAGACATCTCGAAGGCCACTATCATGTATTGCGACAATGTTTCAGCAGTCTACCTCAGCTAGAACCCTGTTCATCACCGCTGCACCAAGCACGTTGAACTCGACATTGTTGTTCAAGAGAAGGTGCTTGGTGAGCTCCGTGTCCTGCACATTCCCACGAAGATGCAATTCATCGACATCATGACGAAAGGGTTGCCTACATCATTGTTTCTATACTTTAGGAAAAACTTTTGCATTACTTGTCATAGGGCATAAACTGAGAGAGGAGAGTCGGATGGTAGTTTTCTGATCGCATCCAGGCGATGCGTCTCTTGCGCTTTGACTGCGTATCGCATGTGGGTCGTGCTGCATGGTGCCTGACGCGCATGCATGGTACACATAGCGCGAGCTCCATTGCCGCTCGGCAGAATTACGTCCAACATTCCACCTATATGTATCTTTTCCATGGATGAATTTAGGCGATGATTGATCTTCTACATCGTCTACCTCTTGTCTAGTCTCGGCTTGGACACTACAATTTATTAGTTACGTCCAAGATGCTCAAACTGATATTGAGCCATATATAGGAGTGCGCGGTCGCACCTGCCTCTAGTCGTGGCCGTAAAAGCGCACATTTAGAAAATAGCAAAAATGCAAAAATACGAATTTGAAATGTTTTAGGTTAAATTATAAAGTAAAACTCAAAAGATTTATGACAATTAATAAATGATTCTTATAATATGATCTTTTAAAAACTTTATAAATAGTTTGGAGAATAATTAGGGTATGACGGAAATCAAATACACAAGTACAAAGATAATGAATTCCCAAGAATGTCAATTCGAAATTCAAGGTCAAGTTTTAAATTTAAGCATTGCTTCAAAAGCCCAATGCCAAGCGAAAGGAAAAAGTCCTAATTGTAAATCAAATATATTTAAATATAAGATTTGAATTGCCAATTGATAATCAATTAGGTGTACCCATGCAGTAATTTAGGGATCCATTGAAAGCTTTTGGTTTGAATATTTCAAATCAATGCTTAAAACTTGAATTTCAATTCCAATTCAAATGGCAACTTCAATATGGACAAAAACAAGATCTTTTTTTCACGTCATTATTATTATCATGGTTGATTTAAGGACATGTCAAAGGTTTTACAGATTATAGGAACAATGCAAAACAATTAAGTAAAGATGAAAGTCAAATTTGAATTCAAAATGCAAATCAAATAATTGAGTCAAATTTGAATTCAAATTTGCTATAAATCCAAATTTGATTTCATAATTTGAGTGCTCATATTTTATATAGATCCTCTGTATATTTTAGTAATTGTTGAGCATATTAGCTAATCAAATGGGGAGGAAGAGAGGGGATAATAGATGGTGGGACCCACCTGGCAGAGGCTGACCCAACTGCTGACTTCTCTGTTGCACCTGAGGAAACCACCACAATGGACTGCATGTCCACCGCAACACTTGATGAGGACATCACAATAGTGGATACACATGTTGAACTACAAGGACCAATCACGAGAGCACGAGTGCGGCTACTAAATCAACAGGTGAACTCTTTCCTAAATCCCTTCCCATGTGAATTTGAGAATGGATTGCTATGTAATGATTTAATTGTTATTAGGAACCATGGAGGAGATCAACAAGTGAAGAGAGAATGCCTTGGGAATTTGGAGAACCATCTGGGACGTCCAGAAGTTGATGGAACAAGTTTACAACTCGAACTCGAGTTCAACTCAGAGTCCAGAAGCAGTCCACCTTAAAACGGACGCCCAGGATGCATACAGACTCTGTTTTTCATATGCACGGAAAGATGAGAAGATAAACTTTCCTATGGATCTGGTCCCACATAAAAATTCCTCGGTAGTCATTAGAAATCCTCGAATCAAGTTGAGTCTAAATTTCCGTCTGGTGCTGCGCCACCGTATTGGGCCATTGGGCCTTGTATCAAGTATACATTCCTTATTTTCGTGTCTTAGGGTTAGGTCACGACTCCAACACCCTTTGGACGTCCTTCCACCTATAGATACTTCATAGTAGCCATCATGAACAATTGTGTTTTGCTTAGATGAATAATATCTCCATTCTACAGTTTGTAAAACCACAACTTCACGATTTCAGATTGTGTCTTCTACGTTCTTGCTTGTGTTCTCGGTTGCACTTGCATGGATTAACCTTCTTGGCAAGGTCAATCTTGTGCAGCACGGTTGATAACCAACGGGTCGGTGATGTAGTGATTGTGCACTCGAGATCCTAGGATCATCAACGTCGAGATCTCCATCAATCGACTTATCCATTACCTTTGTGAAGATCAGTCCTGAAGCTCCTTATCAATTGATATCAGATTTTATGGTTGCCCATTAGGTAATTCATCTATCAATTACATTAGTTTTGTTTTTCATACCTATAGTCCACAAAAAAAGCCACAAAAAAACTTGCAGTTTAGTAGATCTGTTCATTACATTATGCAATCCTCATTGAGCCTTTGCAACTATTGTTTTCAATTTCGTTTTGTTGCGTTTGTGTCCGTGGTTGAGTCATATTTCTGGTTTAGAAAGTGTTTTTGGCTTTAGTTTAAGTTTTGCATTGTGTTGATTCATCCTTTGGAATCACGTTATCGCGTCTATATTAGATTCATCTCTGTCCAGTTCAGTATTTTCATCATATCTCACTCATACAAACTCTGATTTTGGTGTTCTTGTATTTTTTGGAAAGCTAAGATTTTCTATATAACTTTTTTATTCATCAGTTTCCCAGAAAATAGAGTTATCAAGGTCAAAATTGTATTAGATCGGAATCTGTTATTGACCTACAAATTTTGAATAGTCTGTATTTTGGGGGCAATATCTTTTATTGTTCTGATCCAAAATAGGTCTTTCATATACTGCAATTAAGGAGGAGAGATAGATCTATAGTCTCGCTGTTCAAAGTTTTTAGATTTGGGGCCTCTAAAGGTGCTAAATTTTCCTTAGAAGATTGAGCAGAAAATCTGTAACAGACCTACGAGAGATCTTTGATTGTTTTGCATTGTTTTCTTCTTTTGCAGGACATTCTAAAAAACGAAGAACACAAAAGAAAAAGGCAAGTGCAAAAAAATACAAAAGCCGCACAGAAAAAAAAGAAAAGAAAAACAAAGAAAAATAAAAACGGAAGTGCTTGCATCCTTGTGTCCTATAATTTTGTTTCCTGTCTTGCTAGCTTGAACTACTAGGAACACATTTAGGCCAGCAACTTTGACAAGTACTTTGGACACTTATTCAACTTTACTATCTGATTGTATCGTTGATAATCCTTGCTACATATAAAGTGCCATCCAAGGTCCACTTCCTCTTGAGAAGGACAAATTACCTCTGCAATCACCACACGCTTCATTGGTTTTTCACTCCAGCCACCGTTTGCCACCTGTAGTGTTGGTAAGAACAGTTGCAAGAGCGTGGTAAGACACTTGACAGTGTGTGATTCTACTTCCACTTTGCCATTATCCTTTTTAGTTGATAGGGATAACATCTTACTGTTGTATTTTTTTGTACTACTAACAATGGCAGGAAATAATGGTGATGGAATTTCAAATGCTGAGTTGTGTAACATGATGAACGATATGGCAGAAGTGTTTACAAAAAACACTGCGTCAACAGCAGAGTCATTGGTGCACTTGACCAGCCAACTTGATGGTAATCTTGAGGCTCGACTACCTCTCGCTGGACATGAAGACGATGCTTGTGATGATATGGACGATCATAATCATCAACAACGACTTCCGCTCTATCGTTGAGGTATGGGAGGTAATAATCACCATAACAATTATAACCATCCCCTTGATGACCCTTTCGCTAAGGTAAAATTTACTATACCCTACTTTTCTAGTGCTCATGATGCAGAGGCTTATCTTTATTGGGATATGAAAGTAGAGCAAAAATTTAATGCCCGTCTTGTTTCTAAACAACATAGAGTTTGAGTTTAAGGATTTTGCTATCATATGGTGGAATGAACTTGTTAAAAGTAGAACTGATCCTCCAACATGGGATAGATTAAAGGAAGCTATGCGTGTTCATTTTGTGCCTCCTTCTTTTCAGCGAGACCTTCGAAAAAAATTACAGCGTTTAGATCAAGGTAACATGTCTGTCGAAAAATACTATCAAGAGCTACAAAAGGGTATGTTGCGCTGTGGGGTAGTAGAGGACATGGATGATAAAATAGCTCGCTTTTATGGGGGGTTGAGAGCGAAATTCAGGACATTGCTGATTACAAGGAATATGATATTGTTAACAGATTATTTCAGCTTGCTATGTTGGCAGAAAAAGAATTGTAGGGCTGCCAACAGCAGCAACAACGCATGAGTACCACCTTCACGCCGCGTTCGACGTCTACACCATCCAAAACAGCCCCATCTTCGAATTTCCGTGCAGCCACTACACCATCCAATGGCAGCCAAAGAACTACACCTGCTGCTCCACCTTCGCGCGTGCGGGAGGGCAGCAAGTCAAATCATTCCAGCCTTCATCTTCCACTCCTATGAGTCATACTTCTCACATTAAGTGTCACCACTGCCAAGGACTCGGTCACAAGATGAGAGATTGCCCGAGAAAACGAGCATACATAGCACGCGATGATAGCGGATATTGATAGTACTTCAGATCTTGAAGATGAATATTCTCTTGCTACTAACATTGCAGGTCATACAAATGACGAACAATCCAATGGAGAGGTATTTGGTACAGCAGCGACGGAGAAATTTAGGAGCATCATTGTGCAGTGTGCCTTGAGCACCAAATTGGAGGCCGACGACAAGATACAACGACACAACCTGTTTCACATGTTTCTCATCGTCAACGACTACCGTGTACACGCACTGTAATTGATGGAGGCAGCTGCAATAACTTGGTGAACACAGACGTAGTATAGAAACTTTGTTTGACAACAAGAGCACACCCTCGTCCATACCACATTCAATGGTTCAACAACAGCGGTAAGGTACGTATAACACAAACAGCAAGAATAAAATTTTCAATTGGTTCTTACAATGATTTTGCTGATTTTGATGTTCTGCCTATGGATGCATGTTCTCTTTTGCTGGGTCGTCCTTGGGAATTTGATACGGATGCTATTCATCATGGTAGACCTAAGAAATACACTCTCATGCATAAAGGAAAGAAAATCACTTTGCTTCCTATGACTCCTGCTGAAATTGTACATTTTTGAGAAGAGTAAAATTTGTGATGATAAAGCAACAAAACTAGAATCTGAAAAACAGCAGGTCATTAAGTTAAAATCACCTTCATTGCTAGCACCAAAATATGACCTCGCTGAATTTTTTGATGCAAAGGGGATGTGCTATGCTTTTAGTATGCAAAGAAGCCCTATTTTCACTTTATGAATTTTCTATTGCATTGCCGCTACTGTGGTAACCTTTTGCCGGAGTTTAAGGATGTGTTTCCCTCCGAGATACCCCCTGGTTTACTACCTGTCGGTACCCAGTGTACCGGGTACCCCATGATACCGCAAGAAGAGCAAGAGAGTTCCACCTATCAGAATTGAAGGTTCCCTTAAGCCCCACATATCACACGGCACTGGACCCGCCTCCCTCATATGGGTAGCTCCAAGACTGCCACGTGTAATATAAGACCAAAGCTGAACTCCCAACAGAGGGAAGCTCCCGAGTTGACATGTGGATAATAACCCTGGACCTAACCCCCAGTAGAGGGAAGCTCCAGTGCCGCCATGTGTATAACATCTCCGGACCCGTCTCACCGCGAAGGGAAGCTCCGGAGCTGCCACGTGTGGATCCTCCAGACCATACACCAATGAGAATATTGGCGGATCTCCAACAACACGGGCATTCAAGGGACAGTAAAAGCGACAGTTACAAGATCTGATTATGTGTCATTAATGCTATATTAATGACACACGATCAGTGAGCTGTTAATAGGGGTAACGCTGCCATTAAGGCACATTATCGCACTGTTAATCACTCTTAATACTTGTATACCATGTATTAGGCTCTTAATACGCCAGGGCCACATGTCAGGTGAGGCAAATGTTGTAACAGTCAGTCCTTAGACTATAAAAGGACTGCGCCGCACAGTATAGGGACAGCTGATCCAAGCTCAGATGCACACAAGCTATACTGAAACACTCAATACAAAACACACACCCCATTGAGTAGGGTACTACGCTTAGGCAGCCCAAACCACGTAAATCTCACGTGTCATCATCTTGTTCTTGATTTCTGCGCACCCAAACCGATGCGAGAACCTCCGCGTGCTACGTTTAGTAGTACTGGGGGAAGTGTCGTTCATATGCTTCGACATTTGGCGCACCAGGTGGGGGCACCTGAGATCGCAAGATGGTGAACTCTACCGCATGATCTTCCAGTGACAACCATGCTGAACAGCCTGCTGGAGGCAATCCTTCCAACGTGCAGTAGCTAGCAGGCACCGTTGTCCCGGCGGGCATCATGCCGCCAACGCCACCATCTTTTCCGGCAAATAATGTTGGGCAATAAGATGGGGCATTTGTGTCGAACAACTCATCGACGAACAACAATCCTGAGAACACGCTCAATGCCACGCGTACTCTTCTACAATGCCCGCAGCCTTCAGGAGCACCCCAGGGTGCGATGGAGCAGTGGAGAGTTGATGTTGAGCATCTGGTTGCAGCTGTAGCCTATGGTATCAGCACTCAAGGTCCTCCCCCGTCGTGGCAGGCACTATGACAACGACGGATCTTGTCGGGAAGACTTGGTCCACAAGCTTCGCAGCACAGGAGACATGATGGGTCCCAGTAGGTGACTTCGCTGCCATCCGGGGCATGACGCACCCATACCATCACCAGGCTTTCAACTCATGACTTGTGGTTGGAGCTTGATCGCCATTACTGGTAGCAGGACGGCCACGTCCATATCAAGCATCCTCACGAAAGACGAGAGGCTCGGGACAGGTCCAAGAACCTCTCTGCACAAAATTGGACAAGTCCGATATCCACCGGACTAGTCCGATATCTCTCTGACTGGAATCGGACTAGTCCTCCCCAGTCCAAGTCACACAAAATCGGACAAGTCCGACCTCAACCGGACTAGTCGGATACTCTCTCTGGTCCAAATCGGACAATTCCAATATTTGCGCGGACTAGTCCAAAAAACCCTCTCAACTAAATCAGACAGGTCCTCCAAGTGCGGACTTGTCACCCAATACACTTAAGGTTTCACTATCCGGACAAGTTCGATGTCTATCGGACTAGTCCGAAGATTTCCAGAAGCGAAATCGGACAAGTCCGTTCCTAGCCGGACTAGTCCGATATTTTGGGACACTTGGGGTTTGCTACACAGAGCACACCAGACTAGTCTGGTGACCACCATGGACTAGTCCGATCTTTCTGAACCCTAACAATCACTTTTAGAAACCCATATAAATAGAGGTGTACGACCATATTTCACATACACTCGGACCCTAGCATCGTCACACTTCCCAAGAGCCTCAAAAACCACATTTCTCCACGAAATTAAGTGCAACAAAGATCAATCCTTTGAGGATTCACTCTAGTTCATTGTAGAGACACGTTCAACACAACATTGAGCTCTTGGTTTGATTCTCTAACACACTCCTGTGATTTCATTGTAATCTTTTGAGTGTGCTATTGGTGGTATTTCATTTTGTAATCCAAGGGAGCTCTCAACGTGTGAGAAGGCCCCTTTGAATTCGGTTATTCAACCCTTTTTGATAAGTGGGAGAGGATTGGCCTTCGTGGCGATCCGAAGAGGGTAGGGTTGAAGAAGACCAGGTCCTTTTGTGGACTCCTCAACGTGGATGTGGGTTTCCTCTGTGGGAACCGAACAACGGGATAAATCCTTGTTTCTTGTTTTTGTGTTCATTGTTCTTATTCTTCACTATAATCTAGAGTTTCAATAATCATTACTTACTTCACGTTGAATCATTAAACATAAGATTGAATTGTGATATAACCTGGTGCATAATCTTGAAAACCTTCATTTGATTGTATATTTCCGCTGCATACATAGAAGAATAAATTTAATCGATCGAACTAAACAACCTAGTCCGTAAACACCGGACTAGTCCGCACTTTACCGGACTAGTCCGATATCTCTGGTTTCAAACTGGTTGTTAAGTGTTGCAGGTTCCGACAATTATCAAAAAGGCCTATTCACCCCCCCTCTAGGCCAAATTCAATTGGTATCAGAGCTTGGTTCTTCAAGAACGAGACTAATCGCTCGAAGAAGATAATGTCAGACATGAAGGACACCCACAATAGCAACAACCAAGAAAAAGTTGATGATGAAAAGGACCTCAAGGTGGAGAAGATCCTCGAAGCCATTCAAGACTTCGAGGACGACGATGAGGAGACACTCAAACTAAAAGCGCTCCTAAGAAAGAAGACACTTTCAAAAGGGAAGGTGAAGATTGAAGAAAAGAAGAAGGGGAGTAGTCACACAGACTACTCCCGATATCCTTTTAACTATGATCATCTCAATTCAAATAAAAATCATTATTTAAATTTCCCACTTGGAATAGCCCCACACTTCGATGGAAGTGATTACTCAATGTGGAGGCAAAATATGAAAATGCATCTAATTTCTCTCAATCCAAGTTTGTGGCATATTGTGTGCACAGGGATAGATATCCCGGACGACACGAAGAGCTCACCCCCAGCCAAGAGCAGGCAATTTACCGAAATGCTCAAGCCGCGGCCGTAATTACCTCTTCACTTAGTCGGGACGAGTTCACCAAGGTGGATGGACTCGAAATTGCTAAGGAGATCTGGGACACACTACAAACTGCACATGAAGGTGACCGACATGTGCATGAAGCAAAAATCTAAATGATTGAAGGCGAGTTAGGAAGATTTGCTATTGAAGAAGACGAGTCACCCAAAGACATATACAATCGATTAAAGACACTCATCAACAAGGTCAGATCATACAGAAGTAAGAAGTGGAATGACCACGAGGTGGTAAAGCTCATCCTTAGAGCGTTTATGCCTCGCAACGTCACACTATACTCCATGATCAGAGAAAGCCCCAGATACAAAAGGATGACTCCGGATGAACTGCTTGGAAAGATCATCAACTTCGAGATGATGGAAAAACAAGCAAAACATGTCAAGGAGGTTGCCGGCCTCATCTCGGCAAAGAAGAAAGGGGTTGCTTTGAAGTCCACCTTCAAGCCCCTATCCAAAGAAGCTAGAGAAGCACAACTAGAGGAAAATAGTGACGACGAGAGCAGTGAATTAGATGAAGAAGACATGATATTGTTCATGAAGAAATTCAAGAGAATAATGAAAAAGAGACAAGATACAAAGTCAAGCGAAGGAAAGTACAAGGAAAGAACGAAGCCAAAGTCGAGGAGGGCATGCTATAATTGTGGTGAGTATAACCACTTTATAGTTGATTGCCCATATGAGGAGAACAAGAAGAAGACCAAAGAAGCCATGCCTCAACCCAAGAAATTCTTCAAGAAGAAGAAACAAGCCGAACAAGCGCACATTGGGAAAGAGTGAGACTCAAATGATGAGTCTTCATCGTCTGAAGAAGAACAGATGGCTAGCATAGCCATCGAGAAGACATCCAAGAAGTCTACCGTTTTCCCTACACTTGGCGCATGGAAGGGAGATGGCACTTGCCTTATGGCAAAGGAAGGTAAACGCAAGGTAACCATTAAACCCCCCTCTGTGCATTCCTATTCTAGCGATGATGAACTCAATAGTGATAATGAGGACATGCTTATTGGACTAGATAGGAAAACAGCCACAAAAATGAAATTTGTGCTTGATCAAGTTGTTGAGAAGGAGAGGTTAATACATCGTCAAGAGGACATGATCATCTCCCAAAAGGGGGAATATGTCGAACCTGACAAGCTTCTAGAACTTGAAAAGGAACAAAGCAAATCACTAGAGCTTGAGTTAGCTTTGAGCAAGGAAACTTGCTTGGAGTAACCGACTCAAATGCCACAATCAAGGACCAACTTGCTGAACTGATCAAGGTTAACAAGATCCTTGAAGTGCAAGTTGAGTCACTCAAGCTAAGTGAACCTTCCTCCTCTTCGAGCTCACCTTCTCAATCCACTAAAACTGATTTTGCTCATGCTTGCACATGTAAGAAAGGTGACACCAGTTTGAAGGATAAGCCAACCTCTACAAAGGATAAACATCCTGCCCAAAGTGGCATATTTGACAAGGAGAAGATCAAATATGCACGTAGTGCATACTTGGTCAGAAGACCTCCAAATGTCAAATACGGCATTGGTTATTCCTATGGTGAAAAGCAACATGCTAGAAGCCATAAGAGTAACAAGGAGAGGATTACCTTTGTAAAAGGAAGGCCCTCTCAAATTGGAAAGTCAAAGATTAAGACAATAACTACACATGAACACTGGACTAGTCCGGTCATTGTCCGGACATGTCCGGTCCTCCGGACATGTCCGGCCCCCCAGACTAGTCCTGTACATAGACAACAACAATTATTGTTTAAAACTTTTGATGCCTCCTATGTGTTAATGAGAAATAATTTTGGCAAGGTTTATGCTCATTATGTTGGGCCACGCCATGGGAACACCAAGTCTCATGTGTGGGTGCCCAAATGTATTGTAACTAACCTCCAAGGACCCAAGCAAGCTTGGGTACCTAAAACCAAAGCATGATTTGTTTTTGCAGGCCTATTCCTCCGGTGGATCTAAATGGGTGCTAGACAATGGCTGCACCAACCATATGACCGGGGAAAGAAGAATGTTCATGGAATATGAAGAGAATGAGGACCCAAACGAGGGCATCGACATTGGAGATAATAGTCAAGGAAAGGTGCTTGGTACCGGTAAAATTGCAATATCCTCTAAACACACACTTTCTCATGTTTTACATGTTGAATACTTAGATTATAACCTGCTGTCCATATCTCAATTATGAGACAAAGGTTATAATTGCTTGTTCACTAACGAGGGTGTGACCGTTTCTAGGAGTGATGGTTCCGTTGCATTCAAGGGTATGTTAAAGGGAAAGCTTTATCTTGTTGACTTCAACAAGGATAAAGCTGAACTTGACACGTGCTTGATTGCAAAGACCAACATGGGTTGGGTGTGGCATAGATGGCTAGCACATGTTGGTATGAGGCTCTTTCAAAAACTCCTCAAAGGCGATCCCATCCGAGGATTAAAGGATGTTGTATTTGAGAAAGACAGGCCTTGTAGCGCGTGCCAAGCCGGGAAGCAAGTTGGAGCAACTCACCCCGCCAAAAACGTCATGACTACAACGATACCACTCGAGCTACTACATATGGACTTATTTGGTCCAATTGCCTACATAAGCATCGGCGGTAACAAATATGGCTTAGTTGTCGTTGATGATTTTTCTCGCTTCACTTGGGTTTTCTTTTTGCATTTTAAGTCAGAAACACAAGGAATACTCAAGAAGTTCTTCAAGCGAGCTCAAAACGAATTCTCAATGACAATCAAGAATATTCGAAGTGACAACAGAATGGAGTTCAAGAACACACAAGTGGAGGAGTATCTTGATGAAGAAGGCATAAAGCACAAATTTTCAGCGCCGTACTCCCCACAACAAAACAAAGTTGCCAAAAGAAAGAACTGAACAGTCATAGAAATGGCAAGAACAATGCTCGATGAGTACAAGACCTCGGATCGATTTTGTGCAGAAGCAATTAACACCGCTTGCCACGCTGTAAATCGACTTTATCTTCATCGACTACTCAAGAAAACATCCTATGAGCTACTCACCAGTAACAAACCAAATATTTCATATTTTCGAGTTTTCGGTTCTCCATGTTATATCTTGAACAAGAAGCCTAGGACTTCAAAGTTTGCTTCGAAGTCCGATGAAGGTTTCTTGCTTGGTTATGATTCAAACACTTACGCCTATTGTGTTTTCAACAAGACCTCTGCACTTGTTGAAGTAGCACGTGACGTAGTGTTCGATGAGACTAATGGCTCCCAAAAGGAGCAAGTTGATCCATGTGAACTAGGTAAAGAAGAAGCTCCTTGTCAACCATTGAAACGAACGGCTCTAGGTGAAGTTCGACCACAAGAGCCACCTCCACACGTACATGAGGGAGATGAACCACAAGAGGATACCAATAAGCAAGGGGGAGCTTCAACACAAGATCAACCACATGAATACGAAGATAATCAACAAGTCAACGAAGGCAATCACTTAGGGGGAGAAGCAGATGATCATGAAGATACAACTCCTCAAGTGCCACACCCAAGAGTCCACAAATGCGTCCAAATGGATCACCCAATCGACAATCTCATCGGTGACATCCAAAAGGGAGTAACCACTAGATCTCGCATAGCTAACTTTTGTGAGCACTATTTGTTTGTATCCTTTTTGGAACCACACGGGGTTGAGGATGCATTGAAAGATCCGGACTGGGTGGTGGCAATGCAAGAATAATTGAACAACTTCAAGCGGAACAAAGTGTGAGAACTTGTGACAAGACCCAATGCAAACATCGTCGGCACCAAATGGGTCTTCCGCAACAAACAAGACGAACACGGGGTGGTGACAAGGAACAAGGCACGACTTGTGTCCAAAGGGTATTCACAAGTCGAAGGTTTGGATTTCGATGAGACCTTTGCTCCAGTAGCTAGGCTTGAATCTATTAGAATATTACTTGCATATGCTACTCACCATGATTTCAAGTTGTGTCAAATGGATGTGAAAAGCGCCTTCGTGAACGGACCAATCAAGGAAGAGGTGTACGTGGAGCAACCTCCCCGGTTTGAAGATGAAGAGTTCCCTGACCACGTATTTAAATTGCGTAAGGCTCTCTACGGCCTCAAACAAGCACCTAGAGCTTGGTATGAGTGTCTTAGAGATTTCTTAACTGAAATGGCTTTAAGATTGGCAAAGTATATTATACACTATTTACAAAGAATTTTGATAATGATCTTTTTATTTGTCAAATTTATGTTGACGATATAATCTTTGGGTCAACTAATCAATCCTTTTGTGAGGAATTTAGTAAAATCATGACAGACAGGTTTGAAATGTCAATGATGGGAGAATTAAAGTACTTCATGGGATTCCAAGTGCGGCAATAAAAGGAAGGGACGTTCATAAGCCAAACCAAGTACACGCAGGACATACTTAAGAAGTTTGGCATGGACAGGGCGAAGCCCATAAAAACCCCCATGGCAACGAATGGCCACTTGTATCTCAATGAAGATGGACCTAGCGTCGACCAAAAGGTATATCGCTTCATAATTGGATCTCTACTCTATTTATGCGCATCTAGGCCAGATATTATGTTGAGTGTATGTTTGTGTGCAAGATTTCAAGCCAATCCTAAGGAATGTCACCTGACAGCCGTAAAAAGGATCTTGAGATATTTGATTCATACACCCAACCTTGGTCTTTGGTACCCAAAAGGCTCAAAATTCAATCTCATAGGTTACTCCGATGCAGATTATGTCGGGTGCATAGTAGATAGAAAAAGCACCTCCGGTACATGCCAATTACTAGGGAGATCCTTAGTTTCTTGGTCCTCCAAGAAACAAAATTCCATTGCCTTATCCACAGTCGAAGCGTTGCAGCCGGGAGTTGTTGTGCACAACTCCTTTGGATGCGACAAACTCTAAGGGACTATGGTTACAATATGAACCATATTCCACTCCTTTGTGACAATGAAATTTCCATCAAAGTTGCCCACAACCCAGTTGAGCACTCCAGAACTAAACACATAGATATAAGACACCACTTTTTGAGAGATCATGCCATGAAAGGAGACATAGCTATTTCACATGTCAACACTCAAAAGCAATTGGCCGACATATTCACCAAGCCACTTGATGAAAAGCGTTTTTGTGAACTCCGAAATGAACCAAATATCCTTGATGCTCGGAGTGTGGCTTGAAATGTTGCATACATGTATGAATTCTTCAAATATGTTGATTGGATTGTGAAAATCATCTCTCTCAATTTTCTCCAAAAAAACTATGTCAATTACTAAATCTTGATGAATTATGATCATTGCTTGATTGTTGTATGCTTACTGGTCATATTCATCAAGATTATTTGAGTTGATTTGCCTCTCTATTCTCTAAATATGTACCTTCAAATATATATGAATGCGCTAAGCAATTCTCACCTGGTGACCACGGACTAGTCTTTGGTTACAAGGACTAGTCCGACCGTGCAGACTGGTCCGCAGAGTGCCGGTTAGGCCGGACTAGTCCGGCATACAACGGACCAGTCCGATATAGTCCTCTGGAAAAGTTCGGACCCGGTGTTCTCCAGACCTGTCCGATTTTTCGTGTCCATAACCCTAGCCGCCGCCAAACCCTTATTCATTCACCTCCACTCTTGCCTCACGTGTTCTCTCTCTTCCACTCGAGCTCCCAAGGCGATTTTGCGTCCCCTCCACCAAAAAGCTCCGCATTTGGGTGGAGATCAAGTATCCTTGCTCGAAGATTGAAGTTCACGGACAAGTCTGGACTTCAACACCCTTCTCTTTGAGCACCAATCGAATTCTTCGGTAATTTTCACTCAAACCCTAGAACTTCCAAATTTCTTCATTGTTGATCGAATAGCCTAGCATTCCTCGCTATGTAGATGCTCTCTTGATGTATTATGTTTATGCTAAGGTTGTTGTGCATTAGGAATCACCATTTGTATAGATTCCTATGTTTTTGAGTTTGAATACCGGACTAGTCCGGTCCATGCACGAACAAGTCCGATATCCCTGGACTAGTCCGTGCCTGTACACCGGACAAGTCTGATTTATCTGAACTCAAAACCTAACTTCTCAAGTCCTCAATGCAATTCCATGCTATCCTTCCATACCTATGCCTTGTATCATTCATTCACAATCATGCCACTCATTCTCAGGTCATGTCGAGCTCGGGCAATGATGTCTCCGACTTTGAGGCCGAGATGGACCACGAGGTGGCACCTCGGACCTCGACGGGTCTTGGCAAGAAGCGCCAAGAAAGACCCTCCGAGCCAGCTCCATCCCCTCCTGAGGCTCGGAGGAAGGTGTTGGCAATGAAGCCAGTCTCCAAGGCAGCTGCATCATCAAGTGGCCCTCGCGAAGCAAAGGGCAAGGGCAAAGGGATTGCTACGGGTCCAGTTGGCCCGTTGAAACTGCATGCTCCGAGGGAAGGGGTCCGTGACCCCACTGAATAGAAGTTCAACGGGAAGGGCAGTGATTCGGTGGCAAAATTCAGAAGCATCGATTGGTATGGCCGACCGAAGCAAGCTGTTGATGGAAGATTCTGGTGCAACTTCCATGCTGATTTCTACAAATCGGTGTATCTCCCAATGAAGACACCAGCTGTGCGCAGTCAGTGGATTGACTGGGCACATTTTGAGAAGAAGGGCTGCTCACCATTTACTAAGGTAGTGGAAGCCATTGAGAGGCATGGCCTGAAGGATCTTTTCTCCTTCAGGAATAACTGGAATGATGAAGTGATTGCGCAGTTCTTTGCAACCTGTCACTTCTCTAGTGAAGCTGAGGAGTGTCACTTGGATGACTCATGGATCCAAGTACAGTATTACTCAAGACGATTTTGCTAGCCTGCTTCACCTTGACACCTCAAGATCTGACTGCTTGATCATACACAACATAGGTGTCACTGAGAAGGATAGGATGAAGTTCCTATATGAGCCAAACTCAAACTTCAACCCTCCCACCACCAAAAACATGAAGCCATTCTTTGTGGTGCTGAAAAGAGTTTTGAGGAAGACGATTGCTCCCAAGGATGGAGATGCTGGGAGTGTGCAAGGATACCTCCGGACTCTGATGAGGGTCATATGCAAGGACCGCCAGTTTGATGTGGCGGACTACATTTGGAATGACATGGTGAACATATCTTGCACTCCCAACAGGTCATGTGGATATGCTCCTTACCTAATGTTTGTGATTGAGAAAGTCACTGGGATTGAGTTTGTGAAAGATGTGGAGCATCTCCCCTTGAGGCCTCAGATGCCTCAAAAGCCGAGTGTGCAAGCTACTCCCTCCCTGGCCTCTAGTCCCGAGGCACCAGCAAGAACAAGAGAAGATGTCAGGGATGCCCCTGCTACTAGGGCAGCCCCTCAAAAAGGTTCAGCCAGTGGAATCCTCAAGTATCCGACTGCAATCTTTGCCTCCTGCAAAAAGGCCGAAGTGAAGGCCCATAAGCTCAACAAGAAAAGAATGGAGGACATGAAGTATATCAAGGAAAATGTGAAGCAAATTTGACAGAAACTAGAGATTGAGCTAATTGGGTCTCTAGTAATCTCTGAAGACTCAGATTCTGACTTCACCGAGCTCGGGCCCTTGACCCCCTCCAAGCTTGCCTACTTTGGCATTGGGGGCTCGAGTAACTCCGCACCTCCTCCTCCTCCTCATCATCATCAAGCTGAAGATGAAGATGACAAAGACGACGATGAGAGGACCGACAGCGAAGAGTGAAGACCTTAGGACCCTCCTCTCCTTCTTTTTGGTGTCTTAATGCCAAAGGGGGAGAGATTGAGGGGGAGTCTTAGTCCTAGCTGTAGGTTGCGAGGGGAGAGCTCTATGCTATTTTTTTGCCTATTGTGTGGTTTGTAATACTTTAACAATGTTCTTAAGTTAATTATGGTTTTGTGATGCAATGATTTGATCCTTTAAGAAGTATTTGTTGAAAACTGTGATTCTGCTCTAGAATGACATATATGCTTGCTATTGGTTGATTAATGTCAATTATTTCATTCTCAATGTTTCAGTGCACTTAGTTATGCATCCCACCATAAAGAATGCATGTATGGATTATGTTTCCATTGCTTGATGTATTTTGGACATTTATGTGCATGCTTTATGAAAATCTCAATTTTTATCATTTTTTGTGAAATCTCAATTGGTTGTCATCAATCAACAAAAAGGGGGAGATTGAAAATGCATCCAGGACTCCCTTGTGGGTTTTGGATGATTTATGACAAGCAATTGGGATCCTAACCTCTTTGTTGAGATGAGCACAAGCTTTCAATAGCAAAATAAGCAAAGTGCTAAAAAGAAGGAAAAATGAGGAGCAAAGTGGAAATGATCTCAAGGAAGAAGAATAGTAGACCATTGTGTATGGAGTGTGTTAAGAAAACACATCCCAAGAGCTCAATCACAATTAAACACACACATTGCACAAAGTTACACAGGATCGGACTAGTACGACTAACACCGGACTAGTTCGAGAACATCTATGCACAAAATCTGACAAGTCCGATATCCACCGAACTAGTGAGATATCTCTCTGACTAGAATCGGACTAGTCCTCCCCAGTGCAGACTAGTCATCAAAACACTTCACAAGTCACACAAAATCGGACAAATCCGACCTCAACCGGAATAGTCCGATACTCTCTCTGGTCCAAATCGGACAAGTCCGATATTTGCACAGACTAGTCCGAAAAACCCTTTGAACTAAATCAGACAAGTCCTCCAAGTGCAGACTTGTCACCCAATACACTTAGGGTTTCACTGTCCGTACAAGTCTGATGTCTATCGGACTAGTCCAAAGATTTCCAGAAGCGAAATCGGACAAGTCCGTTCCTACTCGGACTAGTCCGATATTTCGGGACACTTAGGGTTTGATACACACAGCACACTGGACTAGTCCAGTGACCACCACGGACTAGTCCGATCTTTCTGAACCCTAACAGTCACTTTTAGAAACCCATATAAATAGAGGTGTACGACCATATTTCACATACTCTCGAACCCTAGCGCCGTAACATTTCCCAAGAGCCTCAAAAACCACATCTCTCCACGAAATTAAGTGCAACAAAGATCAATCCTTTGAGGATTCACTCTTGTTCATTGGAGAGACACGTTCAACACCACATTGAGCTCTTGGTTTGATTATCTAACACACTCCTGTGATTTCATTGTAATCTTTTGAGTGTGTTCTTGGTGGTATTTCGTTTTGTAATCCAAGGGAGCTCTCAACGTGTGAGAAGGCCCCTTTGAATTCAGTTATTCACCTCTTTGTGATAAGTGGAAGATGATTGGCCTTCGTGGCGATCCGACGAGGGTAGGGTTGGAGAAGACCCGGTCCTTTGCGGACTCCTCAATGTGGATGTAGGTTGCCTCTGTGGGAACCAAACCACGGGATAAATCCTTGTGTCTTGTTTTTGTGTTCATTGTTCTTATTCTTCACTATAATCTAGGGTTTCAATAATAATTGCTTACTTCACGTTGAATCATTAAACATAAGATTGAATTGTGATATAACCTGGTTCATAATCTTGAAAACCTTGATTTGATTGTATATTTCCGCTGCATACATAGAAGAATCAATTGAATCCATCAAACTTAATCAACCTAGTCCGCAAACACCGGACTAGTCCGCACTTTACCGGACTAGTCTAATATCTCTGGTTTTGAGCTGGTTGTTAAGTGTTGCAGGTTCTGACAATTATCAAAAATGCCTATTCACCCCCCCTCTAGGCCAAATTCAAAAACATCCTCCTGCTGTTCCAGGAGCTTCTCTTCTCTTGCATGAAGGTCCGCTCGACGCTTCAGGAAGACCTCATTTAATTCATTGAGGCTTTCGTGATGCTCATCTGCAGCATCACGACTTTCTTTGGCTTGCTCGAGGATCTTCTTAGAATTAGCATCAAGCGCCCTGATGGCGGCTTCCTTCTCTTCCAGCAGTTTGCCCAGTACTCCATCTGAGCCGTTTCCCTCTTGATCCACTCCTTCTGATCAGCAAGCCTCTTTTGAGCAAGCCTTGTCTCAAAATGGAGCCTGTTGTGCCAATGCCTCGAAGTGTGGCGCTTCTCTTCAAGGACCTTGCTTTCATGATCGAAGGCAAGCTCAACTTGTTGGAGGCTCGAGCAGGCATTGTCTATGGACAACGCCAAGGGGATAGGCTCCGGACCAGCTCGGGTCATCTTTGCCGGTTCCAAGGGATTCTCCATAACAAAAATAGGGTCCCACTCTACAAGTGAGGTACCCTCAGATCTTGCGGCACTAGGGCAACCCTCTGGTAGCTCTTCGGCAGTAGCAGAAGAAGAACCCGCAGGGGAACTTCTACCTCTAGGGCAGACGCTGAAGGTCCGGCCACAAGAACTTCAATCGCTGGCTCCATAGGTGAAGAGCCTGCCTCCGCCTCTTCATGGCATTTTTCCTCGAGCATGGGCACCTCCAAAGCAGTTACATATGGGGTGGTCATTGGGGCTTCACCCGAAGCCATTTCCATCACCGGCTCAGGTGCCGATACATCAGCTACTTCCGGCTCAGCTGTCAAAGCTTCAACAACTTCTGGCCGAGGGTTGGAGTTTCAACTACCTCCGGCTCAGTAACCGTAGCTTCGATCATCTCCGGTTGGTTAGGGCTTCAATGACTTCCTGCTCAAGGACCGGAGGTTCTGGCAGCACCGGCCCCGCAACAACTTCAGGTGCAGGAACCGGACCCTCGATAACCTCTGGCTAGACGCCGAAGCTTCTGACATCTCCAACACCCGCACTAGAGCCTCAACATCCAACGCAGTTGCCGGTGGTGTATCTTCAACTTCTTCCCCATGGTCCAGTGCTTCGACGGAGTCTCTGGCGACGACTCTGAATCAAGATCCCCGACAGCTGACGCCGGAGCTGCCGTGACCTCATCCACCACTGGAGGAGGCATGGGGCTTGAAGCAGAAGTTTCCGTCTGCACTGTTTCGGCCAGTGCGATAGAGTTTGGAGCTTTAGACCCCGACTCTGATGCTCTGCAATCAAAAAATTGGAAGATTTAAAACACAACAAAAATTAGAGTGGCAAATCAAGTTGAAAAGGCAAAGCTTATCTCCGTAAGTTACCACTCCAATCGACGCGGAACCTCTTCGCCAGAGGCTCAGAGCCAGAGCTTGCAATGGTTGACATGAAGGGAGCTCTGGATTGTTGCCCGGAGCCTGCCGTCGTCCCAACGAAGGTCTCCCTCGGACGGGAAGAACCTCTAGACCTAGAGCCCCTCGCTGGCACTGGGACCGGAGTCGACTGCTCAGAACTGGCGCCTCTCGAGTACGCTTGCATTGGAGGAGGTGTAGCCGTGGAAGATCACCATTGCCAGGGAGAAGGGACTATTGTAGATGGAGCAGGCCCGACAAGCCTCCTATCAGCATGCTTTAGTTTCCTCTTCCGATTGGAAGATTTGGCTGGCTCCTTGCCCTTGCCCTTGCCAATGTCTCCAACCCCCTGGCACGGAGGAGGGGCGGCCACCTCCTCGGAAGCTCCTGGGATTACAACCCTCGAGGCAGGAAAGCAGCCGGCGGAGCTAATGCGTCGTCGTTGACAAGCCCATATTGAAATTTCTTGAGATGAAGCTTCAAAGCTTCTTCAACTAAGTTGGATTTCATACAGTTTTCAACCGATCGTCATCCATTATGTTGTTAAAAGCCAAGGCGAGCTTCTCCCTCCTCCTTAGAAGAGCCCACACGTTCACAAAAAAAATTTCTGAAGACCATCTGGGGGGTCAGTCCACCTTCCACACACTCCTGGATCCTGGTCAGAAGAGGGTCGAATGCATCCGATAGCTTCAGAACTACATTCTACACATCAGTGTCGATGTTGAGGAGTCCTTGGGGCAGCTCCAACCTATCATGCTCCTCCACTACAATGACAACCCAATCCTTCTTCCAGTCATCCCATTTGCCACACGAGAATGACTTCAGGTACTTGAAGGGACAATTCTTGCGCTTCCCGAAGTAACAGATGCAAATCAACTCAGTCCCTTTGCCGGTGGAATGGGCTGTGAAGAAGGTCCGGAAAAAGTCGACGCGGGGAGGCAAGCCCACCCACATCTCGTAGAAGTGGACGGAAGTGGCCACGAGCATAAGGGAGTGCGGGCTGAGGTGATGCAGTTGGAGGCTGTAGAAGTCCAGCAGCCTCAGGATGAAGCTCGAGAAAGGTGGGATCAGTCCCACCATGGCGTACGCCAAGAAGTACACCATCTCCCTGTGGCGCTCCTTCTTGAAGTGGAGCTTGCCGGCATGGACCAAGTGGTTGAAGGAGTCGCTAGACCATCCCATGAAGGTCGGGACCTTCATCAGATTTCCTTGCTCTGGATGCGGCTCTTGGAAAGACCTAACTCCATCGTGGCAAAGTGGAACAATGGAAAGAAAAGCAAGGCGAAGTTTGGGAGGCTCTGAGCGTGAGTTTGATTGAAAGCGTATAGAGTCCTCAAATCATGCATACTTTCTCTTAAGTAAGCCTTCGTGACGCTTGGATGAAAACCGCAACGAGAGTAGGGTCACGTTTCAAAAAACTATCCCATCAATGACATGTGGGCCCAGGGTCACCCCCCATGAAGAGATCGAGGTTATTACCCTAGGCGAACATTGTCATAATGGTCGGCGGGAAACCAAAAGGCGGCAGCCTGACAAGGCGCTCAAAACAGATACGGTTTGCATATTGGGAACCGGCAACCTTCAATTGCATGAGCTCCGCACTCAAAGATCTCATCTGTCGCATTCAAAGCAAGCCACGCGGCAATGGTTTAAACCCCAACCATGACCCCAACGGCATATCAGAAGACCTTTGAAGTTATAGTGCAGGAATCGAGGATGGCCCCACCACTGGTAAAATAATAACCCAAAGGGTTTCTCCCAGAGGTGGGCCCAGGGCCACTGTCGGTACCCAGCATACCGGGTACCCCATGATACCGCAAGAAGTGCAAGAGAGTTCCACCTGTCAGAGTTGAAGGTTCCCTCAGGCCCACCATGTCACACGGCACTGGACCAGCCTTCCTCATATGGGTAGCTCCAAGACTGCCACGTGTAATATAAGACCGGAGCTGAACTTCAACAGAGGGAAGATCCCGAGTTTAAATGTGGATAATAATCCCGGAACTAACCCCTAGTAGAGGGAAGCTCCGGTGCTGCCAAGTGTATAACAGCTCCGGACCCATCTCACCGCGAAGGGAAGCTCCAGAGCTGCCACGTGTGGATCCTCCGGACCTTACACCAACGGGAATATTGGTGGATCTCCAACAGCACGGACATTCAAGGGACAGTTAAAGTGGAAGTGACCAGATTTGATTACGTGTCATTAATGCTATATTAATGATACACGATCAGTGGGCTGTTAATAGGAGTAATGCTGCCATTAATGCACGTTATCACACTGTTAATCACTCTTAATACTTGTACACCATATATTAGGTTCTTAATACGTCAGGGCCACATGTCGGGCGAGGAAAATGTTGTAACGGTCAATCCTTAGACTATAAAAGGACTGCATCGCACGGTACAGGGACAACTGATCCGAGCTCAGACGCACATAAGCTATACTAAAACACTCAATACAAAACGCACACCCCGTGGAGTAGGGTATTACGCTCAGGCAGCCCGAACCTCATAAATCTCACGTGTAATCATCTTATTCCTAATTTCCGCACCGAACACTAGATTGCGCCCAAACCGATACAAGAACCTACACAGGCTACATTTAGTAGAACCGGGGGAAGTGTCGTTCATACGCATCGACACCAGCCATGAGGGACCTTGAACACAAGATTGACTTAATTTCAAGAGCAAGCTTACCAAATCGTGCGGCGTACAGAGCCAATCCAGAGGAGACTAAAGAAATTCAGCGTCATGTCCAAGATCTTTTTGTGAGACCTATGTGTTCTGAATACATTGGTTGTAGTGAATACATTGACTTTAATAATAAAAGTTTTGAATGCTGCCATAACATCTTTTTAGCAAGGTCCGACTCTAGCTCCGAGCTTCTGCATGGTCTGACAATAGGTCCGGCTTTCTTTGTCTAGGTCCGACATGTTTTTGGGTAGCTCCGGTGAGCTTTGTCTTTAGCTCCAGCATGTCTTTGATAGCTCCGGCATGTCGTTGTTAAGCTCCAATATTTTTTATTAGGTCCGACATATGTTGGTTAGCTCCCACATTTTTTTCTAGCTCCGGCTTTTGGGTTGACTAGTTCTGACTAGCTTTGGCAAGCTATGGCGCTAGGTTGTACTAGATTTGGTAAGCTCTGGTGCTAGGTTGTACTAGCTTTGGTAAGCTCCGGCTAAAGCTCCGATTAGCTTTGGCAAGGTTCGGAGCTTGATCGCAATGTTCCTGCTTTTACTGTGAGTTGTCTCGAACTTGCAACTAAGTTTTTGTTGTGTTTTGGTGGTTAAGGGTGATATCATTTTGCTATGGTTTGCAACATGCTTATGTGAGGTGCTCACATAAGATGTTGTAGTTTCGGAACTAATGAGTCAAGTTGAGGACTTGTGGTTGGAAGTATTGGTTGTTTGTTCATGTGCAGGTGTTGCTTTATTTCAAGACATGGCTGGTGACGGGATCCATTGAACTCGTCTTAGGGAGAAGATGAGGTTCAACAACCAAGTTTGGGAGGAATTGTGGTTGAGTTGATCGGGAGGTCGCGCGGCATGTATGAATCCAAAACAATGCCGAAGAAGGTATTGTGGACGTCGTCAGAAGATGTTTGCACGTGTGCAAGGAGTGCATGGACGTGGATACATGGTTCCGAGGCGTTATAAAGAGATGTGGACATAAAGAATTGGTCAGAAAGGTCCAACCGACTAGGTTATGGACTCAAGCTGCGGCTGAGTCATGTTTGACTCAAATATGGAAAGATTTGAGTTGGTTATGATAGGATTTTGTGTGGGTCATGAATTTTAGTTGTTTTGGGAATGTGGGATAAATTCCTAAGGTGTTTGGAAGTCTTAAGATTGCTTCTATCTGCGTATAGAAGAGTCTTGAGTAGTTATGGAAAGTTTCGATTCGTGAACTGAGTAGGATTAGAGTCCTAGTTGAGATTGGGTTGGCCTAAGGGCTGGTTATATAAGCAAGAGAGGCCAGAGCTCGTGGTGCACGACTTTGGGGTTGTTCTTGTTGTGTTATATTAAATAAAATTCATAGTTGAATGGAACTTTTGTGCCTTGTTCGTCCGACTTGTTCCAGACAAGTTTTTCTCGTCGAGTTTCTGCAAAGCACTACCTTTTGTCGGTGGTTTTATCATAACTCAAGTTTTACAGATCCAATTGACATGATTCCTTTCGGGTTGTCTTAAAAATTTGATTATCAATCATCTGTCAAAATTTCACGGTCATTTTAATTGTGGGTTTTTTTCTACACGAGTTTCTTTGCAGTATTACAGATCTGTTTTTTACTCTTTAGAACAGATTAACCTTGTTCGATCTTTCGATCGTAACTTGAGTTACTCTCGACGGATTTGAGTAATCCCTGTTGTGTTGTCTTCCTGACTTGATTCTCTCTGATATCTATCACTTTTTCACGGTGAAACACATTTATATTAGTCTCACACCCAATTTCTTTAACAGATCATCTTTCTGCCAAAAGATTGGGATTTAATTTTTTTCCACTGCGTAAGATTTTTTAATCTACTATTCATCCCCCCTCTGGTAGATTTTCATGTGCTCTTCGATCCTACAATTGGTATCAGGGCCAGGTTGCTCTAATCGTTTTGATTTGCACGTGTTTTTCACTAATCATCATGGAGAAATACTCCGCCAAACCTTGTGTGATTAGTGTATTGATTTTCTGGTTTGGAGGTCTCGTATGGAAGCTTTCATCCAGGCACAAGGCTTCACAATATGGGAGAAGGTATACAAGCCTTATGAAGTGCCGTCAAATGATCAAGTTACAGCTACAAATCTGAGAGATGTCGACAACAACAACAAGGCTCGGATCTTGATCATACAAGTATTAACTCAAAGCGACTTCAACCATGTTGCAAACCTCCGATCTGCATACGATGTGTGAAAATCACTTTGTGACTACCACGAAGGATCCAACACGATCAAGGTGGTAAGGAAATACATTTTCAAGAAAGAATACATGCGCTTCGAGATGCAACCCGGTGAGTCTATTGATGACCTTTTTGCTCGCTTTAATAAAATTCTCAGCAACTTGCGTAGTATCAATGTTAATTTTTCAGATGCTGAAAATGCTAGGCAATTGTTAAGTGCATTACATATGTCAATTTGGAAGATGAAAGTCACATCTATTCGATAATCTACTGTCATGAGTACACTCACTTTAGATGTGCTATAGTCCACATTAAAAACTCGTGAAATAGACATAGTATCACGTAAGAACCCCAACAAGTCTATTGGTTTTGTTTCTCAACGTGATATGCCTAGCTCCAGCCAATCTTCATCTTGTGATACACTGGCTTTGTTGACCTATCTAACCCTTGAACAAATTGAGGAGTTTCCAGAAGAGGAGCTAGTACTTCTCTCTACTAGGTTCTCCAAAGCATTACAAAATGTGAGAACTAGAAGGAGAGGAAGCTCCGGACCTCAACGATGCTTTGAATGTGGTAAGACAGGAAATTTTCGTTCAGATTGCCCTGATCTTTCAGGTCCTACTTCTCGGAATGAAAAACAAACAAGGATGAAGCACTCCTCTGCAAAAGATACGAAGAAAAAGAAGGGTTTTACAGGACGTCAATTGGTGAGCAGTTTTATCTCCGCACTTCAAGAACATGGCTCAAGCGATGTGGACATTGGAAGTGACGAAGATGAAGATGATTTTGCAAACTTATGCTTCATGGCGGGCAAGTCAAGATCAATTATGGAGGAGGCTGAACACAACAGCGACAATGAAGAGGTATGTACTACTTACGAAGAAATGTGTGATGCTATTTCTCGTGCCACTGTTATAGTTAAGAAAAAGTACAAAAAATTTAGGGACAATGCTTTTAAAATTGAGTCACTAGAATCTGAAATTAACTGTTTGAAATCCTTGATTCCTAGTGATGATTCTTGTTCCTCATGTGATTTAATATATGAACAATTGTCCTCATTGAGAAGTGTGCACACCTCCACACTTAAGAAACTTGAGTTAGAAATTGAAAACAACAAAGAGCTTGCTGAACTTAATGAAAAAATCTTGAAAGATGCTAGCTATTCTACAATTGATTTGCATTGTTCTACTTGTGAATATCTTGATAAGAAACTATAAGATGCTATGACTGAAATTTCTATATTGAACAATGCTTTACGTTCTCATGAAGTTAAAAATTGTTCCAATTGCAAATTAAATGGGAAAACTTCATGTGAAAATTGCCTTGATCTGTCCAATAAACTTGATGACATGCATAGGACATTAGATCGATTTTGTAATGGGAATAAGAACCTAAACTTGCTGCTGAATTCTTCCAAGTCTTGCAATGATAAAACTAGTTTAGGTTTTGATTCTCATGATCATGCTAAGGCACATACACCTAAAATTGTAAAGTCATTAGGAAGTGGTTTGATTCAAACAGTTCCTAAACAAAAAAGCGTGGTTTTCAAATCTGCAGGAGTGTTGTCTCATTCGGTTTCAAATAAAAATTGTGCTTGCTCATCTAGACATGAACACAAAGTTAAATTTCATTGTACCTACTGTGTTAGAGATGGTCATGTCATAGATTTTTGTTATAGACTAGCTAAACAACAGGAAAAGGAAAGAATGATTGCTAGATCTCATAACTTTCATGCAAAATTTGCTGCACTTGCTAAACCGAATGATAGGAACATGCAATCTGCTGTAATAAGTTGAAAACATGCAAAGTTTGCTCCCAAACCTATTGTTTTTCATGCTACACATGTAACATCTTGTTGGACAGTAATTGGGTACAAAAATGCTCAAGCTTTGGCTTATAAACCTGCTATTTTATCTCATCTTTTGCGTGTTATTCCTGCTAGACGTCGTGTGACTCAGTACTGGATTCCTAAATGCCTTTTGACTGACCCCAGTATTGATTCATCAACGTATTGTGCCTCTATGTAGGTTACACGTTTGAGGAAGGAGAACTTTTGGATTGTGGATTCAGGTTGCTCATGCCACATGACCGGTAACAAAGAATGGTTCTCCTCCCTCTCTTTTGTGTCACGTGTAGAGAATGTTACTTTTCCCGATAATTCTTCAACTCCTATAATTGCTAATGGTTCGGTTAGAGTAAATAATCACAACACTTTGAAGGATGTGGCACTTGTTAAAAATTTGAAATACAACTGCTTTCTGTTTCACAATTGCTAGATGAAAATCTGAAAATTATTTTCACTAAAAATTGCTGCAAAGTGTGTAAATTCAAATAGTGAGCTTATTTTTAACATGTCTCGGTTTGGAAGAGTTTTTAAAGCTGATTTTGATATGTCTTCCTATAAGCCTAGGTGTCTAGTTGCTAATGATTCAAAGGACTTATATTTTTGGCATCGTAGACTTTGTCACGTAGGCTTTGATCATCTAGCGCATGTTAGTGCTCTTGATCGCATACGTAGGCTGCCTAAGCTTAAAGGGGATGAAGAAATTGTGTGCTCTTCTTGTAGACATGCTAAGATGGTTGCAGGTTCACATACTCCTCTCACAGTGGTCATGACAACTGAACCCGGTCAACTTTTGCACCTTGATACTGTAGGACCTTCACGTGTTCAATCCTTCAGAGGTAAATGGTATGTTCTTGTGATTGTTGATGATTATTCTAGATACTGTTGGGTTTATTTTATGGCATCTAAGAATGAAACTTTTAGTCACTTTGGAACTTTATTTCTTAGATTATCAATTGATCACCCAGTTCTTTAAATTCAATTAGAAGTGATAACGGAACCGAATTTAAAAATCAATCTTTTGATCACTTTTGTGCTCATTGATGGCATAATTCTTTGTCATCCTAGAGGCTACCGTGTTCTTTTACATGACACTAATTGTGAAACCTATGTGTGTTGAATACATTGGCTTGTAGTGAATACATTGGCTTTGATGATAAAAGTTCTGAAATTCTGATAAAACACATTTAGCAAAGTTCTACTCTAGCTCTGAGCTTCTGCAAGGTCCGACAATAGGTCCAACTTTCTTTGTCTAGGTCTGACATGTTTTTGGTAGCTCCGGTGAGCTTTATCTCTAGCTCCGGCGTGTCTTTGATAGCTCTGGCATGCCTTTGTTTAGCTCTGATATGTTTTGATACGTCCGACTTATGTTGGTTAGCTCCGACATGTTTTCGAGCTCCGACATTTGGGTTGACTAGTTCCGACTAGCTTCAGCAAGCTCCGGATCTAGGTCCGACTAGCTTTGGTAAGCTCCGGCGCTAGGTTCTACTAGCTTTGGTAAGCTCCGGCTCAAGCTCCAGTTATCTTTGGCAAGATTCGGTACTTGATCGCAATGTTCCTGCTTTTATTGTGAATTGTCTCGAACTTGCTTTACATTGTTGGAAAGGTTGCTTAGTATTCATTTGCTAAGTTTTTGGTGCGTTTTGGTTGATATGGCTAATATCGTTTTGCTATGCCTTGCAACATGCTTATGTGAGGTGCTCACGTAAGGTGTTGTGTTCGGAACTAATTTGAGTCAAGTCGCGGACTTGGGCTCGTACGGATTGGTTGTTTATTCATGTGCAGGTGTTGCTTGAGTTCAATATATGGCTAATGATCGGATCCATTGAACTAGTCTTAGGGAGAAGATGAGGTTTAACTACCAAGTTCAGGAGGAATTGTGGTTGAGTTGATCGGGAGGTTACGCAGCATGTTTGAATCAAGACCAATGCATATGAAGGTATCGTGGACGTCATTGGAAGATGTTTGCACGTGTGCAAAGAGTGCATGTATGTGGCTACAAGGTTCTGAGGCGTGATGAAGAGATATAAACGTAAATAATTTGTTGGAAAGGTCCAACCGACTAGGTTATTTACTCAGACTGCGGCTGAGTCGTGTTTGACTCAAATATGGAAAGTTCTGAGTTGGTTATGATAGGATTTCATGTGGGTCACGAATTTGAGTTGTTTTAGAAATGTGGGATCGTTCCTAAGGTGTTTGGAAGTCTTAAGATTGCTTCTATCTATGTATAGAAGAGTCCAAAGAAGTTATGGAAAGTTTCGATTTGTGATTTGAGTAGGATTAGAGACCTAGTTGAGATTGGGTTGGCCTAAGGGCTGGTTATATAAGCAAGGGAGGCCAGATCTCGTGGTAGACGACTTTGGGGCTGTTCCTCCTGTGTTTTGATCAATAAAATTCATAGTTCGAAGGAACTTTTGTGCCTTGTTCGTCCGACTTGTTCCAGACAAGTTTTACTCGTCGAGTTTCTGCACAGCACTACCTTTCGTCGGTGGTATTATAATAACTCGAGTTTTACAGATACATTTGACTTATTTATTTTTGGGTTGTCTTCACAACTTGAGTATCTATCATCTCTCAAAATTTCACGGTCATTGGATTTGTGGTTTTGATCTACACGAGTTTCATTGCAGTGTTCCAGAACTGTTTTTTCTCGTGTAGGACAGATTGACTTTGTTCGATCTTTCGATCATAACATGAGTTTCTCTCCACGGATTTGAGCGAATATTGTTGTTTTGTCTTTTTGACTTGATTCTCTATGATATCTATCACTTTTGTCATGGTGAAACACGTTTAGATTAGTCTCACACGCGATTTCTTTAACTGATCATTTTTCTGCTGAAGGGGTTGGGATTTAATTGTTTATGCTGCATAAGATTTTTTATTCTTCCATTCACCCCCCCCCTTTTGGTAGATTTTCACCTGCTCTTCGATCCTACAATTGGTATCAGATCCACGGTGCTCTAATCTTTGTGATTTGCATGTGGTTTTGACTAATCATCATGGAGAAATACTCCGCCAAACCTTGTGTGTTTAGTGGTATTGATTTTAAGGTTTGGAAGGCACGCATGGAAGCCTTCATCCAGGCTCAAGGATTCACAATATGGGAGAAGGTATTCAAGCCTTACGAAGTGCCATCAAACGATCAAGTTACAGCTACAAATCTGAGAGATGTCGACAACAACAACAAGGCACGGAACTTGATCATACAAGGATTAACTCAAAGCGACTTCGATCATGTTGCACACCTCCAATCTGCATACGACGTGTGGAAAGCACTTTTTGACTACCACGAAGGATCCAACATGATCAAGGAGGTAAGGCAAGACATGTTCAAGAAAGAATACATGCACTTCAAGATGCAACCCGGTGAGTCTATTGATGACCTTTCTGCTCGCTTTAATAAAATTCTCAGCAACTTGCGTAGTGTCAATGTTAATTTTTCATATGCTGAAAATTCTAGGCAATTGTTAAGTGCATTAGATATGTCAATTTGGGAGATGAAAGTCACATCTATTCGTCAATCTACTGTCATGAGTACACTTACTTTAGATGTGTTATGTTCCAAGTTAAAAACTCATGAAATTGACATAATATCATGTAAGAACCCCAACAAGTCTATTGCTTTTGTTTCTCAACGTGACATGCCTAGCTCCAGTCAATCTTCATCTTGTGGTACACTTGCTTTGTTTTCCTCTCTAACCCTTGAATGGATTGAGGAGTTTCCAGAGGAGGAGCTAGTACTTCTCTCTACTAGATTCTCAAAAGCATTACAAAATGTGAGAACTAGAAGGAGAGGAAGCTCCGGACCTCAACGATGTTTCGAATGTGGTAAGACAGGACATTTTCATTCAGATTGCCCTAACTTTTCAGGTCCTACTTCATGGAATGAAAAGTAAACAAGGACGAAGCAGTCCTCTACAAACGATAAGAAGAAAAAGAAGGGTTTTACATGAAGTCAATTGGTTAGCAGTTTTATCTTCGAACTCCAGGAACTTGGCTCAAGCGACGTGGACATTGGAAGTGATGAAGATGAAGATGATTTGGCAAACTTGTGCTTCATGGTGGGCAAATCAAGATCATGTATGGAGGATGCCGAACACAATAGCGACAATGAAGAGGTATGTCCTACTTGCGAAGAAATGTGTGATGCTATTTCTCGTGCCACTATTATAGTTAAACAAAAGGAAAAAAGCATAGGGATAGTGCTGCTAAAATTGAATCACCAGAATCTTAAATTAACCGTTTAAAAACTTTGATTCCTTGTGATGATGCATGTCCCTCATGTGATTTAATATATGAACAATTGTCCTCATTAAGAAGTGCACACACCTCCACACTTGATAAACTTGAGTTAGAAATTGAAAAGAATAGAGAGCTTGCAACACTTAATGATAAAAACATGAAAGATGCTAACTGTTCTACGTTTGATTTGTGTTGTTCTACTTGTGATGATCTTGATAATAAACTACAAGATGCTATGAATGAAATTTCTATATTGAACAATGCTTTACGTTCTCATAAAGTTAAATTTGTTCCAATTGCAAAGTAAAAGGAAAAACTTCATGTGAAAATTGCATTGATCTGTCAAATAAACTTGATAACATGCATAGGACATTAGATCGGTTTTGTAATGGGAATAAGAACCTAAAATTGTTGTTGAATTCTTCCAAGTCTTGCAACGATAAAACTGGTTTAGGTTTTGATTCTCATGCTCATGCTAAGGCACATCCACCTAAAATTGTAAAGTCATTAGGAAGTCGTTTGATTCAAACAGTTCCTAAACAAAAACAAGTGGTTTTCAAATCTGCAGGGGTGTTGTCTCATTCGGTTTCAAGTAAAAATGTTGCTTGCTCATCTAGACATGAACACAAAGTTAAATTTCATTGTACCTACTGTGGTAGAGATGGTCATGTCATAGATTTTTGTTTTAGACTAGCTAAACAACAGAAAGAGGAAAGAAGGATTCCTAGATCTCATAACTTTCATGCAAAATTTGCTGCACTTGCTAAACTGAATGATAGGAACATGCAATCTGCTGTAATGAGTCGAAAACATGCAAAGTTTGCTCCCAGATGTAACGTCTCATAGGACAGTAGTTGGGTACAAAAATCCTCATCCTTAAGCTCATAAACCTGGTGTTTTATCTCAGCTTTTGCGTGTTATTCCTGCTGGACGTCGTGTGACTCAGTACTGGATTCCTAAATGTCTTTTGACTAACCCCAATATTGAGTCATCAATGTATTGTTCTTCTATGTAGGTTACACACTTGAGGAAGGAGAACATTTGGTTTGTGGATTCAGGTTGCTCACGCCACATGACCGGTAACAAAGAATGGTTCTCCTCCCTCTCTTTTGTGTCACGTGTAGAGAATGTTACTTTTGATGATAATTCGTCAACTCCTATAATTGCTAAGGGTTCGTTTTAGAGTAAATAATCACTACACTTTGAAGGATGTGGGACTTGTTTAAAATTTGAAATACAACTTGCTTTCTGTTTCACAACTGCTAGATGAAAATCTGGAAATTATTTTCACTAAAAATTGCTTCAAAGTTGAAATTCGAACAGTAAGCTTATTTTTAACATGTCTCGGTTTGGAAGAGTTTTTAAAACTGATTTTGATTTGTCTTCCTCTAAGCATAGGTGTCTAGTTGCTAATTATTCTAAGGACTTATATTTTTGGCATCGTAGACTTGGTCACATAGGCTTTGATCATCTAACACGTGTTAGTGCTCTTGATCGCATACGTGAGCTGCCTAAGCTTAAAGGAGACAAAGAAATTGTGTGCTCTTCTTGTAGACATGCTAAGATGGTTGCAGGTTCACATACTCCTGTCACAATGATCATAACAACTGAACCGGGTCAATTTTTGCACCTTGACACCGTAGGACCTTCACGCGTTCAATCCTTCGGAGGTAAATGGTATGTGAACGTGGCCTAGAGGGGGGTGAATAGGCCTTTTGAATTTCCTGCACACTTAATAGAGTTGTCAAAAACTTGATTGACCGAACTAGTCCGGTTATCTGGGCGGACTAGTCCGGTGTGCTGAAATATGTGAATTGATTAAGTGTTGTTTGGGAAACTAGGTTCTTCTAGCAGCGGAAATGAGAAAACAGATTCTTTGATTTAAGATTAGTGTATGAATGCACGTGAAGACTTGCGAGCAACTTAAATTGTTGTTTAGCAATCAAGTGATCTAGTGACCAAAAAGTAAAGTAAATGAGGGACAAGAGACAAGCGAATTTTTACCGAGGTTCGATCTCACCCCGAGATATACGTCCTCGTTGAGGAAGCTCACACAGAGCCGGGTCTCCAACGCTTTCCCTCTTCAAGTCACCACGAAGGCCGACTTGATTTCACTATCACGGGTAATCACCGAGTTTGTGGGGCAACCTCACACGTTAAGGGCTCCGTCGAGAATTACAACGAAAAGGCAATCAAGTACACTTGAAGGTATTACAATGCAGAATATAAGTGTAGAAAGATCAAACCCCAAGAGCTCGCAATGAAGGAATGACGATCTCCCAATCCCGAATCCAAGTGTTCTAATGATTTGACTCTTTTTGCACCTTAGATGTGTGGGGAGATGTGTTTTGGGCTCTTGGGACAAAGTGGCAGCACTAAGGTTTGTGTTTTCAGCAGTATTCGATGTGTACATTCTTTGGAAGGTCGTGGATTCTCTATTTATATGGTTTCCAAAAAGTTACCATTGAAAAACACTAACACCAGACTAGTCCGGTGCAAGTCCGGACTTGTCCGGTCACAGTGTAACTCGAAGTCCAGAATGTCTGGCGGACTAGTCAGGTCCAAGCTCGGACTAGTCCGGTGCTGTGTGAAGGTGGACTCCAGAAAGTTCAATGGACTAGTCCGGTCCACGTAGACGGGAGACTCTAGAAAGTTCAACGGACTAGTCCGGTGGACACACGGACTAGTCCGGTCTCTTGATATGAAAGACTCCAGAAAGTTCAACGGACTAGTCCGGTGGGCACACGGATTAGTCCGGTCTCTGGAGAAGTGAGACTCCAGAAAGTCTGTCGGACTAGTCCGATCCATGATCAGACTAGTCCGATGCACTGTGAAAGTAAGGTTGATTTTAAAACCCTTACCCCAGCGCAAAGTTGTGAGCTCTTGGAGTGTGTATTTCATACACTCCCTATATATTTAAAATCTAATTTGGTCTTCCAAGCTCCATCACAGTATCCTTCTTTGGACACCACTCCATTTTTCACCTTTTGTTGTGCACCGAGCTGTTTCACTTTGTTTGTCCTGCAATCATCTCAATAGTTTCATTAGGATCTCACATGTTTGTCATCAATTAGCCAAAACCCACAAGGGATATCCTAGATGCACTTACAATCTCCCCCTTTTTGGTGATTGATGACAACCATTTGAGATATCACAAATGAGAGTAAAATTTTGATTTTCATAAGGTGTGCACATATGAGAATAACGATAAATCCACAAGAAGCTTCTCACATATGCACACACCTTACGGTGGGGTGCCTAACAGGTGTGTGATCAACAAAGTGTGATGAAATAAAGATAATAAATAATGAGCATAGAGATAATCATTCAAGCAACAATAAGCATCACACATAAGAAAAGAAATAGTGCATTACAAGGTTTTAAAAATAAGTACATGTCCTCGATCACAAAAGCATAATAAGCACTACTACTAGAGATAGCCTCAAACTAGTCTCAATCTCTCCCCCTTTGGCATCAAGGCACCAAAAAGGGAAAAAATTGAGGGGAATCACTCATCGTCGCTCCCTTCTTCAGTTTTTGTCCGATCTTCATGTTCATCACCATCATCATTCACCGGAGCAGGATCTTCCTCGGAGTCCTCGAAGGCGGGCGATGATCCAACTGACTCAATCTCAAGCTTGTCAATAATAGCTTTGATGTTGGCATTTAGATATTGCTGATGTTTCTTCTGCTTGACTTCAATCTTGCGGCAGCAGGCAAAGATGGAGGTGAGCATTTTGAGTACCCCACCGGAGTATTCATGGACAGGCGCAGAGCCAAGAGGAGCAGGTGCTGATCTTGTGGCATTCACATCCTGAGTTTGTTTAGTCCTCCTCTTAGCTCCAGGGGAGGAAGGGGCAGGTGGTGTTGAGGGAAGAGTGTACTCAGTGGGCTTTTGTGGCTTCAACCCCGTATGAGAGACATCCGTGACAAACTCAAGTACCGTCACTTTCTCAATCATGAACATGATGTACGGGGCATACCCGCAAGACCTATTTGGAGTGATCGAGATGTTCACAATTTCGTTGTAGATATACTCAAAGACATTGAATGGTCTCCTTCCACTAATGACCTTCATTAGGGTCCTCAAGGTTCCTTGGATAGTCCCTGCATCTCCATCTTTCGGGGCTATTGTCTTCCTCAAGATTCTGTTGAGGACCACAAAGAAGGGCTTCAAATATTTGATGTTGGTAGGAGTAGAGGAACTTGAGCTCATCCTTCTCCAAGGGTTGCAAATTCTGGACGACAAGATCATGATCCAGAGTGTGTTCAAGGTGAAGAATCCTTGCAAACTCATCATAAGTAAAATTGTACTTGGAACCATGATTCATCCAAGTAAGACTGTCTCCATCACCCCGAGCAAAGTAGAGCGTAGAGTAGAATTGGGTGATGATCTCATTGTTCCAGTAATTCTCAAAGGAAAACAGTTCCTTCAGACCGTGCCTCTCTAGGGCCTCAACCACCTCATGAAAGGCAGGATACTTCTTCGACTACATGTATCCAATGTTCACCCATTGACTCTTTACAACGGGATTCTTCATCTTCATGTACACATGCTCGTAGTAGTCGGCATGGAAGTTGCTCCAGAATCTTGGGTTTGACCATTGCCGAGGTTGATTATACACATTAATCTTCCTGAAGCTATCGACAAGCTCACCCCCTTTTCCGGTGAAATCCTCACTGGAATGCTACCTGTTGCGGTGACTTGGGTTTTTCATCTTCAGGGGCCCAATGGGACCGCTAGCAAGCCCCTTCCCTTTATTTAGAGCCCTCTTTGGCCTTGAGGATCTCTCGGCAGCTTTTCCTTGGGCCTTCTTGACAACCACCTTCCTCTTCTTAGGCAGATTGTCGTCGGAGGGAGGAGAGTGGACATTGACATCAGGTCTTTTGTTCATGTACCTCTCCTTGGCTCTCCTTGCTTTTTCACGTTCAACTTCTTCATCAACATGGAAAGAGTTGTCATCTGAGCTTGAAGACATCGTGCCTAATAAGGAGTTCATGGACTGGATAAGAATGAATCAAGGATCGAGGTCAAATTAGGTATTCAGATGTCAGAGACCGAACTTGTCTGGGTTCAGAGTGCAGACTTGTCCGGCATACCGAACTTGTCCGTGTCTGAGCGTCGGACTAGTCTGGCCTGGCAAGAACCCTAATGATTTCCTTGAATTCCAAAACTTCTATTTAAGGATACAAAATGACATGAAGGTGGTAGGAATACATCTATGAAGCCAATGCACAACCTTGGAACCAAAGGAAACGAGCTAGAATGAGAAAAGTTGAGATTTTGGTTTTCGGGTCAATTTTACTGAGATTTGAAGATTTGCGTTGAGGAGGCTTGAATCTGTCCGGGGGGGAGGATCAACTCGCCGAGGAGAGGATTCCCCACGGAGGAAACTTGATTTTTGAGGGCTCAACTCGAAGGTCTCTTCGGGGGGGCTAGGGTTTAGGAGAGAAGAGGAGAGGTGAGGGAGAGCAAGTCTGGTCAAGTGGAGGGAGGTTTGAAATTTTGATTTGGGCCGGCCAGCCGCTTATATACGCGGCCGACCAGACTAGTCCGGTCAGGGGACGGACTAGTCCAGTGCCCCTGGAAAACCTAAGAGTGTGAGACTGTCCGGACTAGTCTGGTGGCAAACCTGACTAGTCTGGTGCCCCTGGAAAACCTAAGTATTTTGAGATAATTAAAAGTGATCCAAGGACAAGTTTTGCAAATTATCTTGGTAATTATGACCAGAAGGCAATCAACAATGAAAAGTGGTCATAAACTGCAAGATTTCTTCATTAAAATAGTTTTCTTAGAAGAAAAAAATATGAGGAGCAGTTTTCAACAATAAAATGCGATGTTTGAAGTTTCAACTAGGTATGCAACGTTTCAAGCCACATTTCGAGGGACAAGAATATTAAGTTCATTTCTAAGCTCACAAAACCTTTTCTCATCTAATGGTTTGGTGAAAATATCCGCAAGTTGTTTTTCAATCCTAACATTTGAAATGGCAATGTCTCCTTTTAACGAATGATCTCTAAGAAAATGATGACGAATATCTATGTTCTTAGTTCTTGAGTGCTCTACAGGTTTGTGTGCAATTTTTATAGCACTTTCATTATCACATAGAAGCGGGATATGGCTAAGATTGTAGCCGTAGTCCCTAAGAGTCTGTCGCATCCAGAGTAGTTGTGCGCAACAACTACCAGCTGCAACATACTCTGCTTCCGCTGTGGAAAGAGCAATGGAGTTTTGCTTTTTAGATGACCAAGAAACTAGGGACCTACCAAGAAACTCACAAGTCCCTGACGTGCTCTTTCTATCGACTTTGGATCCTGCATAGTCGGTGTCGGAATACCCTATCAAGTTAAACTTGGATCCTTTGGGATACCAAATGCCCAAGTTGGGTGTGTGCACAAGATACCTTAGGATTCTTTTTACAGCAATTAAGTGACACTCTTTAGGTGCGGCTTGAAACCTTGCACACAAGCAAACACTAAGCATAATATCTGACCTAGATGCACATAAATAAAGTAAGGAGCCGATCATGGACCGATATACCTTCTGGTCCACATTTGGACCGTCTTCATTGAGGTCGAGAGGTCCGTTAATGCCCATGGGTGTCTTGATGGGCTTGGATTTGTCCATATTGAATTTCTTGAGAATGTCCAGTGTATATTTGGTTTGGCTTATAAATGTACCTTCTCTTAGTTGCTTCACATGGAATCCCAAGAAGAACTTCAACTCGCCCATCATTGACATCTCGAACCTATCTGTCATAATTTTGCTAAATTCTTCACAGAAAGATTTGTTAGTGGATCCAAAGATAATGTCATCGACATAAATTTGACATACGAATAGATGATCATCAAGATGTTTAGTGAAATCGTATAGTCAGCTTTACCAATTTTGAACCCGTTTTGAGTCAGAAAATCTATAAGGCACTCATACCAAGCTTGAGGAGCTTGTTTGAGGCCATAGAGAGCCCTACGCAGTTTGTAGACATGATCGGGATACTCTTGGTCTTTGAATCCTGGTGGCTGCTCCACATAAACTTCCTCCTTGATTGGACCATTCAAGAAAGCGCTTTTGACGTCCATTTGATACAGCTTACAATTATGGTGAGTAGCATATGCCAATAAAATATGAATGGACTCAAGTCTAGCTACAAGAGCGAAAGTTTAATCGAAGTCCAAACCTTCGACCTGAGAATAACCTTTGGCCACCAATCTCGCTTTATTTCTCGTTACTACTCCATGTTCATCTTGCTTGTTCCGAAAGACCCATTTGGTTCCAATGATGTTCGCCTTTGGTCTCTCCACTAGCTCCCACACTTCATTTCTTTTGAAGTTGTTCAACTCCTCTTGCATTGCCATCACCCAGTCTGGATCCCTTAAGGCTTCTTCTGCCCTGTATGGTTCCAAAAAAGACACAAAAGAATAGTATTCAAAGAAATTTGCAACTCGAGATCTAGTAGTTACTCCCTTAGCAATATCTCCAATGATATTATTGACAGGATGGTCTCTTTGCATGCTTTGATGTACTCTTGGGTGTGGAAATTATGTAGTTGCTTGTTCTTCATTATCTTCATGTTCATTGTCTCCCCCTAGATCATTGCTCCCATGATTATCTTGATATTCTTGATTTTCCTCATCTTGATGTTGTGAAAGAGCTCCCCCTTGATCATTGCCTCTGTGTTGAAGTTCATCTTGTGCATTTGAGTCGAAAGTTCTCTCTTGTGGTGAGATATCACCAAGTCCCATTTTCTTCAGTGCTTCATATGGAGCTTCCTCTTTATCTAGCACACACTTATCAACTTGCTCCACTTGTGAGCCGTTAGATTCATCGAACACTACGTCACATGCTACTTCAACAAGGTCGGACACCTTGTTGAATACACGATAAGCGTAGGCATTCAATTCATAACCGAGCAAGAACCCTTCATCAGACTTCGAAGCGAACTTCAAGGCCCTCGGTTTCTTGTTCAGAATAAAACATTCACAACCAAATACCTTGAAATAAGAAACATTATGCTTTTTACCGGTAAGGAGATCATATGGAGTTTTCATCAGTAGTCGGTGGAGGTATAGCCGATTCGTAGCATGACAAGCGATGTTCACCGCTTCTGCCCAAAATCGATCTGACGTCTTGTATTCATCCAACATAGTTCTGGCCATTTCGATCAATGTTCTGTTCTTCCTTTCGGCCACTCCATTTTGTTGAGGGGAGTAGGGTGCCGAGAACTCATGCTTTATCCCTTCTTCATCGAGAAACTCTTCAACTTGGAGGTTCTTGAATTCTGTCCCGTTGTCACTTCTGATGTTCTTTATGGTTGATGAGAATTCGTTCTGAGCTCTTTTCAAGAACTTCATGAGGATCCCCTGAGTTTCTGACTTATCATAGAAGAAAAATACCCAGGTAAATCTTGAAAAATCACCAACAATTACTAAATCATATTTGTTACCACCGATGCTGATGTACGAAATTGGACCAATGAGATCCATGTGGAGGAGTTCCAGCGGTCTTCCGGTAGTCATCACATTCTTGGCGGGGTGTGGTGCTCTGACTTGTTTTCCTGCTTGACAAGCGTTGCACGGCCTGTCTTTTTCAAAAACCACATCCTTAAGACCACGAATGTGACCACCTTTTAGAAGTTTCTGCAGATTTCTCATCCCAACATGGGCTAGCCGTCTATGCCACAGCCATCCCATGTTGGTCTTAGCAACCAAGCAAGTGTTAAGTTCGGCTTTATCTTTGTTGAAGTCAACAAGATAAAGCTTGCCCTTCAACATTCCCTTGAATGCAATCGAGCCATCGCTTCTTCTAAAAACGGTCACACCCTCATTAGTGAATAGCAGTTGTAACCTTTGTCGCATAGTTGAGATATTGACAAAAGGTTATAATCTAGATAATCTACATGTAAAACATTAGATAAGGTGTGTTGATAGGATATTTCAATGTTACCGCTACCAAGGACCTTTCCTTGGCTGTTGTCTCCAAAGTATATGCCTTCACCTAGATCCTTGTTGTACTCGTACTCCACAAACATACCTCTCTCTTCGGTCATGTGATTTGTGCATCCGCTATCTAGCACCCATTTAGATCCACCGGAGGAGTAAGCCTGCAAAAAAAAATTATTCTTTGGTTTTAGGTACCCAAGCTTGCTTGGGTCCTCTCAGGTTAGTCACAAGAGTCTTGGGCACCCACACACAAGTTTTCAAGTTCTTGTGGCGTGGCCCTGTATATTTAGCAATGACTTTTCCATATTTGTTTTTCATGAAAACATAGGAAGCATCAAATGTACGAAACAATATTTGTAAATCAGATTCATGGGATTTTCCTTAACAAAAGTGATACTATTCTTAGCATGATTAGGAGTATACATGTGTTTGTTCCTGTCAAAACCAAGACCATTATTGACATTAGGAGGTCTAGTGACCATATATGCACTGCGTGCATATTTGATCTTCTCCTTATCAAAGATGCCGCTTGGAGAGGCATGCATATTATGAGAAGTTGAAGTATTAGAAATAACATTCTTCTTACTAGAGCAAGTGCAAGTTCTGATTGTTGTCGAACTCATATCTTTGGAGGAAGAAGAGTCACTTTGCTTGAGCGGCTCAACTTGCACCTCAAGGATCTTTTTAACTTTTGACAAGTTAGCAAGTTCTTCCTTGATTGCAATATGCGAGTCCTCTAGCTTTGAGTAAGTTTCCTTACTCAAGGCTAGCTCAACCTCAAGCGACTCGTTCTTCTCTCTTTCAAGCTCGAGAAGCTTTTCAACTTATTGATATCTCTTCCTTTCACGGATGAGCATATCTTCTTGTCGATTAAGAAGTTCCTCCTTTTCAAAGATTTTGTTCGACAACATTTCCATTTTCTTTAAAGCAATTTTACTTAGTCCTCTAAACATTTCTTCATTATCACTAGAGCTATCAAAGTCATCAATACGGGAATTTAGCGTAGGAGGAGTGAGTCGTACCTTTTTCTTGCCTTCCTTAGCCATAAGGCAAGTGTGGTTGTTCATATCTTGTCCTCCAATGTTTGGGAAGAGTGTGGCTTTCATAGTAGGTTTCTTGACTGCGATAGTGGCTATCTCTTCTTCTTCATTGGAGGAGGACTCGTCGTTTGAGTCCCACTCATTGCCAATATGAGCTTGATGGGCTTGTCTTCTTTTTCTGAAATTTTTCTTTTCTTGAGGTCTTGTTTCCTTCTTTTTTTTTATTTTCTTCATAGGGGCAGTCTACCATGAAGTGACCATACTCTCCGCAGTTGTAGCAAGTGCGTCGAGCCTTGGTTTTTCCTTTATCCTTGCTTTTGCCTTCATTTGAATTGTTGCCGTTTCTTCTTTTCATCATGCGTTTGAACTTCTTGATGAATAGTACCATTTCTTCATCATCAAGATCAGTGCTCTCGTCGCTTGTATGCCCATCATCTTGGTCTTCACGAGTTTCTTTGAGTTTGGGTATGCACGTTGCTTTGAGAGCAACTTCCTTCTTTTTGGAAGAGGTGAGTTCGGCTAAGTCTTTGACGTATTGAGCCTCTTTCTCCATAATTTCATGATTTATGATCTTCCCCAATAACTCATCCGGAGTCATTTTGTGAAATCCGAGGCTTTCTCCAATCATTGAGCAAAGTGTGACATTTCTTGGCATGAAGTCTCTAATCATTCTTTTGACCACCTCGTGATCCGTCCATTTCTTACTTCCATAGGAACAAATTTTGTTGATGAGTGCCTTCATCCGGTTGTACATGTCTTGAGGTGATTCGCCTTCTTCAATAGCAAATCTCCCCAACTCTCCTTCAAGCATCTCAATTTTAGCTTCACGAACCGACCTATTTCCTTCGTGAGCTGTCTTAAGTGTATCCCAGATTTCTTTTACACTTTCTAAACCATCTATCTTGGTGAATTCTTCTCTACTTAGTGACGATGTGATCACGGCGACGACTTGTGTGTTTCTGTGAATCTCTTGTTCTTGTTCTGGAGTGAGTTCCTCATCCACGTTCGGGATATCTATGCCAGTGCAAACAATGTGCCACAGACTAGGATTCAAGGATATTAGATGCATCTTCATGTTGTACTTCCACATGGTGTAGTCACATCCGTCAAACTGTGGAGGCTTTCCCATTGGAATGGAGAGATATTGATTGTTTGAATTGAGACGGTTGTAGTTGTAGGGATGTCGGGAGTAGTCGTGATGACCACTCCCGGTCGTCTTCTCTTCTTCTTTTCCTTTTTGTCCTAGTAGTTTCTTTCTCAGGAGTGCCTTTAGTTGTCGCACTTCTTCATCATCACGTGGGCTTTCTTTCAGCACATCAAAGGCTTTAGCTTCTTGTTCCTCCTCATTGATGTTCATCTTCGAGATATCGTTGTTCTTCTCAGTGGCCATTGATCTCTCCGAGATGTGAGTCTCGTTGGTGGAGAACCTCGCTCTGATACCAATTGAACGTGGCCTGGAGGGGGGGTGAATAGGCCTTTTGAATTTCCCGCACACTTAATAGAGTTGTCAAAAACTTGATTGACCGGACTAGTCCGGTTATGTGGGCAGACTAGTCCGGTGTGCTGAAATATGTGAATTGATTAAGTGTTGTTTGGGAAACTAGGTTCTTCTAGCAGCGGAAATGAGAACAACAGATTCTTTGATTTAAGATTAGTGTATGAATGCACGTGACGACTTGCGAGCAACTTAAATTGTTGTTTAGCAATCAAGTGATCTAGTGACCAAAAAGTAAAGTAAATGAGGCACATGAGACAAGCGAATTTTTACCGAGGTTCGATCTCACCACGAGATCTACGTCCTCGTTTAGGAAGCTCACACAGAGCCGGGTCTCCAACCCTTTCCCTCTTCAAGTAACCACGAAGGTCGACTTGATTCCACTATCATAGGTAATCACCAAGTTTGTGGGGCAACCTCACACGTTGAGGGCTCCCACGAGAATTACAACGAAAGAGGCGATCAAGTACACTTGAAAGTATTACAATGCAGAGTATTAGTGTAGAAAGATCAAACCCCAAGAGCTCGCAACGAAGGAACGACGATCTCCCAATCTCGAATCCAAGTGTTCTAATGATTTGACTCTTTTTGCACCTTAGATGTGTGGGGAGATGTGTTTTTGGCTCTTGGGACAAAGTGGTGACACTAGGGTTTGTGTTTTCAGCAGTATTCGACGTGTATATTCCTTGGAAGGCCGTGGATTCTCTAATTATATGGTTTCCAAAAGTTACCATTGAAAAACCCTAACACCGGACTAGTCCGGTGCAAGTCCATACTTGTCCGGTCACAGTGTAACTCGAAGTCTAGAAAGTCTGGCGGACTAGTCCGGTCCAATCTCGGACTAGTCCGGTGCTGTGTGAAGCTGGAATCCAGAAAGTTCAACGGACTAGTCCGTGGACTAGTCCGGTCTCCACAGATGGGAGACTCCAAAAAGTTCAACGGACTAGTCCGGTGGACACACGGACTAGTCTGGTGGACACATGGACTAGTCCGGTCTCCTGATATGAAAGACTCCAGAAAGTTCAACGGATTAGTCCGGTGGACACACAGACTAGTCCGGTCTCCGGAGAAGGGAGACTCCAGAAAGTCTGTCGGACTAGTCCGGTCCATGATCGGACTAGTCCGGTGCACTGTGAAAGTTAGGTTAATTTTAAAACCCTTACCCCTGTGCAAAGTTGTGAGCTCTTGGAGTGTGTCTTTCATACACTCCCTGTACATTTAAAATCTAATTTGTTCTTCCAAGCTCCATCAAAGTATCCCTCTTTGGACACCACTCCATTTTTCACCTTTTTGTGTGCACCGAGCTGTTTCACTTTGTTTGTCCTGCAATCATCTCAATAGTTTCATTAGGATCTCATATGTTTGTCATCAATTAGCCAAAACCCACAAGGGATATCCTAGATGCACTTACAGTATTATTCTAGATACTCTTGGGTTTACTTTATGGCATCTAAGAATGAAGCTTTTACTCACTTTAGAACTTTATTTCTTAGATTATCAATTGATCACCCAGGATTTTTAAGAGCAATCAGAAGTGATAACGGAATCGAATTTAAAAATCATTCTTTTGATCACTTTTGTGCTGAAAATGGAATATATCATCAATTTTATTCACCATATGTACCTCAACAAAACGGTGTTCTAGAAAGAAAGAACAGAACCTTAGTTGAGATTGCTAGGTTTATGCTTGATGAATATCAAACTCCTAGGCAATTTTAGGCTGATGCGATTGCAACTGCCTGTTATGTTTCAAATCGTGTTTTCTTGTGCGCTAAGCTTGGTAAAACACCATATGCGCTCCGATTTGGACATAGGTCTAGTGTTACACACTTTCGAGGCTTTGGTTGCAAATGCTTTGTTAAGAAACATGGTAATCTTGATAAATTTGAACCTAGATCCATTGATGGCATGTTTCTTGGTTATCCATCTCATACTAGAGGCTACCATGTGCTTTTACTTGACACTAACAAAATTGTGGAGACTTGTGAGGTGTCTTTTGATGAAGCTAGCACAGGTACTAGCTCAAACATTGCAGGTCTGGATCCATATCCGCAGGGGAGAGCATTTTCGTTGAAGACGGGGAAGAAGTGGTGCTGCTGCCCAAAAATTCAGCAGGTAATGACATTGTTGCAGCTCCAGATTTTGATTCACAGCCAGCACCGACGACCACAATTGCTGGTCCAGATCCTCCTTAAGTCACAAGCTCATCGATTTGTGATGAACATGAAGAAGAAGAAGAAGATTGTGAAGTGTCCACTCCCCTCCGGGTTCTCAAAATTCATCCTCCACAACAAATTATTGGAAGCTTGCACGAACGAGTCACACGGTCCACGTTTAGCGATCCAAACTCTCATGCTCATTCTGCTTTTGTTGCTTCTTTTGAGCCCAAAGATATATCACACGCACTCACTAATGAATCTTGGATTATTACCATGCAAGAAGAGTTGGAAAGTTTTGAAAGAAATAATGTTTGGAAACTTGTACCTCAACCTCAAGGTCACACTTTAATCAGAACTAAATGGGTGTTTAAAAATAAACAAAGTGAGGATGGGGTTGTGGTTAGAAATAAGGCTAGGTTGGTTGCTCAAGGTTTCACTCAAGTTGAAGGTCTAGATTTTGATGAAACTTTTGCTCATGTTTCTAGATTAAAAGCCATAATAGTTTTGTTAGCTTTTGTTGCATCTAAAGGTTTTAAGCTTTATCAAATGATTGTTAAAAGTGCTTTTCTTAATGGCTACATAGATGAGGAGGTTCATGTCAAACAACCATCGGGTTTTGAAAATTCAGAGTTTCCTAATCATGTTTACAAATTGTCCAAAGCCTTGTATGGTCTCAAACAAGCCTCTATAGCATGGTATGATAGGTTAAAAACATTCTTACTTGAAAAGGGGTTTACCATGGGCAAGGTTGATAAAACTCTTTTTGTGCTTAAGCATGGTAATGACTCATTATTCATTCAAGTGTATGTGGATGATATTATCTTTGGTTGTGCTTCTCATGATCTTATGTCCAAGTTTTCAGCTATAATAAGTTCAGAATTTGAGATGAGTATGATAGGAGAACTCACGTACTTTTTGGGGCTACAAATCAAGCAAACCAAGGAGGGTACCTTTGCGCATCAAACGAAGTATACAAAAAACCTCCTAAGGTTCTTCAACATGGACAAAAGCAAGCCTCTTCGGACACCAACAGGAACAACAACAACACTTGAACTTGATGAAGATGGTGAATCCGTGGATCAAAAAGAATATAGAAGCATGATTGGATCACTTTTGTACCTCACGGCATCAAGACTGAACATACAATTCAGCGTATGTCTTTGTGCACGGTTTCAAGCCTCCCCACATGCTTCACATCGTCAATCCGTCAAAAGGATTCTCAGGTACTTACATGGAACTCAAGAATTTTGCATTTTTCTTCCTTCTTCCTCAGCCGTTACTTTGAAAGCTTTTTCCGATGCTGATTTTGGGTGTTGTAGGATTTATAGGAAAAGTACTTCGGGTGCTTGTCATTTTCTTGATAATTCACTTGTTGCTTGGTCCTCTAGAAAACAAAACTCAGTTACACAATCCAAAGCTGAATCTAAATATGTAGCCGCTGCTAGTGCTTGCTCACAAATTCTTTGGATTGTTCAAACACTTAAGGACTATGTGGTTGATCTAGATAGTGTTCCACTGTTTTGTGATAACACTAGCGCCATTAGCACTGCAAAAAACCCCGTGCAACATTCTAGAACTAAGCACATTGACATTAGGTATCAGTTTCTCTGTGATAATGTTGAGAAAGGAAACATTTTGCTTCACCATGTAGATACCGAACAACAATTGGCTGACACTTTTACAAAACCTTTGGATTTCACTCATTTTTGTTACATTCATAGTGAAATTGGGGTTATGCATCCTCATTGCTTGAATTGAGGGGGAGTTTTGAAACTTAGGAAGTTTATGTGTGAATCTGAAATTAAAATAATATGAGCATAGTATTTCATACATATATGACTTTGTGAATCCTTTTACATGTTGGAAGTTCTTACTACATTACTCTTGTTATACATTTTGTAGTTTTTGCCATGACTAGTAATTGGAATAATCACTTACACTAAATCAGGTCATGATCGAACTTTCCTGCTGTTTTGAACTTGTTGCATGCTCACAAGTGCTTTTAATCATAAAGAATTAGTCAAGTAATCAACTCACATGTTTTGTTTTTATGATCAATAAAAAATTGAGAAAAGATAAAGAGAATATGCATCGCACTTCTTATTTTGAGATGGCTTATCATTGAACTTAGATATGAACTTGGAAGGTTGTGTATGACTAAAACCATGTCCTTAAGCTTCTGATTGTCAAATGACATAGGTTTGGCTTGGTTTGTTAGAATAAGTCAGATGCGCATATAATCTCTTGCAAATATCATATGATCAAAATTTGTGCTTTGAAAAATAATAAAATGCAGCAACAAGTGTCATGTTTTCAGATCTTGAAATAGTTAAGTTTGTGAGATTATGACTTGCTTAAACTGAAAATTACATTTGATCTCTAGAATGGCTTACACTACTTTATGTGTGTCATTGATGTGATAGTGTAAGTTACTTGATAGTATGACTTGGATGAGCTTTGTTTTATATGTATATGTTATAATATGCTCATAACAGTTAAAATTTCTCTATTCAACCTTGCTGAATACATTGTCAAAGGGGGAGAGATAATAGACAATATGTGAATTTTTAAAGATAAGTATGTAGCAGGGTGAAATTGATCTCACATTGCACATATTCACAATTGTTTTTGGCACAATTCTTCTCGTGGGGAGAATTTGTTTTTCTCATTTTATTTCTATTTTACAAAGGGGGAGAAATTGGTTTCAAAACTTTTAATGTGAATAAGCCAATGTTCGGATCTTAAGTGGTGTTGCCAATGCATTCATCAAGGGGGAGATTGTGAGACCTATGTGTGCTGAATACATTGGCTTGTAGTGAATACATTGGCTTTGACAATAAAAGTTTTGAATGCTGTCATAACATCTATTTAGCAAGGTCCGACTCTAGCTCCGAGCTTCTGCAAGGTCCAAAAATAGGTCTGACTTTCTTTGTCTAGGTCTGACATGTTTTTGGGCAGCTATGGTGAGCTTTGTCTTTTGCTCCGGCATGTCTTTGATAGCTTCGGCATGTCGTTGTTAAGCTCCGATATGTTTTGTTAGGCCCGACTTATGTTGGTTAGCTCCCACATGTTTTTCTATCTCCAACTTTTGGGTTGACTAGTTCCGACTAGCTTTGGCAAGCTCCGGCACTAGGTTGTACTAGCTTTGGTAAGCTCCAGCACTAGGTTGTACTAGCTTTGGTAAGCTCCGGTTAGCTTTGGCAAGGTTCGTAGCTTGATCGCAATGTTACTGCTTTTACTGTGAATTGTCTCGAACTTGCTTTACATTATTGAAAAGATTGCTTAGTATTTTTTTACTATGTTTTTGGTGTTTTTTGGTTGTTAAGGCTGATATCATTTTGCTATGGTTTGCAACATGCTTATGTGAGGTGCTCATGTAAGATGTTGTAGTTTTGGAACAACGAGAGTCAAGTCGAGGACATGTGCTCGAAAGTACTGGTTGTTTGTTCATGTGCAGGTGTTGCTTGAGTTGAAGACATGGTTGGTGACGGGATCCATTGAACTAGTCTTAGGGATAAGATGAGGTTCAACAACCAAGTTCGGGAGGAATTGTTGTTGAGTGGACCGGGAGGTCGCGCAGCATGTATGAATCGAGAACAATGCATATGAAGGTATCATGGACATCATCAGAAGATGTTTGCACGTGTGCAAGGAGAGCGTGGACGTGGATACATGGTTCCGAGGCGTGATAAAGAGATGTGGACGTAAAGAATTGGTCGGAAAGGTCCAACCCACTAGGTTATGGACTCAAGCTGTGGCGGAGTCGTGTTTGACTCAAATATGGAGAGATTTGAGTTGGTTATGATAGGATTTTGTGTGGGTCACGAATTTGAATTTTTTTAGGAATGTGGAATACGCTCCTAAGGTGTTTGGAAGTCTTAAGATTGCTTCTATCTGCATATAGAAGAGTCTTGAGCAATTATGGAATGTTTCGATTCGTGAACTAAGTAGGATTAGAGTCCTAGTTGAGATTGGGTTGGCCTAAGGGCTGGTTATATAAGCAGGAGAGGCCAGAGCTCGTGGTGCACTACTTTAAGGATGTTCTTCTTGTGTTATATTGAATAAAATTCGTAGTTGAAAGGAACTTTTGTGTCTTGTTCGTCCGACTTGTTCCAGACAAGTTTTTCTCATTGAGTTTCTGCACAGCACTACCTTTTGTCGGTGGTTTTATTATAACTCGAGTTTTACAGATCCAATTGACGTGATTCTTTTTGGGTTGTCTTCACAACTTGATTATCTATAATATGTCAAAATTTGACGGTCATTGGATTTGTGGTTTTTGTTCTACACGAGTTTCTTTGCAGTATTACAGATCTGTTTTTTACTTGGTAGAACAGACTGACCTTTGTTCGATCTTTCGATCGTAACTTGAGTTACTCTCGACGGATTTGAGTAATTCTTGTTGTGTTATCTTCTTGACTTGATTCTCTCTGATATCTATCACTTTTGTCACGGTGAAACACATTTATATTAGTCTCACACACGATTTTTAATCTACCATTCACCCCTCCCCTAGTAGATTTTCACGTGCTCTTCGATCCTACACTTTGGGACCGCGGGTACATTTATGAAAGCCTTAGCCCTTGTTATGTTCTTGTTCTTTTGGTTCCTAAGAAAGATGGTAGTTGTCACATGTGTGTTGATTGTCGTGCAATTAATAACATCACCATTCGATATCGTTATCCTATTCCTCGCTTAGATGACATGCTTGATGAATTGAGTGGTGCTATCATCTTCACAAAAATTGACTTGCATAGTGGTTACAACCAAATTAAAATGGCACTAGGAGATGAATGGAAAACTGCATTTAAAACAAAATTTGGACTTTATGAGTGGTTAGTCATGCCTTTTGGTTTAACTAATGCACCTAGTACCTTTATGAGATTAATGAATGAGGTTTTATGTGCTTTCATTGGAAAATTTGTCGTGGTTTACTTCGATGATATTCTCATTTAGAGCAGGTCATATGATGAACATCTCAATCATTTATGTGCTGTTTTTGATATTTCAAGAGATGCACGCTTGTTTGGTAACCTCGAAAAGTGCGTCTTTTGCACCAATCAAGGCTCGTTTCTTGGATATGTTGTTTCCTCATAGGGAATTGAGATGGATGAGACAAAAATTGTCGCAATGACTAGCAGGCCAACTCCATCAACCGTCGCACAGGTGCGTAGTTTTCTTGGCCTTGCAGGTTTTTATCGCTGCTTTGTGCGGGATTTTAGCACAATTTGCAGCACCTCTACAAGAGCTAACAAAGAGGGGAGTGCCATTTTGGTGGAGCGAACAGCAGCAACAAGCTTTTGATGCTCACAAATTGAAGCTTACACAAGCACCATTGCTACAACTTCCTGATTTTGACAAGACATTCGAGCTAGAATGTGATGTATGTGGCATTGGTATTGGAGGTGTTCTCATACAAGGAGGTAAACCGTTGCTTTCTTTAGTGAAAAACTGCATGGTCCTTCCCTGAATTATTCTACTTATGATAAAGAATTGTATGCCTTCGTACGAGTTCTACAAACTTGGCAACATTATCTTTGGCCTAAGGAGTTTATAATACATTCCGATCATGTATCTTTGAAGTATATTAAGTGTCAAACCAATCTGAATAAACGACATGCTAAGTGGATTGAATTCATAGAGTCATTCCAATACATAATTAATAATAAAAAAGAGAAGGAAAATGTCATTGCTGATGCATTATCTAGACGTCATACTATGTTGTCCCAACTTGATCAGAAAATCTTTCGTTTGGAAACAATAAAAGCATTATATCCTACTGATTTGGACTTCAAAGATTCTTTTCAAAACCGTAGAGAAGGAAGAACTTGGAATAAATATGTGCTGCGAGAGGGTCTCCTCTATCGTGCTAACAAGCTATACGTTCCAGCTAGCTATGTTTGTCTATTACTTTTGCAGGAAGCACATGGAGGAGGATTGATGGGACATTTTGGCATGAAGAAAACTGAGGATGTGCTGTCCACACACCTCTTTTGCCTGAAGATGAGGCATGATGTCGAGTGGTACGTATCATGATACACTACTTGCAATAAAGGTAAGTCTCGCCTCAACCCATATGGTCTTTATAGGCCTCTTCCTGTTCCTAGTGTACATTGGGCGGATATTTCTATGGACTTTGTTTTAGGATTGCCTAGGACTAAGAGGGGGGATAGTATTTTTGTTGTTGTTTATCGTTTCTCCAAAATGGCACACTTTATACCTTGTCATAAGAATGATAATGTCTCACATATTGCTGATTTGTTTATGACGGAAATTGTTCGTTTACATGGTGTGTCAAATACCATTGTTTCTGATCGTGATGCAAAAATTTTAAGTCATTTTTGGAGAACTTTGTGGTATAAATTGGGCACCAATTTGCTGTTTTCAACTACTTGTCACCCACAAACAGATGGACAAACTGAGGTAGTTAATCGTACTCTATCCACTATGTTGCGGCTGTCTTGAAAACAAATTTAATGTTGCGGGATGACTGTTTACCACATATAGAATTTGCTTACAACAGATCCGTTCACTCTACAATGAAGGTAAATCCATTCCAGGTTTTGTATGGATTTAATCCTAGTGCTCATATTGATTTACTACCTTTGCCTCCTTCTGAAACTATAAATTTGGATGCTTCACAATGATCTGAATTCATTCTTAAGATGCATGAAACTACAAAGAAAAATATTGAAAGAATGAATGAGAAATATAGGATTGCAAGTAGTAAAGGTAGAAAAAAAAGTAAAACTTTAAACGGGTGATTTAGTATGGTTACATTTGAGAGAAAAGCGTTTCCCATACTTGAGAAAATCTACAATTATATCTCGATCTGCTGGTCCTTTTAAGATTAATGAAAATATTAATAATAATTCATATCAGCTTGAGTTGCCTCCCCATTTCAGGGTTAGTGCCACATTTAACATTTCACATTTGCGGCCATACTTGGGAGAAGAAGATGAACATGAGTCGAGGACGACTCCGATTCAAGAGAGGGAGGATGATGAGGACATCAAAACAATGGATACACATGTTGAACTGCAAGAACCAATCACGTGAGCACGAGCGCGGCTACTAAATCAACAAGTGAACTCCTTCCTAAATGCCTTCCCATGCGAATTTGAGAATGGATTGCTATGTAATGATTTAGTTGTTATTAGGAACCATGGAGGAGATCAACAAGTGAGGAGAGAAGGCCTTGGGAAAATGGAGAACAAGCTGGGACGTCCACAAGTTGATGGAATAAGTTTACAACTCAGACTCGAGTTCAACTCAAAGTCCACAAGTAGTCCACCTTAAGACGGACGCCCAGGATGCATACGGACTCTGTTTTTGACGTTCTACATATGCACGAAAAGAGGAGAATATTAACTTTCCAATGGCTCTTGTCCAATGTTGAAATTCAAAGGGAGTCATCAGGAATTGTTGAAACAACTTGAGTCCAGATTTCTGTTCGGTGTTGCACCACCGTATTGGGCCATTGGGCCTTCTATCAAGCATACATCCCTTATTTTTGTGTCTTAGGGTTAGGTCAAGACTCCAACACCATTTGGACGTCCTTCCACCTATAAATACTTCATAGTAGCCTTCATGAACAATTGGGTTTTGCTTATATTAATAATACCGCCGTTCTACGGTTTGTGAAACCCCAACTTCGTGATTCCAGATCGTGTCTTCTACGTTCTTGCTTGTGTTCTCGGTTGCACTTGCAGGGATTAGCCTCCTTGGTGAGGTCAATCGTGTGCAGCACGGTTGATAATCAACAGAGCGATGGTGTAGTGATTGCAGGGGTTTTTCGTGTTCTACTCGAGAGCCTTTCGGAAGATCGGGCCTAAATCTCCTTATCAACACTCCTGCTTGCTCTTATCGATTCACCGCTCACTCCTATCTTCTCTTCTCTATGATTCTACTCACAACTCTCCGGTGCAAGCAAAGCCATCCCTGTTCGACGTCGTGTAGGTGTGGATCCCTGCAACCATGCTGCAAGCCCCACCCCTGCTTCCATCGCCGTGGTGCCAGTACCTGCGCTGTGCACTCGCCGCCCCTCGACTCTTGTTCTTGCTGGTCGAGTCCATTAGCTTGTGTGCCCGCGTACACTCTTCTTGATTAATCGTGTGCTCTACTGTCCTACTCGCCGTTGGTGTGTGCCATCACTGCTGCTTCGTCAACGGAGGGATGTGCAAGGCGTTCCTCGGCCTCCCCGTTGTGCAAAGACCCTGCTGCCTTGCTCTGTTAACCAGTGCAGCACCAACGGAGCTGCAACAGTGATCCTAGTCACCCCGCTGGCATTCATCATCGCCCAGAGATTCCAAGCTTCTCCCGCTCATTCAAGGTCGTGGGTGACTATACAATGTCATCATTTACTTCCCCTACGGTTGCAACATTGCACTCCTTCGTCGCTGTGATGGAAAGACAATTTCTTCATCCTCTGTCCAAAGCAACCGCGTCGTGGACCTTCTTCGTCAACAGGCCATCTTGGCCTCACTCCTGATCACACGACCGCGTCGTAAGGTTCACCTTGTCTGCATCTTACTCCTCGGAGCATCGCTCTTGATGTTCCTAACTCAAATACGCCAGATTTCAATCTTCTCCATGGGCAATTTTAAAGAACAGTCATGTTTCAAGCCTCAAATTGGTCCAACACACTGAACTCTAGTCCCGTTGGACCCTAGAATCTATACACCCTAATAAGTCTGTTCTAAACCGTTTGAAAAATTATTGAGTAGTGATGTCGGGAAATCATATCTTGTAGATGTCAGCTATTGAATACTTTCCCTCTTCGGTGTGCCCTCCAAAGTTGGTCCTCTCCAGCGCTGCTGACTAGTATGTTGTCGTTCCCCTCTTCACCACGAGTATTCCTAAAGAAACGGAGATGATTTTAATGCTCTGTGCACTGATGACCCTATTTCGGCAACTTTCTGCCAAAACCGCCATTGAAACTGCATCTAGGACCCTTGTGGGCATTGGATGATTAATGACAAACAATTAATGAACTAATGAAATTGTTGAGTTACAGTAGAAATAGAATGTAGGGAAAGCCTCTATTGAAAACACTTTGAAAAAGGAGAAAAGACGCAAAAAAGAAGAACTCATAGAATTAGGGTTTTGATTTTCTTGAGTCGTAGGAAAAACTATACAATCAAGAGGGACACTACTCTTGTAAACTTAGGGAATCAAATGGGAGATCAACCCCTGAGAAGGTTTAAAAGCATAAATTAACCTAAGGTCTGAGTTTTCCCTGCACAGAACCTGACTTGTCTAACCAGCCCTGACATAGAAAATTCTCCAAGTCTTCTGGCCACTCGGACTTGTCCGAGTTTGGCCAGATAAGTCCGAGTTGTTCCCGCACATATTTGGACTTGTTCGAATTGAATGGGACATGTCCGCGTTTTTCTGCATAGCTGTCATACAAAAATTACAAGTCCTCTGGCCCTTCGGACTTGTCTGTGTTGGGCCAGGCATGTCTGAGACCTCACTGCATAGTCTGGACATAGAAAAATTATAAGTCCTTTAGCCACTCGGACTTGTCCGAGTTTGTCCAGACAAGTCCAAATTCCCTCCAACTAAATTGGACATATATGAGTTGCTTCATACTTGGGCAAAGCGGACATGTCCAAAGGGTGCAGAAATGGATAAGTCAGATAAAAACCCCGCCTTGGTATCTCAGACTTGTCCGACCCATGTCGGACATGTCCGTCGCGTCTTTTACGAACTAATTCAAAATCAAACACTCAGCTGTACCATCACTGGGCCCATTAGCCAAGACATGTCCGAATATTTTTCAGACTTGTCCGACATAGAGAGCCTAACAACGGCCAAAATTACTTTTTGTCTATAAATAGGAACTAAATCCCCACTTAGCCATACTCTAACCATTCAAAACAGCACCTGCTCCTAGGACTCCCTCAAGAGCACTTCTCCACCTAGTTTTCACCTTCGAGAGCCAAAACCTAAGATTTTTGGGGAGAGTGAAAGAGTGGTTGTGAGATTGAAGAAGAAGTGGCTTTGGGGCTGATCTTTGTTTGATTCGCTTTGTTTACCTAAGTTTTTCGTGTTTGTTACTCTTGGGTGCAAACCCTTGGCGGTTAGGCATCGCCCCGTGATTTCTTGTGTGATTTCGGTGTTCGGGAAACTTATATCACCCTTGTGAGATAGTGGAAAAACAAAGGCATGACCTTTGTGGTCTCTTCATGAGGGAACGTCTAGTGAAAGATCGGTCCTTTGTGAACTCCTCAGAAAGGACATGTGTTTCTTTGTGAAACTGAACCTTGGTGAAAATCCTTTGTTCATTGTCTCTCTTTTGATTTCTGCACTGTATTTACCTTTTTAGTGATCATCTAGGGCTTTATATTCATCTACTCATTGTAGCACGTTTTAGATCTTTTTTTCATACTCTATATTGTCTCTAGAACTGCTAGGGTGTTTTTTACTTCATAAAACCTGAGAAAAATTCCTCCTTTGATCAAGTCCTTCACAGAAACTCGGACTTATCCGACTTCTGTCAGACATGTTCAAGCACTGTCGAACAAGTCTGGACCCTGCTCGGACTTATTTGAAGTCAAGGATCAAGACAAAGTTTAATTACTTGCATTTTTTGTTCTAATAGCCTATTCAACCCCCTCGAGGCCACCTTTCAATCGGTATCAGAGTAGGTATCACCGCAAAGAGCTTAACCACTTGGAGATAAGATGGCCAACACTATCATCAAGGAGGACCCGCTCAACAACATATGAAAGAAGATGGTGGCAAGACCGATGAAATGAGTCCACAAGAAACTCAAGGATCCAATCCACCACCTCCCAAGATAGATGGTCACAAGCCACAAGGACCACCTCCATGACATGACATCTAAAACTCAAAAGACGAAGATGTGAATGAAGAAATGGCCACCTCGCGGAGCTACTAAGGAATAAGAAGGAGGTCAAGAAGAAGAAAAGGCTTGAATGGGAGAAGAAGTTAAAGAGTAGTCATCAAGAGTACTCCCGATATCCTTTCAACTAGGAGGGCTCAAATTCTCACTATACACTACAGGAATCCTGATCAATTACGTCGGCTTAATTAAGGCCAAAACTGATGTAAGTTACTTAATTATGTCGGTTTTCCCTTAATTACATCGGTTGCCGTCCGATGAAGCAGTTTGGACGCGATTCAAGGTAACTTACATCGTCCGCCAACGTAAGTTACTTAATTATGTCGGTATCCTGTAACCGATGTAAGTTATTTACCAGGATGGGCCGCGCGGTGGGCCGTAGAACTTACATCGGCTGCTGCCCGAAGATGAAAGTTAAGTAGTCTAACTTACGTCGGTATGGTCAGACCGACGTAAGTTGAACTAGGCTAACTTACGTCGGCTTAACCATTGCCAACGTAAGTTAAGTTTTCATTTTTTGAAAAAAAAAAACTGACTACATCACACGATTGCGAGATCCACAAACAGATATAGAAACAATTCACAAAATAGTCCACAAAACATTCAAAACATCCTCAACAACACAAAACAGTTTCAAAGCATTCACCGGACTAAACTCTAGCCCCTCCACTACCTCCAGAGCCCAGATATTATCGTCACGTCCCTCTGGGTGCTTGTAGGTGTGGCGAAGGAGTTTGTGCCGCCATTCCCGAACCTGCAAAAGAACTATATATTCCCTATATTAGCCTTGTAAAGAATTGCACAACCCTGTAAAGAGTCATAAAACCAACACATAAATAACCAAATCTGGAACCTATACAACTGCACCTATGTACTTGAAGCATTTTAATACAACTGAATAACAAAAATTTGGGCAACCAAGCATTCAAGTTCCTTGTATCTTCAAACTTCACAAGGTAATGTAATACTTCTTTTAAAATATTTCCACATACAACTGGACCTATACCAGAAGCTAAAATTCAACTTAGTTTTCATCTTATCCAGAATTTTAACAAATCACCAGATATCATATGTAACATTGATAACAAAGGAGGAAGAACTTGAGGCAAAACAAGTATAAGAACTATTCTACATATGTTAGGTTTTGCCCATGAATATAGAACAATAATGGACATCCAGATCAAGAATCACCTAGGGATGTGATGATAACAACAAATTGCAGATGCGACTGTAGACAATAAATGATGACAGATGCAACAAAGCACAATATTAAACAAATAGTTAATTACCTGCTCTGGGGTCTGCTGCGGTGAAAGCGTAAGAATCTCGATATCGTGACCGATGTTTCGAGCAAGAGTCTGCCATTGCAAAATATTAGAAGCTATATGTTATTGAAATGCTATGAAATTTAACTACGGTAGTTTAAATTACTTATCGCCACCGCTGCTTGCATCTGGGCCATCATTAAGGTCGTCCTCCGCTGCTCCTCTCTTGCCTCTACCCTCGACCTCTCTAGCTCCGCCTGGGTTTGTGCCAGCGCCTCCTTCAAGGGATGGAGCTCCAGGTGGGTCTGCGAGAGACGACCACTTGAGGTCCCAACGGACGAGGCCTGCGACGATGAAGCACCTCTCAAAGGTCGCGCCGACCTTGAGTTGACAACTCCATCAAAAATGGCAAACCTGCAAAATAATGAAAATACTAAGTAGAAGAAGGTAAATTGAAAAAGAAATGAAACAAATGACCAACTCACCGTCCATGGGCCTTCTCGCCTCCTCTCGTGTACGCGGCTTGGCGGTCGATCGACGCGTTTTCCCAATCGTAATCCGCACCATGTATCTTCGTGACCTCCTACGCGAACTTTGCCTACAAAAAAAAATCTTGTAAGGATGTCAATAATAATATTAGTTATAATGAAATTGATAAATTTTGAAAACTTACCAGTTAGTCGGTTGCGACTTAACTAGAATGCCGTAGCTGAGAAGGGTCACTTCCCTTGTGACCTCTCTTCGAAAGCTGGGTCGGCGTCGGCTCCTGAACCATCTCTCGCTCCTGTATAGCCGTGTTAGTGAGATGAATATATTAGGAACACATGAATAAATTGAAAAAGTACTTACTATGCGTTTAGCCAAATGCAAGTAGCCGTCGCCGCCAAAGTTGTGGTTGCCCTCGGACCCCATGCGGCACTGTCTAGCCTTTGTGGACTTAACGATAAATGCTTCAATAGCCTAGTGCTGACAGAGAGCTAAGTATGCCTCAGTGTTATCCTGTAACCAGGAAATACTAACCTGCACATATTTCATTTTTTATCAATGCAGTTAACATAAATAGATATTGTAAATATTTAACAATATTAAAAACTTACCTCCACGTACTGCTCCTCTATCAAGTACGCATCGGAGTCCTTGCTAAATGGACCCCTTTGCAGCTCCTGCTCCTGGGGATGCCACTTGTAGTATGCGTTAACATCTTGAATCCGGGCGTTTGACAACACCGCCGTCATGAGCTTCCGAGCATTGTAATGGAACATGCGTCTCACATAGTCCTCCATGCCTAGTTCCTCTACTTGGTACATCAGCTTTAATAAAACAAACATTTAAGTGATATGCACTAATAATTCAAATGAGTTGAAAAAAATGAAACAGTTGAACTTACAATAAAATTGTGCCACACGGCTCCCTGAACCGTGCCGTGGACCAGGTGAGAGACACGAGCGTAGTCATCCCACGACAGGGTAGGAAAACCGTCAACCACACCGGGGTAGTGCAACTTCAGGATAGCACCCAGTACACTGTTAACCTGCCTGTGGTATTTCTCGGCCCCCGTGAACGATGATTCGTACCAACATCTGCAAAATATATTAAATCATTAAGTAACGGAAAAAACATCTAATATTTAATATACTATATACTATTTTTACCTGTCTCTAAGAGGACGGATCGTGATCCCCTGAGAAGTAACCAGAGGAGGAGCCGCAAAGTGGGTCCTCCTCGTCCATCACCTCTGCTGCGGTAGTGCCGCGTCCTGTGACCTTGACGGCTCTGCGGAACCACCAGAGTATGAAGGAAGACTAGCAGGAGCCAACTACAAAGGGAGGCTAGCGCTAGCCGGCTCCGAAGGGAGGCTAGCACTTGCGGGCTTCTATAGCGGCCCCCTAGCGTCTGACTTGAGCTCCTGTAGCGGCCCCCTAGCCTCTGACTCGCACTGATAAGTCTCTCAGTTAGACTGCACAAAAGAAAAAGATTGACAATAAATAATTATTAACAACTGCAATTTATAATATAACTTTATTATAAACTAAAATTTACCTCCGTCCATTGAAAGCACACTTGAGCTGAGGGAGGAGTGTGCGCCAAAAAGAGGGAACGTGGGCTCGAAGGTAACGAGGTCCCTGAGCAAGGGTCTTGCGGCGGCTCAAACCCTCTCACTGGCTTCCCCTTCCCCTTCAATGACATCCTGTTGCAAGGAACAAATGATTAATATGCTCAGTTAATATACAAAATTAATATTAAGTTAGTGAAAAAAGCATTACTTCATAAATTTTAAAATTTATCAACATCACGGTCATGCACCCTAATCCTTAAACCAGCACATCGATCTTCTTCTTTCGCATATCGTTTTCGTTTCTGCAAATCAGCAGGTTCAACTAAGACATCGATATCTTCAGTTTCCAATTCTGATTCTATTTCCGCTTCTGTGCCAGTCTAGATATCTTGAGCATCTCCAACTATGTCATCGAGTCCTACACTGGCTCGACTGAGAAGGAGTCTGACAACTCTTCCTATTGGTAGACGTTATCAGCCTCAACTTCCTCATTGTATTCATCATCTCATAGAGCGTATAACCGCTCACGAGGATTCACCTTATGTACCACCCACCAAGCTTGAATTTGTTGCATGGATAAGGTAGATAGTACACTTGATCTACTTGGTGTGCAAGAACTAATGAATCGAATCCTTTCAACCGTTCATTGTGTTTTACTTCGACCATGCCAAATTCATTTACTCGAATTCCACAAATGGAATCAAACCATTCGCAGTCAAGGAATACTGCTCGAATTTTCTTGTTTCCGACAAAAGTGAATTCAAGGATTTTTTTTTAATAATCCCGTAGTAATGAGTGTTACGTTCTTACGAATCGATTGCCCTCATCACAACTCTAGTATTACATGTTGCCACGAAAGGACGAAGAGATTATAATTGAGTTTACGGAATCAAAAGCCGTTGACATCATATCAACCATAGCTTCTAACGTTAATCACTCCATAGGATAGTTGTCGCAAATCTTCATGTAAGTTGGCATCTTTTTTCCACTGTCCAAGAAATGAAGTTATTAGAAAACATAACCATTCTTAAGATATAAGAAAATGTTGTCAATATTGATAAGTTAACGAGAAAATGTTACATGATCTTGAAACCAAAAAAGAAAATTAGATCCCCTGTTTATTCCTTCTCGTCGAGTCTTTTATATTTGTTTCCTTGTGGGTTGATGTCTATGTCTCCAATTTTGCTTGTTGAACATACTGCACGAAAATAGAACCTTTTAGAATAGATGTGTTGCAAAAGATGCTGAAAAGCATAAGTGTAGGAGAAACACTTACTTGAAATATTCATCCATTTCATCCATTTTAGCGTACATGTAGAAGAAAGCAGCACGCCTTTTTTTTTGCTAACATCGTAGGAAGTGTAACTACCAACAGTAGTGCCTCTTGTTGCAAAAATGGAGATATCGCTACAAGGAGGTTGCTCATCCATATTGTACCGCATTGCCGAAGTATTAACATTATGTTCCTTTACAAAGTAAACACTTGCGAAGTATCCTTCTTCCTTAAGAATCAAAGCTTCAGCGATGCAACCTTGAACCCTTACCGTGTTATCAACCATTGGTTTCAGATATCTAGGTGATCTTTCAATATGATACATCCACCTATATTGCACGGGACCGCCCACATTCACATCAAATGGGAGATGAATTAAGAGATGTTGCATTGGATTGAAGAACATCGGAGGAAAAAAAATTCCATCTTACACAAAAGTACCAGAATCTCCTTCGCCAACTTAGCCATCATCTCTGGCATGATTTCTTTAGCACAGAGTTGCCTATAGAAGTGGCTAAGCTCGGCTAACACCTTCCACACCTCATCATCAAAGTAGCCTCCAAACACAACAGGCAGAAGTCTTTCCATGATTATGTGATAATCATGACTCTTCAACCCAATGAAATTTCCCATTTTCACATTCACGGCTCGTCTTAGACTAGCTGCATAACCATCTCGGAATTTCAACTATTGCAACCATTCGAGAACTTCTTTATTTTCTTTAGGTCGAAGAAATAAAGCAGCGCGTGGTTTACCACCATTTTTCGGGGAGCTCAAGAGTTTGACGGTTACAAAGCTCTGTGAGATCCTTTCGAGCCTTTAAATTGTCTTTTGTTTTGCCCGTCATGTCCATGCATGTGCTTATAATACATTCGACCATGTTACGCTCTTGATGCATGACATCAGTGTTGTGTCTTAGAATCAACGACTTCACATACGGTAGCTCCAAAAGTCCACATATGTGAGTCCAATTGTTTTTGTCTCCATATACTTCAAAATATCTAGGACGACCTTCATCTGGCACCAATTTGTCCAACATACCTGATATTTCTAACCCGTTAAGACGTTTTGGTAGTCCTTTAGTGACAACAATGTTCTTTCTGAAGACATTCCTCTGTTGTCTAAACAAGTGATTCGGGGGCAGCTAACGTCTATGAAAATCGAAGTAAGATATCTTGCCTCCATGGGTAAGTCGAAAGGAATCTGTATCTGAGGCACATATCGGACACGTCAACCGACTGTGAGTGCTCCATCCAGAAAACATGCCATATGCCGGAAAATCATAGAAGGACCACAAATAAGCAGCTCGAAGGTTGAATTTCTGCTTCTTGTAATAGTCGTACGCTTGGACTCCTATCCACGACATTTTCAACTCTTCAATCAACGTTTTCAATATCACATTGAGACGCGACCCAGGATGATCCGACCCATGTACAAGGAGGCTAAGAAACATGAACTCATTCTTCATGCTAAAAGTCAGTGGAAGATTGTATGGAATGACAAATATAGGCCAATAGGAGTATGATGTGGCGTTTGTGCTGAACGGTGTGAACCCATCTGTCACGAACCCGATGCAAACATTTCTCGCTTTACGACCGAATTATGGGTCAAACCGGTCCAGCGCCTTCCATGCCTCATCATCGGACAGGTGCATCATGACTCCATTGTTCTGACACTCAGCTTCTTTGTGCCATCTCATGTGTCTTGCCATTTTTCTTCAAAGGAACAACCGCTTCAACCTTGGTGTCACGGGTAAGTAATGAAGCTGCTTACGTGCGACTTCCATCGTCACAGTATCACCATCATTATTAACAACTTCGACATATCTTGGTTGACCACATTTTAAACATTTGTTCTCATTGGCATGCTCTCTCCAGAAAAGCATGCAGTTGTCCGGACACACATCAATCTTCCCGTACTTCATACCGAGACCGGAGAGAATTTTCTTCGACTTATACATATCTTTAGGCACTTTGTTGGTATGTGGAAGGGCATCATTGAACAAATTGATGAGCTCATTATAACAATTATTAGAAAAGAAGAACTTAGACTTAATTGCCATAAGTCTAGTCACAAAATTAAGGATTGTTGTTTTAGTGTGTCTATGCAGCGGCTGTTCTGAATCGTTGAGAAGTTTGAAGAACTTTTAACCTCTGTTGTTTGAGGATCCTCCATAAGCTCTAGTCGTATAGCTTCCAGCATCTCATCCATCATATCAACATCCATGGCATCATCATTGTCCGCTTCCACTTATTGTATAGCTTGAGAAGCTGTCTTGACATGGAAGTTCTACAACTCATAATGTGACACGTAATCGTTTCGACACAAGTGCATCGTAATTTCCAATTTGTCCAAAAACATTCCGTTTCGGCATTTCATACATGGGCACCGCACCTTATTGCTATTTGACAACGAAAGGGCTCGTTCCACAAAAGCTTCTATCTTGGTGTACCACTCATCTGAGTCACCACCAGTTCTGCTCTTCCAACCAGTATACATCCAACTACGGTATTCACCCATGTTTTACTTAGCAATTTAAAGCTGGACAAATTATCATTACTTTCTCGTTAATTTATGCACGATAGAGGAAATAATGAGAGAGACAGTGAACTGGGTTTGTCAGGGTCTGCCATACACACGCGCGGGTGGTTTAGACGCATACTTTAACTTCACACTGAATGGGCCATGACAGAACCTAAGTGGCCCATCGGGGTTGGGCAGCGACTTTTGCGTGCCTCTCCTTCTTCTCCACGTCATTGGCATGGCAGCCATCAGTGGTGAGAAAGAGAAAGGGGATGCAGTCGTTCAACCCTCCCGTTTCATTTTCATCATCGAGCGACCTCCTAGATTCTGATGGCCTTCACCATGCATCTCCTTCCTTGTGCCTTGCCCCCGACCCTTTGGGAGGTGGGAGACTATGACTGGGAGCGAAAAATGGTGAAGGCAGGTAGGATTGGGCCAATGGCCCTTGGCTTCTTAACTTGGCCGCCACCTATCGCGGTTGATCTAACCAGGATGCCCCCGCCAGGGACATCTAACCATCCAATCCTTGTCTCCAACTAACCAATCTCTGACCCACATGACCCACCTCTCTTATCTTCCTCTCACAATGCTGCTCGCTCCTCCCGTTCTCCTAGAGCTACCGGCCATCCTGACGTTGCGGCACCCGATAGTCGGCCGCCCCCAACACTGCCCTCCTCATGGCGCCCGAGCTCGGTGCCCCAATCGCACCTCCGTCACACCGGCCACCCCACGCCCCGTCTCTGCCCTCTCCACGGCTGTCAAGCTCGGCGCATAATGAAACTAATTAAGCGTAATCTACACTAAAATAATTAAGCTTAATCTACACTAAGCAAATTAAGCATAATTAAGCAAACTAACCACTAAATCATAATTAAACTAACATAATCTACACTAAGCAAATTAAGCATAATGAAGCAAATTAACTATTTAAGCAGAATTGAAAGTGCATCTAGGAATCCCTTGTGGGTTTTGGATGATTTATGACAAGCAAATGAGATCCTAACCTCTTTGTTGAGATGAGCACAGGTTTTAATAGCAAAATAAGCAAAGTGCCAAAAAGAAGGAAGAATGAGGAGCAAAGTGGAAATGAGCTCAAGGAAGAAGAATAGTAGATCATTGTGTATGGAGTGTGTTAAGGAAACACACCCCAAGAGCTCAATCACAATTAAACACACACATTGCACAAAGTTATACAGGACCGGACTACTCCGACTATCACCGGACTAGTCTGATATCCTCTCTGCACAAAATCGGACAAGTCAGATATCCATCGGACTAGTTCGATATCTCTCTGACTAGAATCGGACTAGTCCTCCCCAGTGTGGACTAGTCCTCAAAACACTTCACAAGTCACACAAAATCGGACAAGTCCAATCACCACCGGACTAGTCCGTTATTCATTCTGATCTAAATAAGACAAGTCCGATATTAGCACGGACTAGTCCGAAAAACTCTCTGACCTAAATCAGACAAGTCCTCCAAGTGCTGACTTGTCCCCATAAGCACTTAGGGTGTCACTGTGTGGACAAGTCCGATGTCCATCGGACTAGTCCGAAGATTTCTAGAATCAAAATCGGACAAGTCCATTCCTAGCCGTATTAGTCCGATATTTTGGGACCTTTAGGGTTTGCTACACACAGCACACCGGACTAGTCCGGTGTCCACCATGGACTAGTCCGATATTCTTAAACCCTAATGGCCACTTTTAGAAACCCCATATAGATAGAGGTGCACGACCCAACTTTAAACTCTCTGGAACCCTAGCGCCATCAAACCTCCCAAGAGCCTCCAAAAACACATTTCTCCATGAAATTAAGTGCAACAAAGATCAATCCTTTGAGGATACACTCTAGATCATTGGAGAGACATGTTCAACACTCATCGAGCTCTTGGTTTGATTCTCTAACACACTCCTGTGATTTCATTGTAATCTCTTGGGTGTGTTCTTGGTGCTGTTTCGTGTTGTAATCTAGGGGAGCCCTTAATGTGTGAGAAGGCCACCTTTGAATTCGGATATTCACCCCTTTGTGATAAGTGGAAGAGGATTGGCCTTCGTGGCGATCCGACGAGTGTAGGATTGGAGAAGAACCGGTCCTTTTGTGGACTCCTCAACGTGGACGTAGGTTGCCTTTGTGGGAGCTGAACCACGGGATAAATCCTTGTGTCTTTCTTGGTGTTCATCGTTCTTATTCATTACAACAATCTAGGGTTTCAATCATTATTGCATACTTTACGTTGAATCATTAAATATAAGATTGAATTGTGATACACCCTAGTATATAATCATGCAACACTTCCTTTGACTGTATATTTCCGCTGCATACATCGATGTATCAAATTAATCGATCAAACTTAATCAACCTAGTCGGTATACACCGGACTAGTCCGCACTTTACTGGACTAGTCCGATATCTCTGGTTTTGAACTAGTTGTTAAGTGTTGCAGGTTCCGACAAATTTCAAAAAGGCCTATTCACGCCCCCCTCTAGGCCACATTCAATTGGTATCACAGCAGGTTCTTCAAGAAAGAGACTAATCGCTCGAAGAAGATCATATCGGACATGAAGGACATCCACAAGAGCAACAACCAAGAAAAGGTTGATGATGACAAGAACCTAAAGGTGGAGAAGCTCCTCGAAGCCATTCAAGTCTTCGAGGACAACGATGAGGAGACGCTAGAACTAAAGGCGCTCCTAAGAAAGAGGACACTTTCCAAAGGGAAAGTGAAGATTAAAGAAAGGAAGAAGGGGAGTAGTCACAACGACTACTCCCGATATCCTTTCAACTATGATCGTCTCAATTCCAGCAATAATCATTATTTGTCTATCCCACTTGGAAAAGCCCAACACTTCGATGGAAGTGATTACTCAATGTGGAGGCAAAATATGAAAATGCATCTAATTTCCCTCAATCCAAGTTTATGGAATATAGTGTGCACATGGATAGATATCCCGAAAGATGACAAAGAGCTCACACCAAGCCAAGAGTAGGCAATTCACCAAAATGCTCAAGCCGCGATAGTAATCACCTATTTGCTCAGTCGGGATGAGTTCACCAAGGTGGATGGACTCGAGATTGCTAAGGAGATATGGGACACACTACAAACTGCACATGGAGGTGACCGACATGTGCGTGAGATCGAAATGATCGAAGGCAAATTAGGAAGATTCACAATTGAAGAAGACGAGTCACCTCAAGATATGTATATTCGGTTAAAGCCGCTCGTCAACAAGGTTCGATCATACGAAAGCAAGAAGTGGAATGACCACGAGGTGGTGAAGCTCATCCTCAGAGCTTTCATGCCTCGCAATGTCACCTTATGCTCAATGATTAGAGAAAGCCCCGGATACAAGAAAATGACTCCAGATGAATTACTTGGAAAACATCAATTTCGAGATGATGGAAAAACAAGCAAAGCATGTCAAAGAAATTGCCGACCTCACCTCGGCAAAGAAGAAAGGGGTTGCTTTGAAGTCCACCCTCAATCCCCTATCTAATGAAGCTCGAGAAGCTCAGCTAGAAGAAAACAGTGATGATGAGAGTAGTGAATTAGATGAAGAAGACATGATATTGTTCATGAAGAAATTCAAGAGAATAATGAAGAAGAGACAAGGTGCTAAATCAAGCGAAGGAAAGTACAAGGAGAGAACAAAAGCAAAGTTTAGGCGGGCATGCTATAATTGTGGTGAGTATAGCCACTTTATAGTTGATTTCCCATATGAAAAGAACAAGAAAAAGACCAAATAAGCTAAGCTTGAACCCAAGAAATTCTTCAAGAAGAAGAAACAAGCCGAACAAGCTCACATAGGGAAAGAGTGGGACTCAAATGATGAGTCCTAATCATCCGAAGAAGAAGAGATGGCTAGCATAGCCATCGAGAAGACGTCCAAGAAGTCTACTCTCTTCCCTACACTCGGCGCAAGGTAGGGAAATGGCACTTGTCTCATGGCAAAGGAATGTAAACGCAAGGTAAACACCATCCCCCCTTCTGTGCATTCCTATTCTAGTGATGATGAAATTGATAATGAGGATATGCTTATTGGACTAGATAGGAAAACTGCCACAAAAATGAAATTTTTACTTGATCAACTTATTGAGAAGGAGAGGTTGATACATCGTCAAGAGGACATGATCATCTCCCAAAAGGAGGAATATGTCGAACTTGACAAGCTTCTAGAACTTGAAAAGGAACAAAGCAAATCACTAGAGCTTTAGTTAGCTTCAAGCAGGGAAACTTGCTTCGAGTTAACCGAGTCAAATGCTACAATCAAGGACCATCTCGCTGATCTGATCAAGGTTAACAAGATCCTTGAAGTGCAAGTTGAGTCACTCAAGCAAGGTGAACCTTCATCCTCTTCAAGTTCACCTTCCCAACCCACTAAAACTGAGGTTTCTTATGCTTGTACATGTAATAAAGTTGACACCAGTTTGAAGGACAAGCCAACCTCTACAAAGGATAAACATCCTGCCGAAAGTGGCATATTTAACAAGGAGAAGATCAAATATGCACGTAGTGCATACTTGGTCAAAAGACCTCCAAATGTCAAATATGGCATTGGTTACTCTTATCGTGAAAAGCAACATGCTAGAAGCCATAAGAATAACAAGGAGAGGATTACCTTTGTGAAGGGAAGACCCTCTCAAACTTGAAAGTCAAAGATTAAAACATTAATCACACATGAACACCGGACTAGTCTGGTCCTCCGGACAAGTCCGGCCTCCCAGACTAGTCCTGTACATAAACAACAACAGTTCTTGTTTAGAACTTTCGATGCCTCGTATGTCTTAATGAGAAATAATTTTGGCAAAGTTTATGCTTATTATGTCAAGCCACACCATGAGAACGCCAAGTATCATGTGTGGGTGCCCAAATGTCTTGTAACTAACCTCCAAGGACCCAAGCAAGCTCGGGTACCTAAAACCAAAGCATAATTTGTTTTTGCAGGCATATTCCTCCGGTGGATCTAAATGGGTGCTAGATAGTGGCTGCACCAACCATATGACCGGAGAAAGAAGAATGTTCGTGGAATATGAAGAAAGCGAGGATCCAAACGAGGGCATCTATTTTGGAGATAATAGCCAAGGAAAGGTGCTCGGTACCAGTAAAATTTCCATATCATCTAAACACACACTTTCTCATGTATTAAATGTTCAATCCTTAGATTATAACCTGCTGTCCATATCTCAATTATGTGACAAAGGATATAATTGTTGTTCACCAACGAGAGTGTGATTGTTTCTAGGAGGAGTGATGGTTCCATTGCATCCAACGGTATGTTAAAGGGAAAGCTCTACCTTGTTGACTTCAACAAGGATAAAGCTGAACTTGACACATGCTTGATTGCAAAAACCAACATGGGTTGGCTGTGGCATAGGCGGCTAGGGCATGTTGGTATGAGGAACCTTCAAAAACTCCTCAAGGGCGATCACATCCGAGGTTTAAAGGATGTTGTGTTTGAGATAGACAGGCCTTGTAGCGCGTGCCAAGCCGAGAAGCAAGTTGGAGACCCTCACCCCGCCAAGAACGTCATTACTACAAAAAGACCGCTTGAGCTACTTTACATGGACTTGTTTGGTCCAATTGCCTACATAAGCATCGGCGGTAACAAATATGGTTTAGTAGTTGTTGATGATTTTCTCGCTTCACTTGGGTTTTCTTTTTGCAGGATAAGTCAGAAACACAATGCATACTCAAGAAGTTCTTCAAGCGAGCTCAAAACGAATTCTCATTGCCAATCAAGAACATTCGAAGCGACAACAGCACGAAGTTCAATAACACACAAGTGGAGGAGTACCTTGATGAAGAAGGCATAAAGCACGAGTTTTCAGCTCTGTACTCCCCTCAACAAAACGGAGTTGCCGAAATGAAGAACTGAACTCTCATAGAGATGGCAAGAACAATGCTCGATGAGTACAAGACCTCGGATCAATTGTGGGCGGAAGCGATTAACACCGCTTTCCACGCAGTAAATCGACTTTATCTTCATCGACTACTCAAGAAGACATCCTATGAGCTACTCATCGGTAACAAGCCTAATATTTCATATTTTCGAGATTTCAGTTCTCCATGTTAAATTTAAACAAGAAGCCCAGGACTTCAAAGTTCGCTTCGAAGTCTGATGAAGGTTTCTTGCTTGGTTATGATTCGAACACTTACGCATATCGTGTTTTCAACAAGACCTCCGGACTTGTTGAAGTAGCACGTGACGTAGTGTTCGATGAAACTAATGGCTCCCAAAAGGAGGAAGTTGATCCATGTGTACTAGGTAAAGAATTATCTCCTTGTCAAGCATTGAAAAGAATGGCCTTAGGTGAAGTTCGACCACAAGAGTCACCTCTACATGTGTATGAGGAAGATGAACCACAAGAGGAGGTCAACGATCAAGGGGGAGCTTCCACACAAGATCAACCACAAGAATACGAAGATAATCAACAAGTCAACGAAGGCAACCATCTAGGGGGAGAAGAAGATATCATGAAGATACAACGCCTCAAGTGACACACCCAAGAGTACACCAATGCGTCCAAAGGGATCACCCAATCGACAATATCATCGGTGACTCCAAAAGGGAGTAACCACTAGATCTTGCATAGCTAACTTTTGTGAGCACTATTTGTTTGTATCCTTTTTGGAACCGCGCAGTGTTGAGGATGCATTGACAGATCCGGACTCGGTGGTGGCAATGCAAGAAGAATTGAATAACTTCGAGCGGAACGAGGTGTGGGAACTCGTGGCAAGACCCAATGCGAACATTGTCGGCAATAAGTGGGTCTTCCGCAACAAACAAGATGAACACGGGGTGGTGACAAGGAACAAGGCACGACTTGTGGCCAAAGGGTATTCACAAGTCGAAGGTTTGGATTTCGATGAGACCTTTGCTCCCGTAGCTAGACTTGAATCCATTAGAATATTACTTGCATATGCTACTCACCATGATTTCAAGCTCTATCAAATGGATGTGAAAAGCGCCTTCCTCAACGGACCAATCAAGGAGGAGGTGTATGTGGAGCAACCCTCCGGTTTTGAAGACGAAGAGTTCCCCGACCATGTATTTAAATTGCGTAAGGCTCTCTGCGGCCTCAAACAAGCTCCTAGAGCTTGGTATGAGTGTCTTAGAGTTTTCTTAATTATACACTATTTACAAAGAATTTTGACAATGACATTTTTATTTGTCAAATTTACGTTGATGATATAATCTTTGGATCAACTAATCAATCTTCTTGTGAGGAATTTAGTAAAATCACGACGGATAGGTTTGAAATGTCAATTATGGGAGAACTAAAGTACTTCTTGGGATTCCAAGTGCGGCAACAAAAGGAAGGGACGTTCATAAGCCAAACAAAGTACACGTAAGACATACTCAAGAAGTTTGGTACGGACAAGGCGAAGCCTATAAAGACTCCCATGGCAACAAATGGCCACTTGGATCTCAATGAAGATGGACCTAGCGTCGGCCAAATGATATATCGCTCCATGATTGGATCACTACTCTATTTATGTGCATCCAGGTCAGATATTATGTTGAGTGTATGTTTGTGTGCAAAATTTCAAGCCAATCCTAAGGAGTGTCACTTGACAGCCGTAAAAAGGATCTTGAGATATTTAGTTCATACACCCAACCTTGGTCTTTGGTACCCAAAAGGCTCAAAATTCAATCTCATTGGTTACTCCGATGCAGATTATGCTGGATGCAAAGTAGATAGAAAAAGCACCTACGGTACATGCCAATTCCTAGGGATATCCTTAGTTTCTTGGTCCTCCAAGAAACAAAATTCCATTGCCTTATCCACAGCCGAAGCGGTGTATGTTGCAACCAGGAGTTGTTGTGCACAACTCCTTTGGATGCGACAAACTTTAAGGGATTATGGTTACAATATGAACAGTATTCCACTCCTTTGTGATAATGAGAGTGCCATTAAAATTGCCCATAATCCCGTTGATCACTCTAGAACCAAACACATAGAGATAAGGCATCACTTTTTGAGAGACCACTCCATGAAAGGAGATATAGCCATTTCCCATGTCAACACCCAAAAGCAATTGGCTGACATATTCACCAAGCCACTTGATGAAAAGCGCTTTTGTGAACTCCGAAATGAGCTAAACATCCCTGATGCTTGGAGTGTGGCTTGAAATGTTGCATACCTGTATGAATTCTTCGAAATATGTTGATTGGATTGTGAAAATCATCTCTCTCAATTTACTTCTGAGAACTATGTTAATTATTAGATCTTGGTGAATTATGATCATTGCTTGATTATTGTATGCTTACTGATCATATTCATCTAGATTATTTGATTTGATTTGCCTCCCTATTTTCTAAATATGTACCTTCAAATATATATGAATGGGCTAAGAAATGCTTGCCTGGTGACCACGAACTAGTCCATGGTTACCCGGACTAGTCCTCCCATACAGACTAGTCTGCGGAGTGCCGGTTAGGTCGGACTAGTCCGGTAGATAATGGACTAGTCTGATATAGCCTCTGGAAAAGTTCCGACTAGTCCGGTCATCTCCGGACTTGTCCGATTTTTCGTGTCCATAACCCTAGCCGCCGCCAAACCCTAATTTCTTCACCTCCACTCTTGCCTCATGCATTCTCTCTCTTCGTGCTCGAGCTCCCAAGGCGATTTTGCACCCCATCCATCAAAAATTTCCACATTTGAGTGGAAATCAAGTTCCCATGTGCCTGGATTGAAGTTCTCGAACAAGTCCGGACTTCAACAACTCCTTCATCGAGATTCCATCAGATTCCTTGGATAATTTTCACCCTAACCCTAGAAACCCTGATTTTCTTCATTGTTGATCAAATAGCCTAGCATCTTTCACTATATATATGCCTCCATGATGTATTACGTCTATGCTAAGCTAGCTCTGCATTAGAAATAAACATTTGTCCAGTCGCTTAGGTTTTTGAGGATGAATATCGGACTAGTCTGGTCCATGCACGGACAAGTTCGGTCCCCAGGACTAGTCCGTGCTTGTACACCAGACATGTTTGATTTTTCTGAACTCAAAACCTAGCCATTCAATTCCTCAATGCAACTCCTTTTTATTCCTTCCCAACCATGCCTTGTATCATAAATTATCATTCATGTCTTGCTCAACTCATTATCAAGACATGTCGAGCACGAACGATGAGATTTCAGATTTCGACGCCGAGATGGACCACGAGGTGGCACCTCGGCCCTCGACGAGCCTTGGCAAGAAACGCCAAGAGCGTCCTTCCGAGCCAGCTCTGTGTCCTCCACAGGCTCGGAGGAAAGTGCTAGCGAAGAAGCCGGCCTCCAAGGTGCCATCTTCTAGGGCTACCACCGGTGGTGGCCCTAGCTCGGCAAGTGCCCGCCTAGCCAAGGGCAAGGGCAAAGGAATAGCATTAGGTCCAGTTGGCCCGTTGAAGCTGCATGCTCCGAGGGAAGGGGCTCGGGACCCCACTGAAGAGAAGTTTAATTGGAAGGACAGTGACTCAGCGGCCAAATTCTGCGGTGTGGATTGCTACAGTCATCCAAAGCAAGTTGCAGATGGAAGATTTTGGAGCAATTTTCATGCTGACTATTACAGGGTTGTATACCTGCAGATGAAGACACCAGTGGTGCGCAGTCAGTGGATTGACTGGGCACATCTTGAGAAGAAGAGATGCTCCGCATTTGATGAAGTGATTGCGGCAGCTAAGACATGGCTTGAAGGAGCTCTTTGCCTTCAAGTACAATTGGAATGATGAAGTGGTGACCTAGTTCTATGCCACATGTCACTTTGCAAGCGATGAAGAAGAAAGAGTGACTTGGATGACTCATGGATCCAAGTACACTATCACATATCAGAATTTTGCAATGATGTTGCATCTTGACACCTCGAGCAATGACAATGTGATCATCCACAATGTTGGTGTCAATGAGAAGGATAGGATGAAATTGCATTATGAGCCAAACTCAAAGTTCATCCCTCCCTCCACAAAGAACATGAAGCCATTCTTTGTGGTCCTGAATAGAGTATTGAGGAAGACGATTGCTCCCAAGGATGGAGATGCTGGAAGTGTGCAGGGTTATCTTCGGACCCTGATGAGAGTGATAAGCAAGGATCGTCAGTTTGATGTGGCTGACTACATTTGGAATGATATGATCAACATATCTAGTACTCCCAACCGATCCTGTGGCTATGCCCATTATCTCATGTTCATGATTGAGAAAGTCACAGGGATCAAATTTGTCAAGGATGTGGAGCACACACCATTGAGGCCTCCGATGCCTCAACAAGAAAATGTACAGGCTGCTCCCTCTCCAGCCTCCAGTCCTGAGGCTCCGACAAGAAGTGAAGATGCAAGAGCTGCTCCTGCCAGTAGAGCAGCCCCTCAAAGGGGATCTGCTAGTGGGATCTTCAAGTACTTTGCTGCTATATTTGCTTCCTGCAAAAAGGCTGAACTGAGGGCCCACAAGCTGAACAAGAAGAGAAAGGAAGACATGAAGTATGTCAAGGCAAATGTGAAGCAGATTTGCCAGAAGATGGAGATCAACCCCATTGGATCTCCAGTGATTTCTGATGATTCTGATTCAGACTTCACCAAGCTCGGGCCCTTGACACCCTCCGACCTTGCCTACTTTGGCATTGGGGGCTCGAGTGGCTCCGCGCCTCCTCGTCCTCCTCCTCCTCATCAGCCCGAAGACGACGATGAAGACAATGAGAGGACCGACAGTGAGGAGTGAAGACTTTAGCACCCTCCTCTCCTTCTTTTTGGTGTCTTGATGCCAAAGGGGGGGAGATTGAGGGGGACTCTTAGTCTTAGCTGTAGGATGCAAGGAAGAGCTCTCTATTATGCTTTTTGTCTATTTTGTGGGTTGTAAAGCTTTAACTATGTTCTTTATTTAATTATGATTCTGTGATGCAATGTTATGATCGTTTGAGAAGCAATTGTAGAGTCATGTGATTTCGCTCCTAGAATGACATATATGTCTGCTTTTGGTTGATTAATGTCAATTATGTCATTATCATTGTTTTAATGTACTTAGTTATGCATCCCACCATAAAGAATGCACATATGGATTATGTTTTCATTGCTTGATGTATTTTAGACTCATATGTGCATACTTTATGAAAATCTCAATTTTTATCATATTTTGTGAAATCTCAATTGGTTGTCATGAATCACCAAAAAGGGGGAGATTGAAAGTGCATCTAGGAATCCCTTGTGGGTTTTGGATGATTTATGACAAGCAAATGAGATCCTGACCTCTTTGTTGAGATGAGCACAAGTTTTAATAGCAAAATAAGCAAAGTGCCAAAAAGAAGGATGAATGAGGAGCAAAGTGGAACTGAGCTCAAGGAAGAAGAATAGTAGATCATTGTGTATGGAGTGTGTTGATGAAACACACCCCAAGAGCTTAATCACAATTAAACATACACATTGCACAAAGTTATACAGGACCGGACTAGTCCGACTGTCACCGGACTAGTCCAATATCCTCTCTGCACAAAATCGGACAAGTCCAATATCCATCTGACTAGTCCGATATCTCCCTGACTAGAATCGGACTAGTCCTCCCCAGTGCGTACTAGTCCTCAAAACACTTCACAAGTCACACAAAATTGGACAAGTGCGATCACCACCGGACTAGTCCGTTATTCATTCTGATCTAAATCGGACAAGTCCGATATTAGCACGGACTAGTCCGAAAAACTCTCTGACCTAAATCGGACAAGTCCTCCAAGTGCGGACATGTCCCCATAACTACTTAGGGTTTAACTATGCAGACAAGTCCGATGTCCATCGGACTAGTCCGAAGATTTCCAGAAGCAAAATCGGACAAGTCCGTTCCTAGCCGGATTAGTACGATATTTCGGGACACTTAGGGTTTGCTACCCACAGCACACCGAACTAGTCCGTTGTCCACCACGGACTAGTCCGATATTCTTAAACCCTAACGGTCACTTTTAGAAACCCCATATAAATGGAGGTACACGGCCCAACTTTAAACTCTCTGGAACCCTAGAGCTGTCACACCTCCCAAGAGCCTCCAAAAACACATCTCTCCACGAAATTAAGTGCAACAAGAATCAATCATTTGAGGATACACTCTAGATCATTGGAGAGACACGTTCAACACTCATTGAGCTCTTGGTTTGATTCTCTAACACACTCCTGTGATTTCATTGTAATATTTTGAGTGTGTTCTTGGTGGTATTTCATGTTGTAACCTATGGGAGCCCTCAACGTGTGAGAAGGCCCCCTTTGAATTCGGTTATTCACCCCTTTGTGATAAGTGGAAGAGGATTGGCCTTCGTGGCGATCCGATGAGGGTAAGGTTGGAGAAGACCCGGTCCTTTTGTTGACTCCTCAACATGGACGTGGGTTGCCTTTGTGGGAGCCGAACCACGGGATAAATCCTTGTGTCTTTCTTGGTGTTCATCGTTCCTATTCATTACAACAATCTAGGGTTTCAATCATTATTGCATACTTTACGTTGAATCATTAAATATAAGATTGAATTGTGATATACCCTAGTCCATAATCTTGCAGCACTTCATTTGACTGTATATTTCCGCTGCATACACCGAAGAATCAAATTAATCGATCGAACTTAATCAACCTAGTCGGTACACACCGGACTAGTCCGCACTTCACCGGACTAGTCCGATATCTCTGGTTTTGAACTGGTTATTAAGTATTGCAGGTTCTGACAAATTTCAAAAAGGCCTATTCACCCCCCCTCTAGGTCACATTCAAGAATTAAATAAACAATTAAGCAGTTCAAGAAAAATTTAAATAATTAAATTCAATTTCAAACTTGAATTTGATTGAAACTTCATACACTTGAATTGAGGGGGAGGGTTAGGGTGGGGTGGGGCTGGGAGAGGGGAGGGGGAGGGTGGGGGGTTTTGAAGAGAGGGTGAGGGTGGGGGGCGCTCGGGGAGTGGGACTTGGGGGGGGGGGGGGGGGGGGGCGCTCGGGTAGGGGGAGTGGGGGAGGGGGTGAACAGCAGGCCATACCCGGCGAGGAGGCGACAGCGCGGTGCGGCGTCGGCGGCGTAGCCGGGTGCTGCGGCATTGTCGGGTGGCAGCAGGTGCGGTGGCGGCGTCGGGCGGCGTCCGACGCGGCGGCAGTGTCGGGCGTGGCGGCGGCATCGGGCGCGACGGCGACTCTGGCGGCGAGGAGATAATCACGAACAGCGGGGAAGGAAAAAGAAGAGGCGCACGTGGGTATAGGTTAAATTCCACTACTTATGTCAGCTAAATTCAACTACTTACGTCATCCCGTTAGACTTACGTCGGCTGCTCTCATAGCCGACGCAATATAAGTGTAACTTCCGACAGCCGCCTAATTTACGTCAGCCGCGGGTCCCGACCAACATTAGTTAATGTTTATTGCTGCCAGCAGCTGAACATAGGTCGGCTGCGGACGACAACCGATGTAACTTAGATAACTTATGTTGGTTATCAGCATCCGACGTAAGTTACTTTAATTACATCGGTTGGCCGACGAAAGTTAAGCTGGCTGACGTAATTGTTCGCTTTTCTTGTAGTGATAACTACTTGTCAATTTCATTGGGCAAACCACCACACTTCGATGGCACGAGTTGGACTATGTGGAAGCATAATATGAAATTGTATCTAATCTCTCTCAAGTCTAGCCTTTGGCACGTTGTATGCACAGCTATAGATATTCACGTGGATGATCAAGAAGTATCCTACGATCAAGAGCAACAAATCCAGCGTAATGCTCAAGTGGTGTCGTGCTCAACTCATCCTTGATCCAAGAAGAGTTCAATAAGTTGGATGGTCTTGAGCTCGCCAAGGACTTATGAGATACGATCAAGATTGCTCATGAGGGCAATATATCTGTGCTAGAGGCCAAGATAGATATGATAGAGGTGGAGCTTGGCCGCTTCACCATGGAATACGGTGCAACACTACAAAAGATGTAAAATCGGCTCAAAACCCTCATCAACAAGAGCCGAGCATACATATACACAAAATGTACGGAGCACGAGGTTGTGAAGAGGTTGATAAGAGCGTTCATGACTAGGAATGTCACTCTTTTGGCACCTTGATCCGAACGAGCCCCAATTTTCACAACATGACCCCAGACGATGTGCTAGGAAAGATTATCAACCATGAGATGATGGAGAATGAAGCCCGACATGTCAAAGATCTTGCCGAGGTGACTTCATCAAGGAAGAAAGACATTGCCCTCAAAGCATCATCCAAGTCCAAGGTCAAAGAAGTGCAAGAGTAAAGTGAAGATGAAGAAAGTGAAAAAAAAAATAAAGCATGAACATGGATGATGAGGAGTTGGCCTTATTCATCAAGAAGTTCAAGAGGATGATGAGGAGAAGAAGAGGTCTTAACCATGAGAGCAGGGGCAAAGAAAGAAGCAAGACAAGAACAAAAAGGGCTTGCTACAATTGTGGCGAGTATGGGCACATTATTGTGAATTGCCCGAATGAGAAGGAGGATGATAAGAAGGCGAAGAAAGAGAAGAAGAAGACTCAAGACAAGAAGTTCTTCAATAAGAAGAAAAAACAAGGCCAAGCACACACTGGCAAGGAGTGGGACTCCAACAATGAGTCCTTCGCTGAGGATGAGAAGGAGATGGCAACCGTCACCATCAAGAAGGCAACAATGAAGAAGTCACTCTTGTCCAATGCAGGAGCTTGGAAGACTTCAAGCCATACTTGCCTTATGACCAAAGAAATAAAGAGAAAGGTCAAATATAAAACTTCTTCATTGCATTCTCATGAGGATGATGATTTTGATAGTGCTACTGGAAATTAATACAAGTTTAGAGGCTCAATAGAAGTGTTGTTCCTAGAATGAAATATTTGATAACGAGGAACTTCTAAATGAACAAGAAGAGTTGCTTGTATTAGAGATGCAACAAAATCTTGACATTGAGAAGCTCTAGAGCTTTAGAGGGAGAGGAGTAGAGAACTTGAACTTATCAAGAGCAAGGACACTTGTATTAATATCAAGAGTGAGAATGTTGTACTCCAACACAACCTTGTGAGTTTGACTAAAACTCATAAGAGTCTTCAAGAAAAATTTGACACTCACAAGTTAAGTATCTCTATCTCCTCCTCCTCAACGGGTTTATCCTCATCAAATATGGAATCGAACACTAAGATGTTCAATTGTGCTAAATTTGTTCAAAAGTTGAAAAATGAGCCTAAAGGGAGGAAAGGAGATCTTTGACAAGGAGAAGATCAAATATGCACATAGTGCATATTTGATCTCAAGATCTCCTCTTGTCGAGGATGGCCTTAGTTCAAAGGGAGGAAAGCAAAATTCTAGATTCCACAATAATAACAAGGAGTTTGTCGCTTTTGTCGAAGAAGGCTCATACCAATCCAAGAACAACACCCATGCATCCACTTCACATGAAAATGATAAAAATTACAAGAATGCTAAAAATGGCAAACATGTCAACTCCAACTTGTTTCATGACTTTGATGCATCTTATGTACTCATGAAAAGCGAGTTTGGATATGTGCATGCTAAATATGTAAGGCCAGACCACAAGAGTCGCAAATCTTGCGTGTGGGTACCCAAATGTCTTGTGACTAATCTCAAAGGACTAAACCTAGTTTGGGTATCTAAAAAAATGCCTAACTTATTTTGTAGGCATAATGCTCCGGTGGGTCAAAATGGGTACTCGATAGCAGGTTAACAAACCACATGACCGAGGAGAGGATGATGTTTGTTGAATACGGGGAGAACGATGATCCAAGCGAGGGCATCTATTTTGGAGACAATAGCCAAGATAGAGTCCTCAAAGTCTCTTGATTATAACCTTGTGTCTGTAGGATCGAAGGGCACGTGAAAAGCTATTAGAGGGGGGTGAATGGTAGATTTAAAAATCTTACGCAGCGGAAACAATTAAATCCCAACCCCTTCGGCAGAAAAACGATCTGTTAAATAAATCGTGTGTGAAACTAATCTAAATGTGTTTCACCGTGAAAAAAGTGATATATATCATATAGAATCAATTCAAGAAGAAAACACAAGAAGAATCACTCAAATCCGTCAAGAGAAACTCAATTTATGATCGAAAGATCAAACAAAGGTCAATCTGTCCTACCCGACAAAAACAATTCTGGAATGCTGCAAAGAAACTCGTGTAAACTGGAAACCACGAATCCAATGACCGTGAAATTTTGACAGATGATATATAAACAAGTTTTGAAAACAACCCAAAAAGAATTCGTCAATTGGATCTGTAAAACTCAATGAGTAAAACTTGTCTGGAACAAGTCAGATGAACAAGGCACAAAAGTTCCTTCAAACTATGAATTTTATTCAATAGAACACAAGAGGAACAGCCCCAAAGTCGTGCACTACGAGCTTTGGCCTCCCTTGCTTATATAACCATCCCTTAGGCCAAGCCAATCTCAACTAGGACTCTAATCCTACTCAGATCACGAATCGAAACTTTCCATAACTGCTTAGGATTCTTCCATATGCAAATAGAAGCAATCTTAAGACTTCCAAACATCTTAGGAACGTATCCCACATTCCTAAAACAACCCAAATTCGTGACCCACACAAAATCCTATCATAACCTACTCAATACTTTCCATACCGAGCCAAAACCGACTCCGCCGCAGCCGAAGTCATCAACCGATGCGATCTGATCCTTCCAACCAGATCTTCCCATCCATAAACCATCTTCGGAAACATGTTGCCACGTCATGCTCCACATGCATACGTGCAAACACCTTCCTTCGATGTATAGTAACCTTCATATGCACTGCCCTTGATTCAATCAACCTTCGCGACCTCCTGACCTGCTCAACCACAATTCCTCCTGAATTTGGATGTTGGAACCTCATCTCCTCCCTGAGACTAGTCCAATGGATCCTATAAACAGCCATGACTTGAACTCAAGCAACACCTACACATGAACAATCAACCAATCCGTACGAGCCCAAGTCAGCGACTTGACTCAAGTTAGTTCTCAAACTACAACACCTTACGTGAGCACCTCACATAAGCATGTTGCAAAGCATATCAAAGCGATATCAGCCATAACAACCAAAACACAACAAGAACTTAGGAAAAGAATACTACGCAACCTTTCCATAAGTGTAAAGCAAGTTCGAAATATTTCACATGAAAATTTTGAATATTACGATCGAGCTCCGAACCTTGCCAAAGCTAACCGGAGCATGATTTGGAGCTTACCAAAGCTATTACAACCTAGCGCCGGAGCATAGCAAAGCTAGTAAAACCTAGCGCCGGAGCTTACCAAAACTAGTCAGAACTAGTCATCCCAAAAGTCAGAGCTAGAAAAACATGTCGGAGCTAACCAACATAAGTCGGACCTAGCAAAACATATCGGAGCTTAACAAAGACATGCTGGAGCTGTCAAAGACATGCCAGAGCTATCAAAGACATGCCGAAGCTAAAGACAAAGCTCACCAGAGCTACCTAAAAACATGTCGGATCTTGACAAAGAAAGTCGGACCTATTGTCGGACCTTGCAGAAGCTCGGAGCTAGAGTCAGACCTTGCTAAAAATATGTTATGGCAGCATTCAAAACTTTTATTGTCAAAACCAATGTATTCAGCACACATAGGTCTCACAATCTCCCCCTTGATGAATGAATTGGAAACACCATTTAAAATCTGAACAATTGCATGAAAAGTTTTGAGAACAATTTCCCCCCCCTTTTTAAAATCAAATGAGATAGAAATAAATTTCTCCCCCGATACAAATTTCTCCTCCTTGTATAATTCACCATATTATCTCTCCCCCTTTGACAATGTATTCAGCAGGGTTCAAAAGAGAAATTTTAATTGTTATGAGCATATTATAACATATACATATAAAACAAGGCTCATCCAAGTCATACTATCAAGTAACTTACACTATCACAACAATGAGATACATAAAGTAGTGTAAGCCATGCTAGAGATCAAATGTAATTTTCAATTTAAGCAAGTCATGATCTCACAAACTTAACTCTTTTAATACCTGAAAGCATGACACTTGTTGCTGCATTTTATTATTTTTCAAGGCACAAATTTAGATCATATGATATTTGCAAGAGATTATATGCGCATCTGCCTTATTCTAACCAACCAAGCCAAGCCTATGTCATTTGATAATCAGAAGCTTAAGGACATGGTTTTACTCATACACAACTTCTTCCAAGTTCATATCTAAGTGTGATGATAAGCCATCTCAAAAGAAGAACTGTGATGCATGCATATTCTCTTGATCTTTTCTCAACTTATATTTGTTCACAAAAAATCAACAAGTGAGTTGATTACTTGATTAATTATTTATGATTAAAAGCACTTGTGAGAATGCAACAAGTTCAAAACAGCATGAAAGTTCGACCATGACCAGATTTAGTGTATGTAATTATTCCAATTACTAGACATGGCAAAAACTACAAAATGTACAACACGAGTAATGTAGTAAGAACTTTCAACATGTAACAGTTCATCACTCATTGAGCTCTTGGTTTGATTCCCTAACATACTCCTGTGGTTTTCATTGTGATCTTAAGAGTGTGTTCTTGGTGGTGTTCATATTGTAATCTCGGGGAGCCCTCAACTTGTGAGAAGGCCCCTTGAATTTTGTTATTTGCCCTTTGTGATTAGTGAAGAGGATTGGCCTCCTGGCGATCCGACGAGGGTAGGGTTGGAGAAGACACAGTCCTTTTGTGGACTCCTCAATGTGGATGTAGGTTGCCTCTGTGGGTACCAAACCACAAGATAAAGAGCTTGTGTTCTTTCTTTGTGCCCATTGTTCTTACACTTCATATCAATATAGGGTTCAATCAATCTTGTTCACTTTACGTTGAAACATTGAATATAAGATTAACTTGTGGTACATCCTAGTTCATAGTAGTGTGACACTTCAATTACAAGTATATTTCCGCTGCATACATCCTAGGAACAAGATAATCAATAAAATTTGATCAATCTAGTCGGTACACACCGGACTAGTCCGCACTCGACCGGCCTAGTCCGATATCTCGAGATTTGATCTGGTTGTTAAGTGTTGCAGGTTCCGATAGAAAATCATAATGGCCTATTCACCCCCCCCTCTAGGCCACATTCAATTGGTATTAGAGCCAGACTCTTCGAAAGGAGACTAAATGCTCAAAGAGATCATGTCGGACATGAAGGACGTACACAAGAGCATCAACCAAGAGAAGATTGAAGAAGAGAAGAACCAAAAATTGGAGAGGCTCCTCGAGGCCATTCAAGACATCGGGGATGACGATGAGGAGATGTTGGAACTAAATGCGCTCCTAAGGAAGAAAACCCTCTCCAAGGGAAGAGTAAAGCTCGAAGATGAGAAGAAGAAGAAGGGGAGTAGTCACACCGACTACTCCCGATATCCTTTCAACTACGATCAGCTTAATTCTAGCAATAATCACTACTTATCTATTCCACTTGGAAAAACCCTACACTTTGATGGCAGTGACTACTCAATGTTGAGGCAAATCATGAAAATTCCCTTGATTTCTCTCAATCCAAGTTTGTGGTATATTGTATGTACAGGAATAGATATCCCCGACGATGATGATGAGCTCACACCCAGCCAAGAGCAAGAAATCCATCAAAATGCCCAAGCTGCTGCAGTCATCACCTCATCACTTAGTCGAGACGAGTTCACAAAGGTGGATGGACTCGAGATCGCAAAGGAGATATGGGATATGTTGCAAACCGCACATGAAGGCCATTGTCATGTGCGAGAGGCGATGATCGAGATTATTGAAGACGAGTTGGGAAGATTCACCATCGAAGATGATGAGTCGCCACAAGATATGTACAACCGACTAAAGATGCTCATCAACAAGGTGCGAGCATACGGAAGCAAGAAGTGGAACGACAACGAGGTGGTGAAGCTCATTCTTAGAGCTTTCATGCCTCGCAATGTCACCCTATGCTTGATGATACGAGAAAGCCCTGGGTACAAGAAGATGACCTTGGATGAGTTACTAGGGAAAATCATCAACTTTGAAATGATGGAAAAGCAAGCCAAGCATGTTAAGGAGATTGCTGATCTCACCTCGACAAAGAAGAAAGGGGTCGCTTTGAACTCTACTCGCAAGCCCTTGTTTAATGAAGCTCGAGAAGCTCAATTAGAAGAAGACGGTGACGATGAGAGCAGCGACTTGGATGAAGATGACATGATACTATTCATGAAGAAATTCAAAAAACGATGAAGAAAAGACAAGGGGCTAAATCAAGTGAATGGAAGTACAAGGAAAAATCAAGACTTAAGTTGAGGTGGGCATGCTATAACTGTGGTGAGTATAGCCACTTTATAGTTGATTGCCCAAGAAATTCTTTAAGAAGAAGAAGCAAGCTGAACAAGCGCATCTAGGGGAAGAGCTGGACTCAAATGATGAGTCCTCATCTGAGGAAGAAGAGGATATGGCTAGCACAGCTATCGAGAAGACATCCAAGAAGTCCACTCTCTTCCCCACTCTCGGCGCATGGAAGGGGAACGACACTTACCTCATGGCAAAGGAAGGTAAACGCAAGGTAATAACCAAACCCTCTTCCTTGCATTCCTATTCTAGTGATAGTGAAATTGATAGTGATAATGAAGACATGCTCATTGGCTTAGATAAGAAAACAACCGCATAAATGAAATTTCTACTTGATCAACTTGTTGAGAAGGAGAAGCTGATAAACCGTAAAGAAGACATGATCATCTCCCAAAAATAGGAATATGTTGAACTTGACAAGCTTCTAGAACTTGAAAAGGATCAAAGCAAGTCACTAGAGCCACTGCAAGGATTCCGGTTTATCACAACGAAAAAATTCAATGCAATAGGTTGTTTTTCGTCGCATTAGGTCGCTGTTGCAATGAAAAAGAGCGTGGCGATAGTTTTTACGAATCGTCATAATAATTCCCGCGGCGATAGGTTATTTGCGACGCCTTGGCATCTGTGGCGAATAGGACCCTGTTGAAACGGTTTTACATCAGTGGCAAATAGGACGCTATTGCAACGGTTTCATGTATTGCAACGATTTAACGTATCGCAACGAATTATACGGTATTGCAACGGGTTCACGATCATGTCAAATACTTTGGTATTGCAACGGTTTCATATTCGTGGCAAATAGTATGTTGTTACAACGATTTAGCGTATTGCAACGATTTAACGTATTGCAACAAACAACATGGTATTGCAACGATTTCACATTCGTGGTAATTGTATGTGGTTGCAACGATTTCACAGGCGTGGCAATAGTATAGTATTGTAACAATTTCCCATTCGTGGCAAATAGTATGTTACTGCAACGGTTTAGCGTATTGTGATGATTTAACATATTGCAACGAATAGCATTGTATTGCAACGATTTTGCAGGCGTGGCAATAGTACGATATTGTAACGATTTCACATTCATGGCAAATAGTATGTTATTGCAACAGTTTACCGTATTGCGACGATTTAACGTATTGCAACGAATATCATTGTATTGCAATGATTTCACGTTCGTGGTAGTAGTACGTGATTGCAACGATTTTCACATTCGTGGCACATAGTACAGTATTGTAATGATTTTAATAGCCGTGGCAAATAGTAACATATTGCAACGAGTTATGGTGTAGCGATGATTCACCATATTGCAACGAATATCACGGTATTGCAACGATTTCACATCCGCGGCAAATAGTATGATACTGCAACGGTTTAATGTCCGTGACAAATAGTAGGTTAGTGCAACGAGTCAACAAACGTGGCGAATAGTACCGTATTGCAACAATTTCAGATCCGTGGGAACTAGTCTGGTACTGCAACGATTTCGTATCCGTGGTGAATAGTTGGGTATTGCAACGAGTCCACAAACGTGGCGAATAGTATCGTATTGCAACTATTTCAGATCCATTGGAGCTAGTATGGTACCGCAACGATTTCGCATCCGTGGCAAATAGTTTGGTATTACAACGATTTCTTATCTGTGGCAATAGTGTTTTAATGCAACGTTTTATGAGTCGTTGCCAAATGTTTATATTGCAACGTTTTGTCATTCTATTGCCACATTTTATCATCCGTATTGGCAATAGCTTCCTATGGCAACAATTTATCATTCGTGACAAGAAATTTGTAATGCCACGTTTTATAATTAGCGGCAGTAGAACCCGAATGTACCAGGTTTGAAAATTAGTGGCAACAGAATCACGAGTTTAATAATAAACATCCATCAATTTTACAACATGCATAACAACAATCAAGGATTACTTAAGCGACGTGTTTGCATGCTAAGAGTTTTCCTAAGCTGATCGGGACTAATTGTTGGAGCAGGTGGCTTTTGTCGGTTCCTTATTTGTTGGACCTTCTGTGGAGTGGTTGCCATCATCATTTTGTGCATTTCAGCCATTCAGGCATGCATGTCCTGCATGTCCTTAGTTGTCTGTTCACGATCAGCTGCTATCTGACCTTGTAAGTTCTGGACTTCAACGATTAACTCTTGATTCTTCTAGTTTATGCAGTCCATCTAGGTGTCTAAGCTATAATTTCTTCCTTCCAAGTCCTGCACTATTTCATTGAGGCTTGCATTTCTAACTTCTAAGTTTCGAACTTGGTCGTTGAGGTGTTCAGACATCTAGATACACATACGTTCACATTCGGGTCCAGTTGGGTTAGCCATATAACCACGCCCCCCGAACCTATGATCCTGCACAACCGATTGAGGATGTATATGAAAAGAAAAGTCACGGGTAATTTGCAAATATTTATTTATCTAGGGATTGTTTGAAGTGTTACTCACATGTACAGCTTCTTCCAGCTTGTTTGTCTAGTTACCGTTCAACAAATGGCTTTCCTCCCACAGTTGTATGTCATCGGGTTCTTCTCCGGTCTCTAGGTCTCGCTACATAAAATACAAGTAAACTTCAACATGTCGGTATACATATTGTTTGCAGTGCAAAGTAAAAGCGTGATTTATTTTTCATACCTTCTCGTAACTAAGTTGGGCATAGGATTTGGAGCCAAGCAAGTGACACGCCTTTTGTCTTCTTCGATTTTGAGAATTGGTCCTGCTTATTGACTGCAAAAACTTTAAGAATTAATTCCATGCATGAAAGTAAATGAAATATTTTTTTATGATGCAAAGCTATTAAAAAGTTAGCTGACCTTGAATCGCTCAGACCCAAAATATTCCATTAGGTGCAACCACTCGGGCGTCGTTACGTCAGCAGGCTGGTTTCGTATACGTTCTTCATCGGTAGAATAACTCTTATAGGTGGCATGCAAAGTCGAGTGCCACCCCTTGTAGCGCTCACGAACAATTTTCAAAATTTTTCTTGCGCTCTCCGTTGTGTTCTCCATGTCCCAGGAATCCTATACATTGTATAACAAGTTGCTGTAAACGTACAGGATGGAGATTGCAAGAAAAAAAATACTTGTGTGGGGGTGTGACAACACTAACCAGAATGTCTCGTACTATATCTCTCTTGTTACTATAGCCAACCTCTGCCCACTTCGTTGCTCCGGTGAGGGATGCATGTCTTTTTGTAAACATAACCACATCATCGACAAAGTGCCGCTGATTAATACCAACCGTAGCACCCAATCTAGCGTAGAACTGAATTGGTAGCTTCACATGCTGTGTTCTACTAATTTTTGATGCATAGCGTATTATGGCAACCTTAAGTCCTTTAGCCACACTTCTTCCTAGCTTCCTTCTTCTGTTACATTGATTCAAACGGTAAACGATTAAAGCAAATCACCGCCTGAACAAGTTTAGTATCATGTACAAATAGTGTGAAAAGAAGAAAAGTCTGATGTTCATACCATCTTCGGGAGAAGTGCGGCAAATACGAGCGTGGGAGGACCGAGTCATGCCAGCACCATTTTGTTCTGTAGTACTCCCTCCTGGTTTATATTAATTGTCGCCCACAAAAGAATTAAAAATGAACTACTACAGTAGTTAGGACTGTCCTAACGACACCTATTTTGATGGGGGGTTACATTATTGACTTCTTTATTGCTGTTCATACCCTAAAATGAGCCATTAGGTACACATGTCAGTGGCGGTACGCACTCATAGTACCGTAGAGGATTTTCAGTCCATGAGCGAAGCAGGCAAGACTATGAGGGGGCATGCAGCTGGCAACACTAGACTAGACAAAGATAGGGTTCGCCGGTTCGGTCTGCCTGACATCAGCCGGAGCGTGTCTCGAAGAGAATTATTAGTTGCAGGGCAAGTAATAAACGCCGGCAGAAGCAGGTGCCGAATGCAAGACAGATAAGGCAGGCAACTTGCATGGTTGAAATCCTCCGCAGTACTGCACCTGCATTAGCTGCCACTGACATGTGGGCCCATGAGACATCGGGTCTACTTGTTAGTGGCAGCTACTGCAGATGCAGTACTGCATAGTGCCAGCTTGCGACACTCAACAAAGCGAGGGTTCGGTCTCGCCAAAACTCTCGAGGAGGACTGGTGGCAGGGCGAGTAATGGCCAGGGATTTGCGGGCGGCGGGGTAATCATGGCACGTGAAGGATGGGACGTGGCGATGGGCGAGGGAGACGCGTCGGGGAGGACACTGAAGTGACCAGCAGCAGGGCATGGGCGTGGGCGCCGGTGCCGGCTGGAGTGGCCGGCGGTGAGAGAGCACAGCATGGAGGCATCAAAAAATCACGCCATCACACCAGCTTATGAACTGTTAACTATAAAGACTAAGTACTAATAAGAAAGTAGAATCGCAAGGCATGCTAAAACAATTAGTAGAGACTAGGAAAGAATGCAAATGACCATGATACACCAATAATCAATACATCTAAAGGACAGAACGTAGTCTCTCAAAATGCTCCAAATTCAATGCCAAAGGTGTAGAGTAAAAAACTAACACGCTCTGCCAAAACAAATTGCACGGTAGAGAGGCAGGTAGTAATGTGATGTGATATGGGTAGTTGGAAGCTACTACCGAGGATAGAGTCGTAGTGGGACATTTTTTAAGCTCCAAAAGTAAAATTGCGCTGGGGCGGAAGGAGTATTTCTGGTTTGTATATCTATACCTGTTGTTGGTTCATGCATCGTAGTAGTACCAGGGAATGAAGAACCTTGGGGTTCCTGAACATCATGTGCTGCAATATTCTCTGTGTACCATGCAAACAATTTAATGTTGTCTAAATTTGTTTAATTTGGTAGTAAACACATTTATAGTTATACCAGGTGCTTGTTGGCCACCATGAATGCTTGTAGACGACATCACGGTTTGATGTCTTGTTCCTAATGTAAAGAGCATTGTAAGTAGTCATTCCAAATAACAGTGATAACGTCAGATTACATGACTGGCATAGATTTTGGATCGAACTGTGTGCTTTATAAACTGCAGTGTTCGTTAGTAACGGAGGAATTAGAAAAGAAAGAATAGAAAAAATCGTACGATCCGAGAAAGCCACAAGAAAGAAAAAGTGAAAACCATGGGAACTAAAAATCTTAGGAATACAAATTTGTAAAACAGGTATGAGAGTACAACATTTGGAGTGGTTGATAAGATAACCCGTGCGTCATTTACTTCTAAATCCAGAAATTACATACTACTACCTTTGGTTTTTAGTATTTGTCGTTCCCGGCCATGAATTGAACTAGAAATACACTACCGTAATAAGCTATCGAGGCAACATTTATTTAGGGACAGAGTAGTGTGTGTGTGTGTGTCTATATATATATATATATATATATATATATATAAAACTAAATTCGTGAAACAGAAGACCACATTTCTTCTTTGTTAATTTATTTAATCTTCGTATATCAGGATGGGTCGTGTATAACTTAACTAGTACAAAACTGCATGGATCGTGTAGAACCAAGCCAATATATCTCTATAAAAAGACGGCATGGATCGTGTAGTTTACCTAGCACAAAACTGGAGTCCGGGATGCGATGTCGCAGGGAGGTGTCGGCGACGAAGAGGTTCGGTAGAGCTTGTCAAACTTGGTCGCCCTGCGGTGTACCCAGGAGTCAACACCACCAAGAGCTTCGATGAGTCACTGCGAGATCCACGGGGGAAAAATTGTAAAAATCGTGGGAAATGAAAACACGGGGATTTCTTAGGAATACAAGTATGGAACACAGGATAGAGAGATAACACATTTGGAGTACTACGAGATCATAGGAAGGGCGGGGCAGCGGTGTGTCGGGAATGGAGGCCAGTGTTTCCATTTATACTCATCGTGGCTGAAATAGGGTTACAATAATAGGCAGGACTGAAATTGGAGGCGCAGGTAGTGAAAATTGAATTGTCAAAATCTCAAATGTGGTGCGCCAAGTAGAACGATAAAATTTTCGCGGGAGTGGAGAATTTGACGCAAGCCGTGCCCTTGTGCAGGCATCCAATCGTGATTATTTACATCTCATATCGCGTCGATTCCTGCACATCGCTGGTGCCTGTAGCTAGAGGGGTAGACTTCATCTTAGGACAACTTGCTCGCTTCTTAATTCATCTTTGTTGCCATGCATGGAGATCAAATTCTAAAAGCAATCATCTGCTAGCTAGTGGGACATTCCAAAAAATTACGAAAAAAATATGAATCGCCAAATGTATACGTATGTGCTAATGCAAATGATATGCAAATACAGCCAATTGCACAAAACGATGGTAAACAATCAACATTTTGTAACTTTAATCACAATGAAACAATAACATGTACTAGTATATACTACTGCATACTAAAAATACATTTTCCCATGCGCCGTCTACAAATGAAAAAATTGAGTGAAAGAACACAAAAGAGGAGAAATGCAGCCTCAACCATGATCTCAATGGAGTTTCAACCAAGAGTCATTGATTGTCACAACACAACAAATTCTTGGCTATACATTGAACAAAAGTTATCTCGCCCCTTTTTCTGAAAGGAGATGTTTTTCGATACTGCATAGGATGCATTGTTCATGAACAGAAAAGACATTTATCATTAAAATAGAAAAAACACATATATTACAAACAAGAACTACGAAAGCACATAGAAGACAAGAAAAAGAAAAACTACAAATACTACTCTACTCGGAGTCGTAGGAGATCTCCTCCACCTCCTCCTCCGCCGCTGCTGCCGCCGCCGCCTCCTCCGCCGCTGCCGCCGCCTCCTCCGCTGACGCCGCTGTTGCCGCCTCCTCCGGCAATTGAGTACGAAGCTTTCGGGCGACAGTCTGCAGAAGATGCTGGCGGCCCTCCACCCCAGCCACCTCCCCGATCGTCTCGTAGAGGACATTGAGACGACCGGCCACAAACCCTAACCCGAAGCAGTAGTGGTCAGCGGTTTCCATGCTGGTGCAGATGGGAAGTTTCCCAATACCCAGATGCTCACACGAGCGAGATTTATCAGAAAATACATCCGGCGCCAATATGTCGAGCTTTTTTGCTCGCCCGGCGGTGGCAGAAAGGTGCTCGGTGGCCTCCTTTAGGCGCCGATCGAGTTCATCGAAGCGGTGTTCGACGAGGCGGACAGTCTCCTGAACCCAAACGGGATGAAGAGGTGCGGGCGCTGCGGGTGGAGAAGGGGACGGAGGAGGTGCGGGCGCCGCCTTCTGTTCCACCGGCATTGGATGCGACAAAAATGGAGAAGAAGGAGTTTCGGAGTCGACGGCCTGGAGCACTTCAGTGCGGGGCTACCCATTTGTGTGGCGACGGAGTTGCAGAGAAAGAGCGAGAGGTGGACGGCGATGGTGCGGCGGTGAAGGAAGAGAAGTTTGGAGGCTACGATCAATGGAGATGGAGTGGTGCAGCGGAGACGCAAGAGGACGGGTGTGCCTTTATAGCGGGTCCTCATCCCGTGCGAGTGGAGATGATCGGACACTTCGAAAACTGCGCTTTCGAATTAATCCAAATCGTGGTTGGCTTCCATCTCCGCCTCACACACAGTTTTCTTATTTTACATGCAAAGGGTCCCGGGTATGCAGTGTCCCACTTGGCATACTTTGTAGGTCCGTCCGGCGGTGTTTCAGTTTTTCAGTTCCAGTTTTTAATTTTGACACTCAAAGGGCCCACCGGCCCAAGGTATATGCAATGTTCTAGTTTTTTTTCAGTTTGTCACGCAAAATACCTCGATCATGTTTCAAGACGTTACACGTTTTCTCTTATTGTTTGAAATATCATCATATATATATATATATATATATATATATATATATATATATATATATATATATATATATATATATTGGCTCGTTGATCCTATGTTTTGGGCGTAGGGTAGCATGCATGGACAACTATAACATGCATGTGAGAGAGACGTCGATGATCATATGTACTACCCCCGTCTCCATGAACTTGTCGCTTTGTCGTAGTTCATTTTTTAACTACAAAAGCCGCATCAGAAGAGCTTGTTTATTGGCTCATGGACAAGGAAAATTAATTGTACCTAGTACAAAAAGTATAAGTTGGAGTATAAGTTGGTTGGCGTTGCCGTTCGTACACGAAGGATGCGGCCAGGTAGTTGCTCTTGCAGGTGTATGGTAATTACGTGAGTATTTGGTCGGGTCATCTGGTTAGTGACATGTGACAAAGTGCTTAGTCATCAATAGCGTTTGGTTTGACGTCGAAGTTTCATTGGAGATAGATCATCCATTTCTTTATGTCTTGGATCATCCAAATTAACGTTAGGTTGGATGGACTGGACTATCCAATTTTTTGTTGGTAGGTTGGATGAAACTTGATTGGATTATTGAATCATCAAAGTTGATAATTTCATAATATTATTCGTGCGCATGATGATGGATCGTGCACGCCGAGCGCCGAGTTATTCAGATCGCTGAGCAAAGTTCAGACGTGGAGTTCGTGTGCCTGTGCGCGCTGCAAGATTCGGTGCGCTCGCGTACATGGCAATCATTAGGGCAGGGTGGTACAGTCGTGGGAACCGTGCAGTGCGCCCTTGGCTGTAAGATTTGGAGCGTGAACGTACATGGCAACCTTCTGGGCAGGGTCGCACAGACACGGCTTTGTGGAAGGGCCGTAGAGAATTCGATTTTGGTGTTTGGGAACATGGTACTTTTGGGGTTTTAGAGCAATTAGCAATACTTTGGTATTTGAGACTACTATGGTATTTTTTACAGAATGGTGTTTGTCAACCAAATAGTTCTATGTATTGCAAAATCATGGTATTACAAAACTTTGTTACTAAAATACGTACTTTGGTATTGCCATGTCATTTTAAAAACTGTGGTTTCAAAAACTTTAGTAATTAAAAACTGTGCTCCCAAACACAGCCTAAAGCTTTACCGTGAGCCACTGCGGATGGTCTTAAAGGCAGGCCCAGCTCCGGGCCTAGGCGGGTGGAAATAAATTTTATGCGGCCCTGCCGCACAACGTCGCGCGTGCGCTACTGCCCCGCACGCCGTCCCATGGAAATCCTGCTGAGATCCTTCGCTTCGCGCTGGGTTTGTTGTCTGGACACCGAAAGATGGAAATCCCGCATGTCCCGCTGCCACGATTATGCGATTTTGATTGGACGGCGTGCGAGGCGGGGGCGCATGCATGATGCTGTGCGGCAGGTCGCAGAAAATTTGTGGGCTACTGCCTAGGGCCAGGCCGATGGGTTGGGGTGGTCATGTCCTACTAATGTTAGTTCAATGCTTTGTCCAAAATGTCAAATAAAAGAATAAGGAGGGAGTATTTATTATATACAGTATAATATTACTAATGTGTTAATTTACCATATGTGATATTTTCGATAAAGGACGAGTTTTTCGTTAGTGCATGTACTAGAGTAGGACACATTGTTCATGAACATAAAATATAAAACATATTTCATTAACATAAAAACAACACATATATTACAAACAATAAAAAAACACATAGAAAACAAAAAAACTACTACTCATCCTACTCCACTCGAAGGAGCACTTGTCCACCTCCGCCGGCGCCTTCGCCTCCGCCGGCGCCGCCTCCGCCTCCGCCACAACAGCCGGCGGAGCATCCTCCAATACCAGATCGAACTTCTTCCGGCCACCAACGCATCCCGACCCTGCAAAAGGATGACGAGCAGCGGCAGGTGAACACCATGCAGCGGCGGCGCAATGGAAAACAGTGGTAGCGGACGGCGATGTACCTGGATGTTGGGGTAGTCGACCTCGCACATCTTCCGCGAGTCGTTCACCTTCTGCGGCGAGCTGAACCACAATGGCAGGAACTCCTCGGTTTTGCAGTCGAAGCATGACTTGGAGAAATGGGCCACCAACGCATCCCGACCCTGTGAAAGGATAACGAGCAGCGGCAGGTGAACACCATGCAGCGGTGGCGCAATGGAAAACGATGGCAGCGGACGATGACGTACCTGGATGTTGGCGTAGTCGACCTCGCACATCTTCCGTGAGTTGTTCACCTTCCGCGGCGAGCTGAACCACACTGGCAGGAACTCCTCATTTTCGCAGTCAAAGCATGCATGACTTGGAGAAATGGGCCACGAACGCATCCCGACGCTGCGAAAGGATGATGAGCAACGGCAGGTGAACACCATGCAGCAGCAGCGCAATGGAAAACGATGGCAGCAAACGGCGACGTATCTGGATGTTGGCGTAGTCGACCTCGCACATCTTCTACGAGTCATTCACCTTTCGTGGCGAGCTGAACCACACTGGCAGGAACTCCTCGGTTTCGCAGTCAAAGCATGACTTGGAGAAATGGGCCACCAACGCATCCCAACCCTGCAAAAGGATGACGAGCAGTGGCAGGTGAACATCATGCAGCAGCGGCGCAATGGAAAACGGTGGCAGCGGACGGCGACGTACCTGGATGTTGGCGTAGTCGAGCTCGCACATCTTCCGCGAGTCGTTTACCTTCCGTGGCGAACTAATGTGTTAATTTTCCATATGCGATGTTTTTCCATAAAAGGAGGAGTTTTTCGTTAGTGCATGTACTGGAGTAGGACACATTGTTCATGGACATAAAATAAAAAACATTTTTCATTAACATAAAAACAACACATATATTACAAACAAGAAAAAACACATAGAAAATAAAAGAAAAAACTACTACTCATCCTACTCTACTCGGAGGAGGACTTGTCCACCTCCGCTGCAGCCTCCGCCTCCACTACCATCGTTTTCCAATGCGCCGCCGCTGCAACGTGTTCACCTGCCACTGCTCGTCCTCCTTTCACAGAGTCGGGATGCGTTGGTGGATGCGGCCAGATGGTTGCTCTTGCTGGTGTATGGTAATTACGTGAGTGTTTGGTCGGGTCATGTGGTTAGTCCACGATGCACCCTAAACCCGGTGTTGAGGCCGTGTATTTGTCATTTATGCGTACACTCTAGGGATGCAACTTCAGTGCTCCCGTTTGTGCTTCCATGCGTACTCCCGCTTATGCGTCATCATATAATTGGTTGAAGTTAAATCAAGCATTATGTTAGGTAAATGAAAGGGCCAATAAAATCATGACACTTAAGTAGGAGCACGCATGGAAGCACTGAATGGGAGTATACAGGCCGTGTCCTCCCGTTCAGATGCAACTTCGGTGCTCCCGTTTGTGCTTCCATGCGTACTCCCACTTATGTGTCATCATCTAATTGGTTGAAGTTAAATCAGGCATTATGTTAGGTAAATGAAAGGGCCAAAATCATGACACTTAAGTAGGATCAAGCATGGAAGCACTGAATGGGAGTATACAGGCCGTGTCCTCACATTCGGATCCAACTTCGGTGCTCCCGTTTGTACTTCCATGTGTACTCCCGCTTATGTGTCATCATCTAATTGGTTGAAGTTAAATCACGCATCATGTTAGGTAAATTAAAGGGCCAATAAAATCATTACACTTAAGTAGGAGCACGCATGAAAGCACTGAATGGGAGTATACAAGCCGTGTCCTCCCGTTCGGATGCAACTTCGGTGCTCCCGTTTGTGCTTACATGCGTACTTCCGCTTATGTGTCATCATCTAATTGGTTGAAGTTAAATCAGGCATTATGTTAGGTAAATGAAAGGGCCAATAAAATCATGACACTTAAGTAGGAGCATGCATGGAAGCACTGAATGGGAGTATACAAGCCATGTACTCCCGTTCGGATGCAACTTCGGCGCTCCCGTTTGTGCTTCCATGCGTACTCCTGCTTATGTGTCATCATCTAATTGGTTGAAGTTAAATCAGGATTTATGTTAGGTAAATGAAAAGGCCAATAAAATCATGACACTTAAGTAGAAGCACGCATGGAAGCACTGAATGGGAGTATACAAGCCGTGTCCCTCAATGGGAGTATACAAGTCGTGTCCCTCCCGTTCTGTCCTCCCATGCATCATCCCACTGATGTGTCAAAATGTTATTTGTCCCTTTATTAATGCTTTGTTTAACTACCATACCTTCACACAAATAATGTTGGTGTAGTCGACCTCGCACATCTTCCATGAGTCGGTCACCTTCCAACGGAAGCCATGCAGGTGCTTCCACAGCCGGAACACCGTTCATCTTCACCGGCACATATGTACGGTCTGGGTGTACCGCTGTGTACCTAACCCCCGTCGTGCGCCCCCGGTGGTGGTTGGAAGACCCCTGCAGGTATGTCCTAATTCCTGTCCTCTAACTACATCTAGGTTTTCGATGACGAATGCGGATCACCACCAGACAAACCAGCAAATCCTCGGTGATGAGAGCGGCATGCAAATTTCTTGATGAAAAACTGGCTGCAAGCCGTGTCCCTCCCGTTCTGTGCTCCCATGCATCATCCTGCTTATGTGTCAAAATGTTATTGGTCCCTTTATTAATGCTTAGTTTAACTACCATACCTTCACTACAAATAATATGATGACACGTCAGCGAGAGTGTCATCAAAAAACTAGAGATGGATACGTCAGTAGGACGCAGTCAGTGGGCCGCAGTAAGTTTTTCATCAAAAAACTTGCATGCCACTCAACCTTTTTTGGTTTGCCTGGTGGTGAACCGCCTGCGTCATTAGAAACCTAGAGATAGAGTAAGAGGTCTGGAATTAGAGCATACCTGTAAGGCTCTTCCCAACAACCACTGGGGACGGACGATGTACGGGGGGTTAAGGTACACCGGCACACCCGTACCGTACTTATACTCGGCCAGCCGTGTAGTTTCCTTCGAACCTACGGCAGAAGAAAGCGGCGTGCAAGTTTCATTCTGTATGGAGAATTTTTGTTGTGTATTCATCAGGGAACACATATACACTTTATATAGGCTAGCTAGTGTAGTGTGAAACGAAAACAAAACCCTTTCGCACTACACAGATTCAAAAGCTAGCGTTAATGAATAAACGTAGGCCTACGTAGTCAAACAATGAAGTTAGACCAATGCAGTCAACAATGACTGTTACATGTGTGCGTGCTTATCCTTTCTACAGTCTGGTGGTGAACCGCCTGTGTCATCAGAAGCCTAGATGGAGTTGGAGGACAGGAATCGGAGCATACACCTTCCTAGACCAGGATCGCCTGACGTAGCAATATTTTGCTACATGCGTGCAGTAAAGGTTTCATCCACCATTTGTTTTGATCCGACGATTGTACTTCCCAGCTATCCAACTAAGGGGTCCATTCAAATCGTTTCTTAAACTCTTGCCTACTTGCTTCAACATGAGAAAGAGTTTACATGCATATAATGATGCATACTTTAAACATTTAAATAAAACAAACTTCTATCACAAATTAACAGGATTAAAAACACATTAACTATCATATGTGGCATGCCAACGTGTGGATGTCGAACTCGGAGTAAGGATGAAAGTGAAATGGTTTGTTGAAGTTGATGGACTAAATAATTGACCCATTTGAAAGTTGAAGGACCAAACTTAGTTTTGATTGAATGTTTGAGGATGAAGTTGAGTATTGCCAGCTTGATGAGCTCATGCTCGAAAAGTTCGAGTAAGCTCATTTGTAAAGTTGCCTGTACGATACTTTAGGTGCCAGGAGGTCCCCTGAAGTAGGGCCTGCAAAGTGGTCTGTAAAGTAGTATACAGTACTAAAAGGTAGCGACGTCTGGAAAGAAAAGTGGAGACAATCAAAAGAGAGAAAAGAAAAGAAGGGACGAGAAAAATGTTAGAAAAAGATAGGTAGAACTCCAACGTACCACTGGCCCTATGCCCCTATACGTGGTGTAATCATTACCACTACTCGTATACGCGGCCAGAAGTTATTACCACTACTTCAAGGGAAGTGCTGCAGACTAGATGTGCCAATTAGTTTATTTTTTGTTTATTGGGGATTATGTAACAGCTAGTTCTGTCGATTAGTGATGACTAGAATGAAAAGTGGAGACAATGAAAAGAGAGAAGGGAACACTGATTTCCTTTGTTACAAACTATTGTATGATTGAGTGTATACATTTTCGAAAGAATCCATTTCTTGAAACAGTCTAGTGAGTTTCCTTTGATGCAAACGGGGCTAAACATAAGACGAGCAGGCACACGGGAAACACAACAAGTGCAACATTCATCAGAGACGAGCGGGCATAGGGGAAACACATATACTAGTACAAGTCTATTTTATATACTCCCTTTGTTCTCTTTTAATTGGAGTTGGGAGAACTAGCGGTGCATCCAAATAGGAATGGAGGGAATATAACCCATATAGTACAACGCCAGACGACAGAACAGGTCATGCTCGTGCTTAATCCTACAGTTCTCTATACAGAAGACTCTCCACTCCTCCCTCGTCGGCCTACCGCAGCGGGCAGTTCCCTGGTTCCCCCCTATTGAGCGGTCCCAAGCGTCATCATCAATGTTGGGCACCGCCACCGGTGGCACTTCTCAACGTGGCCTGCCCAGGAACCGCTAGGCGACATCATCGATACTATTCATGGCTTCACGCCGACACCGGCATCACTCCTTGTTGGTCCACTTCATGGCGACGGACCCAGCCACGTTGTAGCCGACGTGGACCTCACCTTGGACCTGTCGGATATACTCAAAGGCGTCGCTGGCCCCACGGTTGGCATTGTAGCTGAGCATGGCAAGGACGTAGGTCGCCACCATGTGGCCGTTCGCGGCCGCCCGAGCAAGGAACTGGGTGCCCGGCTGCGCGCAACCGTGCCGGAAGACGAGGTCGAACCCGGTGATGCAGCACGCAAGAGGGTTGCCAACGGTTGCCAGGCGCTCCACGAGGCGGTCGTAGCTCCGGTTATACTTCCAGATGCTCACCCGCTCCAGCGCCACGCGCCTGCCCACGACGCGATCCCGACACGTTGCGTGCATGGCCTTGCAGGTGGCGCGCAGACTGGAGAGGTCGTCGATGGGCTGCTGGGAGGTTGCGGCGACTCACCCCGCGATCAGGACCGCAATATCGTGCAGCAAGGGGAACTCCATGGGCTTCGAAGGGAACCAATGAGGGCACGCGCGACAGAGACGAAGAGGAAGAGTACGCGCGGAGAAGAGGATGGCCAGTGTGTGTTGCAGAGAAGAGGATGGTGTGTCTTTATTAGTACGCGCGGAGAATATGGTGAGACGCGCGGAGAAGACGATGAGATGCACGGAGCGATGGTTATGGCTTCTAACGTGCACCGTTTGGAATGCTACTTGCAAAACTGGGGTTACGGCTTCTAAAGTGCAACTATACGCTACTTTAGCCGCTGGAGTTGTCAGCAGGCAGGAGATCGCCCGCTGCGGGGCCTGCAAAGCGGTTTGTAAAAAGTACTCCTCCCTCCGCCCCAACTCAGCTCTATTTTTAGCTTTGGTCAAACTTACTTTTGACCAATGATTTCTTGCCTGGTCCTTATCCTGATCATCAAGGTCCTCCGCCTGCTGCCCCGGATCACTTGGGGCACAATAGGGATGAAAACGGTCGGAATTGAGCTTATTACCTTTGACAACTCCTTATTCAAACTGGTGTCTGCATAAAAAATTTAAAGAATTGAGCTTATTACTCCCTCTGTCTCTAAATACTTGTCGCTTTGTAGTTCAAAAATAAACTACAAAGCGATATTTACTACGGCCCCACTTGGAACATAGGAATCCAAATCACAGGAATTGGAAAAAACATAGGAATAGAAAAAATACAGGAACAAACAAAGTGAGCAACTATAAACAAAATTCTTTAGAATCTTAACTATCAATATTTGTAATACATAAATCAAAGTCATAAATTCTTGCCAAAATGAACTACCAGTTTGCTTCATAAACAACTTCATTTCTATATTTCTAACATCAAAACGCCAATTGCATTGCAGTATCTTAGAAATAATTATTCCCTTGTTTCAAAAAAAGAAATAATTATTCCATGCAAATCATTAGGTTAGTTAATTTGTCTTTTAGCACCCTATATATTCCCTCCATAGCCAACCAGCAGACCACAAAGAACTTGGACTGGATTATTTCATTCCTCCATTTTACATAGGAAAGGAAGTCTTTCTACAGGAAACAAAATATGATTCCTGTGTTCCAAACACCTGTGACATAAGCACAATGTAGGATTGAATTCACCTCGGACGGTTCGGGAATTTACTGTACTGTTTCCATCCCTAGGGCAGAATGATCCTGGCGACCAGAATGAAGTGTCAGATATATGTTGTCCACGGCGCAGAGTTATTCAACACAAGCAATAGGTAGCATATCCTAATCTTTGTCCTCATATATAGCGTGTTAACTAATTTTTCGGCCGCAAATGATCTAGAAAAATTACTCCAGATTTGATGATGCCATAAATTAATTGCTGCTCAAAACAATGACAGTGCTCATCAAGCTCGCAAGCTCAACTTCATTCATCCTCAAACTAGCTAATTATTTCAGATGGATTTACGTTAAGGGGTGTGCATTCGGTCTACCCGATATTTTGGTTCGGGTATTTCGGTCTTTTTCAAAATTCGGTTTCTTGAAATCAATACCCGATTTGTTGTAATAATATTACGTACCCGAACATTTTGGGTATCAAAATTCCGGTTCGGTCTTCGGTCGTACCCGATATATCCGAATTATACATTTTATCCATGTCATGTTTCCACAAATTTAATATGATTGATAAACTTAATCCCATGAGGTTATTTATTATAAATTGAAAAATGAAAAATAAAAAATAAACGTTTAAATCCAACAACTTCACACATCACAACTTGAAAATAAAATATCTAAATTTGAATTGTTCATAGTTTAGCATGTATAATTCAACTTATTATTTGATGGACCGACTATTCGGTTATTTCAGTTAGCCGAGAGTGGTACCCAAACCCGACATTTATTTTTCAGTTATTTATATTTGCTACCCGAAAAGTACCTGATACCCGATATTTCAGTCTTTTCGGTTCCGGTCTCGGTTTTATCGGTTTCGGTTTTTCAGTCTCAGTTTATTTGCCAACCCCTAATTTACGTAGTTGTAGCATATGGGATATACATATTTCTCCTCCATGTTTTTTTTTGCAAAACTATTTAGTGATATATCCTATGTGCATATTACATATGTAAAACTAATGTAAAGTATAAAACTTTTTCAAGGGGAAGTCTTAGGTTTCGTCAAATCTATCTTTGAGATTTACGCAATTTTGATCTGTTTTAACAATACATTAATTGTACTTTTAGATTCACCATGAAATTTTTTCCATAATATACAATCTAGTACTACATGTTATTGAAGTTAATAAATTCCATATAAATCATTGGTCGAAGGTAATTAGTTCGACCAAAATAGAAATAGAGTTGAGTTGGGGCGGAGGAAGTATTATACGTTGCTGTTTGCCGCATAAGGTTTGGTCCTTCGTTCAAGCCGTAGCCTTTTGTACAGGCGGCTGATGCGACCGGGCGCACCGAGCTTACGTGCGCGCCAGTCACCGAGGCGCCTTAAACGCGCGTAGCGCATGCGCATCTTTGAATTGAATTGGAACCGCTCCACGTCCCATCACCACTACTGGGCGCGTCGAGAGACGAACAACCAGGCGGGTTCAAATCTCCTGCAGTACTGCAGGTGCAGTAGAGATGGCTAACATGAGGGCCCCACATGGTGTGGGACCCACATGTCAGCCACCTCTACTACACCTGCAGTACTGCAGAGGGCCCACCACTCAGTTGTAGTAACCGCAGTGCAGTTACTGCAGGGTAGTTCGTCGATGCTATAAGATCACCCAGGCACGCCATCGTCTTCTCCGCACAGCCACTCTTCCTCTCTTCCCAAAACCGCGCCAAGAACACCATGGCTGACAAGACAACGCTGCCGCCAAGCCTGCCGAAGGACGCCAAGGGGAAGCGACCCCCCCAGATATGGAGTGGGCTCTCCGGAAGATGGCGTGCGATGTATTTGACAATACATCGCGCTCCATGCATCGCCTTGGGCTTGGTCCCCTTCCCGAGTATGCTGCCATGGGGACCACAAGCCACTACGTCTTCAGCATGACGCACTTGGCCGGTCGCCTCGACGTCCTCTGAGAGGCGCTGGCGGACGAGCTCGGCGTCGCCGGCCGTGACAACCTGGTGGCAGCGACGTCCAGGAAACTGGGCTTCCTGTCTCCGCCGCGAGAGGCGCCCCCGCCCAGCCAGGAGCCCAAGGAGGAGGAGGAGAAGGAGAAGTAGGTGGAGCGAGGTGGAGAAGTAGTTTTTTTTCTTATTCTTAGTTCTGTTGTTTATATTTTCTTGTTTGTAGTTTGTGTTTTTCTTTTTTCCTGTTTGTAATGTATCATCTTAAGGTAATGAACTTTATATTTCCGTTCATTGGTGCGCAAAAATAGTTCTAATGTTGCTGTTCTAACAATAAACTAGTGGACTATTTATCTCTTTTATCTTTTAGAATGGAATATATTTCCACTTCCAACTCTACAGAGTTGGAGATCTAGAAAGTGACTATCACCTACTAGTTTATCTGACAAGACCAGCAGGGAGAAGCCCACTCTTTGTTCAAACCCAACACGGATCCAACATAATGAGCAATCAAACAGCAAAGCACGTAGTAAATCACAAAAAACGCAACAACAATTTCTGGAGTACGTATCAACTTTAGCCCAGATTAGATGCTCGTGGGCGTCATTGCAAAAGGGTGAAGACAAAAGAGACTTGATTCCGGATGGCTTGCAAAAACAAACTAGAAGTCAGGGTCATCAAAATTTTTGCCCGATTTGGATTGAGTCTTAGTTATAGACTTCCATAATAATAAAATGTATCAGGTATTTTACTTTCACAAGTGTGTCACAAAATGTATCGGGTGTTTTACTTTCACTAGTGTGTCATAAAGTGTACGTTGGCCACGTATCCTGATCTAACCGTACAACTTCAAATAAAGGAGGGTTAGAGCATCTCCAACCCCTTTGTTATTTTTGGTTTGATATTCTTTCAAATGACAAATATGCTATCCACATTTAGCATATCATTCCACGAGCATCTCCAACCCGTTTGCTATATGATTTGCTATATTAAAATTTTTTCATATCTTATTAGTATATAATAATTATTTTAAAATTCAAATAACATTGTTGCAATGGCTATATTGTAGCGGTTGTATTTATAACGGCTATTTTTCAATGCTTATATTTCTAACGGCTATTTTTCAACGGATGTATTTCCAATTGCTAATTTTCAACAACTATTTTGCAACGAAACGACGAAAATGTACCGGAAATCGGGAATAGCAAACCGTATAGCATTTGCTACTAGTAGCACACCGAGAGCTCCATATAGCAATGGCTAAAAGTAGCAATCCTAATAGCAAACCGGTTGGCGATGATTTATTTGCTCTAGATTTGCTAAATAATAGGATAGCACATCATATAGCTAATGGGTTGGAGATGCTCTTTTAGCCATTACCTATATGGTGTGATATCCTATTATTTAGCAAATTTAGAGCAAAAATCATCTCCAACCGGATTGCTATTAGGATTTCTACTTTTAGCCATTTGCTATATGGAGCTCTCTGTGTGCTACTAGTAGCAAATGCTATCCGGTTTGCTATCCCCAATTTCTGCTACATTATTGTCGTTTCTGTTGCGAAATAGTTGTTGAAAATTAACCGTTGGAAATACAACCGTTGAAAAATAGTTGTTAGAAATATAACCATTGAAAAATAGCCGTTAGAAATACAAATGTCACAATATAGCCATTGCAACAATGTTATTTGAATTTTAAAATAATTATTACATATTAATAAATATGAAATTTTTTAATATAGCACATCATATAGCAAACGGGTTGGAGATGTTCATAGAATGAGATGCTAAATGTGGATAACATATTTGCTATTTGAAAGAATAGCTAACTAAAAATAGCAAATGGGTTGGAGATGCTCTTAGAAGATTGGTGGAAAATAATACGAACTTATAAGAAAGGGGAGAAGAAGAAAAAGGATGGCGCGTGTTTCGATACATGAACCGTGACACTGCTGGCATCCATCTTCATTGGCTTCCCGACTTCGCTGATCTCTCCAGCATGTATTCAAACTAGCTACTCTCTGGTGACTGGACCCAGTGTATCTCGTGGCCCACCTGGCATATCCAGTGGGTGGGCTCCTGAGAAATGTTGTTGTTGCTGTTGTACGTGGTGTTAGGTTTAGACAATGCAACTTGTTGTCATAGCGATAAGAATTAAAAATTAGAAAGAGTATATAAGATTCAAAAATCTTCATTACTCTCTTTACTCCGGGCTCGGGCCCGTCAAATTCGGAAACTCCTACGCTCGTATCGTAACTGCATCAGTTATATATCCAGGCCCGTTTCCAATTAAAAATCCAAACTAAAGGTGTAGACGAAGGTTTTGCACAAGAGAGAGAGTTGCGCCGCGCCGCCGCAGACGGCAACCGTAGGGACGACAAGGAGAGAGACCCAATGGCGAGGACTCAGGTGTACAACGTGACGTTCGAGGAAGACGTGATCACCACCAGCGTGGCACCCTCCGGCAAGGCCGTGGAGGACTGGCTCGATGAGGTCCTCTTCGTCCACCGTCGGCGCCTTCACAAGCTCGTCGTCGGGCTCGACGTCGAGTGGCGCCCCAGCTACTCCGCCGACCAGAACCCCATCGCTGTTCTGCACCTCTGCGTCGGCCGCCGCTGCCTCATCTTCCAGGTCATCCACACTGACTACTTCACCAACGAGCTGGAAGATTTCCTCGACGATTTCGACTACCACTTCATCAGCGTCGGTGTGGAGGGTGACGCCGACAGACTTTGGAAGGACTAGCAGCTGAAGGTGGCCAAAACGATGGACCTGGTCGAGCTCACGGCAGAGGAGATGGATCGCCTGAGCCTCTGCCGCGTGGGGCTGAAGGACATCGCGACGCCGTGATGGGCGCTGACATGGAGAAGCATTACGGGGTGAGGACGAGCAACTGGGACATGTACAATCTCTCCGGCGAGCAAATCAGCTATGCGTGCATCGACGCCTTCATCTCCTTTGAGGTCGGCCGCAAGCTGCTCTCCGGCGACTACTGATCTTACCACCGAGTTTGTGGATCAGTTGCCATCGTTCATCCCGGCATATGGAATTCGTAGGTGCATCGCTCAAGTTCTAGCTTTTGTGCTTGTGCGCCCAGTCTCTCATAAAATTATTTTTTCTTGAGGAAACACTATATCTTGCTTTTAAAAACATGCATGTTATTTCACATGCATCGAGGTCTTTCACATGCATGTTAGTTGTCCATGCATGCTACGCCCCAAACATAATCAACGAGCTTCAAACATGATGATCTCTCAACAAAAAAGAGAACACACGTAACGTCAGCAAACATGATCGAGGTCTTTCACATGTATGTTAGACATACATATGCTACATCCCAAACATGTATTCCAAGTATAGAATAATATTTCCTACCATGTATATATATTTCTATATTTATCATATTCTCTACCATGCATGTGTGTTTGCTCTCAACCTACAGTATATGGCAGTTTAACTACCACACTAATGAAGAATATTATCCTGTCATCAATAGAGATAACAAATTTGACACAAAGATGTTCCCTCGATGGTACGAGGATAGAATGTGGACTACCATCGTCTAATAAGCACACAGCTCTCACTACGTACGTACGTGGTTCAACAAATTAATCAACCGCATGCTGCCATTATGTATCGCTGTACTCCTCTTTTGAAAAAACAACAGGTGTAGGCGCTAGCCGCTACGTGTTCTGATTTTAGGAACAAATGAACACACTTGTGAAAACACTTGCGATAACCGAGAGGAGGCGAACCACAGTTTGGAGTAACTCTGACCGACGATTCAAAAGCACAATTTTTGAAGTGTCCGATCATCTCCACTCACGCGCTTAGAAGACGACCCGCTATAAAGGCACACCTTCCTCTTCTTCTCTGCCGAACCTCTCGATCGATTTTAGTCTCCAAATTTCTCCTATTGCTTCTCAGTCGCACCACCGTCGACCACCTCTCTCTCTTTGTTCGCACTTCCATCGCCGCACAAATGGGTAGCCCCGCATCGAAGCACTTCAGGTCATCGACGTCCTCCGAACCTCCTTCTCCATTACGTCGCCGCCAAGGCCGGTGGAACTGGAGGCAGTGCCCGCACCTCCTCCACTCCCGTCTCTGCCCGTGGCGCCCGCACCTCCTCCACTCCCGTCTCCCCCCGCGGAGCCCGCACCTCTTTCGTCCGACTATGATGAGACTGTCCTCCTCATGAAGGAAAGCATCGACAAACTTTACGGCAAGCTCAAGGAGGTCACCGGCAGCCTGTTCACCGCCGACGTGCAAGCAAAAGCGCTCGACACAATGGCACAGTATGTATTTCACTATACATCTCACTCCTGTCGCCGACTGGGACTTGGTGTCCTTCCCCACCACGCCAGCATGGACTCTGCTGGCTACTACATCTTCAGGTTAGGCTTTGTTGCCGCTCATCTCGACTGCCTCTACGAGACGATCGGTGAGCAGGCCGGGGAGGGGTTTCGCGAGCAACTTGTGGAGGCTGTCAACTGAAAGAAGTTTGACCTAGTGTTGGAGGATGCTCCGCCCGCGGTTGCGGCAGCGGCGGAGGCGGAGGAGCCGGCGGCGGATGCAGAGGCGGAGGCGGAGGCGGAGGCGGCGGCGGAGGTGGACAAGTCCTCCTCCGAGTAGAGTAGGATGAGTAGTAGTTTTTTCTTTTGTTTTCTATGTGTTTTTTTCTTGTTTGTGATATATGTGCTGTTTTTATGTTAACGAAAAATGTTTTTTATTTTATGTTCATGAACAATGTGTCCTACTCCAGTACATGCACTAACGAAAAACTCCTCCTTTTATCGAAAAACATCGCATATGGAAAATTAACACATTAGTAATATTATACTGTATCTAATAAATACTCCCTCCTTATTCTTTTATTTGACGTTTTGGACAAAGCATTGAACTAACATTAGTAGGACGTGACCAACCCCACCCACCGGCCTGGCCCTAGGCAGTAGCCCATAAATTTTCTGCGACCCTGCCGCACAGCATCGCGCGTGCGCCCCCACCTCGCACGCCGTCCGATCAAAATCGCATAATCGTGGCAGCGGGACACGCGGGATTTCCTCCTTCGGTGTCCAGACAACAAACCCAGTGCGAAGCGATAGATCTCAGCGGGATTTCCATGGGACGGCATGCGGGGCGTGGGCGCAAGTGAGACGTTGTGCGGCAGGGCCGCATAAAATTTATTTCCGCCCGCCTAGGCCCAGAGCCGGGCCTGCCTTTAAGACCATCCGCAGTGGTTCACGGTAAAGCTTTAGGCTATGTTTGGGAGCACAGTTTTTCAATACTAAAGTTTTGGAAACCACAGTTTTTAAAATGACATGGCAATACCGAAGTATGTATTTCAGTAACACAGTTTTGTAATACCACGATTTTGCAATACATAGGACTGTTTGGTTGACAAACACCATTCTGTAAAAAATACCATAATAATCTCAAATACCAAGGTATTGCTAATTGCTCTAAAACTCCAAAAATACCGTGTTCCCAAACACCAAAATCGAATTCTATGCGGCCCTTCCGCACAGCCGTCTCTGTGCGACCCTGCCTAGATGGTTGCCACGTACGTTCACGCTCCAAATCTTACAACCATGGGCGCACTGCACGGTTCCCGCGACTATACCACCCTACCCTAATGATTGCCACGTACGCGAGCGCACCGGATCTTGCAGTGCGCACGGGCACACGAACTCCACGTCCGAACTTTACTCAGCGATCCGAATAACTCAGCGCTCGGTGTGCACGATCCATCATCATGCGCATGAATAATATTATGAAATTATCAACTTTGAATATTCAATAATCCAATCAAGTTTCTTTCAACCTACCAACAAAAAACTGGATCGTCCAGTCCATCCAACCAAACGTTAATTTGGATGATCTAAGACATAAAGAAATGGATGATGTATCTCCAATCGAACTTCGACATCAAACAAAACGCAATTAATGATTGAGCACTTTGTCACATGTCACTAGAGTGTGGACACGCCTTGTATACTCCCATTCAGTGCTTCCATGCGTGTTCCTACTTAAGTGTCATGATTTTATTGGCCCTTTCATTTACCTAGCATTTTAATTGGCCAGTTTCCGATTCCACTGAGTCATTGTTGTTGTACGTGGTGTTTGGTTAGGACAATGCAACTTGTGGTCATAACGATAATAATTGAAAAGAGGAGTATATCAGATTCAAAAATCTTCGTTACGCCAGGTAGTATGATGGCCGGACACTCTCCAATCCACTTAGATTGAAGTGGAACCACTCCTACCCAAACGAGGAAAAAAAATTTATGGATACGGTATGCATATCCAAGGTTGTGCATACCGTTCCACATTTGTGACATGTCTCCACATGAACGGACGCGCGCAGTAGAGGTGATCGGACGTGGAGCGGTTCCAATTGAATTCAAAGATGCGCATGCGCTGCACGCGTTTATGGCGCCTCAGTGACTGGTGCGCACGTAAGATCGGTGCACCCTGTCGCATCAGCTGCCTGTACAAATGGCTACGGCTTGAACGAAGGACCAAACCTTCTGCGGCAAACAGCAACGTATAATACTTCCTCCGCACCAACTCAACTCTATTTCTGTTTTGGTCGAACTAATTACCTTTGACCAATGATTTATATGGAATTTATTAACTTCAATAACATGTAGTACTAGATTGTATATTATGGAAATATTTTCATGGTGAATATAAAAGTACAATTCTTGTATTGTTAAAACAGATCAAAATTGCGTAACTCTCGAAGATAGATTTGACGAAACCTTTGAAAAATAGCTGCTTTAACGACGCCAAATTCGGTACATGGGCTCACGTGTACATGGGGATGAACACCAAGTGTTCCAGCGCAGTTTCGGCACAGGAATACAAAGTGACTCAGCGTAGTTTCCGCCCACGAATAACAAGCAGCCCAACGCAGTGTTGGGCCTACTCTGATAGCTTCACGGACGCTTTGTCCTGGCTGCCTCCGCGCCGGACCCTTCGATCCACAACGGCCCCCTCTTCCGATTGCACGAAACGCGTCTGGGGGAGCATCCGCCGACCGCCACACTCTTGGAGGAGCATCAGCCAGCCTCCACGCTCTGTGAGTAGCATCCGACGGCTTCCACGCTCTTGGAAGAGCATCCGCTGTCCACCGGCGTGGAGGAGCATCCGCTGGCCGCCGCACGTGGAGGAGCAACAGCAATAGGTACAATCGCTCACATAATATTATTGTAGTTCAATCCTCTTACGAATACGCTGATTGAATTGTAGGAAGCGATGTTAGAAGATAAGACGTGGATGGGAAAAGACAGGCGTATGAAGGTGTGGCAGGATGGAACGAAGTCATTTTTAAATTTAGCATTCCAGGGCACTCGTGAAGAAGAAACTAAGCCTTATCCTTGCACGAAATATCGTAATATTTGCCACGGGACACGCAAGGAAGTTCATCTTCACTTGCTTCATAATGGGATGTCATTTGATTATACTTGTTGGGTACACCATGGAGAAAAACGAGTTGAGAAAAAAATTGCTGAGCAATCAGCAAATAATGAGGAGATAATTTGTGATGATACTGCTATGGAAAATATGCTGTCCAGCCTTCTTAGATGCACTAGTGATCATGGTGGTATTTCAGCAGGTATTGATGATCCAGAAAATGCTATAAACCAACAGGAGCCAACTGGGTGTGCAAAGGCATTATATGACTTATTAAATGATGCCAAAAAGGAGTTATATCCAGGTTCTGAAAAAGTGACCCAATTATCCTTCATTGTCAGGTTGTACCAGATAAAGTGTTTAACTGGTTTGAGCAAAAAAGCGTGTGAGTTCATCCTTGAACTATTCTCATATGTGCTTCCAGAGGGCCATTGCATTCCTAATACACTTGATAAAGTTCAGAAGGTTGTTCGTGACCTCGTGCTGAGGTACAAAAAGATCGATGCATGTGTCAATGACCGTGTGTTATTCCGGAAGGACTATTCTCTGTTGGATCGATGCCCAAAATGTGGTGAATTAAGATGGAAAAATAGTACTCTGGGGATGAAAGAGAGGCTTTACCTTGTGGAAAAGCCAAGAAGCTTGTAGCACGCAAGATTCTACGATACTTCCCTCTTATTCCCCGTCTTCAAAGGTTTTATATGACAGAATCAACAGCATCAAACATGCGCTGGCACAATGAAGAACGTATTGATGATGGAATATTATGCCATCCTGTAGATTCGAAAGCATGGAAGAATTTTGATAGCATTCACCCAAATTTCTCATCTGATCCTCGCAACATAAGACTTGGGCTAGCATCTGATGGTTTCAATCCTTTTGGGGTAATGAATGTTTCTTACAGTACATGGCCTGTGATTCTAATCCCTTATAATCTACCACCTTGGTTGTGTATGAAGCAGCCTTATTGGTTGAAGTCAATGATAATTCCTGGGCCAAAGTCACCTGGAAACAACATTGATGTGTATCTACAGCCTTTTATTGATGAGCTACTGAAATTATGGTCTAATGGTGTTGAAACATACAATAGTTCGAAGAAAGAGACATTTCTCATGGAGCTTCTATATTGTGGACAATAAATGATTTTCCAGCATATGCAATGCTATGTGGATGGAGCACAAAAGGTAGGCTAGCATGTCCATACTGCCATGTAAACACTGACGCCTTGTGGTTGAAACATGGACGAAAGTATTGCTACATGGGTCATCGTCATTTCCTACCTCAGGATCACCGGTGGCGTCGGGACAAAGCTTCTTTCAACAACGAAATAGAGAATAGAGAGGCTCCAACATCACTCTCTGGTCACGAAGTACTCCAACAATACGAGACTTTTGATCAAGTGAGTTTTGGAAAGATGAATAATAAGAGAAAGCGCACTAAGGAAGATAGGTGGCATAGTTGAAAGAAGAAAAGTATATTTTTTAGCTCCCGTATTGGAAGACATTGCCAATAAGGCATAACTTGGATGTCATGCACATTGAGAAAAACATTTGTGATAGCATATTGGGTACATTGCTTAATATGGATGATAAAACAAAAGATAGTCTACAAGCTCGTTTTGATATGCAAGAAATGGGTATACGGCCAAATCAACATCCGGTGGGTATGGAAGGGAAGTATGATTGTCCATCAGCATCATATACTTTGCAAAAAGATCAGAAGACCACCTTGTGCAAGTTTTTGGCGGATGTGAAGATGCCCGATGGTTATGCCTCAAACATCAAGAGAAGTGTGGACATAACATCACGTAAGGTATCAGGTCTAAAAACTCATGACTGCCATATTATATTTCAGAAGCTCCTTCCTATTGCAATATGTGACATATTGCCTGAAAAGGTTGTTGAACCTTTAATTGAGTTTAGCAGATTCTTTTCTGGAATTTGTTCTAAAGAAATGGCGGAACCAGATTTGGATAAGATGATTGAACAATTTCCTAAAACAATTTGTAAGCATGAGATGTTGCTTCCTCCCGCTTTCTTTGATATCATGGTACATCTTCCAATCCATCTTGGCGATGAAGCTCGCTTGGGTGGACCTGTTTCTTACAGATGGATTTATCCAATTGAGAGGTACCTTGGTACATTGAAGATGTATGTACGTAACAGAGTTCACCCGGAGGGTTCTATAGCTGAGGGATATATTATGGAAGAGTGTATGACTTTTTGTAGCCACTTTTTAGATAACATCAGCACCAAGCTTAATAGGCCAAAACGTCATGAAGCTGCAGCTAGGAATGAACCTTCTCTCGAGTCTAATATATTGACAGAAGTTGATAATTCTAAAAAAGGGTTTAAATGGGGTGATTTTACTATGGTGGAACTACATACATCAGGCATTATATTATTTCTAATGTCGAAGAGGCCGCTCCATGGATCAAGTACGTATAACACTCATATGTTCTATACTATATTAATGGATCATGCTTATTACATATGGCTATTAATTTTGTACCCTTTTCAGTGAGAATTTTGAAGAGCTGAAAAAGATTCATTCTCGTGATGTTGAAAAACGCCATAGAGATGATTTTGTTTATTGGTTTCAGAACGAGTAAGTACACGCAAGTTTTTACTTTGATGAAATATTGAAGAAATATATGTTCTGAAGTTGATTTATCGATGACCCCTTTAATACTAATTAATGTGTACAGATTACGACATTACACAAAGAAGGCTAAGTAACTGATTATTTGTATGCATTATCTAGAGGACCTGATCCTCGGGCATGTTTTTTTAGTCAATTATTCATAAATGGCTTCTTCTTTTGAACAGCAGAGGTGGAAAAAGATTTACGGACGCAAAACAGTGGTGTTGTTGTTCGAGATGGTGATCATGAGTGGTATGGAGTAATCAAGAAAATGATTTCTGTTGATTTCAAAAAAAATCGAGAGGTTCTGTTATTTGAATGTGAATGGTTTGATCGGCCTCGTTCCGGTCAGATCCAAAGCAGAGGATACAAAATGGATCGATACGGAATGATAGATGTGGACACTGCTATTAATCAATTCAAGTATGAGCCTTACATTCTAGCCACCCAAGCAGAACAAGTTTTTTATGTTAGAAGTGTGAAGCAACCTAAATGGGCTACAATTGTTAAAACGATGCCAAGAAACCTTTTTGCCATGCCCCCTGGAGACAGTGAAAATAATGTCACCGAGACGTCGATGGAGGCTGAGACATTATTTGATGATCGACGACTTACTGATATAAATGGGGATATGACCACATGGGATAGGAATGAAATTGACGGAGCAACCGGTGATCCTTCCGCTCTATCAAATGAAGATGATGACGACAACGACCACGATGATGATGATACATATATCAATGATGCTATTGTACCTCCAATATTGATGGAGGACAGTGAAGATGATGAATTTTTTAAATAGGTACTGTGTGAGCTAGTTGTACGTGAACACTATATGTAATGCAGTTTGTGTTCCGTGGCGATAGATGCTAATGCCACGAACTAGTGAATCATGGCAATAGATCCTAATGCAACGATTGTGTTCCACGGTGATAGATGCTAACACCACGAACTATTGAATCGTGGCAACAGATCCTAATGCAATGATCGCGTTCCGTGGCGATAGATGCTAATGCCACGAACTAGTAAATCGTGGCAATAGATTCTAATGCAACGATCGGATTCCATGGCGATAGATGCTAAGGCCACGAACTAGTGAATCGTGGCAACAGATCCTAGTGCAACGATCGTGTAACGTGGTGATAGATGCTAATGCCACAAATATTGAATCGTGGCAACAAATTGGTGGCGATAGATGCTAACACCACGAACTAATGAATCGTGGCAACAGATTCTAATGCAACGATCGTGTTCCGTGGCGATAGATGCTAATGCCACAAACTAGTGAATCGTGGCAACAGATTCGTGGCGATAGATAATAATGCCACGAACTAGTGAATCGTGGCGACAGATCCTAGTGCAACGATCGTCTAACGTGGCGATAGATGCTAATGCCACGACTAGTGAATCGTGGCAACAGATTTGTGGCGATAGATGCTAATGCCACGAAATAGTGAATCGTGGCAACAGATTCTAATGCAACGATCGTGTTCTGTGGTGATAGATGCTAATGCCACGAACTAGTGAATCGTGGCAACAGATTGGTGGCGATAGATCCTAAGGCCACGAACTAGTGAATCGTGGCAACAGATCCTAGTGCAACGATCGTGTTCCGTGGCGATAGATGCTAATGCCACGAACTAGTGAATCGTGGCAACAGATTCGTGGCGATAGACCCCAATGCCACGAACTAGTGAATCGTGGCAACAGATCCTAATGCAACGATCGTGTTCCGTGGCGATAGATGCTAATGCCATGAACTAGTGAATCGTGGCAACAAATTCGTGGCGATAGATCCTAATTCCACGAACTAGTGAATCGTGGCAACAGATCCTAATGCAACGATCGTGTTCCATGGCGATAGATGCTAATGCCACGAACTAGTGAATCATGGCAACAGATTTGTGGTGATAGATCCTAATGCCACGAACTAGTGAATCGTGGCAACAAATCCTAGTGCAACGATCTTGTTCCGTGGCGATAGATGCTAATGCCACGAACTAGTGAATCGTGGCAACAGATTCGTGGCGATAGATCCTAATGCCACGAACTAGTGAATCGTGGAAACAGATCCTAATGCAATGATTGTGTTCCATGGCGATAGATGCTAATGCCACAAACTAGTGAATTGTGGTACAAGACCAAGCTTAAGGCAACGATTTAGTATTCGTTGCAGTACAATAATTGCAACAGGGTGGAATCCTTGTAGTGAGCTTGAGTTAGTTTCAAGCAAGGAAGCTTGCTTTGAGTTAAGCGACTCAAATGCTACAATAAAGGATGACTTGCTAACCTAATCAAGGTTAACAAGATCCTTGAAGTACAAGTTGATTCACTCAAGCAAGGTGACCGTTCATCCTCTTCAAGCTCACCTTCTCAACCACTTAAAACTGAAGCTATCATTACCTGTTCATGTGGTAAAGTTGACACCAGCTTGAAAGACAAGTCAACCTCTACCAAGGATAAGCAACCTGCCCAAAGTGGCATATTTGACAAGGAGAAGGTCAAATATGCACGTAGTGCATATTTGGCCACAGGACATCCTAATGTCAAATACGGCATTGGGTATTCCTATGGTGGAAAGCAAAATTCTAGAAGCCATAAGAATAACAAGGAAAGCATTACCTTTGTAAAGGGAAGACCCTCTCCAGCTGGAAAATCCAAAGTTAACTCATCCAACACACATGATCACCGGACTAGTCCTGTCGGGACACGAACAAGTCCAGTCCTCCGGACAAGTCCAATCTCCCGGACTAGTCCTGTATATAAACAAAAACAGTTGTTGTTTAGAACCTTTGATGCATCTTATGTTTCAATGAGAAGTAATTTTGGTAAAGTTTATGCTCATTATGTTGGGCCACGCCATGGAAACATCAGTTCTCATGTGTGGGTGCCTAAATCCCTTGTGACTAACCTAAAAGGACCCAAGCAAACTTGGGTACCTAAAACAAGGGCATGATTTGTTTTTGTAGGCCTATTCCTCCGGTGGATCTAAATGGGTGCTAGATAGTGGCTGCACCAACCATATGACCGGAGAAAGAAGGTTGTTCATTGAGTATGAAGAAAATGAGGATATAAGTGAGGGCATCTATTTTGGAGACAATAGTCAAGGAAAGGTGCTCGGTACCGGTAAAATTGCAATATCATCTCAACATACTCTTTCTCATGTGTTACATGTTGATTCCTTAGATTATAACCTGCTGTCCATATCTCAATTATGTGACAAATGTTATAATTGCTTGTTCACTAATGAGGGTGTGACCGTCTCTAGAAGGAGTGATGGTTCTATTGCATTCAAGGGTATGTTAAAGGGAAAGCTTTACCTTGTTGACTTCAACAAGGATAAAGCCGAACTTGACACATGCTTGATTGCAAAGACCGACATGGGTTGGCTATGGCATAGACGGCTAGCGCATGTTGGTATGAGGAATCTTCAAAAACTCCTCAAGGGCGATCACATCCGAGGTTTGAAGGATGTTGTTTTTGAGAAAGATAGGCCTTGTAGTGCGTGCCAAGCCGGGAAGCAAGTTGGAGCACCTCATCCTGCTAAGAACGTCATGACTACAAGAAGACCGCTCGAGCTACATCACATGGACTTATTCGGTCCAATTGCTTACATAAGCATCGGCGGTAACAAATATGGTTTAGTGATTGTTGATGATTTTTCTCGCTTCACTTGTGTTTTCTTTTTGCATGATAAGGCAGAAACACAAGGAATCTTGAAGAAATTTTTTCAAGTCTGCTCAAAATGAGTTTTCACTGACAATCAAGAACATTCAAAGCGACAACAGCACGGAGTTCATGAACACACAAGTTGAGGAGTACCTAGATGAAGAAGGCATAAAGCATGAGTTTTTAGCACCTTACTCCTCTCAAAAAAATGGAGTTGCCGAAAGGAAGAACCGAACCCTCATAGAGATAGTGAGAACAATGTTCGATGAGTACAAGACCTCATATTGATTTTGGGCGAAAGCGTTCAACACCGCTTGCCACGCCATAAATCGACTTTATCTTCATCGACTACTCAAGAAGACATCCTCTGAGCTACTCACCGGTAACAAGCTTGATATTTCATATTTTCGAGTTTTCGTTCTAAATGCTATATTTTGAACAAGAAGCCTAGGACTTCAAAGTTTGCTTCGAAGTCTGATGAAGGTTTCTTGCTTGGTTATGATTCGAACTCTTACACCTATCGTGTCGTCAGCAAGACCTCCGGACTTGTTGAAGTAACACGTGACGTAGTGTTCGATGAGACTAACAGTTCCCAAAAGGAGCAAGTTGATCCATGTGTACTAGATAGAGAAGAAGCTCATTGTCAAGCATTGAGAAGAATGGCATTGGGTGAAGTTCGACCACAAGAACCATTTCTACATATGCATGAGGAAAATGAACCACAAGAGGAGGGCAACGATCAAGGGGGAGCTTCCATACAAGATCAACCTCAAGAAGACGAAAATGTTCAACAAGTCAATGAAGGCAACCATCTAGGGGGAGAAGAAGATGACCATGAAGATTCAAGACAGCAATTGCCACACCCAAGAGAACACCAATGCGTCCAAAGGTATCACCCAATTGACAACATCATTGGTGAAATCCAAAAGGGAGTAACTACTAGATCTCGCATAGCTAATTTTTGTGAGCACTATTCGTTTGTATCCTTTTTGGAACTACGCAGGGTTGAGGATGCATTGAAGGATCTAGATTGGGTAGTGGCCATGCAAGAAGAACTCAACAATTTCAAGCGGAACAAGGTGTGGGAACTAGTTGAAAGACCAAAATTCAACGTCGTAGGCACCAAATGGGTCTTCCACAACAAACAAGATGAAGATGGGGTGGTGACAAGGAACAAGGCACAACTTGTGGCCAATGGGTATTCACAAGTCGAAGGTTTGGATTTCAATGAGACCTTTGCTCCTGTAGCTAGACATGAGTCTATTAGAATATTACTTGCATATGCTACTCACCATGATTTCAAGCTCTATCAAATGGATGTGAAAAGCGCCTTCCTCAACGCACCCATCAAGGAGGAGGTGTATGTGGAGCAACCCCCCGGATTTGAAGATGAAGAGTTCCCCGACCACGTAATTAAACTGCGTAAGGCTCGCTATGGCCTCAAACAAGCTCCTAGAGCTTAGTATGAGTGTCTTAGAGATTTCTCAATTGAAAATGGTTTTAAAATCGGTAAAGCAGATTATACATTGTTTACAAAGAACATAGACAATGATCTCTTTATTTGTCAGATTTATGTTGATGATATTATCTTTGGTTCAACTAACAAACCTTTTTGTGAAGCATTCAGTAAGATTAAGACTGATAGGTTTGAGATGTCTATGATGGGAGAGCTAAAGTACTTCTTGGGATTCCAAGTGAGGCAACAAAAGGAAGGGACGTTTATAAGCCAAACTAAGTACACTCAAGACATACTTAAGAAGTTTGGAATGGACAAGGCGAAGCCTATAAAGACTCCCATGGCAACTAATGGCCACTTGGATCTCAATGAAGATGGACCAAACGTTGATCAAAAGGTATATCACTCCATGATTGGATCTCTAATCCACTTGCGTGCATCTAGGCCAGACATTATGTTGAGTGTATGCTTGTGTGCAAGGTTTCAAGGCAAGCCAAAAGAGTGTCATTTGACGGCCGTTAAGAGAATCTTGCGGTATTTAGTTCATACACCCAACCTAGGCCTTTTGTACCCCAAAGGTTCCAAATTCAGTCTCATCGGTTAGTCCGATGCAGATTATGCCAGATGCAAAGTAGATAGAAAAAGTACCTCCGGTACATGCCAATTCCTAGGAAGATCCCTAGTTTCTTGGTCCTCCAAGAAACAAAACTCCATTGCCTTATACACGGCCGAAGCGGAGCATGTTGCTACCGGGAGTTGTTGTGCACAACTCCTTTGGATGCGACGAACTCCAAGGGATTACGGTTACAATATGAGCCGCATTACACTGCTTTGTGATAATGAGAGTGCCATTAAAATTACCCATAATCCCTTTTAGCACTCTAGGACCAAACACATAGACATCTGGCATCACTTTTTGAGAGACCATTCAATGAAGGAAGATATAGCCATTCCACATGTCAATACCGAAAAGGAACTAGCCGATATATTCACCAAGCCCTTGATGAAAAAGGCTTTTGCGAGCTCTAAAATGAACTAAATATCCTTGATGCTCGGAATGTGGCTTGAAATATTGTATACCTAAATGCTATCTTCAAAATTCATTGATTGTGTTGTGAAAATCATCTCTCTCAATTTTTTTCTAGAAAACTATGTCAATTACTAGATCTTGGTGAATTATGATCATTGCTTGATTGTTGAATGCTTACTGATCATATTCATCAAGATTATATGATTTGCTTTTCCTCCCTGCTTTCTAAATAAGTACCTTCAAATATATATGAATGGGCTAAGCATTTATTCACTGATGACCATGGACTAGTCCGTGGTTGCTCGGACTAGTCCGCCCGTGCAGACTAGTCCGTAGTGTGACGGTTAGGCCGGACTAGTCCGGCAAACCACGGACTAGTCCGATATAGGGTTTGGAAAAGTTCAGAATAGTCCGATCACTTTCGGACATGTCCGATTTTTCGTGTCCATAACCCTAGCGCCGCCAAACCCTAATCTTCCTCACCCTCACAATTGCCTCAAGCCTTCTCTCTCCACGCTCCAGCTCCCCAATGCGATTTCCATCATTCTCCATCAAAACTCCTTGGATTTTTGTGGAAAACGACCTCCATTGCTCAGGGATTGAAGACCACAGACTTGTCCACTCCTTGAACCCCTACATCCCCGTGAATCAAGAAATTTTGGTAAAATCTCATCCCAAACCCTAGAAATTGCTATTTCCTTCAATGTTGATCAACTACCTTAGTTTCTATCACCATATACATGCTTCATTGATGTATTACATTGATGCCAAGCTATTTGTGCATTAGGAATCACCATTTGTCTCAAAGTTAGGGGTTTAGAGATTGAATATCGGACTAGTTCGGTCCATGCACGGACAAGTCCGGTCAACCGGACTAGTCCGTGCCTGTACACCGGACTAGTCTGATTTTTCTGAACTCAACCCTAACTTCTTAATTCCTCAATGCAATTCCTTGTCATCTATTCTTATCAATACCTTGTGAAATCCATTCTCAGGATAATGTCGAGCACCAACGAAGAAATCTCTGATTTCGAGGCCGAGATGGACCACGAAGCCTTACATCAGTCCCCGACGGGACTAAGAAAGAAGCGCCAAGAGCACCCATCCGAGCCGGCTACTTCTCCTCCCCAGGCTCGACGGAAAGTGCCCGCAAAGAAGCCTGCCTCAAGGCCTATGCTGGAGGAGGCCCTAGCTCAGCAAGTGCCCGTTAAGTCAAGGGCAAGGGCAAAGGGATTGCAACGGGCCCAATTGGCCCCCTAAAGTTGTCAGCTCCAAGGGAAGGGGCCCGGGATCCCGCGGAGGAAAGATTCAATGGCAAGGGCAGCGACATTGCTGCAAAGTTTCGAAATGTGGATTGTAACAGCCGTCCCAAGCAAGCTGCTGATGGGAGGTTTTGGAGTAACTTCCATGCAGACTTTTACAAGTTTGTCTATCTCCCAATGAAGACCCCTGTGGTGCACAGCCAATGGATATATTGGGTGCATTTTGAGAAGAAGGGCTGCTCACCTTTTGTGGAGGTGGTCGAAGCAATCAAGAAGCATGGTTTAAGGGACCTATTTGCCTTCTGGAACAATTCGACTGATGAGGTCATCACGCAGTTCTATGCGACTTGCCACTTTGCTAGTGATGAGGAAGAAACGGTGACTTGGATGACTCACGAATCCAAGTACACCATTACTTATGAAGAGTTTGCAAGATTGCTACATCTTGACACCTCCAGCAATGACAATGTGATCATCCACAACATTGGTGTCATTGAGAGGGACAAGATGAAGTTTCTTTATGAACCCAACTCAAAGTTCAATCCTCCTTCCACAAAGAACATGAAGCCTTTCTTTGTGGTACTGAACAGGGTCCTTAGGAAGACCATTGCCCCGAAGGATGGGGATGCTGGAAGTGTGCACGGGTATCTCAGGACCTTGATGAAGGTCATTAGCAAAGACAGGAAGTTTGATTTCTTTGACTATATTTGGAACGACATGGTCAACATCTCTTGCACGCCAAACAGGTCTTGTGGCTATGCCCCCTACCTGATGTTTATGATTGAAAAGGTCACAGCCATAGAGTTTGTTAAGGATGTGGAGCACCTCCGCTTGGGGCCCCAGAAGCCTCAACAGCCAAGTGTTCAAGCTACTCCCTGTTGGTATTTCTAAACACCACAAAGTTATCCGCAAGCGCACGGAAACAACGTTGTACCACTTCCCCTTAAAGAGATTTCCCAAGGGTATCGAATCCAAAGAACGTGTGTGCTAATATTTCGAACTAGCTCACCCAAGGACAAAAAGTTGTTTGGTAGGCAAGGAACAGAGAGGAATTCAAAGTATTGATCATAATTCAAGGTAGGATGCAGTAGATGCTTGCTTCGGGCACGGGCTTACACCTAGCAATACTAGGACGACTCCCGCCAAGAGCCTATGGCATAGCCCAACATTGATGATTACGAAGGACAGATAGGGTTGTCTCCACCTACTGCCTACCTCTTCAATCCATGGGTCTACGAGATATCCACTCATGATTTATAACCTAAGCACCACGCTTACGTTCTAAATCACTACTCTAGTTGTGTCGAACACAAAGCTACAACTAGAGCCTCTAACGAATTAAAGCAGTGAACCCACAAGTAACTACTTGTGCAAACTACTAAGAATAAAAGATCAAACTTGTATTGAATTCACAAAGGCTTACTTGATTGAGTAAAATCTTGTAGGGGTACAAGTGTAGAAGAGGGACTTGACAAGCTCAAGCCTCCTTCTCCTAGACTCTTCACCACACTCTCCTTCTACTTCAGTAGCCTCTAGGACTATTCTAAACCTTTTGAGTGTAGCACTATTCTCAACTTTTGGTGTGTGTGTGAGAAGTGAGGTGAGGGGGTCTATTTATAGGTGGAGAAGGGTCGGTTCCTGCCACAATTAACGCACGAATCAGTCACCATTGACTCTAGGGAGTCGAGAGGAGCCAACACGTGTCATTTGACCAGGTTTGGCGCCAGGAAGGGGCCGGTCGAACCCCTGGTTCGGCTGACCTGGTCAAGCCTCCCTTAGGGGAGTGCTTCCTCCAGGTGGCTTCCAGGTGGGCCCTCTTGATGTATATGGGTGCAACATCGTTGGATCTCCTCGTATTTTTCTGTTTGTGGGTCATTTGATCCATGTGTTGCCACATGTCATCGCCTGATTTGTTGACATCCATTTTTATGGATTCATCCCTGCATGTTTTGGTATTTTGGGTAATAATTCACCTGCATACAAATAGACACCAACACTTGTGGAATTGGGTTAGTGTATAGCCCAACCACTATGTTTTGTGTTTCTTTTATGCACATTATGAGGTGAATTGACGGTCAAAATATGGTACTTAAGGACCGTCAACAAACTCCCCCACACTTAGTCCTTTGCTCGTCCTTGAGTGAAGGCAAGAAGAACTAGAGTGTTGTCATGAATTTGCTATAAGGTAGAAAATAAGGATACTAGATATTTCAACTTATACTGGAATTCATGGATCCCCTCTGTGTATGTGGCTACCACGTCAATCTTGGGTGTTTGAAAAGTGGAACGGTTAGAATGAAGTTCCCTTGGACCATTCTCCGCTGAAATGATTTGGCAATTGCTATATTTGGAAGTCATAGGAAAATTTGCCCTTGCCTTCTCGATGGGATTCTCTCAAATCTCTCAAAGTGTTTGAGTCCTCACCATGGAATGTTTTGCCAATTCTTGTCCCTATACTAAAAGTGGCTATATATAGAGCTTGGTAGGGATGAATGTGGCACACATTTGCAATTCATATGTTACTAAGTCAAAAACTTGATCCTATGAGAGACTTATGCAATGAACAAAGTGAAGGGAAAATTCTTGTGCACATGAATGAAATGGAGGGGTGAGGTGATAACTCCCATGAATTTGCTCTCTTTTAAGGATGAAACATGGCTACTTTTTTAGCACTCTTACTCTTTTTCAAGAGTAGATGCTTTTTCTTTTTCTTGTAGCCATGTCTTCTACTCCATTTTATTTTTAGAGAGGCTTTCATTTGTATTGTATGGAGTTTCTTTTTGGCGGATGGGTGATCGATGGATGCAAACTCTCAATGTGAGAAATTTTGCATGAATGGAGTGCACAAGAGTTTTCAATTCAAAAAGTTCATGCATGTATCTCAATTGGGTCACGGGTTTGACAAAGTTCAATGAAATGCAAAGTTGTGGGGACCGGGGTCCCGACGTCCAAGACCTTATTGGGTGGTGTCGTGCGATGCGGCACCTAACAGCACACACAAAAAGGATACCAAAACATATAAAGTTTTCATTTCATAATAAGAAGAGTTTACAAAACAGTGTACAACTGGGGTACACAAGCAGCAGAAAATACATACTCATAATCTCACCTAACTAAGCAGGAGAGAAGACGTCCATGCCCTAGGATGGTTCTCACTAGCAACAATAAGAACATTCAGCAGCGGCGTAGTTCACATGAGATTTATCTCGATACCTCGAGATCTCATGTACAACCTGAACAGCAGAAATAAACCTAATACCTGCAAAAATCGTTAAAGCGCAAACGTGAGCATAAGGCTCAGCAAGACTGACCCATCTTACTAGACATATGCAAGGGTGAATACTAAGCATAGGTAAGGTAAAGCATAAACGACTCACCTATAAGTGGATCCTTATAATCATATTTTAAGTAGCAAATGACATTCTTCAGGCACGGCACATCATAGACTCCACAATCAAACAAGAAATGCTTTGTTGATGATATGACGTGCCCAAAGCACATAATGCTTTTACAGCTAAAGTATGGGGAAACTGTAAACTTTTAATTGCACTATCTCTAAGCCAAACAAGGTTGCAAAGAAATTATAATTCAATACATCATATTCTTCTGGCTTCTTTAGTATTTACTACATCACGACTCAGTGAACAAGTGGTACTCTATTACCGCGAGGGACGGTGATTGCAATCAGGACACACCCGGACAACACGACACATACGCACGTTCGAAAGTGTCATCGAGTACATCAGTACCTATGTAACACTTCAGTACTAGTTGTATATGGCCACCCTTCACAAGAAACCCGAACGCCGATCCTGTCTCACCTCCGCGAACAGAAGGTCTCCGCACGGAACACCTCTGTGCCCGCCGACCGATTTACACCTTACTATCATCAACCCACCCCTATCGATGGTGAGTTAATGGTCTCGACATCCCAGTTATCGAGTTACGTCAGTTTACTGGAGCCCATATATCCAGTATGTCGCCGGTACAAGTCAAGCCTGTTCAGCGGGGCCGCATATAGACGGGCCTTAACTGACGAGTCAGAGCTATGCGACCAAGACCACGCATTGCCGCTTCCTATCCATCTCTGACCGGTCTCAAGTTTAGATTTAACAGTCATACTCTATAAATGTTAACCCAGTGTAGATGAGTGTCAACTTTCTATCTCGCGAGTAGATTCCAACTACTTGACTTCTATCGGTCCTCTTATAACATTGGCATGGCAATTGCTACACGAAGCTGGGAGCTATACTAACCATCCTTGGGATTATTTGTTCATGCAATTGGATGTCAAACACCTTAATGTAATGCACAATACATCTTAATACGTAAGGTGAACGAAAACTGGAAAAAGACTGTGTAAGGAACTTAAATGCAAACCGTGACTTGCCTTGTTTGCGACTCTATAGCAATGTCAATGGTAATGACTTGGTCTTCCTCCGGAGAATCCGTTATGGAATCCTGAAGTTGGAACTCCTCGGCATTATCCTCCAAGAGAAACTTCTCGTTGATCACATATCATCACGTTCCTATCGACACAATATGCATATAAGTAACAAAGGTAATCTAATAATGGACTCGACGAGTTGTAAAAGCCTTAAGAAGAAGAGGCTTGACTAGGAAGATTAGATATGTCTCAGATGGGTGGAGAAACTATGGATAAGTCAAGTGGTCATAGTAGTGTCGAGTTGTGAATTGACAGGTGCAAAGAAAGCATGTATTGCCTTCACTTAACATCTGGAGCTATGCCACTCGAGAAAGCTGAGACTGACTGGTGTGGAAGTGTTGGACTGAATAGTGTAGGACTGACTGAGGAATCAAGGTGGAGCATTGAAATCTTGAGTATGATTGAAGTGTGCAATAAAGAAGGTTGTGACTTACAAGTCGACCAATGAAGTTATACAAACTCGCTAAGGAGTAAACCAAATTAAGTGACAAGTGTGGTCGCAGGGTTCTGACTCAGTATGAAACGATGTGGTACCCTAGCGACACTTGGGAGTGAAGTGAGACCAACATTGCTTGGACTCAAAGAGTCATCATGAGCACTGGTAGCCTAACGTGAGTACCAAGACACGTTCAAAGGACCTTTAGGTAAATCAGTCGCTACGACTATCTTTGTAAACATCGTCCAAGTTCTTACATGACACTATTGCAGTGTCCTTTGCAAGATTGTCCAGAAGAGCTCAGTGAACTCCTGGAACTCGAACATAAGGCATTACTATGTAGCGACGACGTGCTTGGCCATATCGGGAAGATCAGCTCATCGATGTTCACATCGACCCGTACTCGTCCATGGTGGTGACCGGAACCCCGAACACTACATTATGAGTCACAAGGTTAGTGATGTTGACTCAATCGTCGACAAGCGACTCGACAAACCTGTCATCGATGAAACGGCATACCTAGTTAAGCAATTCTGCGGACGGTTCGGAAACATAGTCGACACGAACAAGAAACTCGTAGCCAAGGTTCACCTTGGTATAGTTTTCCTTGTCAGTCGCAACGTTCTCGCATCACTCAACCACGGGCCATTAGTGATCACCCACATCCATGGTTTGATCTAGAAGGCATTTTATCGAGCACCTTGGCTATACCTAGGACTCGATCACCCTCACATCGACTAAAACCTAATTTGGCTTGACAACCATTGTCCGACAACTCGTGCTTGTGTTTTAGCACCACACACATCACAAGCATCCTTCATCTCGATGCCTAGGCATGATGACGGCTCGAAACGTCACAACGACGTCATGTGGGCAACGATGTCGACGCGGCACATGGTGGAGCATCACGAGCACGCATGGACAAGTTAACGCGATTAAAAAGACAAAGAAGGTCAACATGGGGATTTCTAAAGGAATGATATCAATGCGGAAAATGGACGTACGGCTTGACGACACATGAGTACCCTTAGCGGTCACCACGAATGGACTTCGGGGCATCAAGCAAGGCATTTCAGGGCAAGGCTCACCGTGTAGGCATTTCGCCGAACATCTTGGGTGTGTACCTGATTTCATCACTTCATCACCATTCAAAGAGCATCTTGGCACATATCATGGTCGATTGCCACATCATTCTACCCCTACATCACAGAACAGCTCTAAACATCAACAATGTTGGTTCTTCCATTGTAAACATTTCATCAAACACCTTAGCTACAATCGCTAATCTAATCAATATTGCACAATCAGAGCTAGCCTTGGACCAGTGGTTGATACCATTGTGTCAAAGGCGTGTTCCAAAATTTCATCCATCAAACCAATCACTCGCCTTGCTTCCAGGACATAGCCATGGCGCGGAACATCGCGACGATGTACCGAGGGCAGCGAGCGCAAGCAGGGACGACACGGTGGGCAGCAAGGAGTCTCGCCGGAGGACGCGCGGACATGGCGTCATGGCGCTCGCGGTCGATGCGGCAAGGCAAGGCCAGCAGGGACACGGCGGCGGCATCTACACTTGGTGCTTGGCCTGGACAGCGACAAGGGCGGAAGACGCAGGTAGCTGGGCCAACGGCTTGGACACGACATGGAGGAGAGGCCGGCGCACGGCAAGAGGGAACTGTTGGGGCGCCGACGTGCAGCTGCTTGGGCGAAGCGTGGGCAAGGCACATGTAGGCAAACTGCATGGCCGTGGGGTGCCGGTGGTGGGCGGCATGCGGCTGGCGTCGTGGCGCGAGTCATCGGGCTAGGGCGGCGCGGCTGCGCGACGCGGTAGAGGCGGCCGGAACGGAGGCAGAGCGCCTGGGCGTTGCAAGAAGGCGAACCGGCGGCCGGGTTGGTGCGGCTCCGGGTGAGGAGGCGCGCGCGGAGGTGAGGCGGCGCGTGCGACCGGCATGGGCACCGTGCTACGGGGAGGCGAACAACGGCACTTTTCGGGAGCAGCTAGGGCCAGCGGCAGCCGGCGTGGGGCGAGCGACGCGTTGTGGCGGCCGATTGGAAGAGCGCGCACGGCCAGTGAGAGGGCGAGCTCGACCAGTGCCAGGAGCAGCGAGACGCAGGGGCGCGGAGGGAGGAGAGGTGCCGTGGACAGGAAGGAGTCGGGCGGCTATATGGAGCAGAGCAGAGCAGAGCAGGAAGGAGCGAACTTGATTTCTGCCTCTGAAGATATACATGACATGTGGGACCCACTTCACTCTCCTCCCTTCTCCTTTCCAATTTCAAATAGAGCTAGCAAACATGCTTCAGAAATATTCAACTTTGGCCCAATGACTAAATAAAATGTGAACAATTTTATGGTGCAATCAGATTTCAGAACTGAGCAAGTTGAATTTTTAACTCAGGTTTGAATTTGAATTCAAGCGGTGATACTTGATTCAACCAAATAAATAGTAAGTTAGGTTCAAAAATCCTAAAACTTTGAAGTTAACCTTTCTGAACCATAAGGGACCTCAAGAAAAATTTGGAGTTGATTTGGACAAGGTTAAGTACAAAGTTAAAGTTTGAAGTCGACTTTGATTAAACTCTCAGTACGTGTCCAATAAATGGAAAACGTGTTTCAAAAATTTTTGAAACTTTACCGAGAGTCAATTTGGAATATTAGTAGGTCATGGAAAAATTTGCAGCCTTAGATTTGAATATTTTTGACAGGGCCAAATGTACAGTAGCATATTCAATTTGTATTAATTTGAATATATATTTGGACTGCATATTAATTTGACCTAGCAATCCCCATCTATTGAGTAGCTTAAATCTTCATGTGAACCTAGTTTGAACAGTAGCTTGATTTGAGTTTTTGAATGTCCCATTTTAGGGTTGGAATAATTCCTTTTCTTTCTCTCTACTTTGTTTTCTTTTCCTCCTTTAATTTTCACTGAAAAGGTGAATACTTGGAAATTAATGATTTTACACCTTAAGTTCTAATACACATTGGCAACCCTGTTCTATATGTACAATTTTAACAAGTTCCTATTTTTAGTGAACATTGGTTAACTCATATGGTTCATGTGAGTTTTGATTTCCAAGTCCACTTTCAAAAAATTTTAAGTTCGCATTTTTTCGTTTTTGTTCTTCTGAAAAGCAGGATTTTACAAAAGTGGCATATGCTTGTGGTTTTCAATGAATGTATCATATGGCCTTGGTGGGTATATAAATTTGCAATGAGAGATTTAGGCAAAGTTCAAGACTTCAAATAGTTACAAATGTCAAAATAAATTTCAAGCAAAAGGATGATTTCTAGAGAACTCAGTTACCATATCACACTAGTCAAATACCTAGATGATGTGTTTTTCCTATTGAATTATGTGAACCATAAACAAGGTAAAGAATTGAAATATAAAGTATTCAAATTTTCAGCTTAAGCAAATTCTTGACTACCAAATTTTATTTCAATTAGTTGAGTTGATTCATTTTAGATATGCAATGAAAAATATGAAATCAACTCAAACAGCAGGGTAGCGCATAAGAGTGGGGATAGGAAATCCAAATCGATTTTCTGGAGCAAAACGGAGTCATACGGTGCAGAAGATAGGTCGGCTGACCAGGGGGTTTGGCCGACCTCCTAGTGGCTTTTCTATGCCTCTGTTTCGTCGGGTCATTTTGCCCATTCGGTCACCACGTGTTTTGATATGCAACATTAATTTTTCACGTCGGGATTTCGTGAATTGGAGACATGTTTCCCCCCACACTTGTTTCCTGAATTCTTTATTCAACAAAATAAACTAAAGGGGGAACTTTACCAGTGTTAGATGAACCGGTAAGTTCACTTTATTGAAATCAAAATATGGGGATGCTTACATTATTTAACCTAGCTTTAGAAAAGAAATGTTTTTAAAAAATTAAAATCCTAAGTAGTAAGCATCCTATGCTGTCAGGACATCTAGACTATGGTGCGTTGTAGATGTCGGGCTCCCCGACCGCATTGCACAAGCGCCGTAGTTTGGCGCTCATGCCACGGCGAACATCGTCAATCTCCTCCTTGAGGGCCATGATGTCATCCTTCAGTTCCGCCCTCTCAATGCGCCCCTCAGCCACCAAGTCAGTCAGCTTCTTGTTCTCCAAGCGGAGAGAAGCGAACTCCTTGGTCAGTTGTGCCACTTTAGGGCACGAGGAGAGTCCTCATCACCGCCCTCGAACTGACCGGGTGGCCCATTGATGGCAGGTGGTGGGACGTGTCGCCTAATCTTGGAGGGTGACGAGCCGTCGACTCCTCCATCGCCAGATTATCCACGCGCTTGAATAGTCCCTTAGCGTAGCCTCTTTCGGGATTGCGCACCCCATGGATAAGAAAGCGATCACCCATGCGTTCTGGTGAGGTACGGGTGGGCGTATTGTAGTGGTGGCTCACTACATCGCCCTTCTTAGTCTTTAGTGTGTACATGAACTTCTCGTCGGACAACGACGATGGGGGAGACTCGTCTTTTCCATGGAAAAGACGTTTCTTGACTGGGTTAAGTCCAGCCAAAGTCGGACGACATGGCGTCGTCGACTTCATCGGAGTCCTCCGAGGGGAAAGCGACCGGACAGCACTACGAGGTGTAGGGCTATGCCCGCGTGGATTCGTCGCAGGCGGGATCATGGCAAGGGGCTTGACATCGATCGCCATGATAGACTCCAAGGCGAGGGAAGTTTTGTCGTTGGTCGGCGTAATGTCCCTGCTCAGGTTGAAGGTTGAGCTGGAGGAGGCATGAGGCACAATCTTCTTGTCGGCCATGACGAGGACGAGAGGAAGATGATGATTCAATGAGGTGTATAACTTTCCTCTCTGTTTCCGTCCTTTAAATAGGCGAGGAACGACACGTTTAGCCGAGGATTTTGTGGAGGATATCGAGGAGGGTCAACACGAGAAGAAAGAACGCGAACGGCACGAAGGGAGAGTCGGCCGACCCTAGGGTTCGGCCGACCCCCTTCTGGCTCTGTTCGGGCCGCATTTTCTCGGGTCAATTAAATGGGCCTCATAGAAGAAGAACTGGATGGGCCCAATAGTTGGACATGGGGAATTTAAACAGAATTGAAAGAAATGGCATGGAAATCTATTAGATTTACCATGTCAAATTCTTTCTCTGTATCCATTTGGGAATTGAGAAATAATTTGAGTCGGTGCCCATTCACTTTGAATAGTTGACCGTCAGCACCTTGGAGTGTGATTGCTCCATGGGATGAAGTCTCTACTACAGTGAAGGGACCTTCCCATTTACTTCTAAGCTTCCTATGTCCAAAGAGTTTAACCCTAGAGTTAAAGAGTAAAATTTTATCTCCAGGTTTGAACTCTTTCGGCGTAATCCTCTTATCGTGACATCTTTTGGTTCTCTCTTTATAAATTCTGGCACTGTGGTACGCCTTATCTCTCCATTCCTCCAACTTAGAGATTTGCTTCAATCGGTGATTTCCAGCTTCGTTAAGATTAATGTTCCACCGCTTGATGGCCCAATACGCTCTATGTTCCAGTTCTACGGGAAGATGGAAAGTCTTCCCATAGACAAGTTGGAAAGGAGACATGCAGATAGGTGTCTTGTAGGCAGTACGATATGCCCACAATGCGTTGGGTAGCTTTTGCTTCCATCCCTGAAAGTTGCCTAGAGGGGGGGGGGAATAGGCTAATCGACTGAAATGACTTAATAAAACGAGATCAGTACTCAGGGGGCGGACTAGTCCGGTCCAAGGGCAGACTAGTCCGGTCCTCTTACAGGGATTGCCTAAAAAGTGTTTCTAACATGTTTTAGTTCGATTCCTGTAACGCAAGGTATGTTGGAAGAACTTAGTGAACCTTAACAAGTTATGGAACAAGTATGAGACTAAGGATCATAATGAAACAAGAGTGATGAACAAATACGGTAAATCTAACCCTGGAAGCAATGTGCGATGAGTGAAAGCAAAGTACACAAGGGACACAAGGATTTTATCTTGAGGTTAGATCCCACGCAGGAATCTACGTCCCCGTTGAGGAGTCCACGAAGGACCGGGTTCAACAACCCTTCCCTCACCAAGTTTACCACAAGGGCCTAACTTGGTTCTTCACTATCACAAAGGGGCGAATACATGATTCTTTGGGGCTTCTCACAATCTGAGGCTCCCACCACAAATACAATCACAAATCACAAATATCAACTCAAGCCACTGATCACAAGGAATCACAAGTGCAATAGATCAAACCAAGAGCCTAGAGCGGTGTTCTTCCTCTTCTTCACCTCACCAAACCCTAATCCGCACAAGAATTAGTTTTAGAGGGAAGGTAGTCAATATGGAGGCTTCTGGAGGCTCAAGGTTTGATGTGGCGGCGCTAGGGTTTCAACTTTCTCAAAGAATTCCAAGGTTGGTTCAAATGAACCCAGAGGTCCTCTATTTATAGAGGTTTCCAGCCAATACTGCTGACTTCAGCAGATGGGCAGACTAGTCCGCCCTAGGGCCCGGACTAGTCCGGCCTTTGGGACCACTAACGTCCCTGACAACTGTCGCACTGCGCGGCAATCATCACGCTACCTTCCAAACTTCAAATTCAAACGGTCACTTCAAAACGGACTAGTCCGATCACAACCGGACTAGTCCGATGTCACACAAAACCTTTTGTTCTGTGTGAAAACGGACTAGCCTGGAGACCACGGACTAGTCCGGCCCCCCAGGACGGACTAGTCCAGCCTACCCAGACTTAGTCGCTGAGACTCCACCTCTCTCCAAACCCGGACTAGTCCGGCCCCCAGAGCGGACTAGTCCGATCTTAGTCAGGACCTCTTGGTCCTGACTAAAACGGACAAGTCTGTGGTTTTGGGACATAGTCCCCAAAACCCACTCCACAACTACCTGGACTAGCCCGTCTCACTATGGACTAGTCCAAACTCAGTCAGACCCTTCTGGTCCGGCTGAAAACGGAATTGGCCGGCCAGGAGCGGACTAGTCCAGCCACCTGCACGGACTAGTCCGGCCACTCCTGCCAGACTACTTCCAACTCTCTTCTCTCATTAGGTTTTGATCTCTAAACCGCTTTGAGCTCCCAACTTGATCTCTATGCACTTTACACACACATCCTCACACTTTTTTTGGCTAGTCTTTACTCGACACGCTAGAAACCCTAGTTTCTTATTTTCGAGTCGACATCGCCGTTTTCATCCTTTTCCTTTTTCAGGGTTTGTGTTTCCGCTTGAGTCCACACCTGTGCTTAAGATCACTTAGCTCATTAGTTACTTAATTGTCGTCATCAATCATACAAAACCCACGGGGATCGTAGATGCACTTTCAATCTCCCCCTTTTTGGTGATTGATGACAACACATTAAGTCTTCACATATAAAAATATAAATTTTGGTTTTCATAACGTGTGGATGTATTTGTGACTCCCCCTCACTGAAAGCATCATAAAAGAGAGATTGAGGAAGTCCTTCATACACACACACGTTATGGTAGGGTACTTACGTGTTGTGCTCAACAATTTATGACAAGACATAATAAATATGAATATAATTAAAAGATAGACATTCAAAGCATCATATTGATATTAAACATTCAAAACATAGTCTTGCAGAAATTTAAACATTCGACATGACATAAGTATTACGAAAAGAAGTGCAACATGTCCAAGGATCCAAAATAAGGGCTACTCTCCCCACATCTAATTACTCTCCCCCATCCTTTCTAACTCTACCCCCCATCTAACTCTCCCCCTTTGGCATCAAGACACCAAAAGGAAAAGAAGAGGGGAACTCGAGGCCTATCCACTAGTCGTCGTCCTCGTCATCGTATGCCGCCTTGTCACGGGAGTCGCTCTCCATGGCGTTCGGATCCTCGTGATCCTCATCGTCATCATCGGAGAACCGTGCCAAGGGAGTAGCCCGGGAAGAGCTCCTATCCTCCTGGAACTGGGCTAGCTCATTGTCGATGAAGATGGGGAATGGTGTGATCTCGCCATAACTCTCCTACGAAGGTGACATGGGGACCTACAGTTTGTCACACACCGCCTTGAGATATTTTTCTTGGCGCTTGTGTGCCTGCTGATTCCGGATCTCTCGCTTCTGGCAGGAGGTGAAGATAGCTTTAAAGCACTTGAAGAAAGCGCTCATCGACTGAGGTGGAGGCGGAGAGGGAGGTGCCACGGGGTGAGGTGCTGGCACCACCGAGTGAGAGGGAGGCTCCGCATTCTTTGGGCGAAGAGGAGGCGACATTGCAAGTGGTGTCTGAGGATGGAGCGAGCGATGAGTCACATCCTTGACGAAGGTCAAGCCCAACACCTTCTTGATAAAATACATGATGTAGGGGCCATACCCGCAAGAACGGTTGGGGGTATGCGAGATGTTGAAAATGTTGTCGAAGATGTAATCGATGAGATTGAACTTCTCCTCCCCATCAATAAGAAGTATCAGGTGCCTCAGAATGCCTTGGATCACCCCTGCATCACCAACCTTTGGTGCTATGGTCCTCCTCAGGATCCTGTTCAGAATGCTATAGAATGGCTTGATATTGCGAGCATGCCCGACATCATATTGAACATGACTGGGATACATGTAGGCCATCTCGTCTCTGTCTACAACCTTGAGGTTAGAGATAATGATCTCATGGTCCAAATGAGCTTCAAGTCCAATAATCTTAGCAAACTCCTCAAAGGTAACTGAGAATTGCTCTCCATGTGTCATCCAAATGATCCATCTATCACCTGAAGTGGTCAAGTAGATGGTGGATTAGAATTGCAGGATGACTTCAACATTCCAGTCATATTTGAAGCCCATGATGCCTTTGAGCTCATGGCGCTCAGCGGCTTCAATGACTACATCAAAAGCAGAATGTTGCTTTCGGGCCATATATTCCAAGTTTGTCCATTGAGCTTCTATCGTTGGCTTCTCCATGTTCTGGTAGACAAGACGGTAATAGTCACAATGAAAGTCGCACCAAAACCGTGGGTCGGCGGTCCTCCATTCATACTTGTAGACTTTGTCCATCTGAAGTCTTCTCGCCTTCTCGACTCCTTTCCCATGAAATACATTTGCGGCTATTTCACGCTGCCTGTTGGGATTCCTCTCGGGGGTGTGCACCTCCAAGGGGACAATGGGTTTGGACTTCCCCTTCTCCTTGATCACAGGGCCTGCAGCCCTCTTCGCCGGTATCTTCATAGTGGGCTTCCTTTTCTTGGGCTCTACTGGAGACGAAGCCTTGCCCTTCTTCGGATCTCTCTCGATCCAGCATTCGGCAACTTCTTCTTGGGCTTGCTCCTTGCCCCTTGCTTTCTTTCTCATGGTCACAAGTCTCTTCCTTTTGGAGACTTGTGCTGCTGCAGCCTGAGAATTGTGAGCTTCGCGCTCCTCTCGCTTCTTCTTGCGGAGTTCCTTGCGGGACTCCTCAATGGCACTGGCCATCGCTTCATCTTCGTTGTAGGTCGTAGCTGCGGCCCTAGCTTGTTGTTTCTTGGCTGCCTTTGATCGCTCTTGCTGCTCGAGAAGTTTCTTGGCAGCCTCAACCTCAGCCTTTGCCCGTTCCTCGCCAAGGCGAAGCTGCTCCTCCTCCCACTCGGGATCAGTGGGGGGAGAAGTGGATCGGCGAGGAGCTGCCATTTCAGCTGAAATAGGAGGAAAACATGAGATAGAGGGTCAATGAAGTGGAATAATGCGAAAGAACTCACGAGAAACAAGCAAAGTTAGGGTTTTGTCCTGTGTACAGCGGACTTGTCCGCCCCAGGGGCGGACTAGTCCGGTTTACACAGGTTGAACCCTAACTCTAATGGTTTTTCGAAAAATCGTTGAATCAAGTCGCAATACTCCTAGGCTATTATCACAAGGATGCTAGGAACAACTTTAATGAAGAGGGACCTATCAAAAACTTCATAGATTAAGAATAAGGCAAGTTTTTGAAATGTGAGGAGTACCTCTTCAAATCTTGATAAATCGACAGGATCGGGGTTTGATCGTGTCGGGAAAGGTTGGGAAAGGTCTCCCACGCTTCCGGGGCTTCCAATGCACGGATTGGAAACGATCTTTGGTGGATGGAGTCGAAAGTCGCCCAAGGAGTGGAGTTGATCGCGCGTGGAAGAGAGAAAAGTGAGTGTGGAGAAGAGGAGGGTTCGGCCACCTCCTGGGGGGTTTAAGTCCCCAGGGGCCAGACTAGTCCGGTGAAGGGGCTGGACTAGTCCGGTCTGCGGAGCAGACCCGGACCAGTCCGGATCCGGACTTGTCCGGCCATAGGCAGACTAGTCCGGCCCTGAGAGGCTGAAAACATATATATTTAAGTTTTAGCCACTATAGTTGATACTTTTGGACACATTGCCACAACAAAACCTTATGAATATGGTCAGTAAGCAATCAACAATCAAAATATGACCATAACTCACAAAGTTGATAGTTTTTCAAATATTTTGGTGAATATTTAGATAGAGATGAATTTCTCAAACACATGCATTCTTTTGAATAAGATGTAAAGTAAACATTCAGATGTGCATGTTTCAAGCCACATTTCAAGAATCTAAGATATTGAGCTCACTCCTAAGCTCACAAAAGTGCTTCTCATCTAGAGGCTTGGTGAATATATCGGCTAGTTGGTTCTCGGTTCTCACATGGGAAATCACTATATCCCTTTTCAAGGAATTATCTCTCAAGAAGTGGTGTCTAACATCTATGTGCTTTGTCCTTGAATGCTCAACTGGATTATGGGCTATTTTGATGGCGCTCTCATTGTCACATAGGAGAGGAATATGGCGCAAGTTTATACCATAATCCCTTAGAGTTTGTCGCATCCAAAGAAGTTGTGCGCAACAACTTCCGGCTGCTACATACTCCGTTTTGGCTGTGGAAAGAGCAATGGAGTTTTGTTTCTTAGAGGACCATGACACTAAGGATCTACCCAAGAATTGGCATGTCCCGGATGTGCTCTTTATGTCAACTTTACAGCCCGCATAATCCGCATCGGAATAGCCAATAGGGTTAAACTTGGATACTTTGGGGTACCAAAGTCCTAGGCTAGGTGTGTGAACTAAATATCTAAGAATTCTCTTCACGGCGGTCATATGACACACCTTAGGTGCAGTTTGAAAACATGCACACATACACACACTAAGCATAATATCCGGTCTAGATGCACAAAGATATAACAAAGAACCAATCATTGAATGATATACCTTTTGGTCCACACTTGGACCATCTTCGTTGAGGTCTAAGTGTCCATTTGTTGCCATTGGAGCCTTGATGGGTTTGGCTTTGTCCATGTCATACTTCTTTAATATGTCTTGAGTGTACTTTGTTTGACTTATGAACGTGTCTTCTTTGAGTTGCTTGACTTGAAAACCTAAAAAGAACTTCAACTCCCCCATCATGGACATCTCAAATCTCTCCGTCATTATCTTAGAAAACTCATCACAAAACTTTTTGTTAGTAGAACCAAATATAATGTCATCGACATATATTTGGCACACAAAGAGATCATCATTAAAGTGCTTTGTAAAGAGAGTGTAAGCAGCTTTTCCTATCTTAAAACCATTTTGAATTAAAAAGTCTCTAAGGCACTCATACCATGCTCTAGGAGCTTGTTTGAGGCCATAGAGAGCCTTACGCAATTTGAAGACATGGTTTGGGAAGTTTTGGTCTTCAAAGCTCGGTGGTTGCTCCACATAGACTTCCTCCTTGATTGGACCATTTAAGAACGCACTCTTGACGTCCATTTGGTAAAGCTTAAAATCATGGTGAGTAGAAAAGGCAAGTAATATACGAATTGACTCTAGCCTAGCTACAGGAGCAAAGGTTTCATCGAAATCCAAACCTTCGACTTGTGAGTACCCCTTGGCCACAAATCGTGCCTTGTTGCTTGTCACCACGCAATGCTCATCTTGCTTGTTGTGGAACACCCACTTGGTGCCCACAACATTTGCTTGTGGACGCTTGACATGCTCCCAAACTTTGTTCCTCTCAAAGTTGTTAAGCTCCTCTTGCATGGCCACTACTCAATCCGGGTCGCTCAATGCGTCTTCAACCTTATGGGGCTCCAAAGACGATACAAAGGAGTAATGTTCACAAAAGTTAGCAACACGATAACGGGTGATTACCCCTTTTGTAATGTCTCCTAGAATGTTGTCGACGGGGTGATCACGTTGATCACTTTGATGCACACGAGGATGTTGAGGTTGAACTCTTGAGTCATCACCATCCTCTTCTTCTTCTTGGTCTCCCCCATGATGTATTCTTCCCTCTTGACTTTTGTCTTCTTGATCCTGTTGAGGTGCCATGTGATGCTCGGTTCCCAAAAATGAACCAAGCTAACGCATATGTGTGCCCAGGATGTTCATCACACATACACGAGTGCAAACACAAAAGAGTATACAGAAAATTACCACAAGACAAGATTAATTAACCAAATTTTATTGCACAAACCATATTATCCTCAAATACAACCTCTAATGAATATTAATGACAAGATTAACTAATGCAGCGGAAATAAACTAATTAAGCAACTAAGCAAACTAAGCATAAGGGATATCGCAGCTCCAATCAACACCACAGTCCAAGCTGACGGTAGACACAGCCTAGAAATCCGCATTATCACCATTAAACTCCCAATCCTGACCTGCAACTGTTGGGGGGGGGATTGCAAGAGTGAGTACATGTCGTACTCAGCATGTGTGGAAAGTATGACATGTGGCTTATTCAAATGACGACAACAATAATGGCTAAGTGCTGAAAAGTACATTAAAACATTTGAAAACTAATATATAATATTTATATGGATCAAACCCATCATAATCATAAGTAATATCATAATACCAGTCCACAATTCACCATCCTCATCAATAATTCCAGATTTCACCATTTGCCAATAAGCATATTCAATACCAGAAATAAATCCATAACCATCCATAACCATTACCAAACCATAACCATCCCAAATTCTAATTTCCCTCTAATCATGGAAGTTGTCCAGGTGCCCATAACCGGGAGCACGGCTATCATGATAGTTTTATTTGACTCTGCAGAGTTTGTACCACTTTACCCACGTGTTTGTGATTTCATCACATTTCAATGACTAGAACCTCTATTATGCTGTCTCACACTTCCGTAGGTGTGTGGCCAAGAGATCACAAAATAGCTTTTACAAAGGGATTACTAGCCTATTTAGACCCCACTGAGGTTTCACCGGTGGCGATGTCTCCTACATAGCACATCTTCAACCAAGGGCCCCCTCTTGAGCCATTCGGATCCCAGTGTAGTCCCACCAATTATCAACAAACCCAATCCGACTACCCCTTCCCCGAGCATCCACAATGGACCAAGTAGCACTAGCAATGCCCTAATTAATCAGCTACGCCGCACCCATACTTGGCCTCGTGGTGGCACTGTAGTCCTGGCCTATTCTTACATGAAACGGTCCTTAGATCTAGAGCAGGCAAACCACCATAACATCCAACCCATCCACATACCAGGCTTGCTTAGATCACCCATTACCATACCGTATCGACCAGTTCACATTATAAAGAATATCATTAATACATAATTAAATGTGTAGTGTTGTTTTCCATCCCAGTTAATTAAGCGAAGAAAAAGGTAAAAATCCCTTCCTGACTCTCTACCATAATTCCAGGTGACAAGGGTGGTTAAAAAATTCTAGTAAACTTCCTATCATAGGATTCCCATCAAATTGACACAAGCATGCAATTTACAAACAAAACATTTTATTTTAGAAATAGGATCAATATGCTTCAAGGACACTTGCCTTGCTCTTGCTGTTGATTAGGATCAAAGCCTTCAAAATCTTGGTGCTGGAGATCCTCCGCGGCACTCTCTGGCGCAACTCCGTCTAATCCACACAATAAACATACAAGACAAGAAACACAATCAAAGAGTGCACAAATATTACTCAGTATGACATGACATGCATGATTTATGGAAATGCAAGGTAGAACTTATTAATTGATTGCTTTCAATGATCACTAACTTGTTCTAATAGCTTTTAACAATTTTATACAGGTTTGGAGTTGATTAGATCAATTTTTAGAATCAATTTGATGCAATTTAACTAGGAAGACCGGACTATTCCGCTAGGGACCGGACAAGTCCGCACTCTGCGAGATCAGCGGATTAGGGTTTTCTAGATCGACGTGAATTTGGAGATTAGGGGTTGAATTCTCGTAAGGAAAAGAGAATAGAAGGTATACCAGGTGTTTAGGACTCCAATGAATCAAGAAACTTGGAGGTAGCACTTGAATCTTGGTGATCTAGGGTTGGTGATGAACTTGGGGATGGAGTGGTGATGAAGATCGAAAGCTTGGTGGAGATCTTGGTCCTATTTCGATTCCTCCTCTTCTTCTTGCTTGGGATCTTCTCCTCCCTCCTTGATGGTGGCTCCCCACGAACTAGGGTTTAGGTGGGTGAAAAAGTGGCAAATAGATGTCAATCCAAGGGGTGGGGTTGTTTATATAGAGGTGGAGGCTAGGGTTAGATGGATCTCGAGTTTGAGAGGAGTAGAGGCCGGTTTAGAGTCCCTCATGGGCTCTAAAAGAGTTAGGCACAAGTCCCTAGGCCCAGTTAACGTGAAACCCAAGAAACAAGTCATAAAACAAAAGATCAACTCGGAGTCGCGAAATATCGGACAAGTTCAAAAAGGACCGGACTAGTCCGAAGTCGTCTAGAGAGAAAATCGGACAAGTGTGGCCAAAAATCGGACAAGTCCGACTTTAAACAGAGAGGAAATCGGACAAGTCCGCTCGAACACCGGACTAGTTTGGAAAACTCCAGGGACTTCGAAAATTTTAAAGGATTCTTGGAATATCGGACTAGTCCGCACAAAATTGGACAAGTCCGAAAGTTTCCAGTGCCAAAAATCAGACTAGTCCACAGCAAAAATGGAGAAGTCCGTTTTTAGCCAGAGAGAAATCAGACTAGTCCTCAGCAAAATCGGACTAGTCCGCACTTTCCTGCGTTTTAAGTGCGGTTTTGCTCCAAATCAATTTTAAACTCGTTCCTGTTGTTGTGGGTTAATGTTAAACACGTATATGAGTGCATGCAAGGCATGATGCATGAAAATGAGGGTGTTACAAACCTACCTCCCTTAAAGTGAATCTTGCCCTCGAGATTCGACACGGAAGATAAGAGATAGGGAAATTCCTTCTTGAGATCATTCTCCAATTCCCACGTCGCTTCTTTTTCTGTGTGGTGCTTCCATTGAACTTTACACCATCTAATAACCTTGTTCCTTGTGACTCTCTCCTTGGTTTCCAAGATTTTGATCGGTTGCTCGGCATATGTCAAATCTTCCTCTAGTTCCAATTCTTCCATTGGCACTTCTTCTTCCGGTACTCTCAAACACTTCTTGAGCTCGGAAACATGAAAGACATCATGGACATCTGAAAGGTGAGCTGACATCTTGTAACACCCTCAATTTTCGCATCATGCACTGCATACATGTTCATGCATTAAATATTAATAGAATAAAAGAAAAATAATAAAACGTAAAATATACATATACATATATGGTGTAGCAAAAGAAGAAGAAAAATAATAATTATAGCCTAAAACATGTAATAGGGAATAAGTATAAAAATAAAAATAAAATATATATATATATAATATATATAATAACCATATATAAAAATAAATAAGATAAATAAAATAAATAAAATATAAATAATAATATAAGAATATAAAAAAAGAGAAAAGAAAAAAAAGGACTAGCGCCGCCCGGCCGGCCAGGCCGCCCGACCGGCCCGCCAGCCACGCGCGCCTGCGCGCTCCCGCCCCTGCGCAGCGCGACCCCGGGGCCCCACCCCGCACACGCACACCCACGCGCCAGCACGCCCCGACCGGGCCCCACCCGCACCGACGCGCCGCCCGCCAGCGTCGACGCCAGCCCCGAGCCCCGCACGCCTGCCGACGGGCCCCGCATGGCCCCCGCGCGTTGGCCTGCTCCAGCGCCTCAGCGCACTGCGCGCCGCCGGACGCGATGCCCGTGCCCCAACGCAGCGCAGCGCGCGTTCCGCGCCCCGCCGGCCCTAGCGCTGCGGTCATAAAAGGGGGACCGATGCCCTGTACGTTCCCGTCGCCAGAGACTCCAAAAAAAACCCTAGATACGTGAGGAAAAAATCACCAGAGGCTGCCGCCGCTAGGAAGAAAAAAAGAGAGGGAAAAAAGAGGAGGAAGAGGAAGAAAAAGAGGAGAGCGCCGTCGTCCGCCGGAGATCGTCGTCGTCGTGCCGCTGAAGGATTGCTGCGCCGTCTACTTCGTCTACTTGTCGCCTTCACCCTCGCGATCTTCGAAGCCGTCACATCTACGGTAGGGTTCATTTTTCCGATGCGAATTCTAGCGATGTGTTAGATCTAATAGACGTAAATCGATTTTAGTTGCATCATCTTTTTATTTTCAGCAGCATCAATCCACTCTAAAACCCCCGTAAACTCGTATGAACACGTATGAACTAGTCACATCTAATTAATAAACAACTGTAGTAAATTAATTATTGTACTTTGCATGCATGCATATCATCGCATGTTGGTTAATGTGTGTGCATCATATTGATTTGTATGTATATTCTTGTATGTGTGATGAACTTCCTGGGCACACATATGCGTTACGCTTGGTTCATATTCGGAACCGGGTGTCACAAATTGGTATCAGAGCCACAGGTTGACCGTAGGACGCAACCTAGATAGAAGGGACACTTTAGAGCACATAGGAGCACTCAGGAATCGATTTGATTTTGTTAGCTTGCTGTTTGCTATATATATATTGTTTGCTTGTGTGTTTAATGGAGGATTTTGGGATGCTTTAGAATTGCCATGTCCACCTAGGCTAGTATAGCTAGTTGGTTAGCTTCATATCCCTTGATGCATATAGTTGGGGACGTTTCTAAATTCTTACCTATTGCTCTTCTTGAGATGGTGAGGACTCGCAATCAGAGGGATGTCAATGGTGAGGAGGAGAACCATGGAGTACCTCAGAACAACAATGGACAAGGACCTGCTCATGGAGCTATCAATATTGAGCAGCTACTGGCTATGCAGAACCAGCTCATGCAGACCATGATACAAACTATGGGACAGCTGCAGGCTGGCAGTAACATCAACAATCAGCCCCACATGCCTCCACCGCCACCCCCACCTCCTCATAACCGATTGGGAGAGTTTATGAGGAATAGGTCACTGACCTTTGCTCAAGCCGCAGACCCTATGGATGGGGATGATTGGCTCAAGTCCGTGGAGAAGAAGCTAGCCATTGTCCAATGCAGTGACCGGGAGAAGGTCCTGTTCGCTTCTCATCAACTCGTTGGAGCAGCTGCGGATCGGTGGGATGCTTATTGTAGTGCTCATGAGAACCAAGAAAGAATCACTTGGGCCGAATTCAAGGAGAGTTTTCGTTCTCATTATGTGCCGGAAGGTGTTATGCTCTTGAAGAGACAAGAATTTGAGAACTTAAGGCAAGGAAGATCAAGCGTGAGTGAATATCTCAATAAATTCACTCAACTCTCAAGATACGCGCCTGAGGATGTTAGTCGGGACAGCCGGAAACAATACTTGTTCATGAAGGGCTTGAACAATGAAATCCAAGTGCAACTACTCAATTGCGATTATGTCAATTTCCAGAAGCTTGTGGACAAAGCAATTGTGGTTGAGAACTAGATTCGTGAGATGGAGCAAGACAACAAGAGGAAGGCGCCATACCAAGGACAACAACAAGGAAGTTATGTGCGCCTCGCTTAGCACTGCCCAATGCGCCTTACTTCAGCTCTTATATTCCTACTCAGTGCCCTAGCTATGCACCGCGCCCAACTCAGTTTGTGCAGCAGCGCCCTGTCATGCAAGTGCATAGGCCTCAAATGCCTTATGCGCCTCGTGCTACCTTTTCTGGTGCCAATGTTCAGAACCAAGCTCATCCCAATAATTCTGGTGGAGTTAAGAAGTGCTATACTTGTGGAGAAGCTGGACACTTTTGCGCATGAATGTCCTAAGTCAGGCCTGGGTCAAGGAAGCAATGCACCGAGGCAAAACCCAAGACCTAATGGAGGACAGCTACAAGGGAACCGTGGATGGCAGAATTTCGCTCGTGGCAACGTGAGCCATGTCTCTACGGAGGATGCTCAACAAGCGGATGACGTGGTCATTGGTATGTTTCTCGCCAACTCCAACCCCGCGACTATGTTGTTTGATTCTGGAGCATCACATTCATTCATTGCATCAAAGTATGTTGTCAAGTATAGTTTGCCTATCTCTCATATGAAGTTTACTCTATTAGTTAAGTCTCCTGGAGGATAGATGATGACAAATATAGTATGTCCAAAGGTAAGCCTTAGAATAAGGGGGGTAGACTTCTCCGCCAACCTCATTGTTTTGTATTCACAAGGATCGGACATGACGCTTGGAATGGATTGACTACGGAAGCATAATGGAATGGTCCAATATGCCACATGGACAAAGCAATCGACAGGTGAAAAGGAAGTTAGCATTGGAGTTGATGCGTCGCAATAAATATCAAAGATAACCAATCATCAAGGACTACTCCAACGTAGTGAAGCACATGACTAAGTTGCTAACAAGGGGAAAGCTTCTCAAATGGACTCTATCTTGCTCGGACGACATTGAGGAGGTGAAGAAGAGATTTATAACTGCACCGATGCTGGTATTACTAGACGTGAGCAAGAAATTTGGATTTGTACGATGCATCAAGACAAGGACTCGGATGCGTGCTTATGCAAGAAGGTCAAGTGGTCGCCTATGCGTCAAGAAAATTGAAGAAACATGAGCAGAATTACCCAACACATGATTTAGAACTTGCAGCTGTGGTACATGCATTGAAGATTTGGAGACACTATATTCTTGGACATAGGTGTGATATTTATACGGATCACAAGAGTCTTAAGTATATTTTCACACAAGCGGATCTTAATTTGAGGCAGCGAAGATGGTTGGAGCTCATCAAAGATTATGATTTGGGGATCAACTATCATCCAGGAAAGGCCAATGTAGTGGCTGATGCTTTGAGTAGAAAAGGAGTAAGTCATCAACTCACATTTCGAGAGTTACCATCCGAGTTATGTAAGGAGTTTGAACGGTTGAACCTCGGGTTTGTAAATGAGATGGAGATGGAGTTAAATCCGACCTTGGAACAAGAAATTCGAGAAGCACAAACCACAGATGAGGAGGTCAAGGATATTAAGGAAAGGACTGAGGAAGGGAGAGAATTTAGATTTGATGAAGACGAACATGGTACCTTATGGCTTGGAAAGAGAATCGTTATGCCTAATGTAAAGCATATTTGGGAGACAATATTAAAGGAGGCACATGACTCGCCGTACTCAATTCATCCCGGTTGTAAAAAGATGTACAAGGACTTGAAGAAATGCTATTGGTGGGCCAGCGTGAAAAAGGACATAGCGGAATATGTTGCACTTTGTGATGTGTGCCGACGAGTTAAAGCTGAACATCAAAGGCCAGCCGGATTGTTACAACCATTGAAGATCCCGGAGTGGAAGTGGGAAGAGATTGCTATGGACTTTATAGTTGGATTACCGTGAACTCAGTCTGGCTATGATTCAATATGGGTTATTGTGGATCGGTTGACAAAATCAGCTCACTTCATCCCTGTCAAGACCACATATACCACCGCTAAGCTAGCAAAATTGTATATGGAGCATATTGTGTGTCGACACAGAGTACCGAAGAAGATAGTCTCGGATAGAGGTTCTCAGTTTACCTCCAGGTTTTGGCAGAAACTGCATGAAGCTATGGGTACAAGGTTAAATTTCAGTTCGGCGTGTCACCCTCAAACGGATGGACAAACCGAGAGGACCAATCAAATTTTGGAAGACATGATAAGAGCTTGTGCTTTAAAGCATGGGAAAAGTTGGGATAAAAGTTTGCCGTATACTGAATTCTCGTACAACAATAGCTACCAAGCAAGTCTGTAAATGTCACCCTATGAAGCATTATACGGAAGGAAGTGTAGGACACCTTTGTTTTGGAATGAGATAGGAGAGAATCAAGTATTTGGTCCGGATGTGTTACAAGACGCTGAAAGACAAGTTCAAATAATACGGGAAAACCTAAGGGCTGCCCAGTCCCGACAGAAGGGTTATGCGGATAATAGGCGAAGGAGTCTGACATTTGAAATAGGAGATTTCGTATACCTCAAAGTGTCACCTATCGGAGGGCACCGCCGGTTTAACGTTAAAGGAAAACTGGCACCTCGCTATATCAGGCCATTTAAGATTATGGACAAGCGAGGAGAGGTAGCTTATCGACTTGAGCTGCCGGCGTATCTCTCAGATGTACACGACGTGTTTCACGTGTCTCAACTCAAGAAGTGTCTCAGGGTACTGGAAGAACAAGTGCCGATGGACGAGTTAGAACTTCAAGAGGATTTGTCCTATGTCGAGCAACCTATCAAGATCTTGGATGTAAAGGAAAGAGTCACGAGGAATAAGAGGATCCATTGGTGCAAAGTGCAATGGAAACACCATACGGAAGCCGAACCTACATGGGAACTTGAAGAAGACCTGAAGGTAGAATTCCCGCATCTTTTCTCCACGCTATCGAATCTCGAGGGCGAGATTCACTTTAAGGGGGTAGGTTTGTAACACCCTCAATTTTCGCATCATGCATTGCATACATGTTCATGCATTAAATATTAATAGAATAAAAGAAAAATAATAAAACATAAAATATACATATACATATATGGTGTAGCAAAAGAAGAAAAAAAAATAATTATAGCCTAAAACTTGTAATAGGGAATAAGTATAAAAATAAAAATAAAATATATATAAATATATATATATAAAATATATATAATAACCATATATAAAAAAATAAATAAGATAAATAAAATAAATAAAATATAAATAATAATATAAGAATATAAAAAAAAGAGAAAAGAAAAAGAGGACCAGCGCCGCTCGGCCAGCCAGGCCGCCTGACCGGCCCGCCAGCCACGCGCGCCTGCGCGCTCCCGCCCTGGCGCAGCGCGCCCGGGGCCCCACCCCGCACGCGCACACCCACGCGACAGCACGCCCCGCCCTGGCCCCGCCCGCACCGACGCGCTGCCCGCCAGCGTCGACGCCAGCCCCGAGCCCCGCGCGCCTGCAGACGGGCCCCGCATGGCCCCCTCGCATTGGCCTGCTCCCGCGCCTCAGCGCACCGCGCGACGCCCGCGCCCCAACGCAGCGCAGCGCGCATTTCGCGCCCCGCCGGCCCTAGTGCTGCGTTTATAAAAGGGGGACCGATGCCCTGTACGTTCCCGCCGCCAGAGACTCCAAAAAAAAAACCCTAGCTACGTGAGGAAAAAATCACCAGAGGCTGCCGCCGTCGGGAAGAAAAAAGAGAGGGAAAAAAGAGGAGGAAGAGGAAGAAAAAGAGGAGAGCGCCGTAGTCCGCCGGAGATCGGCGTCGTCGTGCCGCCGGAGGATTGCTGCGCCGTCTACTCTACTTCGTCTACTTGTCGCCTTCACCCTCGCGATCTTCGAAGCCGTCACATCTATGGTAGGGTTCATTTTTCCGATGCGAATTTTAGCGACGTATTAGATCTAATAGGTGTAAATCGATTTTAGTTGCATCATCTTTTTATTTTCAGCAGCATTAATCCACTCTAAAACCCCCGTAAACTCGTATGAACACGTATGAACTAGTCACATCTAATTAATAAACAACCGTAGTTAACTAATTTTTGTACTTTGCATGCATGCATATCATCGCATGTTGATTAATGTGTGTGCATCATATTGATTTGTATGTATATTCTTGTATGTGTGATGAGCTTCCTGGGCACACATATGCGTTACGCTTGGTTCATATTCGGAACCGGGTGTCACACATCTCCAACTTATACGCTACTTCTCCTCTTTTGTCCAAAATCCTGAATGGTCCAATATAGCGAGGTGCTAGCTTTCCTCTTATGTTAATCCTCTTATGACCCCTCATTGGTGACACCTTGAGGTAAACAAAATCTCCTATTTCAAAGGCTAATTTCCTTCTCCTATTGTCTGCATAGCCTTTTTGTCTTGATTGGTCAGCCCTCAAGTTTTCACAAATTATTTGGACTTGCTTTTCGGCTTCTTGCAACACATCCGGACCAAATACTTGAGTTTCTCCTGCCTCATTCCAGAACAAAGGTGTCCTACACTTCCTCCCATAAAGCGCTTCATACGGTGACATCTTCAAACTTGCTTGGTAACTATTGTTGTAAGAAAATTCCGCGTATGGCAAGCTTTTGTCCCAACTCTTCCCATGCTTCAAAGCACAAGCTCTTAACATGTCCTCCAAATTTTATTGGTCCTCTCGGTTTGTCCATCCGTTTGAGGGTGATATGCTGAACTAAAATTCAACCTCGTTCCCAAGGCTTCATGCAACTTTTGCCAAAACCTGGATGTAAATTGAGAACCTCTATTCGAGACTATCTTCTTAGGGACTCCATGTCGACACACAATATGCTCCATGTATATTTTGGTCAATCGTGCAGCTGTATATTTGGTCTTCACAGGGATAAAATGAGCTGACTTGGTTAAGTGATCCACAATTACCCAAATTGAGTCATACCCGGACTGAGTACGTGGTAACCCAACTATGAAGTCCATTCCAATTTCTTCCCACTTCCATTTCGGGATCTTCAATGGTTGCAATAATCCAGCTGGCCTTTGATGTTCCGCCTTGACTCGTTGACACACATCACACAATGCCACATATTCAACTATGTCTTTTTTCATGCTATCCCACCAATAGCAAGTCTTCAAGTCTTTGTACATCTTCGCACAACCAGGATGAATTGAGTACGGCGAGTCATGTGCCTCCTTTAATATTGTCTCCCGAATATGCTTTACACTAGGCACAACGATTCTCTTTCCAAGCCATAAGGTGCCATGTTCGTCTTCAGCAAATCTGAATTCTCTCCCTTCTTCGGTCCTTTCCTTGATTTCCTTGATCTCTTCATCTGCGGTTTGTGCCTCTCGAATTTCTTGCTCCAAGGTTAGGTTTAACTCCATCATCTCCATCTCATTTACAAACCCGAGGTTCAACCGTTCAAACTCCTTACATAACTCGAATGGTAACTCTCGAACAGTGAGTTGGTGACTTACTCCCTTCCTACTCAAAGCATCGGCCACTACATTGGCTTTTCTCGGATGATAGTTGATACCCAAATCATAATCTTTGATGAGCTCCAACCATCTCCGTTGCCTCAAGTTCAGATCCGTTTGTGTGAAAATATACTTCAAACTCTTATGATCCGTATAAATTTGACACCTATGTCTAAGGATATAGTGCCTCCAAATCTTCAATGCGTGTACCACAGCCGCGAGTTCCAAATCGTGCGCGGGGTAATTCTGCTCATTTTTCTTCAGTTGTCTTGATGCATAGGCGACCACTTGACCTTCTTGCATCAATACACATCCAAGTCCTTGTCTTGATGCATCGCAATAAATATCAAAACTCTTGCTCACATCTGGCAGTACCAAAACTGCGGCTGTTGTCAACCTCTTCTTCAAATCCTCAAAACTATTTTGACAAGCTTGGGTCCATTGGAAAGTCTTTCCATTCATTAGCAACTCCGTCATAGGCTTGGTTATCTTGGAGAAGTCCTTGATGAATCGACGGTAGTATCCAGCCATTCCAAGAAAACTCCTTATTTCCTTTACATTTTGCGGTGGTTCCCACTTTAACACGTCTCTCACCTTTCCGGGCTCAACCGATACTCCTCCTCCTGAGATGATATGACCCAAAAACGACACCTATTTCAACCAAAACTGACACTTGTTGAACTTGGCATACAATTGATGCTCCCTCAATTTCTACAATGTAAGCCTCAAGTGTTCATAATGTTCCTTCTCATCCTTCGAGCAGATCATAATGTCATCAATGAACACCATGACGAACTTATCCAAGTACTCCATGAAGACGTTATTCATGAGGTATATAAAGTAGGCATGCGCGTTTGTCAATCCAAAAGACATCACGGTGTACTCATAAGATCCATATCGCGTCCTAAAAGCTGTTTTGGGTATGTCCTATGGTCTAATCTTCATTTGAAAGTATCCCGACCTCAAATCAATCTTAAAGAAGACACACACACCCTTCATTTGATCAAACAAGTCTTCTATGTGTGCCAAGGTGTACTTGTTCTTGATTGTTACCTCGTTGAGAGCTTGATAATCAACACACATCCTTTGCGTTCCATCCTTCTTGTCCACGAATAAAATGGGCGCTCCCCAAGGTGAAGAGCTGGGCCGGATAAGACCTTTCCCTAGTTGCTCTTGAATTTGCTTCTTGAGCTCCGCTAATTCCATAGGAGGCATCCTATACGGCCTCTTAGCTATAGGTGCAGTTCCAGGTATTAAATCAATAACAAACTCAATGTCTCGATCGGGTGGCATACCTGGCAACTCGTCCGGAAAAACATCCAAAAACTCACACACCACCGGAATCTCATTCTTGTATCCTCCTTTTCTTCTTCTCATCATTCTCTTGAAGTTGTTGATGAAGAGGGCCTCTTCCTCATCGGTGTCAAGGCTCTCCTCATCATCTTCGTTTTGCTCTTTTGAGGAGGATGTCGCTTTGAGTGCAACATCCTTCATCTTCGAAGTGGTGAACCTTTGGAGGTTGTTGTAGAAGAGCACCTCCTTCTCCATGATCTCGTGGTTGATGATTCTTTCTAGGACCTCTTCTGGGGTCATTTTGGCAAACCCCGGGCTTTCCCGTATCATGGAGCAAAGAGAGACGTTTCTAGGCATGATGCCCGAATCATCCTCTTCAGCACCTCGTGGTCTGTCCACTTCATGCAACCATAAGATCTACTGTTGTTGATGAGTACCTTTAGGCGGTTGTACATCTCTTGGGGAGATTCACCATCCATTATGGCAAACCTCCCGAGCTCTCCTTCAATGAGCTCAATCTTCGCTTCTTTCACGACTCGGTTGTCTTCATGAGCCGTCTTGAGGGTGTCCCAAATATCTTTGGCCACCTCAAGTCCATCCAATCAGTTGAACTCATCTCTTGAGAGAGATGAGATGATGACTCCGACCGCTTGGGCATTGCGGTGAAGGAGCACGGCTTGCTCTGGAGTGATGTCTTCTTCATTCTTCGGGATGTGCCACGATCAACGCAATTTGCCACAAAGAGGGATTGAGAGACACGAGATGGATCTTCATGTTGTGCTTCCACATCTCGTAGTCGTTTAATGGGAGGTTTCCCCAATGGGATAGAAAGATAGTGGTTATTGGAGACAAGGCGTTCATAGTTGTAGCCTTGTTGGTTGTAGTTATCGTGCCACCCGATGTAGAGGTTGAGGAGTCAACCTTTGGAATCTTCAACTTCTCTCGAAGTTTCGCCTTGAGTTGGTGAGTCTCTTCGTCATCCGTGGACTTGTCTTGGTAGACAAGCACCTCCTCTTGGGTTGCCTGGATCTCATTTGTCGAGACCTCGTCATGCCCCACTCCGGCCATTTTCTCTCCGAGTTGTTAGACTCTTTGGGATAACCTAGCTCTAATGCCAATTGAAAGTTTCCTAGAGGGGGGTGAATAGGCTAATCGACCTGAAATGACTTAATAAAACAAGATCAGTACTCAGGGGGCGGACTAGTCCGGTCCTCCTACAAGGAAAGCCTAAAAAGTGTTTCTAACAAGTTTTAGTTCGATTCTTGTAACGCAAGTTATGTTGGAAGAACTTGGTGAACCCTAACAAGTTATGGAACAAGTATGAGACTAAGGATAACAATGAAACAAGAGTGATGAACAAATACGGTAATGCTAACCCTAGAAGCAATATGTGATAAGTGAAAGCAAAGTACACAAGGGACACAAGGATTTTACCCCGAGGTTCGATCCCACGAAGGAAACTACGTCCCCGTTGAGGAGTACACGAAGGACTGGGTTCAACAACCCTTTCCTCACCAAGTTTACCACAAGGGCCTAACTTGGTTCTCCACTATCACAAAGGGGTGAATACAAGATTTGTTGGGGCTTCTCACAATCTGAGGCTCCCACCACAAATACAATCACAAATCACATAGATCAACTCAAGCCACAGATCATAAAGAATCACAAGTGCAAGAGATCAAACCAAGAGCCTAGAGCAGTGTTCTTCCTCTTCTTCACCTCACCAAACCCCAATCCACACAAGAATTAGTTTTAGAGGGAAGGTAGGCAAGATGTAGGCTTCTAGAGGCCCAAGGTTTGCTGTGGCGGTGCTAGGGTTTCAGCTTTCTCAAAGAATTCCAGGGTTGGTTCAAATGAACCCAGGGGTCCTCTATTTATAGAGGTTTCCAGCCCATACTGCTGACTTCAGCAGATGGGCGGACTAGTCCGCCCTAGGGCCCGAACTAGTCCGGCATTTGGGACCACTGACGTCCCTGACAACTTTCGCACTGCACGGCAATCGTCACGCTACCCGCCAAACTTCAAATTAAAATGGTCACTTCAAAACGGACTAGTCCGGTCACAACCGAACTACTCCAATCTCACACAGAACCTTTTGTTCCGTGTGAAAACGGACTAGTCTGTAGACCACAGACTAGTTCGGCCCCCCAGGGTGGACTAGTCCGGCCTACCCAAACTTAGTCGCTGAGACTCCACCTCTCTCCAAACCCGGACTAGTCCGGCCCCCAGGGCGGACTAGTCCGATCTCAGTCAGGACCTCTTGGTCCGGACTAAAACGGACAAGTCTGTGGTTTTGGGACTTAGTCCCCAAAACCCACTCCACAACTACCCGGACTAATTCTTCTCACTACGGACTAGTCCGAACTCAGCATGACCCTTCTGGTCCAGCTGAGAACGGACTTGGCCGGCCAGGAGCGGACTAGTCCAGCCACCTGCACGGACTAGTCCGGCCACTCCTGCCAGACTACTTCCAACTCTCTTCTCTCATTAGGTTTTGATCTCTAAACCGCTTTGAGCTCCCAACTTGATCTCTATGCACTTTACACACACATCCTCACACTTATTTGTCTAGTCTACACTCAACACGCTAGAAACCCTAGTTTCTTCTTTTCGAGTCGACATCGCCGTTTTCATCCTTTTCCTTTTTGAGGGTTTGTGTTTCCGCTTGAGTCCACACCTGTGCTTAAGATCACTGAGCTCATTACTTACTTAATTGTCGTCATCAATCATCCAAAACCCACGGGGATCCTAGATGCACTTTCAATCCCGTTCTCATTTCCAAAACAGTCTTTTGCATAATATTCTTAATTTGTTTATTAGATGTTTCTGCTTGACCACTTGTCTGTGGGTGGTATGGGGTAGCAATGTCATGCTGGACTCCAAGTTCCCTTAAAAATTTCCGGAAGGTCTTATCTATGAAATGAGACCCTCCATCACTTCTGACCATACGGGGAGTTCCAAAGCGTGGGAAAATAATCTCATGGAACATTTTCCTCGATTGCTTGGAATCAGTATTTTTGCATGGCAATGATTCTACCCATTTTGACACATAACCGACGGCAACCAGAATATACTCGTAATCATAAGACCTAGGAAAAGGTCCCAAGAAATCAATACCCCATACATCAAATAATTCCACTTGGAGATTGTATGTTAGGGGCATCGCATTGCGAGTAGAGATTCCTCCATGCTTCTGACATTTCCAACATCCGCAAATGAATTCCTTGGAATCTTCATACATTGAAGGCCAATAGAATCCACTCTGCCAGATCTTTGCCTGAGTACAGTAAACACCGTAATGACCACCAGAGGGGCCAGCATGGCATTTTTCTATAATTTTGGTGCCTTCGATTGATGGGACACACCTTCAAAGAAGGCCATCAGTGCATACTCGATAGAGGTAAGGGTCATCCCAATGGTGTATACGAAACTCATAAATCAGTTTCTTTTTGTTCTCCCCTGGTGGTACGTATCCCGTGGCCATAAAGTTCACGATATCCGCATACCAAGGGTGAGAGTCTGTCACCTTGAGGAGCATATCATCTCGTAGGAAGTCATTGATAGGTATGTCCATGGTTTGTGTGACTTCCATACGTGAAAGATGATCTGCAATTGAATTCTCTACTCCTTTCTTATCTCTTATTTCCAGATCAAATTCTTGCAGTAGAAAAATCCATCGAATTAGCTTGGGTTTAACATCCTTTTTGGTAAGCAGATATTTCAAAGCAGCATGGTCTGTGTAGACTATGACCTTTGCTCCAACCAAATAGTATCTAAACTTGTCAATAGCAAAGACTACTGCTAGGAACTCTTTCTCAGTTGTGGCATAACTGAGTTGGGCTTCTGTCAGAGTTTTGCTAGCGTAGGCTATTGCGTGATGCTTTTTATCTTTGGTTTGGCCTAAGACCGTACCAACAGCAAAGTCACTGGCATCACACGTGATTTCGAGTGGCAGCATCCAATCAGAAGGTTGGTTGATTGGAGCTGAGAAGAGTGCCTTTTTGAGTATATCAAATGATTTAAGGCATTCATCATCGAAATCAAAGGGAGCTTCTTTAGCTAATAGGTTGGTGAGGGGTCTAGCGATTTTGGAGAAATCCCTGATAAATAATCGGTAGAACCCCGCATGACCTAAAAAGCTGCGGATTCCCTTAACATCGACAGGAGGTGGAAGTTTTTCAATAACTTCAATTTTAGCTTTGTCCACCTCTATCCCTCTCTTGGACACCAAGTGTCCAAGAACAATGCCTTCCCGGACCATGAAATGGCACTTTTCCCAATTAAGCACAAGGTCCTTCTCCTGGCATCTTTGTAAGACCCTATCTAAATTTTCTAGACAATGATCAAAAGTTTTCCATAGACGAAGAAATCGTCCATGAAACTTCCATGATATCCTCGATCATGTCTGAAAATATAGACATCATGCATCTCTGTATAGAGGCAGGAGCGTTACACAGTCCAAAGGACGTACGCCAGTAGGCATAGGTCCCGTAAGGACATGTGCACGTGGTCTTACTTTGATCATCGGGATGGATAGGAATTTGATGATATCCCGAATACCCATCAAGGAAACATAAGTAGGAGTGTTTTGCCAATTGCTCTAACATCTCATCGATGAAGGGCAATGGAAAATGGTCTTTCCTTGTTTCCTTGTTAAGTTTTCGGTAGTCAATGCACATCCTCCATCCTGCGACGGTCCGTTGAGGAATTAATTCATTCCTCTCGTTTTGGACGACCGTCATACCTCCCTTCTTAGGCACTACTTGAACTGGACTTACCCATTCACTATGAGGAACAGGGTAAATAATCCCGGCATGCAGAAGTTTTAAGACTTCTTTCTTGACAACTTCCCGCATCGCATTATTCAATCGCCTTTGAGGTTCCCTTGAGGGGACACTCTCAGGGCCAATAGGAATATGATGGGTGCATAACGCTGGACTAATTCCCTTGAGATCCTGAAGTGAATATCCAAAAACAGCTCTATGCCTTTCTAACATGGCTATGAGTTTGAGCGTTTCATCATCCGAAAGCTTGTCACTTATGGTGACAGGGGCTTCCAAATCTCCATTTAGAAAGGCATAAGGTAGGCCTGGAGGTAGAATCTTGTTCTCAACAGGAGGTTTTGGGGAGGGCCCTTCTTTTGGCAATTCTATTTCCTCCTGAAATTAATCCTCCTCTTGGATGAAGTCTTCTTCTCCTTTAATTTCAGGGGGTTCTAAAAATTCAAGAGTCCTAACCTCCTCCATTGGCTCATCTTGGAAGGGAGATTCTGCAGATGTTTTCTTTGAACGCATAATAGGCATGGAGAAATTTCTCCCTCCAAGATTGATATTGAGGCTTCCTTCCAAATGAACTTCCATGAGACGGTTTTCTATGGGAATCCTTATCATGATGTCGAAATCTTGGATTTCGAACACGTGAAAATCTAGGAGAGCCTCAACATATTTGTGTCTAACATACACTTGTTGCAGAACCCCACATCCTTCAAGAATGGTTCCAAATGAATCTCGGAAGGATTTGCTTGTTGGTGCCAATGGCACATCGCCAAGAATGGCGAGACCACAAGAATCGGAAATGAGATTTGCTCCAACAGTAGGGTTGTATAGGATTCTCATTGGTGTCCCTCTAATAGAACATAAAATGGTAGCAAAAGGTTACGTCATCCGAAGAATTTTGGGTGAATTCTCGACTTCAGCTGTCCACTCTCTGCTTAGGATAGAGGTTAACTCCTTGACCGTCTGATAGATGAACACCCCGTCAGGTGGTTCAGGTGGAGTTGGTGGCAATGAAGGTTTCCTATAGCAACAACACTTCGAGGTATTTCCATAATCTTCAAAAAGCTCTTCCCTTGAAGTAAAATGGAAACTGCGAGGGTTGAATTTCTGCTACCTTCGTAGTCTCAGGTACGGGAGAGGATTCCTCTGGCAAGGCTTGGGGTAAACAAGAAATGGGTTCATCCTTGACCAAGAGTGTATCCTCTGTTCTTGACATGACTTCCTCTTGTGGAGGCTCATTAAGACCCATAATGAAGGAAGACTTTTCTAGAATTCTGTCCAGAAGATCATTGCCTTCTTCTAGAGTCTTATGGAGGAAAGATCCTCCAACTGTAATGTCAAGATATAGGGCAGACTCTTTGTTTAATCCCATGAAGAATGTTGCAAAAGCATTGGATCAGGGACTAACAAATCTGGGCCAGCATTTTTCAAAAGAGAAAATCTATCCCAAGCTACACTAGTGGATTCCTTCTCCATCTGCTGGAAGCATAGTACTTCCTTTCGTAAGGAAACAATTCGGGCAATGGGAAATAAAGCAAGACAAAATTTTTCTCGTAATTCACTCCAATCACCGTTTGTCTTCCCAAAGTAGTGGTTATACCATTGTTTGGCTTTTTCCTTGAGGGAAAAAGGAAACAACTTCCATTTGAGAGTTTCCTGTGTCATACCTTTGATTAGAAGGCATTACCACAGTAGTTCAAACTCTCATAGATAGTGGTAAGGGTTTTCACAATCTATTCCTGAGACGGATTGTTCCCGAACCATGGCTATAAAGCCAAGGCAAAGTTCATAGCTGGTTGAACAAATAGGTTCCGCCGAAGGCGGTGGCTCACAGAACTTGCCCTTCGGAGCAAAATAATAAAGAGTGGTGGGTTGCTCAATTTATATGGTGGTGGTAAGGTAGGAATAAGAAAGGTAAGATGATAGATAAGGGGGATATGATATGAGGGTGATCTTAGTTCAAAGATTAACAGCAACCATTCCCTGGCAATGGCGCCAGAAATGCTTGTCGGTATTTCTAAACACCACAGAGTTATCCGCAAGCACACGGAAATACCGTTGTAGCACTTCCCCTGAAAGAGTATTCCCAAGGGTATCAAATCCAAACAACGTGTGTGCTAATCTTTCGAACTAGCTCACCCAAGGACACAAAGTTGTTTGGTAGGCAAGGAACAGAGAGGAATTCAAAGTATTGATCCTAATTCAAGGTAGGATGCTGTAGATGCTTGCTTCGGGCACGGGCTTACTCCTAGCAATACTAGGACGACTCCCGCCAAGAGCTTATGGCATAGCCGAACGTGGAGGATTACGAAGGACAGATAGAGCTGTCACCACCTACTGCCTACCTCTTCAATTTGTGGGTCTACAAGATACCCACTGATGATTTATAACCTAAGCACCACGCTTACGTTCTAAATCACTACTCTAGTTGTTTCGAACACAAAGCTACAACTAGAGCCTCTAATGAATCAAAGCAGTGAACCCACAAGTAACTACTTGTGCAAACCACTAAGAATATAAGATCAAACTTGTATTGAATTCACAAAGGCTTACTTGATTGAGTAAAACCTTGTAGGAGTACAAGTGTAGAAGAGGGACTTGACAAGCTCAAGCCTCCTTCTCCTAGACTCTTCACCACACTCTCCTTCTACTTTGGTAGCCTCTAGGACTATTTTAAAGCTTTGGAGTGTAGCACTATTCTCAACTTTTTGTGTGTGTGTGTGTGAGAAGTGAGGTGAAGGGGTCTATTTATAGGTGGAGAAGGGTCGGTTCCCACCACAATTAACGCGTGAATCAGTCACCATTGACTCCAGGGAGTCTGGAGGATCCAACACGCGTCATTTGACCGGGTTTGGCGCTAGGAAGGGGTCTGTCGAACCCTTGGTTCGGCCGACCTGGTCAAGCCTCTCATCGGAGAGTGCTTCCTCCAGGTGGCTTCCAGGTGGGCCCCCTTAATGTATATGGGTGCAACATCGTTGGATCTTCTCATATTTTTCTGTTTGTGGGCCATTTGATCCATGTGTTGCCACGTGTCATCGCCTGATTCGTTGAAATCCATTTTTATGGATTCATCCCTGCATGTTTTGTTATTTTGGGTAATAATTCATCTACATACAAATAGACACCAACACTTGTGGAACTGGGTTAGTGTATAGCCCTACCACTATGTTTTGTGTTTATTTTATGCACATTATGAGGTGAATTGACGGTCAAAATATGGTACTTAAGGACCGTCAACACTCCCTCTCCAGCTTCCAGTCCTGAGGCTCCTGTGAGAGCTAATGGAGATGCCAGGACTGCTCCCGCCCCTAGGGCCCCTCCTCAAAAGCGGTCCCCAAGTGACATCTTGAAGTAACTGTTAGCCATCTTTGCATCTTGCAAAAAGGCTGAAGTGAAAGCCCATAAGCTGAACAAGAGGAGAAAGCCCGACATGAGATACGTCAAAGAAAATGTGAAGCAAATTTGCCAAACGCTAGAGATTGAGCCCATTGGATCTCTAGTCATCTCTGAGGACTCTGACCCTGATTTCACCGAGCTCGAGCCCTTGACTCCATCCGAGCTTGTCTATTTTGGCATTGGGGACTTGAGTGGTTCCATTCCTCCTCCTCCTCCTCCTCATCAGCCAGAAAATGAAGATGAAGACGATGAGAGGACCAACAGCGAGGCTTGAAGACCTAAGGTCCCTCCTCTCCTTCTTTTTGGCGCCTTGATGCCAAAGGGGGAGAGATTGAGGGGGAGTCTTAGAGTCTTAGGCTTTAGCTGTAGGATGCGAGGAGAGCTCTCTTTTTGTGTCTTTTGTCTTTGTGGGTTGTAAGACTTTTATTATGCTCTTTTGGTACTGTTGGTCCTGTGATGCAATGTTTTGAACCGCTTATGAAGATATTAATGAAATATGTGATTTTGCTCTGTAAATGGCATATATGCTTGTTGTTAACACGTTGATGTGAATTATGTCATTCTCATCATGATTATTGTTCCTATACACTTAGTTCTGCATCCTACCATAAAGAGTGCACATATGGATCATGTTTTCATTACTTAATGTGTTTCAAACTCATATGTGCACACTTTATGAAAATATCAACTTTTTATCAGATTTTGTGAAATCTACATTGGTTGTCATCAATCACCAAAAAGGGGGAGATTGAAAGTGCATCTAGGAATCCCGTGTGGGTTTTTGTTGATTAATGACAAAAAAATGAGATCCTAACCACACTGTTGAGATGAGCACAGGTTCTAATGAGAGAATGAGCAAAGTGCCAAAAAGAAAGGACAATAAGGAGCAATGCGGAAAAGAGCTCAAGAAACAAGTGTAGTAGATCATTGTGTACGGAGTGTGTTAAGGAAACACACCCCAAGAGCTCATGCACAAATAATCTCACACATTGCACAAAACTATACAGGACCAGACTAGTCCGATGAACCTGGACTAGTCCAATATCTTTCTGCACAAGATCGGACAAGTCCTCACAATTTGGACTTGTCCTCAAAGTCCAATTTTTCACTGACTGGACTAGTCCGATATCACCACGGACTAGTCCGATATCTCTCTGACTAGAATCGGACTAGTCCTCCCCAGTGCGGACTAGCCCCCAAACACTTCACAAGTTGCACAAAATCGGACAAGTCCGACAACACAACGGACTAGTCCGATATCTTTCGGATGTCAATCAGACAAGTCCGATTGTATCACGGACTAGTCCGAAAACCCTCTGACCTAAATTGGACAAGTCCTCCAAGTGCGGACTTGTCCCCAAATTCACTTAGGGTTTCACTTATCCGGAAAAGTCCGATATCCGTCGGACTAGTCCAAAGATTTCCAGAACCAAAATCGCACAAGTCCGATATTTCAGGACACCTAGGGTTTGCTACATGCAGCACACCAGACTAGACTGGTGTCCACCACAGACTAGTCCAATCTTTCTAAACCCTAATGGTAACTTTTGGAAACCCCATATAAATAGGTGTACACGACCCATCTTTCAAATCTCTCGAACCCCTGCGCCGTCACACCTTCCAAGAGTCTAGAAAACACCTCTCTCCACAAAATCAAACGCAGAAAGATCAATCCCTTGAGGATACACTTTGGATCATTGGAGAGACACAGTTCATCACTCATTGAGCTATTGGTTTGCTTCCCTAACACTCTCCTGTGGTTTTCATTGTGATCTTAAGAGTGTGTTCTTGGTGGTGTTCCTATTGTAATCTTGGGGAGCCCTCAACTTGTGAGAAGGCCCCTTGAATTTGGTTATTTTCCCTTTGTGATTAGTGAAGAGGATTGGCCTCCGTGGCGATCCGACGAGGGTAGGGTTGGAGAAGACCCGGTCCTTTTGTGGACTCCTCAACGTGGATGTAGGTTGCCTCTGTGGGAACCAAACCACAGGATAAAGAGCTTGTGTACTTTCTTTGTGCCCATTGTTCTTACACTTCATATCAATCTAGGGTTCAATCAATATTGTTCACTTTACGTTGAAACATTGAATATAAGATTAACTTGTGGTGCATCCTAGTTCATAGTAGTGTGACACTTCAATTACAAGTATATTTCCGCTGCATACATCCTAGGATCAAGATAATCAATCAAATTTGATCAATCTAGTCAGTACACACCGGACTAGTCCGCACCCGACCGGACTAGTCCGATATCTTGAGATTTAATCTGGTTGTTATGTGTTGCTGGTTCTGACAGAAAATCAAAAAGGCCTATTCACCCCCCTCTAGGCCACATTCAGAAGGGGTAGTCAGATTGGGTTTGTTGATGATTGGTGGGACTACCCTGGGATCTGAATGGCTCAGGAGGGGGCCCTTGGTTGAAGATATGCTCAGTTGGAGGCATAGCCACTAGTGAAACCTCAGTGGGGTCTAAATAGGCTAGTAATCCCTTTGTAAAAGCTAATTTGTGATCTCTTGGCCACACACCGACGGAAGTGTGCGACGGCATAATAGAGGTTCTAGTCACTGAAAGGTGATGAAATCACAAACACGTAGTTAAAGTGGTACAACCTCTGCACAGTGTGTCTTAAAACTATCATGATAGTAGTGCTCCCAGTTATGAGCGTCTTGGACCCTCACATGATTAGGGGAAACTTGGGATTTGGGATGGTTTGGTATTGGTTATGATTATGGTTGGTAACATGGTTATGGTTATGGTTGTGGTTGTGGATGGTATTATGAATTATGGCAATGGACATGGTTAATGGTAATGGTGAAATCTGGTATAATGGTGATGGATATAGAATATGGACTTGTACTATGTTAATAATTATGGTTTATGATGGGTTTACTCCACATACATATATTATGTTGCTTTTCAAATATTTTAATGTACTTTACAACACTTAGCCATTATTATATTCGTCATTTGTATCAGCTACATGTCATACTTTGCACACTTGCTGAGTACGACATGTACTCACCCTTGCAATTCACCCACCAACAAGAGCAGGTCAGGATTGGGAGTATAACAATGATAATTCGGAGTTCTAGGCCGTGTCTACCGTCGGCTTTTCTTGTGGAGTGTTGGATTTGCACTATACCCTTTGCTTAGCTGCATAGTTGCTTAATTATTTATTTCCACTGCATTAGTTGAAACTTGCCATTAATGATCATTAGAGCTTGTATTCAAGGATATTATGAATTGTGTAATAAAGTGCTTAATTAATCTTGTTTTGTGGTAATTTTCTGTATACTCTTTTGTGATGCACTCATCTATGTGTGTTGAACGTCCTGGGCACACATATGCATTCACTTGGTTCATTTTCGGAACCGGGTGTCACAAATTGGTATTAGAGCCAGATTGACCGTAGGATGTAGCCTAGATAGAATGGACACTTTAGAGCACATAGGAGCACTCAGGAATCGATGTGTTTTTGTTTGGTGTGTTGTTTGCTATACATTGTTTGCTTGTGTGCTTAGTAGAGGATTTTGGGATGCTTTAGCATTGCCATGTCCATATAAGCTAGTATAGTTAGTTATTTAGTTACATATCTCTTGATGCATATAGTTGGGGACGTCTTCTAGATTCTTATCTCTTGCTTTTCTTCAGATGGTGAGGACTCGCAACCAAAGGGATGGCAATGATGAGAGGACCTAAGAACAACAATGGATAAGGACCTGCCCAGGGAGTTATCAGTATTGAGCAGCTTTTGGTTATGCAAAATCAGCTCATGCAGACCATGATACAAACTATGGGACAGCTGCAGGCTGGTAACATCAACAATCAGCCCCACATGCCTCCACTGCCACCACCGCCTCCTCATAACTGGTTGGGAGAGTTTATGAGGACTAGGCCGCCAACCTTTGCTCAAGCCGCTGAACCTATGGATGTCGATGATTGGCTCAAGTTCGTGGAGAAGAAGCTTGCTATTGTCCAATGCAGTGACTGGGAGAAGGTTCTATTTGCTTCCCATCAACTAGTTGGAGTAGCTGCGGATTGGTGGGATGCTTATTGCAATGCTCATGAGAACCAAAAGTGAATTACTTGGGCTGAGTTCAAGGAGAGTTTCCGATCTCATTATGTGTTGGAAGGTGTAATGATCTTGAAGAGGTAAGAATTTGAAAACTTGAGGCAAGGAAGGTCGAGCGTGGGTGAATATCTCAATAAATTCACACAACTCGCAAGATATGCGCCTGAGGATGTGTGTCGGGACAGCCGAAAGCAATACTTGTTCATGAGAGGCTTGAACAATGAGATCCAAGTGCAATTGCTGAATTGTGACTATGCCAACTTCCAGAAGCTTGTGGACAAATCAATTGTTGTGGAGAACAAGGTCCGTGAGATGGAGCAAGACAATAAGAGGAAGGCGCCATATCAAGGACAGGAACAAGGGAGCAATGTGCTCCCTCGCTTCGTGTCACCCGATGCGCCATACTTCAGCTCCTCTGCGCCTGCTCATCACCTTGAATTTGCACAGCGCCCATCTCAGTTTGTGCAGCAGCGCCCTGTTATGCAAGCACTTAGGCCTCCAATGCCTTATGCACCTCGTGGCAACTTTCCTGGTGTAAATGCGCAGAATCAAGCTCGTCCAAATTTCTTGTGCAGCAAAGAAGTGCTATACTTGTGGAGAAGCTGGACACTTTGCGCATCAATGTCCTAAGTCAGACCTTGGTCAAGGAAGCAATGCTCCAAGGCAAAACCCAAGACCCAATGGAGGACAGCCGCAAGGGAATCGGGGACAGCAAAATTTTGCTCGTGGCAATGTGAACCATGTCCCTACGGAGGATGCTCAACAAGCGGATGACGTGGTGATTGGTATGTTTCTCGCAAACTCCAACCCGACGATTATGTTATTTGATTCTGGAGCATCGCATTAATTCATTGCATCAAAATATGTTGCCAAGTATAGTTTGCCAATCTCTCATATGCAGTTTACTCCATTGGTTAAGTCTCCTGGAGGAGAGATGAGGACAAATATAGTATGTCCAAAAGTAAGCCTTAGAATAAGGAGGGTAGATTTCCTTGCCAACCGCATTGTCTTGTAGTCTCAAGGATTGGACATTATACTTGGCATGGACTGGTTGAGGAAGCACAATGGAGTCACTGAATTTGCCACAAAGACGATGAAGTTGACTAATGAGGAAGGGACCACCGTAGAGTTTGAAGCATTTCAACACGCACTGAAGCATTTGGAACTGAATGACATGGACGGTGCCGCAATTGAGGAGATTCCAATGGTGTGTGAATTTTTGGATATTTTTCTGGACGAGTTGCCAGGTATGCCACCTGATCGAGACATTGAGTTTGTAATTAATTTAATACCTGGAACTGCACCCATAGCTAAGAGGCCATATAGGATGCCTCCTAAGGAATTAGCGGAGCTCAAGAAGTAGATTCAAGAGCAACTGGAGAAGGGTTTTATTCGTCCCAGCTCTTCACCTTGGGGAGCACCCATGCTGTTTGTAGACAAGAAGGATGGATCCCAAAGGATGTGTGTAGACTACCGAGCTCTCAACGAGGTGACCATCAAGAACAAGTATACTTTGTCTCGCATAGAAGACTTGTTTGATCATATGAAGGGTGCTTGTGTTTTCTCCAAGATTGATTTGAGGTCGGGATAATTTCAAATGAAGATCAGACCATCAGACATACCAAAGACAACTTTTAGGACATGGTATGAATCCTATGAGTACACCGTGATGTCCTTTGGATTGAGAAGTGCACTTTCCTAATTTATGTACCTCATGAATAAGGTATTCGTGGAGTACTTGGACAAGTTTGTTGTGGTGTTCATAGATGACATTATGATTTACTCGAAGGATGAGAAGGAGCATGAGGAACAATTGAGACTTACATTGCAGAAATTGAGAGAGCATCATTTGTATGCCAAGTTCAACAAGTGCCAGTTTTGGTTAAAAGAAATGTCATTTTTGGGTCATATCATCTCAGGAGCAGGAGTATCGGTTGACCTCGAAAAATTGAGGGATGTTTTAAAATGGGAGCCCCCGCAAAATGTAAAGGAAATAAGGAGTTTTCTTGGAATGGATGGATATTACAGTCGGTTCATCAGGGACTTTTCCAAGATAGCCAAACCAATGATGGAATTGCTAATGAAGGGGAAAGCTTTCCAATGGACCCAAGCTTGCCAAGAAAGTTTTGAGGAGTTAAAGAAGAGGTTGACAATAGCCCCAGTTTTTATATTGCCGAACGTGAGCAAGAGTTTTGACATTTATTGTGATGTGTCGAGACAAGGACTTGGATGTGTATTGATGCAAGAAGGTCAAGTGGTCACCTATGCATCAAGACAATTGAAAAAAAGTGAGAAGAATTATCCGACGCATGATTTGGAACTTGCAGCCGTGGTACACGCATTGAAGATTTGGAGACACTATATCCTTGGACATAGGTGTGAAATTTATACGGATCATAAAAGTTTGAAGTATATTTTCACACAAACGGACCTGAATTTGAGGCAATGAAGATGGTTGGAGCTCATCAAGGATTATGATTTGGGAATCAATTATCATCTAGGAAAGGCTAATATAGTGGTCGATGCCTTGAGTAGGAAGGGAGTAAGTAATCAACTCACAGCTCGAGAGCTACCATCCGAGTTATGTAAGGAGTTTGAACAGTTGAATCTCGGGATTGTGAATGAGATGGGGATGATGGGGTTAAATCCGACCTTGGAACGAGACATTCGAAAGGGTCAAACAAAAGATGAGGAAATCGAGATCAAGGAAAGAACCCAAAAAGGGAGGGAATTCAGATTTGATGAGGACGAACATAGCACTCTATGGCTTGATAAGAGGATTGTTGTGACTAATGTGAAGCATATTCGGGAGACAATACTAAAGGAGGCACATGACTCACCATATTCAATTCACTCGGGTTGTACAAAGATGTACAAGGACTTGAAGACTTGTTATTGGTGGGCTAGCATAAAAAAGGACATAGCTGAATACGTAGCCTTATGTGATGTGTGCCAACGAGTCAAGGAAGAACACCAAAGGCCAGTCGGATTATTGCAGCCATTAAAGATTCCAGAGTGGAAGTGGAAAGAGATTGGTATGGACTTTATAGTTGGATTGCCACGTACACAGTCCGGTTATGACTCAATTTGGGTAATCGTGGATCGATTGACAAAGTCAGCTCACTTTGTTCCCGTCAAGACCACCTGTAAGGGAGAGAAGTTGGCGGAACTGTGTATGGGAAGAATAGTATGTTTGCATGGAAATCCAAAGAGGATTGTGTCGGACATGGGTTCTCAATTTACCTCCAGGTTTTGGCAAAAATTGCATGAAGCATTGGGAACAAGGTTGAATTTTTGTTCAGCATATCACCATCAAACCGATGGGCAAACTGAGAGGACCATCCAAATTTTAGAGGATATGTTAAGAGCTTTTGCTTTAAAGCATGGGAAAAGTTGGGACAAGAGTTTGCCATATGCAGAATTCTCATACAACAATAGCTACAAAGCAAGTTTCAAGATGTCACCTTATGAAGCACTTTATGGAAGGAAGTGTAGGACACCTTTATTTTGGAATGAGATAGGAGAAACTCAAGTATTTGGTCCGGATCTATTGCTAGAAGCTGAAAAACAAGTCCAGGTAATTCGTGAAAACTTGAGGGCCGCTCAAACAAGGCAAAAAGGCTATGCAGATAATAGGCGAAGAAAACTAGCCTTTGAAGTGGGAGACTTCATTTTCCTCGAGGAGTCACCAATGAGAGGTCATAAGAGATCTAACATAAGAGGCAAGCTAGCACATCGATACATTAGACCATTCAAGATTTTGGACAGAAGAGGAGAAGTAGCATATAAGTTGGATATGCCAGCTCACTTATTGGATGTTCATGATTTCTTTCATGTTTCCCAGCTCAAGAAGTGCTTGAGGGTACTGGAATAACAAGTGCCAGTCGAAGAATTGGAACTAGAGGCAGATTTAACTTATGCCAAGCAATTGGTCAAAATATTGGAAACCTAGGAGAGAGTCACAAGGAACAAGATTATCAGGTGGTGTAAAGTTCAATTGAAGCATCATACAGAATCAGAGGCAACTTGCGATTTCGTAGATGATATCAAGAAGGAATTTCCCTATCTCTTCTCTTCCGCGTCGAATCTCGAGGGCGAGATTCATTTTAAGGGGGGTAGGTTCGTTACACCGTCATTTTCATGCATCATGCATTGCATACACTCTAATACATGTTTAATATTAACCAACATAAAAAGGAATAAGATTAAAATGAATATAGAGCAATACCGCACTTTAGAATCCTGGGAAGTGCCGACTAGTCCGGTCTTGGTGCGAACTAGTCCGATTTCTCTCTGTCTTCAAATGGACGTGTCCGTTTTTCCGCGGACTAGTCTGTTTTTCCCTCTAGACACTTTTGGACTTGTCCGGTCCTGTCCGGACTAGTCCGATATCCCAAATTGCTTGAAATTTTGCAAAATCCCAGGACTTGTCCAGACTTGTCCGGTATTACAGTGGACTTGTCCGTTTTTTCTCTGACTAAAGTAAGACTTGTCTGATTTTTGTCAAACTTGTCTGTTTTCCCCCTTTGGATAATTTCGGACTTGTCCGATGTCTAGTGCGTACTTGTTCGATATCTCTCTGACCAACTTCGGACTAGTCCGGCCCTTTTCGGACTTGTCGGATAAATCTCGACTCCAAGTTTATCTTTATTTTCACGACTCGTTTCTTGGGTTTTACGTTAAGTGGGCCTAGGAACGTCGTGCCTAACTCTTTTAGAGCCCATGTGGGACTCCAAACCGGCCTCTACTCATCTCAAACTCGAAATCCACCCAACTCTAGCCTCCACCTCTGTATAAACAACCCCACACCTTGGCTTGACATCTATTTGCCACTTTTTCACCTCACCCAAACCCTAGCTCGTGATTAGAGAAGGAGATCTAGAGCAAGAAGAAGAAGAGGAGGAAATGAAAGAGCATCAAGATCTCCATCAACTTCTCGTTCTTCGTCAACAAATGATCACCAAGTTCTTCATCAACCCTAGATCGTCATGATCCAAGTGTTGCCTCCAAGATCCTTGATTCATTGGAGTTCTAAACACCTGGTACGCCTTCTACTTCCTCTTCCATACATGAATTCAACCCCAAATTTCAATATTCACGTCGATCTAGAAAATCCTAGTTCGCTAGTTCCGCGTAGTGCGGACTAGTCCAATCCCTATCGGACTAGTCCGATTTTCCGGGCTAAATTCTGTTTAATTAAATTTAAATTTAGTTCGAATAAATTCCACATCTGTTCAAACTTGTTAAAAGTTATTGGAACTATTTGGTAAACATCATTAACAACTGATTAACAAGAATTGCTTCGCAATTGCATTAATCATGCATATATTGTCATATTGAGTAATGTTTGTGCACTCTTTGATTGTGTTCTTGTCTTGTATGTTCATTGTGCGGATTAGACGGATTTGCACTAGAGAGTGCCGCGGAGAATCTCCAGCACCAAGAGTTTGAATGCTTTGATCAGAACCATTCCCAAGAGCAAGGAAAGTGTCCTTGAAGCATGTTGATCCTGTTTTGAAATAAATGTTTTTGTTTGCAAACTGCATGCTCATGTCAATTTGATGGAAAATCCTATGGTAGGAAATTTACTAGATTTTTTTAACCACCCTTGTCACCTAGAATTTATGGTAGATAGTCGGGATGGGCTTTTTACCTTTTTGCTTCGCTTAATTTATTGGGATGGGAGGACAACTATACCACTTTACTTAATTATGCATTTATGAGATTATGGTTAATATGAACTGGTTAATATGATATGGTTATGGGTGATCTAAGCAAGCATGGTACGTGGATGGGTTGGATGTTTTGGTGGTTTCTCTTGCTTTAGATCTAAGGACCGGTTTGTGGAGCGAATATCCAAGATTTATAGTGCCACCACGAGGCCAAGTATGGGTGCGGCGTAGCCAATTAATTAGGGCTTTGCTGGTGCTATTTGGACCATTAAGGATGCTTGGGGAAGGGGTAGACGGATTGGGTTTGTTGATGATTGGTTAGACTACCCTGGGATCGGAATGACTCAAGAGGGGGCCCTTGGTTGAAGATGCGCTCAGTTGGAGGCATCGCCACCGGTGAAACCTTAGTGGTGTCTAAATAGGCTAGTAATCCCTTTGTAAAAGCTATTTTGTGATCTCTTGGCCACACACCGATGGAAGTGTGAGACGGCATAATAGAGGTTCTAGTCACTGAAAGGTTATGAAATCACAAACACGTGGGTGAAGTGGTACAACCTCTGTAGAGTGTGTCTTAAAACTATCATGATAGCAGTGCTCCTAGTTATGAGCGACCTGGACCCTCACATGATTAGGGGAAACTTGGGATTTTGGATGGTTTGGTATTGGTTATGATTATGGTTGGTAACATGGTTATGGTTATGGTTGTGGTTATGGAAGGTATTATGAATTATTGCAATGGACATGGTTAATGGCAATGGTGAAATCTGGTATAGAATTATGGTTTATGATGGGTTTACTCCACATACATATATTATGTTGCATTTCAAATGTTTTAATGTACTTTTCAGCACTTAGCCATTATTATATTCGTCATTTGTATCAGCTACATGTCATACTTTGCACACTTGCTGAGTACGACATGTACTCACCCTTGCAATTCCCCCCACCAACAGTTGCAGGTCAGGATTGGGAGTATAACGATGATAATGCGGAGCTCTAGGCCATGTCTACCGTCGGCTTTGCATGTGGAGTGTTGGATTTGCGCTATACCCTTTGTTTAGCTGCATTGTTGCTTAATTAGTTATTTCTGCTGCATTAGTTGAAACTTGCCATTAATAATGATTAGAGCTTGTATTCATGAATATTATGAATTGTGTAATAAAAGTGCTTAATTAATCTTGTTATGTTGTAATTTTCTGTATACTCTTTTGTGATGCACTCGTGTATGTGTGTTGAACGTTCTGGGCACACATATGTGTTCACTTGGTTCATTTTCGGAACCGGGTGTGACAAATTGGTATTAGAACCAGGTCGACCGTAGGACGCAGCCTAGATAGAATGGATACTTTAGAGCATATAGGAGCACTCAGGAATCGATGTGTTTTTGTTTGGTGTGCTGTTTGCTATACATTGTTTGCTTGTGTGCTTAATAGAGGATTTCGGGATGCTTTAGCATTGCCATGTCCATATAATCTAGTATAGTTAGTTATTTAGTTTCATGTTCCTTGATGCATATAGTTGAGAACGTCTTGTAAATTCTTTTCTCTGGCTTTTCTTCAGATGGTGAGGACTCGCAACAAAAGGGATGGAAATGATGAGAGGAGAATAATGGAGCACTTCAGAACAATAATGAACAAGGACCTGCCCAGGGAGCTACCAATATTGAGCAGCTTTTGGCTATGCAAAACCAGCTCATGCAGACCATGATACAAACTATGGGACAGCTGCAAGCTGGTAACATCAAGAATCAGCCCCACATGCCTCCACCGCCACCCCCGCCTTCTCATAACTGGTTGGGAGAATTTATGATGACTAGGCAGCCAACCTTTGCTCAAGCGGCTGACCCTATGGATGTCGATGATTGGCTCAAGTTCGTGGAGAAGAAGCTAGCTATTGTTCAATGCAGTGACTGGGAGAAGGTTGTATTTGCTTCGCATCAACTAGTTGGACCAGCTGCGGATTGGTGGGATGCTTATTGCAATGCTCATGAGAAACAAGAGTGAATTACTTGGGCTGAGTTCAAGGAGAGTTTCCGATCTCATTATGTGTCGGAAGGTGTAATGATCTTGAAGAGGCAAGAATTTGAAAACTTGAGGCAAGGAAGGTCGAGCGTGGGTGAATATCTCAATAAATTCACTCAACTCGCAAGATATGCACCTGAGGATGTGTGTCGGGACAGTCGGAAGCAATACTTGTTCATGAGAAGCTTGAACAATGAGATCCAAGTGCAATTGCTGAATTGTGACTATGCCAACTTCCAGAAGCTTGTGGACAAAGCAATTGTTGTGGAGAACAAGGTCCATGAGATGGAGCGAGACAATAAGAGGAAGGCGCCATATCAAGGACAGCAACAAGGAGCAATGTGCTCCCTCGCTTTGGGCCACCCAATGCGCCATACTTCAGCTCCTCTGCGCCTGTTCATCACCCAGGATTTGCATCGCGCCCAGCTCAGTTTGTGCAGCAGCGCCCTATTATGCAAGCACCTAGGCCTCCAATGCCTTATGCAGCTCGTGGCAACTTTCCTGGTGTAAATGCGCAGAATCAAGTTCGTCCCTGGTGGAGCAAAGAAGTGCTATACTTGTGGAGAAGCTGGACACCTTGCACATAAATGTCCTAAGTCAGGCCTTGGTCAAGGAAGCAATGCCCCAAGGCAAAACCCAAGAACCAACGGAGGACAGCCGCAAAGGAATCGGGGACAGCAAAATTTTGCTCGTGGCAACGTGAACCATGTCTCTACGCAGGATGCTCAACAAGCGGATGACGTGGTGATTGGTATGTTTCTCACAAACTCCAACCCGACGACTACGTTATTTGATTCTGGAGCATCGCATTCATTCATTGAATCGAAATATGTTGCCAAGTATAGTTTGCCTATCTCTCATATGAAGTTTACTCTATTGGTTAAGTCTCCTGGAGGAGAGATGAGGACAAATATAGTATGTCCAAAAGTAAGCCTTAGAATAAGGAGGGTAGATTTCCTTGTCAACCTCATTGTCTTGGAGTCTCAAGGATTGGATATTATACTTGTATGGACTGGTTGAGGAAGCACAATGGAGTCATTGAATTTGCCACAAAGACGGTGAAGTTGACCAATGAGGAAGGGATCACTGTAGAGTTTGAATCATCTCAACATGCACCGAAGCAATTGGAACTGAATCACATGGACAGTGCCGCAATTGAGGAGATTCCAGTGGTATGTGAATTTTTGGATATTTTTTCCGGACGAGCTGCCAGGTATGCCACCTGATCGAGACAGTGAGTTTGTAATTGATCTAATACCTGGAACTGCACCTATAGCTAAGAGGCCATATGGATGCCTCCTAAGGAATTAGCAGAGCTCAAGAAGCAGATTCAAGAGCAAATAGAGAAGGGTTTTATTCGTCCCAGCTCTTCACCTTGGGGAGCACCCGTGCTGTTTGTAGACAAGAAGGATGGATCCCAAAGGATGTATGTAGATTACCGAGCTCTCAACGAGGTGATCATCAAGAACAAGTATACCTTGTCTCGCATAGAAGACTTGTTTGATCAGATGAAGGGTGCTTGTGTTTTCTCCAACATTGATTTGAGGTAAGAATAATTTCAAATGAAGATCATACCATCGGACATACCCAAGACAGCTTTTAGGACATGGTATGGATCCTATGAGTATACTGTGATGTCCTTTGGATTGACAAATGCACCTGCCTATTTTATGTACCTCATGAATAAGGTCTTCATGGAGTACTTGGAAAAGTTTTTTGTGGTGTTCATTGATGACATTATGATTTACTCGAAGGATGAGAAGGAGCATGAGGAACAATTGAGGCTTACATTGCAAAAATTGAGAGAGCATCATTTGTATGCCAAGTTCAATAAGTGCCAGTTTTGGTTAAAAGAAGTGTCATTTTTGGGTCATATCATCTCAGGAGGAGGAGTATCGGTTGACCAAGGAAAAGTGAGGGCGTGTTAAAATGGGAGCCCCCGCAAAATGTAAAGGAAATAGGGAGTTTTCTTGGAATGGTTGGATATTACCGTCGGTTCATCAAGGACTTTTCCAAGATAGCCAAACCAATGACAGAATTGCTAATGAAGGGGAAAGCTTTCCAATGGACCCAAGCTTGCCATGAATGTTTTGAGGAGTTAAAGAAGAGGTTGACAACAGGCCCAGTTTTGATATTGCCGGGCGTGAGCAAGAGTTTTGTCATTTATTGTGATGCGTCGAGACAAGGACTTGGATGTGTATTAATGCACAAAGGTCAAGTGGTTGCCTATGCATCAAGACCATTGAAGAAACATGAACAAAATTATCCTAAACATGATTTGGAACTTGCATCCGTGGTACACGCATTGAAGATTTGGAAACACTATATCCTTGGACATAGGTGTGAAATTTATACGGATCATAAATGTTTGAAGAATATTTTCACACAAACGGACCTGAATTTGAGGCAAAGAAGATGGTTGGAGCTCATCAAGGATTATGATTTGGGAATCAATTATCATCCAGGAAAGGCTAATATAGTGGTCGATGCCTTGAGTAGGAAGGGAGTAAGTAATCAACTCACGGTTCGAGAGCTGCCATCTGAGTTATGTAAGGAGTTTGAACCATTAAATCTCGGGTTTGTGAATGAGATGGGGATGATGGGGTTAAATCCGACCTTGGAACGAGAAATTCGAGAGGGTCAAACAAAAGACGAGGAAATCCAAGAGATCAAGGAAAGAACCCAAGAAGGGAGGAAATTCAGATTTGATGAGGACGAACATGGCACTCTATGGCTTGGTAAGAGGATTGTCATGTCTAATGTGAAGCATATTCGGGAGACAGTACTAAAGGAGGCACATGACTCACCATATTTAATTCACCTGGGCTGTACGAAGATGTACAAGGACTTGAAGACTTGTTATTGGTGGGCTAGCATAAAAAAGGACATAGCTGAATACGTAGCCTTATGTTATGTGTTCCAACGAGTCAAGGTGGAACACCAAAGGCCAGCCAGATTATTGCAGCCATTAAAGATTCCAGAGTGGAAGTGGGAAGAGATCGGTATGGACTTTATAGTTGGATTGCCACGTACACAGTCCGGTTATGACTCAATTTGGGTAATCGTGGATCGATTGACAAAGTCAGCTCACTTTATTCATGTCAAGACCACCTTTAAGGGAGAGAAGTTGGCGGAACTGTATATGGGAAGAATAGTATGTTTGCATGGAAATTCAAAGAGGATTGTGTCCGATAGAGGTTCTCAATTTACCTCCAGGTTTTGGCAGAAAATTGCATGAAGCATTGGGAACAAGGTTGAATTTTAGTTCAGCATATCACCATCAAACGGATGGGCAAACTGAGAGGACCAACCAGATTTTAGAGGATATGTTAAGAGCTTGTGCTTTAAAGCATGGGAAAATTTGGGACAAGAGCTTGCCATATGTAGAATTTTCATACAACAATAGCTACAAAGCAAGTTTGAAGATGTCACCTTATGAAGCACTATATGGAAGGAAGTGTAGGACACCTTTATTTTGGAATGAGATAGGAGAAACTCAAGTATTTGGTCCGGATGTATTGCTAGAAGGTGAAAAACAAGTTCAGGTAATTCGTGAAAACTTGAGGGCCGCTCAATCAAGGCAAAAAGGCTATGCGGATAATAGGCGGAGAAAACTAGCCTTTGAAGTGAGAGACTTCATTTACCTCAAGGTGTCACCAATGAAAGGTCATAAGAGTTTAACATAAGAGGCAAGCTAGCACCTCGATATATTAGACCATTCAAAATTTTGGACAGATGAGGAGAAGTAGCATACAAGTTGGATATGCCAGCCCACTTATCGGATGTTCATGATTTCTTTCATGTTTCCTAGCTCAAGAAGTGCTTGAGGGTATCGGAAGAACAAGTGCCAATGGAAGAATTGGAACTAGAGGCAGATTTGACTTATGCCGAGCAACCGGTTAAAATCTTGGAAACCAAGGAGAGAGTCAAAAGGAACAAGATTATCAGGTGGTGTAAAGTTCGATGGAAGCATCATACAGAATCAGAGGCAACTTGGGATATGAAAGATGATCTCAAGAAGGAATTTCCCTATCTCTTCTCTTCCGCATCAAATCTCGAGGGCGAGATTCATTTTAAGGGGGGTAGGTTTGTAACACCCTCATTTTCATGCATCATGCATTGCATACACTCTAATACATGTTTAACATTAACCAACATAAAAAGGAATAAGTTTAAAATAAATTTAGAGCAATACCGCACTTTAGAATTCTGGGAAGTGCGGACTAGTCCGTTCTTGGTGCGGACTAGTCCGATTTCACCCTGACTTCAAACGGACTTGTCCATTTTTCCGCAGACTAGTCTGTTTTCCCTCTGGACACTTTCGGACTTATCTGGTCCTGTGCGGACTAGTCCGGTATCCCAAATTGCTTGAAATTCCGCGAAGTCCCGTGACTTGTCTGGACATGTCTGGTATTCCAAAGGACTTGTCCGTTTTTCCCACTTACTAAAGTCGGACTTGTCTGATTATGGCCAGACTTGTCTATTTTTCCCATCTGGATAAGCTCGGACTTGTCCGATGTCCGGTGCAGACTTGTCCGATATCTCTCTGACCAACTTTGGACTAGTCCGACCCTTTTTGGACTTGTCTGATAAATCGCGACTCCGAGTTGATCTTTTGTTTCATGACTTGTTTTTTGGGTTTTATGTTAAGTGGGCTTAGGGATGTCGTGCCTAACTCTTTTAGAGCCCATGTGGACTCCAAACCGGCATCTACTCATCTCAAACTAGAAATCCACCCAACCCTAGCCTCCACCTCTATATAAACAACCCCACTCCTTGGCTTGACATCTATTTTCCACTTTTTCACCTCACCCAAACCCTAGCTCATGATTAGTCGCCACCATGGAGGGAGAAGGAGATCTAGAGCAAGAAGAAGAAGAGGAGGAAACGAAAGAGGATCAAGATCTCCATCAACTTCGCGCTCTTCGTCAACAAATCACCACCAAGTTCTTCATGAACCCTAGATCATCAAGATCCAAGTGTGGCCCCCAAGATCCTTGATTCATTGGAGTTCTAAACACGTGGTATACATTCTACTTCCTCTTCCTCACATGAATTCAACGCCAAATCTCCAGATTCACGTCGATCTAGAAAACCCTAGTTCGCTAGTTCTGCGAAGTGCGGACTAGTTCAGTCCCTAGAGGACTTGTCCGATTTTTCGGGCTAAATTGCATTGAATTAAATCTAAAATTAGTTCGAATGATTTTCACATCTGTTCAAACTTGTTAAAAGTTATTGGAACTATTTGGTAAAAATCATTAACAACTCATTAACAAGTTTTGCTTCGCAATTGCTTTAATCATGCATATCATGTCATAATGAGTAATGTTTGTGCACTCCTTGATTGTGTTCTTGTCTTGTATGTTCATTGTGCAGATTAGACGGATTTGCGCTAGAGAGTGCTATGGAGAATCTCCAGCACCAAGAGTTTGAAGGCTTTGATCCGAACCAATCCCAAGAGCAAGGCAAGTGTCCTTGAAGCATATTGATCCTATTTTGAAATAAATATTTTTGTTTGCAAAGTGCATGCTCGTGTCAATTTAATGGGAAATCCTATGGTAGGAAGTTTACTAGCTTTGTTTAACCACCCTTGTCACCTGGAATTTATGGTAGAGAGTTGGGATGGGCTTTTTACCTTTTTGCTTCGCTTAATTAATTGGGATGGGAGGACAACTATACCACTTAATTATGCATTTATGAGAATATGGTTAATATGAACTGGTTAATATGATATGGTAATGGGTGATCTAAGCAAGCATGGTATGTGGATGGGTTGGATGTTTTGGTGGTTTAGCTGTTTTTAGATCTAAGGACCGGTTCGTGGAGCGACCATCCAGGATTTACAGAGTCATCACGAGACCAAGTATGGGTGTGGCGTAGCCGATTAATTAGGGCTTTGCTGGTGCTATTTGGACCATTAAGGATGCTCGAGGAAGGGGTAGTCGGATTTGCTTTGTTGATGATTGGTGGGACTACCCTGGGATCTGAATGACTCAAGAGGGGGCCCTTGGTTGAAGATTTGCTCAGTTGGAGGCAACGCCACCGGTGAAACCTCATTGGGGTCTAAATAGGCTAGTAATCCCTTTGTAAAAGCTATTTTGTGATCTCTTGGCCACACACCGACGGAAGTGTGAGACGGCATAATAGAGGTTCTAGTCACTGAAAGGTGATGAAACCACAAGCACGTGGGTAAAGTGGTACAACCTCTGCGGAGTGTGTCTTAAAACTATCATAATATTCGTGCTCCCAGTTATGAGCGACCTAGACCCTCACATGATTAGGGGAAAATTGGGATTTGGGATGGTTTGGTATTGGTTATGATTATGGATGGTAACATGGTTATGGCCATGGTTATGGTTATGGATGGTATTATGAATTATGGCAATGAACATGGTTAATGGTAACGGTGAAATCTGGTATAATGGTGATTGATATAGAATATGGACTTGTACTATGTTAATAATTATGGTTTATGATGGGTTTACTCCACATACAAATATTGTGTTGCTTTTCAAATGTTTTAATGTACTTTTTAGCACTTAGCCATTATTATATTCGTCATTTGTATCAGCTACATGTCATACTTTCCACACTTGCTGAGTACAATATGTACTCACCCTTGCAATTCCCCCACCAACAGTTGCAGGTCAGGATTGGGAGTATAACGATGATAATGTGGAGTTCTAGGCTGTGTCCACCGTCGGCTTTGCCTGTGGAGTGTTAGAGTTGTGCTATACCCTTTACTTAGCTGCATAGTTGCTTAATTAGTTATTTTCACTTCATTAGTTGAAACTTCCATTAATGATCATTAGACTTGTATTAGAGGCTATTATGAATTGTGTAATAAAAGTGCTTAATTAACCTTGTTCTGTGGTAATTTTCTGTATACTCTTTTGTGATGCACTCGTGTATGTGTGTTGAACGTCCTGGGCACACATATGCGTTCACTTGGTTTATTTTCGGAACTGGGTGTCACACTACCTAACCTTCTAAGTCTTGGACTTGAAGGTTTAACTCTTCATTCTTCGGGTTTATGCAGTCCATCTGGGTGGTTAAGCTATCATTTATTCCTTCCAACTCTCGGACTATGTGATTGAGGCATGCATTTCTATCTTCTAAGTTTCGAACATGGCCGTTGAGGTGTTTAGACATCTGGATACGCATATGTACACATTCAGGGCTAGTAGGGTTAGCCATATAACCACGCCCCCGAACCTGTGATCCTGCACAACCGATTGAGGATCTATAACAACACTATAAGATGTGGTTTCTCTCCTCATTTGGAACTGGGCCTCCCTGCGCAGCTTCCTTGTCGTCCACTTGGGCATGTGCCTAGCTCTATATACGAAAAGAAAAGTCATTGGTACATTGCAAATATTTATTTAATTGGGGATTGTTTGAAGTGTTACTCATATGTACAACTTATGCTCGCTCGTTTGCCCAGTCACTGTTCTTCAAATGGCTTGCTTCCCACAGTTGTATGTCATTGGATTCTTCTTCGGTCTCTGGATCTTCAACACGTAGGTATACATTATTGATTGCAGCGCAAAGTAAAAGCATGATTTATTTTTCATAGCTTCTCGTAACTAAGTTGGGCGTAGGATTTGGAGCCGAGCAAGTGATTCGTCTTTTGTCTTTTTTGATTGAGAACTGGTCCTGCCGATTAGTTGCAATAATTTTAATAATTAATTCCACGAATGAATGTAAATCAAATAGTATTTTTATGATGCAAAGATGTTAAAAAGTTAGCTCACCTTGAATCGCTCAGGCCCAAAATATTCTATTAGGTGCGGGTACGTCAGCAGGCTTGTTTCGTATATGTTCTTCATCGGTCGAATAACTTTTATAGGTGACATGCAAAGTCGAGTGCCACCCCTTTTAGCGCTCATCATTAACTTTCAAAAATTTTCTTGCGCTCTCCTGTGTGTCCTCCAAGTTCCAGGAATTCAGTACATTGTATAACAAGTTGTTGTAAATGTACAAGATGGAGATTGCAAGAAAAAAATGCTTATGTAGGGTGTGCCGACAATAAACAAAATGTCTCGTACTATATCTCTCTTGTTACTATCGCCAATCTCCGCCCACTTCCTTGCACCGCTGAGGGATGCATGTTTTTTTGTAAACATAACCACATCATCGACAAAGTGCCGCTAATTGTAACATTCCGATTTTTTTAAACTCGCGTAAATTAAAATTTGAATATGAAGTTAGAAATTATATGAAGAAATTTTTTATAAGAAAAATATTAAATATATGCATCTCATATTGCATTCATCCCTAAATATTAAAATTTATTTACCGGAATAAATACATTGAAAGAAATTAAATTGGCATAACAAATGTGGAAGAAAAGAAATAAAAGAAAAAGTTAATATGGAAAAAGAAATAATAGTTAATAAGAATAAGAGAATAAAATAGAATATAAGGAAAGAAACTAACAAAGAAATAATAATAAAAAGAGAAATAACAAAATAACAAATAATAAAGAAAGAAAATATAATATATAAATATAAATTTAAAAATAAATAAATATATGTAAACAGAATATGAAAAAATAAAAGATAAAAAAATAATGAGTATATAAAAAAGAAATATAAATAATAAACAAATAATATAAAAAGAAAAATAAATAAAAAAGTCAACTTCTGGCCGTGGCGAGCCCTGCCGCACATGGGACTGGCTGCACCGAGCAAAGGAAGAGAGAAAAAAATAAAAAAATGGAGCAAGCAACGGCGGGGCCAGGCCAGCTGCCTCAGTTCCAACCGAGCGGGCGTGCCAGCGCCGCCCACGCGCCCGAGTCAATGACCGAGGGGCCACGCACGCGACCCTCAGGCCAGCGGGCTCGCCTGTGCGCCCCGCGTGCCGCTCGCACCAGCGCGCCAAGGTCGAGGCCGAGTCGGGTGCAGCCCGACCTGCTGTGCCGCATCGGGTACCGCATGTCTTCGTCGCCTATAAAAACGACAGTAGACTCCATGGTTTTCTCGACAGAGCGATCGCAATGCGCCTACCACAAAGAACCCTAGCGTTAGGGAAAAAAAGGAGAGACCACAGACGCCACCACGAAGAAAAAGAGAAAAAAAAAAAGAGGAAGAAGAAGAAAAAAGGAAGGAGCCGCTGTCCGTGGGGATCGTCGCCATTGTTTGCTGGAGATCGCAACATCGCCGCCGTCGTGATGCCATCGGAGGATCGCATAGCTATCTCCTTCATCTACATCATGCATTCTTCCTCTTCGTCTACATCAAGTCACCGCCATCTTCATCCATGAAACTCTAGATCCCGGAGACACATCGCGCCGCCCCTGCGCGACCGTCCAGACTAGATGCACGTACGGTAGGTATTATAATCTAGATCTAGACTATTATTTTGGTTCTAGTACTTGAATTAAATCACGTGTAGGATGTGTTTTATTTGAGCGGCCTTTAATCATCGTTAAATCATTAAATCACTTCGAACTCACAAGTTAGATTAAATCATGCAACACCTAATAGGTTATTCTAGATTTACTAAATATTATATTTTCAGTATTATTTAATCTGTTTTCAGATTTAATAAATGAGATTAAAGCCTAGTTAATTCATAAAGTATCAAAATAAATCTAGAAAAATTCCAGAAAATTTAGAATAACTTCTAGTAATTTATTCATAATATTTTTAGCATGTTTAATGTTCTGAAATAATTATTTTACCTCTGAATAAATTCTAATTAATTCCAAACTTGCTCAAATAAATAGGAAATCATTATATAAAATTATTAAAAAGCCATAGAAATTTATATAACATTAATAGAAACTTATTTTCTACATGCATCTATATTTTGCATTTTGATTAGTGGTTGCAATGCATTTATTATGTATGTTTGCTTGTGTATGTGGTTGATTGCGAATAGACCGGTACGCTCAAGAGATTACGATCGAGAAGCGAATATGCGAGGATCTTCATGTGCAAGAGGTTGAGTTGCTTGACCATCGAATTTCGGAATATTAAGGCAAGTATCCTAAACCATATTGATCCTATGTTTTAAATGTTTTGTTTGCAAAATTTCATGCTTGTGTCAACTTGATGGGAAACGTATTCGTAGAAATTTACTAGTGTTGCTTGCCACTCCTTGTCGCTTGGGTTATGTTGTAGAGAGTCAGGAAGGGTATTTACACTTTTGCTCCGCTTACTAAATTGGAATTTGGAAATAACCAAATGGCTTAATTATGAACTATTAAACACTTGAATTCTGATGATGGAATAATGGTGAATCATTTTTGGTAATATGGAACTTGGGTGATCTAAGCAAGCATGGTTTTTGGATGGGTTGGATGGTACGGTGGTTTTGCTTGCCTTAGATCTAAGGAACAGGTCATGCGAGAAAATGCCAGGACAACAGTGCCACCACAAGGCCAAGTATGGGTGCGGCGTAGTTGAATAATTAGGAGTGCTGCTAGTATTGTATGGACTATTGGATGGCGCGGGGAATGGGAGTCGAGGAGGGCTACCTTGGGATCCACATGGCACACGAGAATGGAGATTCAAGCCTACCGCTGATACCTTAGTGGGCCCATACATACTAGAAGTCCCTTTTGAAAGGCTATTTTGTAATCTCTTGGCCACACACCAACGAAAGTGTGAGATGGCATAATAGAGGTGCTTAGTCACCGAAAGGTGATGAAATCACGAACATATGGGTAAAGTGGTACAACCTCTACAGAGTGTTAAAAACTATCATGATAGTTGTGCTCTCGGTCATGAGCACTTGGATGACCTACAAGATTAGAATTGGATTTGGGTTTTGGGATGGTTCGGTATGGGATTGGTTATGTCATATAAGTATGCATGGATGGTTATGAGATGTTACGAAATTGGCATATGGTTATGATATTAATTGTTGGATGATTATAGATGAGGTATGATGGTAAATGAGAATGTTGGACATGAATTATGATAATTATTTGGGGTATGATGGGACTTAAACTCACATAGACATCTTAGGCTATTTTTACAAGTTTATGAAATATACTTTTATGCAATTAGCCATTTATTATCATCCTTGTTTTGAGCTACATGTCATACTTTTCCACACTTGCTGAGTACGACACGTACTCACCCTTGCAATTCCCCCACCAAAGGTTTCAAGAGATGCTAGATTCTTGGGAGTATCCTGAGGATATTATGGAGTACGAGGCATGCGTACTACCATCGATTGCCTGTGGAGTTGGAGTCACCTGTGCTAGATTATTTTCTGCTGCAATAGAATCAAGGTATATTTATTATTCGTGACATGGTTAAATACTGATTTCCGTTTGTGATGCATTTGTGTATGTGTGAAGCAACATCCTGGGCACACATACACTGCACTTAGTTCGTTTTTCAGAACCGGGTGTCACACTAATTAATACCAACCGCAGCACCCAACCTAGTGGGGAACTGAATTGGTAGCTTCACATGATCTGTTCTACTAACTTGGGGTCCATAGCATATTCTGGAAACCTTAAGTCCTTTAGCCACACTTCTTCCAAACTTCTTTCCTTCTGTTACATTGATTCAAACGGTAAACGATTAAAACAAATTACCGCTCGACCATGTTTAGTACCATGTACAAATAGTGTCAAAAGAAGAAAAGGCTGATGTCTGTACCATCTTCAGGACAAGTACGGCAAATACGGGCGTGGGACGACTGCGTCCTAGCGGCATTTTGTTCTGTATTACTCCCGCCTAGTTTATATTAATTGGCGTATCAGACCAACAAATGAATTAAAACTGAACTAATTAGGGTTGTCTGAACGACAGCTATTTTAATCGGGGAGGGGGGGTACATTGTTGACTTCTTTTTTGTTGTTCATACCCTAAAATGAGCCATCAGGTACACATGTCAGTGGCGCTACTGCACTCGTAGTACTGCAGAGGATTTTCAGTTCAGCAGCGAAGCAGGCAAGACTTAGGGGGTGGACATGTAGCTGGCAACACTGGACTAGACAAAGATAGGGTTTGCCAATTCGGTCTGACTGACATCAGCCGGAGCGCGTCTCAAAGAGAATTGGTTGCAGGGCGAGTAATGAATGCCAGCGGCAGCAGGTGCCGAATGCAAGACAGATAAGGCAGGCAACTTGTGGGGTTGAAATCCTCTGCAGTACTGCACCTGCAGTAGCTACCACTAACATGTGGGCCCATGAGACATCAGGTCCACTTGTCAATGGTGGCTACTTTAGGTGAAGTAATGCATAGTCCCAGCTTCCGAAGCATAACAAAGCGAGGGTTCGGTCAGGCCGAGATCACCAGGAGCAACTCTCGAGGAGGATTGGTGGCAGGGCAAGTAATGGCCAGGTATTTGCGGGCAGCGGGGTCATCATGGCATGTGAAGGATGGGACGTGGCGATGGGCGAGGGAGATGAGTTGGGAGGACACTGAAGTGACCAGCAGCAGGGCATGGGCGCCGGCCGGAGTGGCTGGTGTCGAGAGAGCACAGCGTGGAGACATCAAAAAATCACGCCATCACACAGGTTAATGAATTGCTAACTACAAAGACTAAGAAAGTAGAATCGCAAGGCATGCTAAAACAATTAGTAGAGCCTAGGAAAAAATGAAAATGATCATGATACACCCATTATCAATACATTTAAAGGAAAGAACGTAGTCTCTCAAAATGCTCCAAATTCAATGCCAAAGGAGTAAAAAACTAACACGCTCTGCCAAAAAAATTGGCACAATAGAGAGGCAGGTAGTAATGGATGTGATATGGGTAGTTGGAATCCACCGATAGAGTTGAAGTGGGACATTTTTTAAGCTCCAAAAGTAAAGTTATGCTGGGTGGAAGGAGTATTTCTAGTTTGTATGTCTATACCTTCTGTTGGTTCATGCATCGTAGTACCAGGCAGTGAAGAATCTCGGGGTTCCTGAACATCATGTGCTGCAATATTCTCTGCATACCATGCAAAGGAATTATTGTTTTATAAAAAAATTTAATTTTGATAGTAAAAAAATTTATGGTTATACCAGGTGCTTGTTGGCCACCATGAATGCTTGTAGACGATATAATGGTTTGCTGTCTTGTTCCTTAAGTAAAGAGCATTATAAGTAGTTATTCCAAATAATAGTGATAACGTCAGATTACATGACTGACATAGATTTTTGATCGGATGGTGTGGTTTCTATAAACTGCAGTGTTTGTTTGGAACGAAGCAATTAGAAATGAGGGAATAGGAAAAAAAGTATGATCCGAGAATGCCACTGTGACATCCGGTTCTGAAAAATTAATCAAATGCAGTATCTGTGTGCCCAGGATGTTTAATACACATACACAAGTGATTCACAAATGATAAACAGACAATTACCACAATATAACCTAATTAAATAAGTACTTTTATTATAATATTCAAGTAATCCTCATACTACAATTCTAATGATCAATATTAATAGTTCTGAAAACTACTGCAGCGTAAATATTCTAATTAAGTTTCCTGCTTCTCCACAAGTATAGCACTTCCTAACTACACCAGAGTTATCGGGATGAACTTGATTCTGCGCATTGGCACCAGGAAAGTTGGCACGAGGTGTATAAAGCATTGGAGGCCTACGTGCTTGCATGACAGGGCGTTGCTGCACAAACTGAGCTGGACGCGGTGCATATCCAGGGCGCTGTACAGGAGCAGAGGATCTATAATAAGGTGCATTGGGTGGTGCAAATCGAGGGCGCACATTACTTCCTTGTTGTTGTCCTTGATATGGCGCCTTCCTCTTGCTATCTAGCTCCATCTCACGGACCTTGTTCTCTATAACAATTGCTTTGTCCACAGGCTTCTGAAAGTTAGCATAATTGCAATTCAGCAATTGCACTTGGATCTCATTGTTGAAGCCCCTCATGAACAAGTATATGTCCTGGCACACATCCTCAGGCGCATACCTTGAAAGTTGAGTGGCATGTATTGAGATATTCACTCACACTTGCCCTTCCTTGGCTCAAGTTCTCAAATTATTGTCTCTTCAAGATCATAAGACCTTCCGGCACATAATGAGAATGGAAGCTCTCCTTGAATTCTGCCCAGGTAATTCTATCATGGTTCTCATGGGCGTTGCATAAAGAATCCCACCAATCGGCAGCTGCTCCAATGAGTTGATGAGAAGCAAATAGAACCTTCTCCTGGTCACAGCATTGGACTATTGCAAGTTTTTTCTCCACGGACTTGAGCCAATCATCAGCATCCATAGGGTAAGCAGCATGAGCAATGGTTGGCGACCTAGTCCTCATGAACTATCCCAACCGGTTATGAGGTTGTGAGGGTTGCGGTGGAGGCATGTGGGGCTGATTGTTATTATTACCAGACTGTAGTTGTCCCATAGTCTGCATCATGATCTGCATGAGCTGGTTTTGCATGGCTAATAGCTGCTTAAGATTGATAGCTCCCTGGGCATGTACTTCTCCATTGTTGTTCTAAGGTGCTCCATTGTTCTCCTCCACATTATTGCCATCCCTCTAGTTGCGAGTCCTCACCATCTGAAGAAAAGCAAGAGATAAGAATTTATAAACGTTCCCAACTATATGCATCAAGGGATATGAAACTAAGCAACGACCTATACTAGCCTATGTAGACATGGCAATGCTAAAGCATCCCAAAATCCTATACGAAGAACACAAGCAGCAATACAAAGCAAATAGCACACCATGCAAAAACACATAGATCCCTCAGTGTTTCTATGTGCTCTAAAGTGTCCATTCTATCTAGGCTGCGTCCTAAGGACAAAGGACAACCTGTGGCTCTGATACATATTTGTGACACCCGATTTTGTAAATGAACCAAGTTAATGTATATTTGTGCCCAGGACATTCAACACACATACACGAGTGCATTCACCAAAGGATATACAGAAAATTACCACATAACAAGATTTACTAAGCACTTCTATTACAGGATTCAGAGTATCCTCGAATACAAGCTCTAATTAATATTAATGACAAGTTTGAACTAACGTAGCAGAAAGAAACTGAATAAGCAGCTAAGCGAATAGGGTATAGCGCACCTCCAAGCAACACCACAGGCAAAGCTAGTGGCAGACACAGCCTAGAACTCCGCATTATCATCGTTATACTCCCAAATCTGACCTACAACTGTTGGTGGGGGAATTGCAAGGGTGAGTACATGTCATACTCAGCAAGTGTGGAAAGTATGACATGTAGCTGATTCAAATGACGAATATAATAAAGGTTGAGTGCTAAAAAGTACATTAAAACATTTGAGGAGCAATATATCACATGTAGGTGAAGTAAACCCATCATAGTCCACGTAGTTATCATCATACCAATCCACATTTCATCACCATCAACCTAACCTATATTTCTCATTACCATTAACCATATCCATTGCCATAAACCATAATACCATCCCATAACCAGTACCAACCATATTATCAACCATAACCATAATCATCCCAATACCATGTTTTCCCTCTAATCATGGAAGTTGTGTGGGTGCTCTTAACTGGGAGCACGGCTATCATGATAGTTTTAAACACTATGCAGAGGTTGTAGCACTTTACTCACGTTTTTGTGATTTCATCACCCGTTGGGGACTAAAGAAAACCTCCATTATGCCAAAACACTATCATAGATGTATGGTCAAGAGATCGCAAAATAGACTTTACAAAGGGACTACTAGCATGTACAGACCCATTGAGGTTTCACCGGTGGCGATGTCTCCAACTGAGCACATCTTCAACCAAGGGCACCCTCTTGTGCCATTCAAATCCCAAGGAGTCCCACTAACCATATCCAAACCCAATCTGACTCCTCTTCCCCGGTGCCCCGAATGATCCATGTAATACTAGCAATACCCTAGTTAATCAGCTACGCCGCACCCATACTTGGCCTCGTGTTGGCACTGTTATCCTGGCATATTCTCGCATGAACTGGTCCGAAGATCTAAAGCAAGAGAAACAACCATAACATCCAACCCATCGACATACCAGGCTTGCTTAGATCACCCTTTACCATATCATATTGACCAGTTCATATTAATCATAATCTCATTAATGCATAATTGAATGGTATAGTTGTTTTCCCATCCCAATTAATTGAGCGAAGAAAAAAGGTAAAAAGCCATTCCCGACTCTCTACCATATATTCTAGGTGACAAGGGTTGTTAAACAAATCTAGTATACTTCCTATCATAGGATTTCCCATCAAATTAACACAAGCATGCAGTTTTGAAAATAAAGCATTTATTATTGAAACAGGATCAATATGTTCAAGGACACTTGCCTTGCTCTTGAGCTTGGTTTGGGTCAAAATCTTTAAAATTTTGGTACTAGAAGTTCTTTGCAGCACTCTCTAGCGCAAATCCATCTAAACCGCGCAAAGAACATACAAGACAAGAATTACAATCAATAAGTGCACATATATTACTCAATATGACATGACATGCATGATTAATTCAAATGCGAAGTAAAACTTGTTAATGAGTTGTTAATGCTGGTTATGAATATTTCTAATAGCTTTATTAATAGTTCTAATAGCTTTTAACATGTTAGGAAAGGTTTGTAATTGATCCAAATCAATCTAAAATTAATTTAGTGGGAAACACATCATAAAATCAGACTAGTTCGCCCTTCACAGAAACAGCGAACTAGAGTTTTCTAGATCGACGTGAATTTGTAGAAACGGGGTTGAATCCACGTGATAAAAAGGAAGTAGAAGGTATACCAGGTGTTTAGAACTCCAATGAATCAACGTTTTTGGAGGCAACACTTGGATCTTGACGATCTTGGGTTGATGAAAATATTGATGGTGAATTGCTGATGAAGAACGAAAACTTGATGGAGATCTTGATCCTCTTTCATTTCCTCCTCTTCTTATTCTTGCTCGAAATCTCCTTCTCCATCCTTCGTGTTGGCTACCCACGAGCTAGGGTTTTGTGGACTTTAATTGAGGCAAAAGGATGTAAAGTCAAGGGGTGGGGTTGTTTATATAGAGGTGGAGGCTAGGGTTTCAATGAAATCGAGTTTGGGGTGGGTTGAGGCCGGTGTGGGGTCCCAAATGGGATCCAAAAAGATTTAGACACAATGTCCTTGGCCCACTTAATGTAAAACCCAAAAACAAATCATGGAACGAAAGATCAACTCAGAATCGTGGTTTACCGGACAAGTTCGAAGACGGCCGGATTAGTCCGAAGATTGACAGAGGAGAAAACGGACAAGTTCGGACTATATTGGGCAAGTCGAACTTGGTAAGAGGAAAATCAGACAAGTCCGGGAAAAACCGAACAAGTCTGATTTTAGTCAGAGCGAAAACGGACAAGTCCGCTAGAATACCAGACAAGTCCAGGGACTTGGCAAAATTTTGAGGAATTGGAATACCAGACTAGTCCGCTATGCACCGGACAAGTCCAAAACTGTACAAAGGCAAAAACCGGAATAGTCCGCACGAAAATGGGCATGTTCGATGGAGGTCAGAGAGAAAGCGGACTAGTGCGCACAAAAAATCCGACTAGTCCGCACTCCCTACAATTCTCAAGTGCGATTTTGTTTCTAATTCATTTTAAACTTATTTTTTTATGCTGCTTAACATTAAATATGTATAATTATGGATGCAAGGCATGATGCATGAAAATGAGGATGTTACTGAAACCATCCCAAACCACATGTTTTCTCCTAATCATGTTAGGGTCCAGGTTGCTCATGATCGGGAGCACGACTATCATGATAGTTTTTATGACTATGCAGAGATTGTACCACATTACCCATGTGTTCATGATTTCATCACCTTTTGGTGACTAAGAACCTCTATTATGCCCTCTCACACTTCCATTGGTGTGTGACCAAGAGATCACAAAATAGCCTTTACAAAGGGATTACTAGTATGTACAAACCCACTGAGGTTTCCTCGGTGCCGATGCCTCTAACTGAGCACATCTTCAACCAAGGACCCCCTCATGTGACATTCGGATCCCAGTGAGTCCCACCACAAATCCAAACCCAATCCGACTCCCCTTCCCCGATGCACCAAATGATCCGCGCAATACTAGCAATACCCTAATTAGTCAGCTATGTCGCACCCATACTTGGCCTCGTGGTGGCACTGTAAATCTTGGATGGTCGCTCCACGAACTAGTCCTTAGATCTAAAGCAAGCGAAACCACCATAACATCCAACCCATCCACATACCATTCTTGATTAGATCACCCATTACCATGTTACCATTAACCATGTTCATCAATGTACATTATCCATAATATCAACAACTTATAATTAAGTAACTTGGTTATTTTCCCATCCCAATAAATTCGAGCAAGGCCAAAAGGTAAAAGCCCTTCCCGACTCTCTACAATGTATCCCAAGCGACAAGGGTGGTCCAACAAGACTAGTAAACTCCTATCATGGGTTTCCCATTAATTTGACACAAGCAATGCAGTTTTGCAAACAAAACATTTAAAAAACAGCATCAATATGTTCAAGGACACTTGCCTTGCTCTTGGGCTTGATTGGGGTCAAAGACTTCAATGTGATGGTGCTGAAGGCCTTCTGCAGCACCCTGTAGCGCAAATTCGTCTAATCCGCTCAATGAACACACAAAACAAGAATCACAATCAATAGATTCTCATATGAACATTCAAAGGCTAGTTTTCTTCTCCTATTGTATGAATATCTTTTTTGCCTTGATTGAGCAGCTCTCAAATTTTCACGAATAATCTGATCTTGATTCTCAGCTTTTTGCAGCATGTCAGGTCCAAACATTTGATTTTTCCTATCTCATTCTAGAAGAAAGGTGTCCTACACTTCCTCCCATACAGTGCTTCATAGGGTGTCATTTTCAAGCTTTCTTGGTAACTATTGTTATATGAAAATTCTGCATATGGCAAGCTTTTGTCCCAACTTCTTCCATGGTTCAACGCACAAGGTCTTAACATATCCTCCAAAATCTGATTGGTCCTCTCAGTTTGTCCATTGGTTTGAGGGTGATATGCTGAGCTAAAATTCAACCTTCTTCCCAATGCTTCATGCAATTTCTGCCAAACATTGGAGGTAAGTTGAGAACATCTATCCGACACTATCTTCTTTGGAACTCCATGCAAACATACTATTCTTCCCATCTACAGTTCAACCAACTTCTCCCCATTAAAGGTGATCTTGATGGGAATAAAGTGAGCTGACTTAGTTAACCGATCCACGATTACCCATATGGAGTCATAACCGGACTGGGTACAAAATAAGCCAACTATGAAGTCCATTCCAATCTCTTCCCACTTCCACTCTAGAACCTTCAGTGGCTGCAATAATCCAGCTGGCCTTTGATGTTCAATTTTCACACGTTGGCACACATCACAGAAGGCGCCATATTCATCTATGTCTTTTTTCATGCTAGCCCACCAATAACATGTCTTCAAGTCCTTGTACATCCTTGTAAAACTGGGATGAATTGAGTATGGCGAGTCATGTGCCTCCTTTAATATTGTTTCCCGAATATGCTTCACATTAGGTACAACAATTCTCTACCCAAGCCATAGAGTACAATGTTCGTCTTCATCAAATCTAAATTCTCTCCCTTCTTGGGTCCTTTCCTTTATTTCTTGGATTTCCTCATCCTTGATCTGACCTTCTCGTATTTCTTGCTCCAAGGTCGGATTTAACTCCATTATTCCCATCTCATTCACAAATCCCAAGTTCAACCATTCAAACTCCTTACATAACTTGGAAGTAAGCTCTCTAACTGTGAGTTGGTGGCTTACTCCTTTTCTACTCAATGCATCGGCTATGACATTAGCCTTCCCCAGAAGATAGTTGATTCCAACATCATAATCCTTGATAAGCTCCAACCATCTTCATTGCCTCAAATACAGGTCCGTTTGCGTGAATATGTACTTGAGACTCTTGTGGTTCGTATAAATCTCACACCTGTGACCAAGAATGTAATATCTCCAAATCTTCAATTCATGTACCACGGTTGCATGTTCGAGATCGTGTGTAGGATAATTCTGCTCATGTTTCTTCAAGTCTCGATGCATAGGCTACCACTTGACCTTCTTTCATGAGCACACATCCAAGTCCCTGTCTTGAGGCCTCACAATAAATATCGAAGCTTTTGCTCACATCCGACAAAACTAACACAGGTGCGGTGGTTAACCTTTTCTGTAGCTCCTCAAAACTATCTTGACAAACTTGAGTCCATTGGAATGCTTTCCCCTTCATTAACAGTTCCGTCATTGGCTTCGCTATTTTTTGAAAAGTCGTTGATGAACCGACGGTAATATCCAACCATTCCGAGAAAACTCCTAATTTCCTTTACATTCTGGGGTGGTTCCCATTTCAACACATCCCTCACCTTTCCTGGGTCAACTGATACTCCTCCTCCTGAGATGATATGACCCAAAAATGACACTTCCTTTAACCAAAATTGACACTTGTTGAACTTGGCATACAATTGATGCTCCCTCAATTTCTGCAACGTGAGCCTCAAGTGTTCCTCATGTTCCTCCTTGTTCCTCGAGTAGTTCATAATGTCATCAATGAACAAAACAACGAATTTGTTCAAGTACTCCATGAAGACATTATTCATGAGGTACATAAAATAGGGAGGTGCATTTGTCAATCCAAGGGACATCACAGTGTGCTCATAAGATCCATACCATGTTTGAAAAGTTGTTTTGGGTATATCCGATGGTCTTATCTTCATTTGGAAGTAGCCTAACCTCAAATCAATCGTGGAGAAAACACAGGCGCCATTCATTTGGTCAAACAAATCCTCGATGCAGGGCAATGTATACTTGTTCTTGCTTGTCACCTTGTTGAGAGCTCGGTAATCTATGCACATCCTTTGGGATCCATCCTTCTTGTCCATGAAAAGTACGGGCACTCCCCATGGTGAAGAGCTTGGGCGAATAAAACCCTTCTCTAGTTGCTCTTGAATTTCCTTCTTGAGCTCCACTAACTCCTTAGGAGGCATCCTACATAGCCTCTTCGCTATAAGTGCAATTCCAGGTATTAAATCAATAACAAATTCAATATCACGATCAAGTGGACCTTGCAACTCATCCAGAAACACATCCAAGAATTCACACACCACTGGAATCTCTTCAATTGCGGCGCCATTCTTTTGATTCAGCTCCAATTGCTTCGGTGTATGTCGAGATGCTTCAAATTTTATGGTGATCCCTTCCTCATTGGTCAACTTCACCATCTTTGTGGCACATTGAATAATTTCATTGTGCTTCCTTAACTAGTCCATACCAAGTATGATGTCCAATCCTTGAAAATCCAAAACAATGAGGTTGGCAAAGAAATCTACCGCCCTTATTCTAAGGCTTACTTTTGGACATACTATATTTGTCCTCATCTCTACTCCATGAGATTTAAACAATAAGGTATACTTCATATGAGAGATAGACAAACAATACTTGGCAACATATTTTGATGCAATGAATGAATGTGATCCTCCGGAATCAAATAACATAGTCATCGTGTTGCAGTTTGCGAGAAACATACCAATGACCACGTCATCTGCTTGTTGCGCTTCCTACGTAGAGACATGGTTCACATTGCCACGTACAGATTTTGCTGTCCACGGTTCCCTTTTTAGCTGTCTTCCATTGAGTCTTGGATCTGTCTTAGCGCATTGCTTCCTTGACCAAGGCCTGACTTAGGACATTGAGATGCAAAATTTCCTGCTTCTCCACATGTATAGCACTTCCTAGCTGCACCGGAATTCGGACGGACTTGATTCTGCACATTTGCACCTGGAAAATTGGCACAAGGTGCATAAGGCATTTGAGGCCTAGGTGCTTGCATGACGGGGTGTTGCTGCACAAACCGAGGATGAGCTGGATGAGGTTGATAAACAGGGTGTTGAGCAGGTGTGATAGTGCTGTAATATGGCGCATTGGGTGGTGCAAAGTGAGGGCGTACATTGCTTCCTTGTTGTTGTCCTTGATATGGTTCCTTCCTCTTATTATCTTGCTCCATCTCACAAACCTTGTTCTCAACCACAATTGCTTTGTCCACAAGCTTTTGAAAGTTGGCATAATCACAGTTGAGCAATTGCACTTGGATCTCATTGTTAAGGCCCCTCATAAACAAGTATTGCTTTTAGCTGTCCCGGCTGACATCTTCAGAGGCGTACCTTGAAAGTTGAGTGAACTTATTGAGATATTCACTCACACATGACCTTCCTTGCCTCAAGTTCTCAAATTCTTATCTCATTAGGATCATAACACCTTTCGGCACATAAAGAGAACGGATGCTCTCCTTGATTTAAGGCCAAGTGATCCTCTCATGGTTCTCTTGGCGTTGCATAAAGAATCCCACAAATCCGCGGCTGCTCGAACTAGTTGATGGGAAGCAAATACAACCTTCTCCCGGTCACTGCATTGGAGAATAGCTAGCTTCTTTTCCACAGATTTGAGCCAATCATCGACACCCATAGGGTCGGTGGCTTGAGCAAAGGTGGGTGGCCTGGTCCTCATGAACTCTCCCAACCTGTTACGAGGCGGTGGGGGTGGCGGTGGAGCATATGAGGCTGATTGTTGTTGTTACCAGTCTGCAGTTTTCCCATAGTTTGTATCATGGTCTGCATGAGCTGGTTTTGCATGGCCAATAGCCGCTTAAGATTGATAGCTCCCTGAGCAAGTCCTTGTCCATTGTTGCTCTTAGGTGCTCCATAGTTCTCCTCCTCATCATTGCCATCACTCTGGTTGCAAGTCCTCACCATCTGAAGAAAAGCAAGAGAGAACAATTTAGAAAACATCCCCAACTATATGCATCAAGGGATATGAAACTAAGCAGCTAACTATACTAGCCTATTTGGACTTGGCAATGCTAAAGCATCCCACAATCCTCTACCAAGCACACAAGCAACAATACATATCAATCAGCACACCAAGCAAAAACACATCGATTCCTGAGTGCTCCTATGTGCTCTAAAGTGTCCATACTATCTAGGTTGCGTCCTACAATCAACTTATGGCTCTGATACAATTTTGTGACGCCCGGTTCCAAAAAATTAACCAAGTGCAGTATATGTGTGCCCAGGATGTTTAACACACGTACACAAGTGATTCACAAATGATAAACAAACAATTACCACATAACAAGTTAATTAAATAAGTACTTTTATTACAATATTCAAGTAATCCTCATATTACAATTCTAATGATCAATATTAATAGTTCTAAAAAACTCCTCTGCTCATATCGTAACTGCATCAGTTATATATCCACACCTATTTCCAAAATCCAAACTAAAGGTGTAAACGAAGGTTTGCACAAGAAAGAAGTTGCGTCGCGCCTCCGCAAGCGGCAACCGAAGGGACGACAAGGAGAGAGGACCCAATGGCGGGGCCTTAGGTGTACAACATGACGTTCGAGGAAGATTTGATCACCACCACCGTGGCGTCCTCAGGTGAGGCTGTGGATGACTGACTCGACGAGGTCCTCAACATCCACTATCGGTGCCTTCACAAGCTTGTAGTCGGGCTCGATGTCGAGTGGTGCCCCAGCTACTCCACCGACCATAACCCATCGCCGTTTTGCAGCTCTACGTTGGCTGCCGCTGCCTCATCTTCCAGGTCATCCATGCTGACTACTTCCCTGATGAGCTGGATGATTTCCTTGGTGATTTCGACTACCGCTTCATTGCCATGGGCGTGGAGGGTGACGCCGATAGGCTTTGGAAGGACTGGCAGCTGAAGGTGGCCAAAACGATGGACCTGGCCAAGCTCGCGGCGGAGGAGGTGGATCACCCGAGCCTCCACCGTGCGGGGCTGAAGGACATCGCGAGCGCCGTTGTAATACCCTTATTTTCATGCATCATGCCCTGCATCCATCATTATACATGTTTAACATTGACCCACATAAAAAGGAACAAGTTTAAAATCAATTTAGAGTAGAGCCGCACTCAAAAGCTCTGGGAAGTGCATACTAGTCCGTTTTTGGTGCGGACTAGTCCGATTTCTCTCTGACCTCCGTCGGACTTGCCCGTTTTGCTGCGGACTAGTCTGTTTTTCTCTCTGTACAGTTTCAAACTTGTCCGGCCCAATGCGGACTAGTCCTGTGTTCCAATTCCTTGGAAATTTTGCTAAGTTCCTGGACTTGTTCGGACTAGTCCGGTATTCCAGCGGACTTGTCCGTTTTCCCTATGACAAAAATCGTACTTGTCTAGTTTTGGCCAGACATGTCTAATTTTCCAATAACCAAGTTCGGACTTGTCCGATATAGTCCGGAGTTGTCTGTTCTCTCCTCTTTCAATCTTCGGACTAGTCCGACCTTGTGGGGACTTGTCCGATAAATCGCAATTCTGAGGTTATCTTCTGTTCCACGACTAGTTCTTGGGTTTTAACTTATGTGGGCCTAAGAATGTCGTGTCTAACTATTTTTGGAGCCCATGTGGGAACCCACACTTGCCTCCACCCGCCCCAAACTCGAAATCCATCAAACCCTAGCCCTCCAACATTATATAAACAACCCCACCCCTTGACTTTACATACTTTTGCCTCAATTGGAAGTCCACAAACCCTAGTTCGTGGAGAGCCACCACCAAGGAGGGAGAAGGAGACCCGAGCAAGAAGAAGAAGAGGAGAAAACAAAAGAGGATCAAGATCTCCATCGAGTTTTTGTTCTTCACCATCAATCTTCCGTCAAGATCTTCATCAACCCTAGATCGTGAAGATCCAAGTGTTGCCTCCAAAACCCTTGATTCATTGGAGTTCTAAGCACCTGGTACTCCTTATATTTCCTCTTCTCACGTGAATTCAACCCCATTTCTCCAAATTCGCGTCGATCTAGAAAACCCTAGTTCACTGTTCCTGCGAAGGGCGGAGTAGTCCGATTTTGCAACCTATTTCCTGCTGAATCAACTCTAAATCGATTCAAATCAACCTCAAACCTGTGTAGACTTGTTAATAACAATTGTAATTGATTAGTAAACATCAAAATCAACTTATTAACAAATTTTACTTCACAATTGCATTAATTATGCATGTCATGTCATATTGAGTAATACATGTGCACTTATTGATTGTAGTTCTTGTCTTGTATGATCGTTCAACGGTTTAGACGGATTTGTGCTAGAGAGTGTTGCGGAGGACATCTAGCATCAGGATTTTGATGACTTTGACCTAAACCGAGCCCAAGTGCAAGGAAAGTGTCCTTGAACATATTGATCTTGTTTTTACAATAAATGTTTTGTTTTCAAAACTGAATGCTTGTGTAAATTTGATGGGAATCATATGATAGGAAGTTTACTAGCTTTGTTTAACCACCGTTGTCACCCGGAATACATGCTAGAGAGTCAGGAAGGGCTTTTTACCTTTTTGCTTCGCTTAATTAATTGGGATGGGGAAACAAGTAAACCATTTAATTATGCATTAATGAGATTATGGTTAATATGAACTGGTCAATGTGATATGGTAATAGGTGATCTAAGCAAGCATGATATGTGGATGGGTTGGATGCTCTGGTGGTTTTGCTTGCTTTAGATATAAGGACCGGTTTGTGGAGCGACTATCCAGGAATTACAGTGCCACCACGAGGCCAAGTATGGGCGCAGCATAGCTGATTAATTAGGGTATTGCTAGTATTTCGCAGATCACTTGGTGCACCGGGAAAGGGGAGTCGGATTGGTTTTTGATATGGTTGGCGGGACTCCATGGGATCCGAACGGCACAAGAGGGGGCCCATGGTTGAAGATGTGGTCGGTTGGAGACATCACCACTGGTGAAACCTCAATGGGTCCATACTTGCTAGTAGTCCCTTTGTAAAGGCTATTTTGTGATCTCTTGGCCACACACCATTACAAGAATCCATTAATAGGCCATCGGCCATATGGCCGTCGGTTGGCTACAGTAGCCGACGCATCTAACTTAAAAGCGTCGGTTTGCTGACGGTCATATCCTGCGGCCTTTATTCGACGTATTTAACATATAAATCCGTCGGTCCCGACGCTTATAGAGGTTAAGACCGTCGGTTTGAATGCACCGTCGGTCCTACTCATTTTTCACATCTATGACCGTCAACCTGGTCCCCGTCGCATTTAAGACGCTATAGATGTCGGGCTCGGCGGAACTCGACGGTCATAAGAATTAGATCTGTCGGCTTGTGGGTGCAACCAATGGCTTTAATGTTGTTAGGAGCGTCGATTTTATCATTAGAGCCGTCAGTTGCTTGAAACGACAATAGAAACGACATTGGATCAATCCATGTCATTGTTTGAACCTCCGCCACTCGCATCTCCAACATTGACATTGAGAAAACCATCATAATCGTCAGATGTTCCTTGACCACCCTACGTCAAACATATCATAAGCACTATTTGCTAATGCTTATAAAAAACTTAAGACCAAGTTCGGTGGATATTGTTGAATTAGGTGCATGCACATCCCACAAAAAATGAAGACTTTACGTGAATGTAATCATACTTGTCAAAACGAAATGGAGTTAGCATCACTTTTTAATATGTTGTAACACATAAAGGGGTCCTTTGGATAAATGCTATGTAGCAGATCTTTCACCGGTTAGAATGAATCAAAACTACAGAAATTAATGATTGAGAAGTCATATCGCTACAACTGGAGGAACTTATGGTTGAGGTTGCTCTGGAACGAATGGCATCGGTGGGAAAATAGGTGGATAAGGTTGAAATCCAGTTTCGGCCAACGTCGCCATGAATCCTTGAGGTTGTGGGACATATGGCTGACCACTTTGAGAACCTTGTTACATGTATGATTGCAGGATTTATGGTTACAACTTTGTATTATAAGTCGAAGTAATAAAACCTATTATACCTGTGATGAAGTGCAAATCTAAAGTCATGGCTGGGTGGGACAAGGCATACCGAACAGAGAACCGGGAAACTGCATCAAGTCAAAATATTTAGTTAATTAGTTTACACACATATCATAAAGAGAGTTCTAATTTTAAGAAGACTGACAAGTGTACCTGCGACATCGTGTCGAATTGGCACAGCATAGCAAACTGAGTAGCAGTGTTGCCATGAGACAAAAACTGCATCAATCAATTTATTCGTGATATTTTAAACATGAGTATTTTGGAACTGAATGAATTGCTCAATTGTTAATATTACGTGTTATCTGTGCCATATAGAGATATTGCATCTGTTATTCCATCTGTTGTATCTGCTCCCTGTTACGTCTCACTTCTTCTATTAATTGCTTATTCTCCACACTCACCTACTGGGAAACTGGAACTGGTACTGGAGGACCGTCGTCGTCTAGCATACGTATCATGCTCCACGTACCAGTCGACTAACCGAAGTATACAAAAAGTAAAAGTGTGGTAAATTGACATTCATTAATATATAAACCATCAATAGTTTTACATATACCTCCCATTTGGTAGACCTTTGCCTGCTTCGTATGTCGCATCCACATCTAACGACGCTCTTGTGTAATCTGCATCAGCTCCATGATTCTTTTTGAAACAATCAACTTATTTTGCCTGCGTATGTACATTTAGTTCACAAATATATGAAACAAAAGATAACTTTACTGTATAGATAGATATAAAAATCAATGATAATACTTACCAGCTTTTTTGTTGCTACCTCATCACACAACTGCTCCGGGCAATTCGGATCCAAACCTTTATGCCGCTTAAGGTAAACTTCAAAAAATGAAGGAGCGACTCCAGTTTCAGCTTCCTACAAAACAAAATGCAAAAGTTTAATCAATAGACATATTTGAAACAATCTAAGTATAATTGCAAGAATTCATACCATTCTTTGTTCTTTTCAAGTATGTCCATCGGGGCCATAATAGTGCTTTTCAGGCTTGCTCTTCCGGTTTTTCCTGTTTCTATCCAAAACATGTTTGAACTCATCTAACGCCCAATACTCACATAACCATTCCCAAGCTTCTGGATTGGCACAAATCCAATCCACGTAGTTGTCCAGGTACTCCTCCTTTGTTAGATGTATTGTGGTTGCTTCCATGTTTGTCATGGGCTCAAACAACTTTGTCTTGTAGTACACGGTCACAACATTGATTTGTGCATTCGAGAAGGAGTCTTTTGCACGTCTTTTCGCTAACTCTTGATAAACTGCTCTTGCATGTGGTAAACTGATACCATCCTCCAAATGAAACAAACCCTGCATAGAAGCAAAATTTTGTATCAATCAAAACAGGAAGCAATATGATTGAGAAAAAAGAACAAACATACCCAAAAGATCTCCGAAACTGTCCTGACAAGTACCCGAAATGCCATACTCTTTCAACGCATAGTGATCCCAAAAATGTGCCACAATTCTTTGACCGCCCGCTACGACCATCTCGGGATAGCAATACCGAATGGCATTCCCCAACTTCGTGTTAATTACTCTTCCAATGAGAAGTGGCAGCCCCAACACCTTTACCCTTCCAATAAAAAATCTGAAGCTCAGTAATACATTGCTCATCTAAATCATGTTATTTTGTCGTAGATGCATTCACGTTGTTAGCACGTGAAAAATATTTGCTAGTAAAGTTTGTAATCTCTTTAGTCGCAAATGCCTCAGCAATAAACCCTTCAACTCTTGCCTTGTTGCGCATTGTAGCTCTAAGTTTTTTCAATTCTCTTTCTTGACTATACATCCATATGAATTGTGCAGGACATCATGCTAACGCTTCGTAAGGTAAATGTACCAACAAATGTTGCATAACAGTCATAAATCCAGGTGGGAAGACTTTTTACATCTTACATACAAGCACAATGATTTGTCTCTCTCACTGTCGCATCATCTTTTTTGACACTTCCTTAGCACATATCTGTCTACAAAAAGTAGCTAAGTTTAGTAAATATCTTCCACGAATCGGGTTTCAAGTATCCATGAAACATTACAGGCAAAAGTCCCTCCATCATTATATGATAATCATGACTCTTTAGCCCATTCAGTTTACCGGTACTGATATTGACACATCGTTTTATGTTAGCTACATAGCGATATGGAAACTTCAATGTTTTCAACCAACTAAGTATTTGCCTCCTTTCTTCTAGCTTGATACAATATGGAGATCGTGTCCTACTTTCATTTCCACTTGTATTTGTTACAACCTCAAGCCCAGGACGATCGCAAAGATCAGCTAAGTCTTTCCTCGCTTTCAAATTATCTTTGCCTTGACAGGTAAATCAAAACATACTTATGATGCTTTCTTCGGCATTACGCTCCTGGTGCATCAAATCTATGTTGTGCGGTAAAGGCAACGCCTTTGCTTATGGTAGCTCCCAAAGAAAAGAAATATGAGTCCAGTTGTGTTATGTACCATACTCTTCGAAACCACCTTTTGCGGACTCTTTTAACATGGCATGCCATGCCATTTTTTGTTCGCTTGCCAATTGATGAGGCGGTCCTTTTGTAACCGTTCTGCCTTTCCAGAATGATTGTGTATCGCTCCTAAAAGTATGGTTTGAAGGAAGGAATCGCCGATGACAATCAAAGAAGTTGACATTTTTTCCATACTTCAATCTGATGGCATCGGTGTCAGCCATACATATGGGAAAACACAATTGTCCATGGACACACCAACCAGCCCAAATTCCATAGGCCAACAAATCATGAATTGACCATACATACACTGTACGTAAGGAAAATTCACATTCTAGAGGATTATCATATGCTTTTACACCTTGCCATAGCTCTTTCAGCTCTTTAATCAACGGCTGCATAAACACATTGATTTTCTTCCATGGATGTTTGGGACCAGGAATGAAGGCCGCGAGGAATATGTATCCTTCTTTCATGCACATGTTGGGAGGTAGATTGTATGGCATGATAAATACAGGCCAACAAGAGTATGGGCTGCTACTGTTGCTGAAAGGAGTGAAGCCATCTGTTTACATCCCAAGATGAACATTTCTAGGATCTATTCCAAACTCCAGATCAAAACGATCTAGAGTTTGCCAACCCTCGCCATCTGAAGGATGTGTCATAATATCTTTGTCATGGGTTTCACAATTCCCTTCAGAATGCCACCTCATCTGCTTCGCTGTTTCTTTGGACAGAAACAACCGTTTTATCCTTGATGTGATAGGCATGTACCGAACCTATTTGGTCGATACTTTTGTAGTTATTTTTTCTCCATCATCGTTCACAACCTCCACATATCTAGATGTCTTTCAATGCATACAATTAGTATCATTCTTTTGTTCCTTCCAAAAAAACATGCAATTATTCACGCACGCATCAATCTTCTCATAATTCATGCCCTGATCGGCCAAAATCTTCTTAGAATAGTATATGTCTTTCGACATCTTATGATTCGACGGAAGGAGATCATTAATCAGTTTCAAGATACCATTGTAGCAATTGTTTGTGAAAATTGAACTTGGACTTCATCGCACATAAGTCGTGTCACCGCCTGCAAAACGGTCAATTTCGCTCCCTCATACACTTTTTCATCTGCGTCGGCAAGAAGCTTGTTAAATGTCTCCACCTCCTTCGGCAGTGACAGCTCTTCATACTCTCTAGAAACGTCCGATAACATATCATCCATCCAATCTTCATCGTCATTTTCGTGGAACTCACTTTAATTATCCATCTCCCCATGCCCGTGCCACACCAAGTAGTCAGGCATAAATCCATGCTTGCAAAGGTGCACCTCAATTTCAAACTTATAAAGACATCGATGATTACGACACTTGGTACATGGACGCTTTGCAACGCGAGCACCACTAGCAAAGGCTTGATTAATTAAAACATCCGCGATACAAGCCCATTCCATAGTGTGTGCACCAGTTGAACTCCAACCATCATACATCGCCCTACGATCATCACTCATTTTCAGCTTATACCTTCAAAGCAGACAAATCATCATTAGTTTATTTTCATGTTATGTGACGGCTCCTACAATTAGTCAGATAGGTCCTAAACCCACCCAAGAGTGACTGAGTAAACGTGCTAATGACGAGACACAAAGTACGAATCCGGACGAAATTTCAGCAGCATATCCCCGTTGTTTTCCATTTCACGCCCAAAAATGGTGCGGCAGAGAATATCAGGGTTATGCTGTCAAAATCATGTCTGGATCCAGACCCCGTACCTAAATATTGTCAAAAGCACGTCCTCGGTCACTCTCGGGCAATCCAAAAAGGGACAATTCCGAACCTGCATGCTTCACATGCCTATCGCATGTGAAATGTGCAGATTCGGAATGGGCAATCAAATTTCTATAGGTTACTGTCGAAGCGTACGAACGACACTTCCCCCGGTACTACTGAATTGTAGCCCGCAGAAGTTCGTGTATCGGTTTGGACGCGCGAAGATATTAGACAAGAAGGTGACACAGATGATTTATGTGCTTCGGGCCGCCTGAGCGTAATACCCTACTCCACGAAGTGTGTGTTGTTGTATTAGAGATTAGCTAGTGCTTGTGTGCCTTTGAGCTTGGTTGTCTTGTACTGTGCAACACATCCCTTTTATAGACCAAGGGATGGCCGTTACATGGGTTGCCTGGCCCGACATGTGCCCCCCCCCCCCCCCCCCCCCCGCGGTTATTCTTGCTTAAACACAATTAAGTGTGTTTAAGCACCTTAATAACGTGATTACACACATTAATGGTGGTGTTACCAGTATTAAGGGTCGTCTGATTGTGTGCCATTAATAGTGCATTAATGGCACATAATCAGGCTTTGTAATTGTAGCAATAAGAGTCCTTTGAATGCTTATGCCGTTGGAGATCCATTTGAATTCTCATTGGTTGAGTAGATCCGAACGCTTGACACTTGGCGGCTCCGGAGCTTTCCTTTGCAGGGAGGTAGGTGCAGAGCTGCTATACACGCGGAGGCACCGGAGCTTCCTTCTAATGGGGGGTAGGTCCGGGGTCACTATACACGTGTCAAGTTCAGAGCTCCCCCGTGTAGAAGGTTTGGCTCTGGTCTTGTGTTACACGTGGCAGTGTCGGAGCTGCCCTATGTAGGAGGTGGACCCAGTGTTGTTTGACACGTGGGACCTACAGAGGTCTTCAACTTTGACAGGTGGAACTCCCTTGCACTTCTTGCGGTATCATGGGGTACCTGGTACGCAGGGTACCGACAGTGGCCCCTGTGCCCACATATGGGAGAAAACCCTTTGGGTTAAGTTATTCTACTGGAGGTAGGGCCATCCTTGATTCCTGCAATACAACTTCAAAGGTCTTCTGATGTACCGTTGGGGCGATGGTTCGTGGTTAAACCATTACCGTGTGGCTTGTTTTGAATGTGCTGCATGAGATCTTTGAGTGCGGATCACACACAGTTGAAGGTTGCTGGTTCCCAATACAAAAACTATATCACTTCCGAGTGCCTTGTCAGACTGTCGCCCTCGGGCTTCCCGCTGCCCATCATGACAATGGTTCGCCTGGGGTAATAACCTTGACATCTTCGTCGGGCTGGCCCCGGGCCCATTTGTCATTGACGGGGTAGATTCTTTGTAATGTGGACTTGCTCTCATTGTTGTTTCCATCCAAGCGTCCTGGAGGATTACTTAAGAAGGAAATCTCGCACGATTTGAGGACTGTTTACGCTTTCGATCAAACTTGCACTCAGAGCCTCCAAACTTTGCCTAGCTTTCTCCTCTTTCGCTCTACTTTGCCGCGATGGAGTTAGGTCTTCCCAAAAGACGCATCCAGAGCAAGGACAATCTGATGAAGGTCTTGACCTTCATAGGACGGTCCAGCGACTCCTTCAACCACTTGGTCCATGCTGGCAAACTCCCCTTCAAGAAGGAGTGCCTCAGCGAGATGGTGTACTTTTTGGCGTACGCCATGGTGGGACTGATCCCACCTTTTTCAAGTTTCATCTTGATGCTACTGGACTTCTACAACCTCCAACTGCATCTCCTCGACCCACACTCCCTGCTACTGGTGGCGACTTTCGTCCACTTCTGCGAGGTGTGGGTGGGCGTGCCTCCCTGCGTCGAACTGTTGCTTGGCTTCTACTACTTTTTAAGGCGCAAGAACTGTCCCTTCAAGTACTTGAAGTCATTCCCCTCTGGCAAATGGGATGACTAGAAGAAGAATTGGATCGTCATTGCAGTGGAGGAGCACGACAGGTTGGAGCTACCCCGAGGACTCCCCAACGTCGACACCGATGCCTGGAATGTAGTTCCGAAGCTGTAGGATTCATTTAACCCTGTCCTGACCAGGATCCGAGAATGTGTGGAGGGTGGAGTGACACCCCAGATGGTCTTCAAAAATTTCTTGGTGAACAGGTGGGCTCCGCTGAGGAGGAGATAGAAGCTCGCTTGGGCTTTCAACAGTGTGATGGATGATGACCAGATTGAAACCGGTTTAGAATCCAACTTGGATGATGAAGCTTTGAAGCTCCATCTCAAGAAATTTCAGCACGGGTCTATCCCTGATGATGAATTAGCTCCGTCGGCTACTTTCCTGCCTTTAAACATTATCCCATAGATCAGTAGGGAGCTCCGGAGGAAGATGCCGGTGCTAGACGACCTTGGTGAGTTGGAGAAGCATAGGGTCTCCAGGGTTGTAATACCCGGAGCTTCTGAGGAGGTGGTCGCCCCTGCGCTGGGCCGAAAAATTGATGACATTGGCAAGGGCAAGGAGGCAGCCGAATCTTCCAGTCGGAAGAGGAAGCTAAAGCACACTGATGGGAGCTCCATTAGGTCTGCTCCATCTATAGCTGCCCCTTCCCCCCGGCAAGGGAGATCTTCTGCGGTGACACCTCATTCGATGCAAGAGTCCTGGAGAGGCGCAAGTTCTGTACAGTCGACTTTGGTTCCGACGCCATCTACGGGCTTCTGGTCCAGTAGTCCTTCCCAGTCAAGGAAGACGTCGGCTGGGGTAACACCAACAACGGCAGCAGGCTTCGGGCATCATTCCATGGCTCCCACTGTGCCAACTATGTCAGGTATTGGCTCTGGGCCTCAGGCAAAGATGTTTTGCGCCGATTGGAGCGGTAGCTTCCAAAGGTAAGCTTTGCTTTTTCACCTTGATTTGCCATTCTTATTTTGTCATGTTTTGAATCTTCCAATTTTTTGACTGCAGGGCATCAAAGTCGGGATCTAAAGCTCCAGCCTCTGTTGCAACAGCCGAAACAGTGCAGAAGGAAGCTCAAACTTTAACCTCCATGCATCCTCAAGTGGCGGTCGAGGTCACAGCAGCTCCGGCGCCAGCTGTCGTGGATCTAGATCGAGAGTCATCGACGGAGACTCCCGTGGTAGCGCCGGACCACGGGGGAGACATGCATGAAGAAGCTCCAGTAACGGCGTCACCAGCGACTGAAGCTCCGGCACAGGACGCGGAGATGGTGGAAGCTCCGGCATCAGGGCCTGAAGTAATTGAAGCTCCGGACGTTGTGCCAGAAGTTGCGATTGAGCCGGTAGATGAACTGGTAGCGCCAGAAGCTCTGGCTCTTGAGCCGGAAGTCATTGATGCCCCGACAACTGAGTCGGTGGTACTTGAAGTTCTGACCCTTGAGTTGGAAGTTGTTGAAGCTTCGGCTGCCGAGACGAATATAGTTGATGTACAGGCGCCCGAGCCGGTGGTGGAAATGACTTCAGGCAAAGATCCAGTGACTGTCTCGGAAGTAACTGCTCCGGAGGTGCCCACGCCCGAGGCAGAACATAATGAAGAGGCGGAGGCAGTCTCTTCACTCGCGGAGCCAACAATTGAAGTTCTGCTTCAGGACCTTCGGTGTCTGCCCCGAAGGTAGAAGCTCCCCCAGTGGGTTCTTCCTCTGCTACTGCCGGAGAGCTCCCGGAGGGCGGCCCCAGTGCCGTAGAAGCTCATGGAATCACGCTTGTGGCGTGGGACCCTACTTTTTTCTCCTTGAGCACCCCATGGAGCCAGCGGAGGTGACCCCGGCAGGTCCGGAGCCTATTCCCTTGGCATTGTCCATAGACAATGCTTGCTCGAGCCTCCGACAAGTTTAGCTCGCCTTCGATCACGACAGCAAGGTCCTTGAAAAGGAGCACCACACCTTGAGGCGTTGGCACAACAGACTCCAATTTGAGACCAAGCTTGCTTAGACGAGACTTGTTGATTAGAAGGAGTGGGTCAAGAGGGAAATGGCCCGAATGGAATCCTGGGGAAAACTGCTGGAGGAGAAGGAGGCTGCCATCGGGGCCCTCGATGCTAATTCTCGTGAGATCCTCGAGCATGCCAAGGAAAGGAGTGATGCTGCTAACGAGCGTCATGACAACCTCAGTGAATTGAATGAGGTTCTCTAGAAGTGTCGAGCATACCTTGATGCAAGGGAAGAGAAGCTCCAAGAATAGCAAGAGGATATTTTGAAAAGAGAGGAGGAGCTCGGTCAGAAGCTGACCCTGGCCGAGCAAAATTTGGAGATCGCTCTAAGAAGTTTGATCTGTAGAGTAAGGAGGAGGAGGAAAAGTACTGGAAACAGGGGCAGGAGCTCTCAAAAAGAGAAAAGCTGGTGTTGCTACCAGAGAAGGGAAAGTAAGAGGCAGGGAGAAAGACCTGGCGGAACGGCAGAACCACCAGGAGACGGAGTTAGCCAACAGTGAAAGCAAGTAGCTGAGAATATGCAGCAACATGCCAAAGCGGTTGAGCGCCTCGCTCGGGAAAGTTTGGAGCTAGCGGTCGCTCGAATGTCACTAGAGGAGCTGCAGTGCTCTAGGGCGACTGAATCCCTACTGGTATGGGATTTCCAGGGATGTATGGATAGAGCCCTTGTACCTCTTGGCTTCAGTCCAGTACGACCAGAGAACCTAGCACAGGAGCTGGACCAGACGCTGGTGACGCATGGCTCTACTGGCAGCATACTTGACGCAATCAATGATGTCATCGCTAACCAGTTGGAGACAGAGGGAAAATCTCTGGCGAAAAACGTCGCCGAGTATGTCTTGGCGTGTTACAAAAGCCGAGACCCTCAATTTTCTTTCGATCCGGTCTTTGAATGACTCATTGCCGAAGAGGAGGATGCCGCTAAAGCTAGTGTCCAAGACGCTGCTGAGAAGGTTGCCTTGTTTTTTCGCAGGACTTAGATCCTCCAGTAGCTAGGACCTTTTCCTTTTGACTTTTGTTGTAACCCTAATTTTGTAATCTAGTACTTTGAATAAATGAAATTCACTGTTTCTACAATGAATTCCATTTTGTTGTCTTTGTCTTCAATACACTGTCCTTTATCGTGTTTGCCCCCTAGTAGATGTACACAATTTGGTTGCGAACAAGTACCAAAAGGATTTGACGATGTGTTGATGACTTGGACACTTCAATCTTATAGCTTTTAGGTCTGAAGTTTATTTCTAACTTCTCCAAGGAACTTTTGCAACGTCGATGACAGGCCCCTGGGGATGTCAGAGCTTGGAGCTTGGTAGGTCCGACGGCACCCACTATCAACGCGTAGAACATCGACGGAGGCCTCCTGGGGTTGTCAGAGCTTTGTAGGTCTGACGGCACCAACTTTCAACGCATAAAACATTGACGGCGGGCCCCCTGGGGTTGTCACAGCTTGGTAGGTCTGACAGCACCCACTATCAACGCGTACAACATTGACGGCGGGCCCCCTGGGATTGTGGGAGCTTGGTAGGTCTGACGACACCCAACATCAATCATAGATAAAATTGACAACGAATCCCTTGGGTGGTTGTGCCGTCTTCACTTGAAATATACTTAATGCCAATGTCCATCCCTCATGGAAGTTGCCGGAACTTGTTAGCTCTGGTGGCGCCCTCTTTCAACGTCTGAAAACGTCGACGGTGGGCTCCCTTGGAGGTTGTCGGAGCTTAATAGCTTCGACATCGTCCACCATAGCTGGGGTTTATTGTTTTTATTGTACATTGAAGACAAGAAAGAGAGTAAAACTTGTCCTCTTATCTATAAATTTTCTGTGACTTATTGTTCTTGTTTGAGTTTTAGATGCGAAGAAATTTGATATGATAACAAGCACATTGATGTAATCTCTCCAGGTTCGCATGCTTTTTTAGTGCTCACCCTACTTCGGCCTGCCAGGATGTAGGCACAGTGGCATACTTACGGTGCAGGACCAGGCTAAGTCGATAGCACACTCCGGACCCATGTTGGCTTGGCGTTCAGGCAAGTAGACTATGCAGCAATGTTAGGATCCAAAGAGACCAACAATATAACTTGTAACACATATGATTAACTTGGACTAAAACTTAAAAAGAATTGCACAACTTCATTATAGATAAGAAGGATAAAAATAAAAATTCACAAAAACTGAGCCTTGTACAAAAATAAATGCACGTGGAGTTTGTTTTCACACAACAATGTCTTTCATTATAGGTACGGATTATAGGGGGGACAAGGACACACTTAGGGTATATGACCAGGCTAAGTGTTCTATACATCTTGTACTAGCCAGGGATGGCAGCTACACTTTTAGTGCCCTTACTATCTCAAGTGTTGCTTGAACTTTCCGGACCCCCCCCCCCCCGGAGGGGTCCGGATGTTCTCCTGGAGGACCTACCCGTCTCTGTATATTGACTCTATAACATACATTGTGTGTAATTATAGACCCACCTCCGTAATTCTAAGCATAAAACTTACGGAGGTGCTCGATGTTCTAAATGTGGCCTAGAGCGGGGGTGAATAGGACTTTTTGAAAATTGTCGGAACCTGCAACACTTAACAACCAGTTCAAAACCAGAGATATCAGACTAGTCCGGTAAAGTGCGGACCAGTCCGGTGTATACGGACTAGATTGATTAAGTTTGATCAATTAATTTTATTCTTCAATATATGCAGCAGAAATATACGATTAAATAAAGTGTTACAAGGTTATGAACCAGGTTATATCACAATTCAACCTTAAACTTGATATTTCAATGTAAAGTATTCAAGATCAATTGTAACCCTAGATTGATATAATGTAATGGACAATGAACACAAAAGAAGAACACAAGAGATTTATCCCGTGGTTCGGTTCCCACAGAGGCAACCTACATCCACGTTGAGGAGTCCACAAAAGGACCGGGTCTTCTCCAACACTACCCTGGTCGGATCGCCACGAAGGCCAATCCTCTTCCACTTATCTCAAAGGGGTGAATAACCGAATTCAAGGGGCCTTCTCACACGTTGAGAGCTCCCTTGGATTACAACACAATATACCACCAAGAACACACTCAAAAGATTACAATTAAATCGCAGGAGTGTGTTAGAGAATCAAACCAAGAGCTCAAAGTGGTGTTGAACGTGTCTCTCCAATGAACTAGAGTGAATCCTCAAAGGATTGATCTTTTTTCCACTTAATTTCATGGAGAGATGTGGTTTTTGAGGCTCCTAGGAGGTGTGACGGCGCTAGGGTTCGAGAGAGATTGAAATATGACCGTTCAACTCTATTTATATGGGTTTCTAAAAGTGACTGTTAGGGTTCAGAAAGATCGAACTAGTCCGTGGTGGTCACTGGACTAGTCCGGTGTGCTGTGTGTAGCAAACCCTAAGTGTCCCGAAATATCGGACAAGTCTGGCTAGGAACGGACTTGTCCGATTTCGCTTCTAAAAATCTTCGGACTAGTCCGATAGTCATCGGACTTGTCCGGACATGTGAAACCCTAAGTGTATTGGATGACAAGTCAGCACTTGGAGGACTTGTCCGATTTAGTTCAGAGGGTTTTTCAGACTAGTCTGTGCAAATATCGGACTTGTCCGATATGGACCAGAGAGAATATCGGACTAGTCCGGTTGTGATCGGACTTGTCCGATTTTGTGTGACTTGTGAAGTGTTTTGAGGACTAGTCTGCACTGGGGAGGACTAGTTTGATTCTAGTCAGAGAGATATCGGACTAGTCCGATGGATATCGGACTTGTCCGATTTTGTGCAGAGAGGATATTGGACTAGTCCGGTGTTAGTCGGACTAGTCCGGTCCTGTGTAACTTTGTGCAATGTGTGTGTTTAATTGTGATTGAGCACTTGGGATGTGTTTTCTCAACACACTCCATACACAATGATCTACTATTCTTCTTCCTTGAGCTCATTTCCACTTTGCTCCTCATTCTTCCTTCTTTTTGGTACTTTGCTCATTTTTCTTTTAAAAACCTGCACTCATCTCAACAAAGCGGTTAGGATCCCAATTGCTTGTCATAAATCATCCAAAACCCACAAGGGAGTTCTAGATGAACTTTCATGTTCCAAGGATTAGGAAGCGGACACCCATCCCCAGTTGCCAAGCAAACATATCCGGGATGGGATACTTTGATCACTCAGAAGGGACCTTCCCAGTTGGGGGAAAGTTTGTTCATGCCTTTGCGAGTTATTATTTTCCGCAGCACCTGATCACCATCTTCAAGCTGTCGGTTACGCACATGCCTTTGATGATAGCACCGGAGCGCTTGGCAATATCGTGCATTCCGAACACCTGCTTGGCACCTTCCCTCATCGACAAGGTCAAGGTCTTCCTGCCGGAGCTGATCCTGCGCGGCTTCGTCGAAGGTCTGGACCCGGAGCGACCCCATGGTGATCTATGGAGGAAGGATTACTTCAGCTCCTTACACCAAGAAGAAGGGTCTGTCTCCAGTTGACCGGTTAGGTGTAGTCCTGCTTGCCCACAGTGCGGACGGAAGCTCTTCGATCCAGTTAGCTCCATGCTTTTTCAAGTGCTCATATGTGCGCGTCTTAAGTCCTATTAAGATTTTTGCATTTGCTCTCTTGGCTTGACCATTGCTTGTAGGGTGGGCTACTGATGCGTAGCTTACTTGAATGTTGAGGTCTTCACAATATTCTTAGAATGAAGCACTTGTAAATCGGGTTCCATTTCAGTTATGACTTTGTTCGGAACTCCAAATCTGCATATTATGGACTTCAAGAACTTGATTGTTGATTGCTTGTTGATAGTCACAACTGGAGTAGCTTCCGGCCACTTGGTGAACTTGTCGATGGCGACAATCAGAAACCTGTAACCTCTGACAGCTTTTGGGAAAGGTCCCAAAATGTCCATGCCCCACACAACGAATGGCCATGTAGGAGGGACCATTTGTAGTGACTGAGGCGGTGTGTGAATTTGTTTTGCATGGAACTGACATGCTTCACACTTTTTGAACAACTCCACTGCATCGTGGAGTGTTGTAGGCCAGTAGAAACCTTGATGAAAGGCTTTGCAAACCATCGTGCGGGAAGATGTGTTGTTCCCACACTCACCTCCATGGATTTCCGCAAGGAGCTCGCGACCTTCTTCCCTTGCAATGCACCGCAGTAGGACACTGTTGGCACTGCACTAGTAGAGATCCCCTTCTACCAGCCTGTATCTTTTAGCCAATCTGACGATTCGGTCAGCGAATACACCGTCTTCAGGAAGGATGTTGTCTTTCAAGTAGCTCCGAATCTCTGAGATCCATGGATCGAAGCTAACTTAAGCTTCTGAGTCTTGCGTGCTCGGTTGCTCGGAGCATCCGAAAGCACCTAAGCCCCTTGGTGGACGCCATAGTACAAGGCAATTGAGACCGCGAGGTTTGAGGTGCTAGTCTCACCCCCATCACTTAGTTCGGCGGACTGAGCTGTTGGACTTGACAACCTCTGGACGAAGATTTCGTCGGTAGCCGGAGCTCCGGTTGAAGCCTTCATAGAGAGTTCGTCGGCTTCAACGTTATGGAGACGCTGAATATGGTGGAGATCCAAGACTTTGAAGTCTTTTTGAAGCCTCTGGACTTCAAGGAGATAAGCAGCTAGATGTGGGTTGTTGCAGCAACATTCACCTTTTACTTGTTTTAAGATGAGCTATGAATCACCCTTCACAAACAGCTGTTTGACACTATAGGATAGTGCCACCTTGAGCTCGAATATGAGAGCTTCATACTCTACCATGTTGTTGGTCGCCTTGAAGTCAAGGTGAACCATGTATTTGACCTTCTCCCCAGTCGGAGCAAAGAGAAGGATTCCAGCTCTGCCCCCTGCTTCTGCATGAAACAGTTGAAGTAGACAGTACAGTGAGGTTCGATGATGATCGGGATCTTGGGTTCTGACTTTTGCTCACTGGGACCCCCAATATTTGATGGAGAGGGGGTCCACTCCGCCACGAAGTCGGCCAAAGCCTGACTTTTGATTGCTTGTTGGGGCACGAATTCAAGATCGAACTCGGCCAGCTCCGCTGCCCACTTGATGATCTTCCCAGTAGAATTAGGGTTATTCAATATAGCACACAGTGGATAAGAAGTTACCACTAACATCTTCTATTCTTGGAAATAATGACGAAGCTTCCTTGAGGCAATAAGGACTGCGTAGAGCAGCTTATGCACCTCGATGTATCTGGTTTTAGCATCGTGGAGTACTTCACTGATGAAGTACACTGGGCGCTGGACTGTCTGGACCCTCTCAAAGGAGCAAGGGGCTTCCTCTCCATCGACCCGGACCCTCCCAGAGGGGTCTGGACCTTTTTGTTGAGCTTCCCGTACCTTCTCGGAAGGGTCCAAAAGTCTTTCTTGTTCAATCCGGACCATCACTGAGGAGTCCAGATCTTCTTGAGCAGTAATGGGAAATCCCTCAGATGAGAGAAGTTGACCTTCTAGCAGTCCGTCTTGAAAATCTGTGCCTGGGGGATGGGGCTAAGACTCACCTTCAGGTAGCTGCGGACCCTCCCTGAGGGGTCTAGGCTCCTGAACTGGATGTGGCTCCGGTCATTCCGTGACCAGGATCGTGCTGACAACTTCTGAAGTTGCAGCAATGTAAAGAAGTAGAGGCTCACCAGGATTCGGATCTACCAAGATTGGTAGGGTGGTGAGGAGCTGCTTCAGCTCTTGTAACGCCTTTTCTGCTTCTTCGGACCAGTCGAATGGTCTGGTCTTCCTCAATTGCTTGAAGAATGAAAGTGCCTGCTCTGCCAGCCTTTAGATGAACCGGCTGAGCGCAGCTAGACATCCAGTTAGCTTCTGGACGTTCTTGATGCGGGCTAGAGGCCGCATATCTTCCATAGCTTTGATCTTCGCTGGGTTTGCTTCAATTCCTCGGTGAGTTACCAAGAAACCAAGGAGCTTCCCGAAGCTATCCCCGAAGATGCACTTGTCTTGGTTCAGCTTGGTGCGCGTGATGCTCAGCTTGTCAAAGACGGCTTGCAAGTTGTCAAGGAGTGACTCCTTGTTCTTGATCCTCACAACGATGTCATCGACGTACACCTTCACAAAGTCTCTAATTAGCTCTCTAAATGTTTTGTACATAGCTCGGACAAAGGTTGAAGCAGCGTTTTGAGACCAAAGGGCATGGCAGTATAACAATACAATCCATCTACTATTATGAAGGCAGTATGCTCTTCATCTTCCCTAGACATTTGAATTTGACTGTATCCGGAGTATGCATCTAGGAAACACAATAGCTCACACCCAAAGGTGTAGTCCACTATCTGATCTAATATAGATATTGGAAATGGATCTTTTGGACATGCCTTATCTAATGTGGTGTAGTCGATACACATCCGAATCTTCCCGCCGGCCTTGGGTACAACGATTGGGTTTGCCAGCAATTTTGGATGAAAAACCTCCCGGATAAAACCAGCTTCGAGCAACTTCTTGATCTCCTATCGGATAAAGTTTTGCCGCTTGACTGATTGTTTTTGAGGCTTCTGGTGTACAGGTCGTGCGTCGGGATAAATCTTAAGATTGTGCTCAATCACCTCCCTAGGGATCCCAGGCATTTGTGACGGTTGACAGGCAAACACATCAACATTAGCCAAAGGAAAGTGATGATCGTGAGTTCCTATTTGTTGTTTAAACCTCCCGATATACGAGTGGTATGAGCAGCATTAGAACCGATTTGGATGACTTTGACGGGAACGTCGGTGTTGCCACTTGGTTGCACTCGTGGTGCAGAGGTTGAGCCTCAATGTCGAGTGCTCAGGGGTTGAGCAATGAGCTCGTTGCTGGAGGTTCCTTCTTGCGTCGTAGAAAGCGCATGGAGTTCCTCTAGCGCGGTGACTCCTACAGTGCAGTCTCCACGGACCCAGAGGACGCCATAAGGTATCGGCATATTCAACATTAGATAGCCATAGTGAGCTACGGCCATTAACCTGTACAAGGCAGGCGTGCCCAGGATGACATTGAAAGGCAGACTGATGTGAGCGACATCGACGACATGCTTCTCAGTCCTGTATTTCTCCCGTGTCTCGAAGGTCACTGGGAGAGTAATGGATCTGAGGGGTCTTATGGCCCCCGGACCTACCCTAGAGAAGGGTCTTGAGGGGCGAAGGTCCAATAGTTGCAATTGGTTCTTCATAAAGGCTTCAATGCTCAGAAGATTGAGTGTGCGCCTCCGTCTACCAGAACATGGTAGAGATGAACGTTGTTGATGGTCAGAGATACAATTAGCGGGAGCTGGCTAGCCCCGACCATGTTCTTGGGGCAGTCTGATGCATCAAAAAATGATGGGTGTATGCATCCACTTCCAATGTGGTTCCGCCCTGACAGCAGGAGCTACGGTATCTATTTCCTGCCGCGTTGTCTTGAGGACGCGGTGAGAGGTCATGTCCCAGGACCCTCCGTAGATGGTGTTAAGGGTCTTCCGACGCTAGTTGTTAGAGACGTCATAGTCATCATTTACTGTATTGTACACAACCTTTAGGACCTTCTTGGGGTCTTGGAAGCCTAGCTCCATTTCAGTCGGAGCTTTGTCAACCTTTTGCTTTCCTTCCCACTGACGGAAAGGAGCTTCTTCTTGGCGCTTATTGTAGCACTCAACAAGATTTTGGACCTCTCGGCAGTCCTCTAGACTGTGCTTGTACCTCTTATGGATTGGACACCAAATCTTGGAACTACCATCGTCTTCTGGCGAAGGTCGAGGTCGTTTTTCAGGATGTTGGCCCGGCCACCCAGAGCTGCAGCTGCTGCAGCAGTAGGTGCACTGGCCGACGGCTTTTTCTTGCCGTTGGACTTCATCTTAATTTTACCACTGCCGGAGGTAGTGGCTTCATCTTTGGAAGGCTTTTTGTTAATCTCCAAAGCTAGCATTGAATGCATTTCCCGGCCCTCTGCAGCCCAGGCACACTTATTAGCCAGGCTGAACAACTCCGTAACGCTAGTGACTTCTTTTGTCGCCAGCTTCTCCAACATCTTCTTGTCGTGGACACATTGTTAGAATGTGCCTGTGCGGGTGTAAGTGCTCCCGAAGTTGGCAGTGAACTGTTGATATAGCTCTGCCCAACTGTTGATGGAGTTGGGCGGAAGACTCATAAACTAGGACCTGGCGGTCCCAGTTAGAGCCACAGGGAAGTAGTTGGCCATCATATCCTCATTGCCTCTTGCTACAAGTATAGTAGTGGAGTAAATTTGAAGGAATTCAGCGGGGTTGACAGTCCCGTCGAATTTCTCAAACAGATGAGGTCAGAACTTCTATGGCTAGCGGACCATGCGTAGGTGCATGCCCAAGGCAGAACAACCTCCTCCTACCGCCACTGGAGCAGGGTTGTCCCAAGCCTCTCGCCTCTCGCGAGCATGCTCAATATGGACGCGGTCGTCCTGCTGTCCGTAGCGGCGGTCAAGCTCTGACCGCAAATTGTGTGTCGATGGCCTCAACATGGTGTCAGTGCAACGCGCCTCGGAAGGCAGCAACGTCACCTTTTGAGATACAGCATGCCTCCGGTGCTGTGATACGTGAGGACTAAATCTCCCAGACAAGGTCCTACGTTGAGTCGGGGCCTGCCTTGATGGGGGAGGATCCTGGTTGCTGATGGCATCTGCTGCAACTGCAACTAGATGTTTTACATCAGCACGCCACTGTTCTATCTCACCCTTAGGTGCTCTGGGCGCTGGTGGATGCTCCAGCAGAGTACGAGCAGCAATCAATGCGTTCTCAGGATTATTGTTTGTCGATGTCATGACCGACGCGAGTACCCCATCATGCGGTCCAGTATTGTTTGCCTGAGCAAATGGTAGTGGGGGGGGGGGGGTGCAACGCCTGCCGGGACAACGGCGCTCGCTGGTTGCTGCATGTTGGAATGATTCCCTCCAACCCCCACTTAATTGATAACCATTTGCTACCAATGGAGGAATTTCTTCTTCCAATCTAGATGATTGGATTTGCACCAAATGAAACCATAAATTCCATATACCGTAGAAATCTAGGAGAGAGAAGCCATAGAACAGATTAGTAGATTCAAATACTAATCTATTTGAACTTCTTTTTTTCACTGCATCCACTTAATTTCAAGCAAGTCAAAATCAAAAAAATCGAAGACAATTCTTAATTGAAGGAATCCATGGGGAGGGAGAACAATAATATGAGAATAGACTATACTATATATAAAAAAGAAAAAAAGTAAATAAAAGGAAAAAACCTGCGAATCATTCATACTTAAAAATGACGCGAGATCCTTCAAAAAAAAGAACAAAAAAATTCGAAGAAAGAGAAAACTGAAATCATGATCAACTAAGCCCTCTCTGAGGCTTGCTTAAGAATAAGAAAGAGGAATCTTATGCAAATAATATGGAATAAGGTTTGATCCTATTCATGGTGATTCCGTAAATATCCCATTCCAAAAATTGAAATAATTGGGACTTTTTAGAGATTTGATGCAGTTACTAATTCATGATCTGTCATGTACAGGACGAAAACTTCATTATCGATTCTACGAGAATTTCTACGAAAGCGTTTCATTTGCTTCTCTTCAATGGAAGTTTCATTTTCCCAGAATGTATCTAGTTGCACAGCGTTGTTGTCGTTGGATGACCCTGTAGCGGAGTTAACCATCCTGTAATCTCAAGCGCCCCTACCTGGTGCGCCAAATGTCGAAGCCTACGAACGACACTTCCCCAAGTACTATTGAATAGTAGCCCACGGAAGTTCTTTTATCAGTTTGGGCGCGCGGAGATCTTAGACAAGAAGGTGACACAGATGATTTACGTGGTTCGGGCCACCTGAGCGTAATACCCTACTCCACGGAGTGTGTGTTGTTGTATTGGAGATTAGCTTGTGCTTGTGTGTGTATGAGATTGGTTGTCTTGTACCGTGCACCACATCACTTTTATAGACCAAGGGATGGCCATTACATGGGTTGCCTGGCCCGACATGTGGCCCCGACGGTTATTATTGCTTAAACACAATTAACTGTGTTTAAGCACCTTTATAATGTGATAATACACCTTAATGGTGGCGTTACCAGTATTAAGGGTCGTCTGATCGTGTGCCATTAACAGTGCATTAATGGCATGTAATTAGGTTTTGTAATTGTAGCAATAAGAGTCCTTTGAATGCTTATGCCGTTGAAGATCCGTCTGTATTCCCGTTGGTGGAGAAGATTCGGAGGCTTGACACGTGGTGGCTCTGGAGCTTTCCTTTGCAGGGAGGTAGGTCCGGAGCTGCTATACACGCGGAGGCACCGGAGCTTCCTTCTAATGGGGTTTAGGTCCAGGGTCACTGTACACATGTCAAGATTGGAGCTCCCCTATGTAGGGGGTTTGGCTCCGATCTTGTGTTACACGTGGCAGTGTCAGAGCTCCCCTATGTAGGAGGTGGACCTAGTGTTGTTTGACATGTGGGGCCTATGGAGGTCTTCAGTTTTGACAGATTGAACTTCCTTGCACCTCTTGCATTATCATGGGGTACCTGGTACGCAGGGTACCGACAGTTACATTGCTCATTTTCATGATTCAGTCATTTACGAGAGAGAAAAGAACGAGAGAAGGAGGGGGAAAGTTGGTCAGAGTTGAAAGTTCCAAGTTCGAGTCCATCATCCGCAAGCCTCCGTACTCGTCTTGACGCATATGTTACGACTAAAATCATCTTTTACGACACGAACACATTTGATGTGTGCCTTGTCGGGTTGAGGCGTAACATGCACTAATGCACGTACGCAATAATACATTAGTCAACAAAAAAAATCTTCGGACTAAACATTCAAAATCACATAATGTACAAGTTCAATTATTACACCTTAAATTAGTACAAGTTATATTATCAAATTACAATGCAGCTTACATTTACACATTAACTATTGCTAATTCAAATTGCATTGTGTGAATATTAGTGTGACATATATATAGGTGACGCATCCATATTAGTGTGACAATATCAACTCGCATATACATTTAACTCGCTTATACATTCAATTCGCATATACATTTAACCAATGCAAGCTCAATTAATCATATTAATGAGACAATATCAACAAGTAATCATCGTAATCAATCATTAATTAACTTGTAAACAACGGAAAGAAAAAGTTAACAAGTAATTATCGGGATTACCTTAAACTCTTCGATGGAAGGCGTCGCTGCTTGGGGGGCTGGGGCTAGGGAGGCGGGTGGCAGACTCGGGAAGCCGGGGCTCGGGTGGCGGGCGGCGCGGCTCTGGAGGCTGGGGCTCAGGAGGTTGGGGTTCGGGAGGCGTGCTACGGTGCTGAAAGTGCATCTAGGCATCCCCGTGGGTTTTGGATGATTGATGACGACAATTAAGAGGCTAATGAGATAAATTGATCTGAAGCACAGGTACAAGGATTGAAATGAGATGAAAACCCTCAAAAAAGGAAAAGGAGAAAACGGGCATCAAAGACTCAAGCGTAGAAATTAGGGTTTCTGTGGTATTGAGCTTATATGAGTTGTACCATGTGAGAGGGTGGTTGTATCGTGTGTATTGACATCATACCAAGGGGTTCAAAGTAGGGTTTAGAGAAAAACCTAAGTGAGAAGCCTAACATGGGAACAACCCTAGGAGGCTGGACTAGTCCGAGCCTTAGGGCCGGACTAGTCCGGCCATGGCAGACAAGTCCGTTTTGAGACGGACCAAACGTCTCTGGAGTGAATCTGAGTGAATTTGGAGCTAAGTCTGAGAAGTTCGGACTTGTCCGTTTTTGGACCAACCAAAGCTCTCTGGAGTAGTTCAGACTTGTCAGTTTGGGTACGGACTTGTCCGTTAATGACTTAGCGAGATTAAACGATAGAAATCCTAGGGGGCCGGACTAGTCTGCCCTTATGGCCGGACTAGTCCGGGCCAACCTAGAAGAGTCCGTTTTGGAACGGACCAAGTGGTTCTGTTCCACTTCAGACTAGTCTGTTGTTGACTGGACTATTCCGTTGTCTTGTGACCGTTTGAATTTGGAAATTTGGCGGGTAGCGTGACGATCGTTGCTCAGTGTGGCAGTTGTCGGGAACTGGCCAGGGGGTCAGTGGTCCCATAGGGCCAGACTAGTCCGGGCACAGAGGCCGGACTAGTCCGCCCCTCTACTTAGGTTAGCAGTAGGGGCTCGGGACCTCTATAAAAAGGGAACCCCCGGGCTCATTTGAACAAGTTTGGAACCCTAGCGCCGCCACAAGCATTCTAGAGCCTTCCAAAGCCTTCTACTCATCCTACTAACCCTCTAAGAGCAAATATTGAAGAGATTAGGGTTTGGGGAGGAGAGTAAAGGAAGATCATCGCGCTTTGGCTCTCGATTTGATCTCTTGCACATTGTGTTGTGTTGTGTGGCTTGTGTGAGTTGAGCTTCGTGTGCTCCTTGTTGTATTGGTTTGTGGGAGCCTCAAGTTGTGAGCAGCCCCATCAAACTTGGTGATTACCCATTGATATAGTGGAAACCAAGCCGGCCATTGTGGTGGCTTGGTGAGAGACAAGTCAAGTGAGACCCGGTCCTTGTGCGGACTTCCCAACTTGGAGGTAGGCTTCTTCTTGGAGCTGAACCACGGGATAAATCTTGTTTCACCTGTCGTTCGCTTTTCGTGATCACTAGTATTGCTATTAGGGTTCACTTTGCTCTTATTGCCTTACACTTTGATCATTATTGTAAACTTGCAATCTAAGTGTTTAAACCTCACAATCTGAGCTTCACAAGTTTACTACACATTACTCATATCTTTGGTGAACTTTAATTCCGCAAATAACTTGTAGAAGTCAAGTTTTAGGGTTTCCACCTTGTTCTTAGCGGACTAGTCCGGCCCTGTATAGACTAGTCCGGCCACAGGAATTTAATATCATTTGATTAAGTGATTTCATGTATTATTGCCTATTCACCCCCCTCTATGTGGGGACCGGAATCCACACATCCGAGGATCTCATTGGGTGGCGCCGTGCGATGCGGCACCTAACAGCACACACGAAAAAGGATACCAAAACATATAAAGTTTTCATTCCATAAGAAGATTTTACAAAATAGTGTACCACAGAAGTACACACGCGGCAAAAAATACATACTCATAATCTCACCTAACTAAGCAGGAGAGAATACATCCACGCCCTAGGACGCTTCTCACTGGCAACATGAAGAACATTTAGCAGCGGCGTGGTTCACATGAGATTTATCTCGACACCTCGAGTCTCATGTACAACCTGAACAGCAGAAATAAAACTAATACCTGCAAAAATCGTTAAAGCGCAAACGTGAGCATAAGGTTCAGCAAGACTTAACCGTCTCACTAGACATATGCAGAGTGAATACTAAGCATAGGTAAGGAATGGCATACAAGACTCGCCTACAAGTGGATCCTTATAATCATGTTTTAAGTAGGAAATGACATTCTCCAAGCACGGCACATCATAGGCTCCACAATCAAACAAGAAACGCTTTACCGATGATATGACATGCTCAGAGCACATAATGCTATTACAGCTAAAGTATGGGGAAACTGTAAACTTTTAATTATACTATCTCTAAATCATACAAGGTTGCAAAGTAATTATAATTCAATACAATGTGATTTTATGGCTTATTTAGTATTTACTACGTCACGGCGCAATGAACAAGTGGTACTCTATTACCGCGAGGGACGGTGATTGCAATCAGGACACACCCGGACAACACGACACATACGCACTTTCGGAAATGCCAGCGAGTACCTCGCGCAGTACCTACATAACACTTCAGTACTAGTCGTATATGGCAACCTTTCGCAAGACACTCAAATGCCAAACCGGTCGATCCGTCACGAGCAGGAGGTCCCTGCGTGGGGCGTACTCTGACGTGCCCACCAGCGGATTTACACCTTGCTGCCCTCAACCCACACCTATAAAACGGAACGGTATGCCTCGACACCCAGGTGACCAAGCTACGTCAGTTTATTGTATTCCATATGTCCATTATGTTGCCGGTACAAGTCAAGCTTGTCCAAAGGGGCCGCATACAGACGAGCCTTAATCGACACAGGCAGGGCTATGCGACCGAGACTCAATTCTTGCCGCTTCCTATCCATTCCCTGCCCAGTCTCCATTTCATTACATTATGCCATTTTCTATTTAACTAATCCTGTGAGATATGTCCTACATCTCTCGCGAGTAGATTCCAACTACTCGACTTCTACCGGATTTCCTATGCATTAGCAAAGCAGTTACTACCGGTCAAACTGTAAGTCGTTCCAACCAATCCCTGTGATTTTTGGCCATGCAAGGGGAGTATCAATCACCCTATACGTAATGCACAGATCAAACTCAAACTTACGACGTAAGGTGATAAAGACTGTAAAAACTATGTAAAGCTTTTAAATGCAAACCGGGGCTTGCCTTAGTTTGAGACTCGAATAAATGTCAATTGTTAGGGCTTGGTCTTCCTCCAGAGAACCTGCCATAGAACTTCAGTGGGAACACCTTGGCCTTCTCCTCCAAGTGAAGCTCCTCGTCGATCACCTACCATCACGTTTCCTATCGACATGATATGCATAAAAATAAGTAATATAAGGAAACAATAGAGTTAAGAAGATTGTGTACTCTTTAGGAACGACGAGATTGACTAAGAGGAACAAACATGCCTCTGTTGTGTGGATAAACCAAGGATGTCTCTAGGTGGCATAGTAGTGTCGAGATAAGCACTGAAAGGTGCAATGTAATGACACATCGCGATTTAGCACTCGACACATGGAGCTATGCCGCTCAAAGAGTGATAAGGTAGAACGGTGAAGAAGCATTACTGGACTGTAGGATGTAAGGAAGGCTAAGCGATCAAGGTGGAGCATTGAAAGCTTAAGGCATGAGTGAACTGTGCAACAAGAGGTTGTGACTTAGAAGTCGACCAATGAAGTTACACAAACTCATTAGGGAGTAAACCTAATTACGTGACAAGTGTGGTCGCAGGGTTCTGATAAGGATGAACCAGGGTGAAACCCTAGCGACACTTGGGATTGAAGTGAGGTTAACATTCTTTGGACTTAAGACATCATAACAAGCCTTGTTAACCTGACGTGAGTACCGAGACAACATTGAAATGACTTTTTGGTAAAGTAGTTTCTACAGTAAGCTTCTTGAGCATCGTTCAAGTGCTTACATGACGACACTAATGTAGTGTCTCCCGCAAGCTTGTCCAGGTGAGCTCGATAAGCTCTTGGGACTTAAACATGATGCAAGACCTTACCGTGAAGGCATGCTTTGCCATCTCGAGAAGATCGTCTTAGTGACGTCCACATGAACCCGGACTCGTCAATGGGGTGAGCGGAAAATTCCGAACACCACCTTGTGAGTCTTAAGGCTAGTGATGTCGACTCGATCGTCGGCAAGCGACTCGACGAACCTGCCGTTGATGAAGTGGACCACCAAGTTAACCAATCCTGTGATCGGTTAGGGAACATCCCCGACACAACCAAGGAACTCTTAGCCAAGGTTTCTCTTGGTCTAGTTCTCCTTGTTGGTCGCAACGTTCTTGCATACATTTACCCCAGGTCATCGATGATCACCGAACCACTTGGTTTGACCTAGAAGGCATTTCATCGACCACCCTGGATACACCCAGGACTCGACAAGTCTCGCCTCGACTAAACCCTAATTTGGCTAAACGACTGTCGACTGTTGTGTCGTGGTTGTGTTCCAGCATCATGTACGTTACAGACATCCTTCATCTCGATGCCAGGACACGATAATGGCTCGGAGCGTCACGACAACGTCACATGGTCAACGATGTCGACGCGGCTCATGGTGGAGCATCACGAGCACGCACGGACATGCCGACGTGATACAAACGACAAAAGAGGTCAACTTATGGACTCCTATAGGAATGATATCAATGTGAAAACTGGACGTACGACTTGACGACACATGAGTAACCTTAGTGATCACCACGAGCGGACGTCGCTGACGTCAAGCAAGATATTTCAGTGCAAGGCTCACCTTGTAGGCATTTCGCCGAACAACGAGGGTGTGCACTTGATTCCCGTCGCTTCATCACCATTCAAAGGGCATCTTGGCACTTATCTTGGTCGATTTGCCACACCCCAACAGACCTACATCCATAGACCAACATTGGACAGCAACACACTTAATTTCGCCATGTAACCATTTCATCGAACACCTAGGCTGCAGTCACTAATCTAATCAATCTTGCACAATCAGAGCTAACCTTGGATCAGTGGTTGATACTAGTGTGTCAACGACGTGTTCCCGAATCCTGTGCATCTCATTCAAAACTTGCTTTGCTTCCAGGACCTAGCCACAGCGTGGAACGCCGCGACAACAAGATCAAGGTGACGGCGTTGGTGTGACACACGCACAACACTGCCGGCATGGATAAGGTGCTGCAGGCACAACACGGTGTAGCTGTTGCGAGCAGGGAGCCAGGGCGGAGTGCGGCGTTGTGACCGAACGGGGTCGGGAGGGGGCGACGCCGTGGCGGTCGGGAGCGGCGCAGCCAGGCCGAGCGGAGGGACGGGAGCAGGGGAGCTGACCTAGTACGGGCGCAAGCAGCCATCAGCGGGAGGTAGGGTGCCGGCGGGAAAGGCGCGCGGGCCGGCGGCGAAGCGGCGCGCTGCAGCGAGGTGGAGCGCTGGCGTCGGCGGTCGAGCGCGGGGACGGCCCGGAGGCGGCGATGCTAGGGCGATGCGCGGGGGCCGACGCTGCAAGCGCCCGGGAGACGAGGAGGCGCGCGGAGTGTCGTGGGTAGGAGCGGCGCGACACGCGCGGGGATAAGGACCGGTGAGACGTCGCGGTGGCGCTGCATGCGGCTGCGTGGAGGCAGGGGAGGAAAGAGAAAGGGAGTGCCGACCTAACTTGTGGGACCCACTTCCCCCTTTCTTTCCAAAATTCAAATTGGGCTAGCAAACATGCTTCAGAAATATTCAACTTTGGCCCCATGACTAAATAAAATGTGGAGAATTTTATGGTGCAATCAGATTTCAAAACTGAGCAAGTTGAATTTGAACTCAGGTTTGAATTTGAATTCAAGTGGTGATACTTGACTCAAGGAAATAAATAGTAGATTAGGTTCAAAAATCCTGAAACTTTGAAGTTAACCTTTTTGAACCATAAGGGACCTCAGGAAAAATTTTGAGTTGATTCGGACAAGGTTGAGTGCAAAGTTTAAATTTGAAGTCGACGTTGATTAAACTCTCAGTACGTGTCCTATAAATGGGAAACGTGCTTCAAAAATTTTGAAACTTTACCGAGAGTCTATTTGGAATATTAGAAGGTCAAGGAAAAATTTATAGCCGTAGATTTGAATTTTTGTGAATGTCTCATTTTAGGGTTGGAATTATTCCTTTTTCTTCTTCTCTATTTTGTTTTCTTTTCCCCTTTAATTCATCATTGAAAATGTGAATACTGGGAAATTAAGGATTTTACACCTTAAGTTCCAAAATACAATAGCAAACATGTGCTATATGTAAAATTTTAACAAGTTCCTATTTCTAGTGAACATGGGTCAACTCATATGACTCATGTGAGTTTGGATTTCCAAGTCCGCTTTCAAAAATTTTAAGTTCGCATTCTTGCGTTTTTGTTGTTCCGAAAAGCGGGATTTTACAATCCTTCCCCCTTAAAGGAATCTCGTCCCGAGATTCTAACAAGTAGGATAATAGAGACGATGAGGGAACGATCCGTAAAATAGGGTCATTGACTAAGGAAAATGGCAATGCCCTTAAAGACTTGGGTTCTACGAAATAGTGATTATCTTCAGGCATCTTAAGAAATTCTAAAGTTTGCCTCGGGTGATTCCAGTCTTTAGGTTGATAACCTTGACAGGATGCTCGACATGACAATATCACCTCGTAAAGCTCTCACGTCTGGTACTGATCCTTTATTGTTGTACTCTTGCACTGACATGACATCTTGTCATGTCCTAGTCTTGACTTGAAGAAACAGGACTTGTTCTTTGCTTCTCTAGGTCACCTGGATAGTTTGAAACCATCTTTGCATTGATTCTTGGTTGCTTGCTTGGTCTTGCATAGGTCCTTATAACTTAATGTGGTATTTCCCCTGACATGAATTAAGATGGTTTACGAGGTTAAACAACAATCATTAACCTCATTTGATGTTTAGTCAACCATAGGATTCCTTAGCTGTAGCATAAGAGTAGCAAAGCACTCAACATTCTTATGTGGGCAAAACAGCAGGAATACGGAAGATATGGCGACTACAAGATTTTGGGTATATCAACATCTTTAAACAATAGAAATAGAATATGAGGACCCTTTGTGGTGGCATACGAGGATTTAAAGATTCAGCATCCTCATATGTTTCAACACAGCAAAGAACTCAATCATATGGTAACTACAAGGTTCTTGGAGTATCAAGTTTAACATATACCAACGCAAGATCTTAGATGGACCCAAAGAGTTTCACGAGGTTGACAATTGAATGGTAACCTCGCGAGGAAGGAGATTTCATGGATTTTACAAGGTTGATCATCGAACTGATGACCACTCGATGACAAACGGTATAGTTGCAACAATCAAGGTAATTGAACCTAACAAGTCAAGGATGGAAGTCCAAGTGTTTTTTTAGTTGCAAGTACTCAAGGCGATTTGAGTTTTCAACAAGTCAAGGACAAGGACTCAACTGTGTTTTAGTCACAAGGTGTCCCTTGTGCTACTCAAGATAATGAAACCAGTCGAAGGCGTTGCGAACGATAAAATTAATCACAACTCAAAAATGTTAGGCACTATTTACGTATCTGAACAGGGTCACATATTCTTACTCAAAACTCATTAGTAATTACGTTTCATGATGCATCACAAATCGGATGGTGTTATGCAGACACAGTGCAACTCCACGGATAACTATGCAAGGTATGGTGCATTCAGTATTATGCTTTGAGCAAAAATAGGTAAGACAACTCAGACACTAACAGAAGTACCCTAGATATAGAAGGATTAAGTTACTTGGTCATTAAAAGTGTTGAACGACGAATGTCACTTTCACGTCTTGACCAAATTCAAGAATTTCAAGGTAAGAACATTAGCAAAGGAATGATGAGGTTCATCTCAAGGCAACGGAGTGTACATAACGGAACAAAACGATTGAACTTCTGGTTGATGTGAAGTTCCCTGAAGCTTGCTAATCACAGCCTACAGGTAGTTGTGGTTCCTTAACAAAGGGTCAGGTTTTCATCACGTAGGATTCCTAAGGTAGTATGTCTAACCTTTAAAAGGTGCAGTAGGGTTGCGTTCAAAAGTTGCAAAGAGAGTAACCTTTGAAGAGTAAGGTTCTCATCACTTCCGTAGGTTGCACGAAGTGGTTGACAAAGTACTGTGCTAGGCACGACCTTGGTTAGTGATCCACGTTCTTGATAAAGAATCTCCAGCTCATACTACTCACATATGGCTTCTCGTCTCAGAGACGGAAGCAAGGGAGTGGTTTAGCGTGAAGAATCAAATGACTTCTTTAACTCGATGATCGAGTTCCACAAGAAACGGGGTTCGAGGTGATCCGTTACTTAAGCTTCTCATTGACTCAATGAGTCAATGTTGTACTCGGTCCTACTTACTTGAGCATTGCTTCCAGCACGTTGGTTCGGTGTCGATGTACCTTGGTATGACACCTAGGTGAACGTAACACTTCGATTACTAGATGAACTCCTCCCCCCTTAAGATTCAAGCTAGGTGAGCAAGAAACTTACTCCAAGCAATCTTTATGGGGAGGGTCGTCCAACTAAGGGAAGTGTCATACATGCTCAATGCATAAATAAAGTGTGAGGTGCAAGGTTGTATAGTTAAAACACTAGCATGTGCATCCGAGCAAAAAGGGATTTGTCTTAGTATAATACTCAACTCTAATGGAAAATATTGTTGGGTCACAACACCTTGGATGTTATGAAACTCCTCGAGTTGAACTCGAGAACCAAATCCATAATCACCCTAAAGGGTCATCACCCGATTAAATCCTGGTGGAGGATGAATAGCTTGGACGCAACTTTGATTTTGGCAAAGTAAATGGCAAAATCAGATCTTGAGGTGAACAACAAAGCTAAAGTACACTTCATGACATTTCCAAAAAGTATTGGTTTTCCTCTAGATCATCTCTGGTTTGCATGTTATGCAATTTTAAAGTTAGCAGATTTCTCTGCACTTTCAGCAGAATCTGCTTAAACAGTAGCAGTTTTGATCTGAAGTTTTCAGGCTGTTCTGATCAAAATCTGGAAATATTCTTATTTACAAAGTTGTAGCCAATGTAATAATCTTTCCATAATGTACTTACTTGTCTTCATATATGTTCTGGTTCAAAAGATATGAATTTTTGAATTTGGGTAAAATTTCAGCATCCAGGATTGAATTCAGTTCAGATTGACCACTCTGTATTCAAACTCGATTTGGAATAGGTAGATGACCGATTCAGGTCTGGATCAAATTTCAAAAATTGTAGCTGACTCTCTAAATTTTCTAACGGTTACTCGCGCGACACCATTGGATCAAGGGTCTGCGAGTTATGGATTAAATTCAGAGATGTACAGATTGCTGTCCAGTTTGGGTATGCCTGGACAGTCTCTGTGATTATCCAAATTTCACCCACCTAGAAAAGGATTTTGGTCTTGAACTGAATAGAGAACTTGTAAAGTACTCCCAAATCTTTCTAAGGAGTATTTACTTGCCCTCATAGCACTTCTGTTTGAGAAGATATGGCATTTTGCAAGTTGACAGTTTTTCTGAAAATTTGGGCAGCATCTCCTTTGTTTAAGGCTGATTTTGTCCACAATTTTCAGATATACAAATATCAATATTTGCAGAAGTAATACATAGGAAACTTGTTGCATACACTCTCAGGATCCCAGAAATTCAAAATACGAAGCCATTCGATAAGTCTACTAGGAATTATAATCGAAACAGTAACTGAATAGGTAACGGTCCATATTCTGAACTGTTTCGACACCTTAAATGATACTTCAATTTAACTTGGTTATTGCGAGTTTTAGCCTTCGTGTTGAATAGGAAGTTGTTAGAGTACTCTTTAAGCTTTCCAGGCATGTATAAATATGCCTATGTTGCATTTCTAGTTTAACAGTTATAGCTGTTCAAAGTTCACAATTTTTCTGGCTGTTTCAGATAGCACCTATATACATGTACTATCTTCAACTCCAGTTTCTAATTAGTTCTAAACTGAATTTGAGGTAACACTGAATAACAAAGTTGTAGAATAGCTCTTCCCCTTTCCAGAAATGTATCCTAGTGGAATAGAAGAGCTTTCTTCAAGTAAATATGACAAAAGTTCAGATACTAGCTTGTACAGTTTCAGAACAGCAGCTGCAGTGGTTATGGTGCATTTTCATCACCATACAAAGGTCTTTTGGCTTGGAGGTCAATAGAAAACTTATAGAGGACTCCAAAATATTTCCAAAAAGTATTCAATTGCATTCATAGCCCTTCAGGTTGAAGAGATATGGAATTTCAAAGTCAGGTCAATTCTGTTCGAAAACAGAACTCACCGGCTTCAAAACACATGAATTTGGGAACAAACTCAAATTTTGAAACTTAGCTCAAAACTCAAGTCCGATGGCTAGAACTTAATTCACAACTAATAATTTTCTTTGGAACTAAATGGAATATTAAAAGAGACTTGACGACCTTCTTATCCATAGCATATCACTATGGATCTTCATGCTTAACCAAAGTCTCAACCCAGCGAAGTCGAGCTAAACTCTCGCCAGGAACAAAGAACTCTGGTTCACCTACTCTTGAAAAGAAACATTTTACCTTGTCCACAAGATATCAGCAACTGATACTTGGACTTAATATGAATATGAAGCCATTTCTTTCGTGGGGGATGGTCAAAGTATCAAGTTGGATACTGACGGTACTACGTGCCTTACCAAAAGAAAAGTCTAACCCGGTATATCCGGATACGTCTAGAGGTGGTCCTAATATCGATCACTCGCAAACGTATTCTACACAGGTCGCTACCGGAGTTAGTGTACCTGCAGAAGACAAACATCCCCTTTCACACCTTCGCACCTCAAGGGCGGCACGGGGAAACACGACAGGTAGTCACAATAAGATATAATCAAAAGTAAATACATACGACTCTGGTGTGAGTCGCCCTCGAGCGAGGTCATGTCTCGAGGTACATGGATGTAAATACGTCTGTACAGCAAAGACTCCCGTACGAACCGGCTTATACACGCTCGGGCATACGTGTTTTGCATGATCCCATAGAACATGAATGGTTCTAGAGATGCATACTATCGGGTTATACACCACCCGACGGGGGCTCCCACTAATTTTGTGTTACGCTAGAGTATTGCGTGTCATATGTTCTCAGAAACATGAAAAGTTTCAGAGACTCATATTAACTTTCCGTGCTAAGCCACGGAAATTTCACATACCATAGCTCGTATGCAGAGTTTACCGAGATTGATCCGCTCTCGGCGGCGTACCTTACCTCTTACCTTGAAGACGGAGCGTCGTTACAGAATAATATAACAAGTTAGTTCACCACCTTTATTACTTATACTAGTAATAGTCCTTAATGGGCATATAGCTAATCCTCACTCGACTACTTCGGAGTTTTCGAAAATAGGCTCTTTTCGAGCGTGCTATTCCCAATGAAGCTCTGATACCATGACTGTGGGGACCGGAATCCACACATCCGAGGATCTCATTGGGTGGTGCCATGCGATGCGGCACCTAACAGCACACAGGAAAAAGGATACCAAAACATATAAAGTTTTCATTTCATAAGAAGAGTTTACAAAAGAGTGTACCACAGAAGTACACACGCAGCGGAAAATACATACTCATAATCTCAGCTAACTAAGAAGGAGAGAATACATCCATGCCCTAGGACGCTTCTCACTGGCAACATGAAGAACATTTAGCAGCGGTGTGGTTCACATAAGATTTATCTCGACACCCCGAGTCTCATGTACAACCTGAACAGCACAAATAAAACTAATACCAGCAAAAATTGTTAAAGCGCAAACGTGAGCATAAGGCTCAGCAAGACATAACCGTCTCACTAGACATATGCAGAGTGAATACTAAGCATAGGTAAGGAATGGCATAAAAGACTCGCCTACAAGTGGATCCTTATAATCATGTTTTAAGTAGCAAATGACATTCTCCAAGCACGGCACATCATAGGCTCCACAATCAAACAAGAAACGCTTTACCGATGATATGACATGCTCAGAGCACATAATGCTATTACAGCTGAAGTATGGGGAAATTGTAAACTTTTAATTATACTATCTCTAAATCATACAAGGTTGCAAAGTAATTATAATTCAATACAATGTGATTTTCTGGCTTCTTTAGTATTTACTACGTCATGGTGTAGTGAACAAGTGGTACTCTATTACCGCGAGGGACGGTGATTGCAATCATGACACACCCGGACAACACGACACATACGCACTTTCGGAAATGCCAGTGAGTACCTCGCGCAGTACCTACGTAACACTTCAGTACTAGTCGTATATGGCAACCTTTCGCAAGACACTCAAATGCCGAACCGGTCGATCCGTCACGAGCAGGAGGTCCCTGCGTGGGGCGTATTCTGACGTGCCCACCAGCGGATTTACACCTTGCTGCCCTCAACCCACACCTATAAAACGGAACGGTATGCCTCGACACCCATGTGACCAAGCTACGTCAGTTTATTGGATTCCATATGTCCATTATGTTGTCGGTACGAGTCATGCTTGTCCGAAGGGGCCGCATACAGACGGGCCTTAATCGACACAGGCAGGACTATGCGACCGAGACTCAACTCTCACCGCTTCCAATCCATTCCCTGTCGAGTCTCCATTTCATTACATTATGCCATTTTCTATTTAACTAATCATGTGAGATATGTCCTACATCTCTCGCGAGTAGATTCCAACTACTCGACTTCTACCGGATTTCCTATGCATTAGCAAAGCAGTTACTACAAGTCAAACTGTAATTCATTCCAACCAATCCCTGGGATTTTTGGCCATGCAAGGGGAGTATCAATCACCCTATACGTAATGCACACATCAAACTTATGATGTAAGGTGATAAAGACTATAAAAACTCTGTAAAGCTTTTAAATGCAAATCGGAGCTTGCCTTAGTTTGTGACTCGAATAAATGTCAATTGTTAGGGCTTGGTCTTCCTCCGGAGAACCTGCCATGGAACTTCAGTGGGAACACCTTGGCCTTCTCCTCCAAGTGAAGCTCCTCGTCGATCACCTACCATCACGTTTCCTATCGACATGATATGCATATAAGTAAGTAATATAAGGAAACACTAGAGTTTAGAAGATTGTGTACTCTTTAGGAACGACGAGATTGACTAAGAGGAACAGACATGCCTCTGTTGTGTGGATAAACAAAGGATGTCTCAAGGTGGCATAGTAGTGTCGAGATAAGCACTGAAAGGTGCAATGTAATGACACATCGTGATTTAGAAGTCGACATTTGGAGCTATGCCGCTCAAGGAGTGATAAGGTAGAATGGTGAAGAAGCATTACTGGACTCTGGGATGCAAGGAAGGCTAAGCGATCAAGGTGGAGCATTGAAAGCTTAAGGCATGAGTGAACTGTGCAACAAGAGGTTGTGACTTAGAAGTCGACCAATGAAGTTACACAAACTCATTAGGGAGTAAACCTAATTACATGACAAGTGTGGTTGCAGGGTTCTGATAAGGATGAACCAGGGTGAAACCCTAGCGACACTTGGGAGTGAAGTGAGGTCAACATTATTTGGACTTAAGTCGTCATAACGAGCCTTGTGTAACCTGACGTGAGTACCGAGACAACATTGAAATGACTTTTTGGTAAAGTAGTTTCTACGGCAAGCTTCTTGAGCATCGTTCAAGTGCTTACATGACGACACTAATGTAGTGTCTCCCGCAAGCTTGTCCAGGTGAGCTCGGTAAGCTCTTGGGACTTAAACATGATGCGAGACCTTACTGTGAAGGCATGCTTTGCCATCTCGAGAAGATCGTCTTAGCGATGTCCACATCAACCCGGACTCGTCAATGGGGTGAGCGGAAAATCTCGAACACCACCTTGTGAGTCTTAAGGCTAGTGATGTCGACTCGATCGTCGGCAAGCGACTCGACGAACCTGCCGTCGATGAAGTGGTACACACCAAGTTAACCAATCCTGTGATCGGTTAGGGAACATCCCCGACACAACCAAGGAACTCTTATCCAAGGTTTCCCTTGGTCTATTTCTCCTTGTTGGTCGCAACGTTCTTGCATACCTTTACCCCAGGTTATCGGTGATCAACGAACCACTTGGTTTGACCTAGAAGGCATTTCATCGAGCACCCTGGCTACACCCAGGACTCGACAAGTCTCGCCTCGACTAAACCCTAATTTGGCTAAACGACTGTCGACTGTTGTGTCGTGGTTGTGTTATAGCATCATGTACGTTACAGGCATCCTTCATCTCGATGCCAGGACACGATAATGGCTCAGAGCATCACAACGACATCACATGGTCAACGATGTCGACGCGTCTCATGGTGGAGCATCACGAGCACGCACGGACAGGCCGACGTGATACAAACGACAAAAGAGCTCAACATAGGGACTCCTATAGGAATGATATCAATGCGAAAACTGGACGTACGACTTGACGACACATGAGTAACCTTAGCGATCACGACGAACGGACGTCGGTGATGTCAAGCAAGATATTTCAGTGCAAGGCTCACCTTGTAGGCATTTCGCCGAACAACTAGGGTGTGCACTTGATTCCTGTCGCTTCATCACCATTCAAAGGGCATCTTGGCACTTATCTTGGTCGATTTGCCACACCACAACAGACCTACATCCATAGACCAACATTGAACAGCAACACACTTAATTTCGCCATGTAACCATTTCATCGAACACCTAGGCTGCAGTCACTAATCTAATCAATCTTGCACAATCAGAGCTAACCTTGGATCAGTGGTCGATACTAGTGTGTCAACAATGTGTTCCTGAATCCTGTGCATCTCATTCAAAACTTGCTTTGCTTCCAGGACCTAGCCACAGGGTGGAACGCCGCAACGACATGATCAAGGTGACAGCGTTGGTGTCACACACGCACAACACTGCCGGCATGGATATGGTGCTGCAGGCACGACATGGTGTAGCTGTTGCAAGCAGGGAGCCAGAGAGGAGTGCGGCGTTGGGACCGGATAGGGTCGGGAGGGGGCGACGCCGCGGCGGTCGGGAGCGGCGCAGCCAGGCCGAGTGGAGGGATGGGAGCAAGGGAGCTAACCTGGTACGGGCGCGAGCAGCCATCAGCGGGAGGTAGGGCGCCAGCGGGAAAGGCGCGCGGGCCGGCGGCGAAGCGGTGCGCTGCAGCGAGGCGGAGCGCTGGCGTCGGCGGTCGAGCGTGGGGACGGCCCGCAGGCGGCGATGCTTAGGCGACGCGCGGGGGCAAACGCTGCAAGCGGCCGGGAGACGAGGAGGCGTGCGGAGTGTCATGGGTAGGTGCGGCGCGAAGCGCGCAGGGATAAGGACCGGTGAGACGTTGCGGTGGCGCTGCATGCGGCTGCGTGGAGGCAGGGGAGGAAAGAGAAAGGGAGTGCCGACCTGACCTGTGAGACCCACTTCCCCCTTTCTTTCCAAAATTCAGATAGGGCTAGCAAACATGCTTCAAAAATATTCAACTTTGGCCCCATGACTAAATAAAATGCGGAGAATTTTATGGTGCAATCAGATTTCAAAACTGAGCAAGTTGAATTTGAACTCAGGTTTGAATTTGAATTCAAGTGGTGATACTTGACTCAAGGAAATAAATAGTAGATTAGGTTCAAAAATCCTGAAACTTTGAAGTTAACCTTTTTGACCATAAGGGACCTCAGGAAAAAATTGGAGTTGATTCGGACAAGGTTGAGCACAAAGTTTAAATTTGAAGTTGACGTTGATTAAACTCTCAGTACGTGTCCAATAAATGGGAAACATGCTTCAAAAATTTTGAAACTTTACCGGGAGTCTATCTGGAATATTAGAAGGTCAAGGAAAAATTTATAGCCGTAAATTTGAATTTTTGTGAATGTCTCATTTTAGGGTTGGAATTATTCCTTTTTCTTCTTCTCTATTTTGTTTTCTTTTCTCCTTTAATTTTTCATTGAAAATGTGAATACTGGGAAATTGAGGATTTTACACCTTAAGTTCCAAAATACAATAGCAAACATGTGCTATATGTAAAATTTTAACAAGTTCCTATTTCTAGTGAACATGGGTCAACTCATATGATTCATGTGTGTTTGGATTTCCAAGTCCACTTTCAAAAATTTTAAGTTCGCATTCTTGCGTTTTTGTTGTTCCGAAATGCGGGCTTTTACACTCTAGGCGACTTTCAATTGGTATCAAAGGAGGCTTCTCCCCAAGAGTCTAACAACTTAGAGAAGTAATGGCCGGAAGGGGTGACAACAAAGTTCCGGTGGTCGTCGATGACACCAAGACGAAGAACGTTGATGTTCTTCAAGACTATCCGAATGACGACGAAGAAGTTTGGATGCTCACATAACGACTTCATGAGAAGCTCAACGTGCCATAGAAGGAGATGAAGCCAATTGCTTTGGTCAACATCGACAACAGGAGTAGTTCACAAGACTACTCCCGGTATCCTTACAATTATGAGCAACATACCGCTAGCAACCACGATTTGTCTATTCCAATTGGCAAACCTCCTCAATTTGACGGAAATGATTTTTATATGTGTAAGCATAACATGAAGATGTACCTCATTTCCTTAAACCCTATCTTGTGGCAAATTGTGATGACAGGTGTTCATCTTAGAAATAATGAGGAAGACATCACTCCGGAGCAAGCCGTACTTCTACATCGCAATGCTCAAGGTGTTAGAGTGATTACCTCCTCATTACTGGTGAGGAGTTCAACCGCATTAAAGGGTTGGAGGTTGCCAAGGAGATTTGGGATACCCTCAAGACAGCGCACGAAGGCAACCGTGTAATTAGGGAGGCCAAGATTGAGAAGATCGAAGGAGAGCTTGGAAGATTCACCATCATGGAGGGTGAATCTCCTCAAGATATGTATGACCGCCTCAAGACTCTTATCAACAAGAGTCGGTCATATGGAAGCACCCGGTGGACCAACCACGAAGCAGTAAAGAGGATGATTCGAGCATTCATGCCTCGAAACGTCACTCTTTGCTCACTAATTCATGAAAGTTTGGGCTTCCACAAGATGACTCCCGAAGAAGTGCTAGGGAGAATCATCAACCATGAGATGATGGAGCAAGAAGCGATGACCTACAATGATTTACAAAATCTTTCCTCCTCCAAGAAATGGGATGTTGCATTCAAAGCAAAATCCTTAAGATCACAAGAAAAGGAAGAAAGTGATGAAGAGAGTCCCGACACCAATGAGGAAAAAGCTCTCTTCATCAACAACTTTAAGAGGATGTTTAGAAGAAGGAGGGGGAGCTACCAAAATGAAAGGAGAACCAAAGACAAGCGCAAGACGAGATCAAAAAGGGCTAGCTACAATTGTGGAGAATATGGCCACTTCATTGTGGATTGTCCACATGAAGAAAACAAGAAGAAGAAGGAGGGCAAGTCCAAAGAGAAGAAGTACTTCAAGAAGAAGAAGCAATCCAGACATGCCCATCTTGGAAAAGAGTGGGATTCAAATGAGGAATCCTCCTCTGATGAAGATGAGAAGGTAGCAACTATTGCTATGAAGAAGACAACAACGGAAAACAAGCTCTTTCCCAACTTGGAGACTTCAAGGCCAACATGTCTCATGGCCAAGGAGGGAAGAAAGAAGGTTAAATCTAAATCCACTTCCTCAATTTCTTCTCATGATAATTTTGATAGTAGTAGTGAAAATAAACATATGCTTAAAGACATGAGTAAAAGCACTTTGAAAAGATTGATATTGCTAATGGAGGAGATATTTGAGAAAGAAGAACTCATCAACCGTCAAGAGGACATGCTCATCCAACAAAAGGACATATGTCAAGAGGTTGAGGAGCTCTTGGAGCTTGAAAGAGAAAGAAGCAAGGCACTTGAGCGTGAACTCGCTTTGAGCAAGGAAACTTGTTGAAACCTTGATAACACTACAATTGTGCTCAAGGATGAACTTGTTAGTTTGACACAAGCTAACAAGATCCTTGAGATGCAAGTGAAGTCTCTCAAGGTCAATGCACCTTCTTCCTCTACAAGCTCACCTTCCTCAAATATTAAATCCAAAGCATCTCAACCTTGTAAATGCTCAAACTTAATCATAAAGCTTAAAGATGAGCTAAGGTTGGCACAAACCAATCAAGCACCCAAGGGTGGCATCTTTGACAAGGAGAAGATGGCATATGCACGTAGTGCATATACCAACACAAGGCATCCCCTTGTCAAGGATGGTCTTGGTTATTCTAGGGAGATGAGGCAAAATGCCAAAACTCCCAAGAATGGCAAAGACTTGATTGTCTCTGTCAAAGAAGGCTCATACAACAATAAAGGAAAGAATATTGCTACTACACCTAAAATGCCTAAGAAAGAGCCTCATCCATTGTTCCATGATTCTGATGCTTCATATGTTTTATTGAGGAAAAGGTTAGGAAAGGCCTATGCTAGGTATGTTGGGCCACACCTCAAGAGTCCTAAACCTTGTGTGTGGGTGCCCAAGTGCCTCTTGACTAACATCAAAGGACCCAACACCGCTTGGGTACCTAAAGCCAAGGCTTAAATCTTTCTTGTAGGCATAATCCTCCGGTGGAACCAAGTGGGTTCTTGATAGTGGATGCACAAATCAAATGACTGGCGAGAGGAAGATGTTTGTGGAGTATGAGCTAAATGAAGATCCAAGTGAAGGAATCTATTTTTGGTACAATAGCCAAGGAAAAATCCTTGGCACCGATAAAATTGCTATATCCCCTAGTCATACTCTCTCAAACGTTTTGCATGTTGATTCTCTTGATTATAACCTCTTGTCCATATCACAACTATGTGACAAAGGTTATAATTGTTTATTCACTAATGAGGGTGTGACCGTCACAAGGAGAAGCAATGGCTCAATTGCCTTTAAGGGTGTACACAAGGGAAAGCTCTATCTTGTGGATTTCTTCGCGGATAAAGCCCAACTTGATACATGCTTAATTGCAAAAAATAACATGGGGTGGCTTTGGAATAGAAGGCTAGCCCATGTTGGGATGATGAATTTGCAAAAACTCCTTAAGGGCAAGCACATCCGTGGTTTAAAGAATGTTGTGTTTGAAAAGGATAGGCCATATAGAGCATGCCAGGCCGGAAAGCAAGTTGGAGCACCACATCCATCCAAGAACATTATGACAACATCAAGACGATTGGAGCTTCTACAGATGGATCTCTTCGGTCCAATCGCCTACATTAGTATTGGTGATAACAAATATGGTCTTGTTATTGTTGATGAATTTTCATGTTTCACTTGGGTATTGTTTTTGCATGACAAGAGCGAGACTCAAGGTGTTCTCAAGAGATACTTGAAGAGAGATCAAAATGAGTTCTGCTTATGTATCAAGACCATAAGGAGTGACAATGGCACCGAATTCAAGAATACTCAAGTTGAAGAATTTTCGGATGAAGAAGGCATCAAGCATGAGTTCTCGGCTCCCTACCCCCCTCAACAAAATGCGGTGGCTGAGAGGAAGAATAGGACTCTAATTGAGATGTCAAGAACCATGCTTGATTAGTATAAGACGTCGGACTAGTTTCGGGCGGAAGCTGTCAACACCGCTTGCCATGCCATGAACCGGTTGTATCTTCACCGAATACTTAAGAAGGCGTCATATGAGCTCCTAACCGGTAACAAGCCAAACATCTCTTACTTTCGTGTTTTTGGAAGCAAATGCTACATTCTTAACAAGAAGCATAGGACTTTGATGTTTGCTTCTAAGTCCGATGAGGGTTTCTTGCTTGGCTATGACTCAAACACTTATGCTTATTGTGTCTTTAACAAATCCTACATGATTGTTGAAGTAGCACGTGACGTAGTGTTTGATGAGACTAATGGCTCCCAAGTGGAGCAAGTTGAATGTCATGTGCTAGATCAAGAAAAAGCTCCACAAGTGGTGATAGGAAGGATGGAACTTGGAGACATACGACCACAAGAACAACCTCAAGATACAAGTGACCATCCTACACATCAAGCAAGCTCTTCCTCAAATGATCGAGATCAAGTTCCCCAAGATGCACTCCAAGAAGATGAAAATGGAGGCATCAATCAAGGGAGAGACAATGAGGTTGAGGAAGACCAAGATGATGAATCAAGACCTCAAGCGCCACACCCAAGAGTTCATCAAAGCATCCAACGGGACCATCCCGTTGACAACATACTTGGAGACATCTCCAAGGGGGTAATTACTCGATCTCGTGTTGCAAACTTTTGTGAACATTATTCTTTTGTTTCTTCCATGGAGCCCCACAGGGTAGAAGAAGCACTACAAGATCCGGATTGGGTTATGGCCATGCAAGAAGAGCTCAACAACTTCGAGAGAAATCAAGTATGGGAGCTTGTGAAGAGGCCTAATGCGAATGTTGTAGGCACCAAATGGGTGTTCTGCAACAAACAAGATGAACACGGGGTGGTGGCAAGGAACAAGGCATGACTTGTGACCAAAGGGTATTCACAAGTCGAAGGTTTGGATTTCGAAGAAACCTTTGCTCCCGTAGCTAGGCTTGAATCAATTCATATATTGCTTGCCTTTGCTACTCACCATGATTTTAAGCTATATCAAATGGACGTCAAGAGCGCATTCCTCAATGGTCAAATCAAGGAAGAGGTGTATGTGGAGCAACTCCCCGAATTTGAAGATGAAGAATTCCCAAACCATGTGTACAAATTGCGTAAGGCTCTCTATAGACTCAAACAAGCTCCTAGAGCTTGGTATGAGTGCCTTAGAGACTTTCTAACTCACAATGGTTTCAAAATTGGGAAGGCGGACTATACTCTATTCACTAAGCATTTCAATGATGATCTGTTTGTTTGCCAAATATATGTCGAAGACATTATATTTGGTTCTACTAACAAAGCTTTTTGTGGTGAGTTTTCCAAGATAATGACGGAAAGATTTGAGATGTCCATGATGGGTGAGTTGAAGTTCTTTCTAGGTTTTCAAGTGAAGCAACTCAAGAAAGGAACGTTCATATGTCAAACCAATTACACACAAGATATACTCAAGAAGTTTGACATCGACAAGGCTAAACCCGTCAAGACTCCTATGGCAACCAATGGGCATCTCGATCTCAATCAAGATGGTCCAAGTGTGGACCAAAAGGTATATCGTTCCATGATATGCTCATTGCTATACTTATGTGCATCTAGGCCCGATATCATGCTTAGTGTGTGTATGTGTGCTAGATTTCAAGCCGCTCCTAAGGTATGTCATTTGACCGCCGTTAAGAGAATTCTTAGATATTTGGTTCACACACCAAGCCTAGGACTTCGGTACCCCAAGGGCTCTAAGTTTAACCTCGTTGGATATTCCGGTGCGGACTATGCGGGGTGCAAAGTTGATAGGAAGAGTACATCGGGAATTTGCCAATTCCTTGGTAGATCACTAGTGTCTTGGTCCTCAAAGAAACAAAACTCCATTGCACATTCCACAGCCGAAGCGGAGTATGTTGCCACCGGAAGTTGTTGTGCACAACTTCTTTGGATGCGACAAACTCTTAGGTACTATGGCATAAACTTGCACCATATTCCTCTCCTATGTGACAATGAGAGTTCCATCAAAATAGTCCACAATCCCGTTGAACGCTCAAGGACCAAGCACATCGATATTCGCCACCATTTCTTGAGAGATCGCTCCATCAAAGGAGGCATTGCAATTTCCCATGTGAGAACCGATAAACAGCTGCCCGATATCTTTACCAAGCCCCTACATGAGAAGTGTAAAATCCCACATTTTCCTTCATATGAGGTTCAGTTGTAAAGTGGTTGTTAACCCTAATGGAGACCAATTGTAGCCATGTTTATGAATTTGATCTCATCAAATCTTTTCTTCTACTCATGTTTAAATTTATTAGCATCAGGAATAAACTTCACCAATGAACTTAGATTAATTCTTTTTACCTCTCTTCAAAAGTTTGGAATTAGATGAAGAAAGATTTCTAGGCCAATTTAATATGCAGTACCAAATAGATATTCAAATTAATATAAATTGAATATATACTACTGTATATTTGACCTTGTCAAAATTATTCAATTCAGAGGCCATAAACTTTTCTATGGTTTTCTAATATTCCAAATAGACTTCCTGCAAAGTTTCATACATTTTTAACTTCATTTGCTATTTTAATTGAGATGCTTAGCAAATTCAAACCATGTGTTGAATTCAAATTATAAATTCTGTTAACCTGAATTGAACATCAAGATTTGAACACACACTCATGTTCAGCATATGTTGCTTGACTTATTCCCATAGTTTCACACTTTTTGGAACTCAATTGCTATTTAAAACAGTGGCACCATTGAATTCCATCCAAATTCAAATTTGAATTTGAAATCCAATGTAAACTTGCTCTAATTCAAAATCCAATTGCAGAATCAAATTCTAGATATTTATTTGAGCCTCCCCACAAAAATCTAGAATTTTTGGACACCATTTGGTAGGAGAATTGAAGTCTGCAGAGGAGGGACAGGGATAAGGGTCGTGGGACCCACCAGTCAGTGGGACTCACTCGAAGCGGCTCTGCATGCCATTTTTCCGGCGTTCCCCTGCTCGACACCGCGCAGCATGTAAACCCCCACAGAGCTGCTCGCCTACCTGCTTCATGGCGTCTCCTCTACTCCTCCCCGGCCTATAAATACTCTCCCCCGGTCGCAGTGGACACCACCCCGAGCGCTCGCCTCTGTTTTCTTTCTTCAGCCACTGCACCGCACCACCGCCGCCATTCTCGATGAGCCGGCCAAAAAAGGCAAAGAATCGCAGTGCTTCCAACAACAAAAGGTTGCTCAACTAGTTGCTCTTTCTTCCTGTCCAATCGCTTGTTTGATTCACTGCTTATACGTGTGGTATTTCGAAGTTCCTCGATGCTCACGGGTGAGGTCGCAAAGGGAAGCTTCCTGTTCCACGAGGACAGACCACTCCAAGCCGATTCCATCTTCCTCTTTGAAGAAATAAGGTGCGCAAAGGTACCTAGATGCTTCTTGTGAAGTTCCAGGCACTGTCATGCTTCCTAGCTCCTTTATCTCCAGTTTTCCCCAAAACAGTTCATAACGATGTCGATAGATTGCCGTTTAAATTCCGTTTCTACATACGATTAATTGTCAATCCAGTAAGGTATTATCTCTTAGACCTCCATGCGCATCACCTCTCAAAAATTGAGAGAAAGGCATCGAGAAACGAGGTCGGATTTTGAGTTTTCATGGCCGCCAATTAAAAACCCGTACCTCACCGTCGAGTTCAACTTTGCCGACGATTTCTCCCCAATCTGACCCCCAAATCATCATCCTGGAGTTCCCAGGAACCTTCCCGAGCTTTTCCCGAGTCGATTGAGCTATTCCCAAGCAATTCCGACGAAGACCGACCTCCTAGTTCCGCCGTCGCCGTCATGCCGCCGTCTCTGGCCACCGGCGGCATGATTGGACCCCACCATCGTCTTGAGCAGTCGATTTTAGCGTGGAGCAGTCACGGCGATGCCGAGAGGAGGTTGACGCACCAGTTCCGGCGAGGCACCGCCGTAGTTTCCGGCGAGGAGCGCTGCCGCGTCGGGAGGTAGACGAAGACGCGGGCCCCACCGGTCAGTGTAACCCTCTCGCGTGGGATCAGTTGCGGATAGGATCCGGTGTGGCTGCGCGATTAAACCCCGTAAGCCCTGGTGTGGCTCCAATCCGATTGGTCGAATTCAAATGAAGTGGGACCAGCCCCTTTTATTTGAAATTTCCCATAGGAAATTAAATCCAGATTCAATCCCAACTTAGAAAATCCATAACTTTCAGTAGAATTATCCAAAAATTCCCAAATAAATTTTGTTAGAACCAGCATGAAGAATACTGTCCAGTGGTGGACTTGGATTTGTATGAAAATCCATAGAAATTGCTTCAAAATTCGGATAAACAAAATGCTTAAAGAATTCATTCCTACAGTTCTTTTAATTGGAAAATTCCCAATTTTAATCAGAACCCTATAGTTGATACATGTGATCTCAAGTAAAAATTTCAAGTTCTTTGGACTTAAAATACTGGGTTGATCTATGTTCCAAATCTTTATGTAGCTATAAATTGAGAAAAATGGAAAATCAATTTTCAGAAATTTACCCAAGCTTTAAAAATTAGTTTCTTCCTGTAGGAAGCTCAGAAAATTGTGAAACAAATTTTCCTAGAACCAATGAGACCCCCTCTACATGATACAACCCTTGGTAGCCATAATACATCTCCAAAATTTCAACCAAAATTTAAGGGAGCTTATTACCTACCATAATTGTTAAGAATAACAAACATCCTTTATCATCTCCTGTTCTTTGCAAGAGTCTTCCCCATAATATCTAGTATACATCATAAAAAATCCCAAAGTCAATTAAGATAATTATCTTATTGTATCTTAATATACACACCCAACCTTAAGGGTATTAGTTATTCACAAAATCATTTATACCTAGTATATGTATATCGTGTAGTAGCTGAAGTCGAGGAGCAGCCGGAAGCCTTGGAGGTCCAGCTGCCAGAAACTAACATAGACTCAAACTCGCTTTCTGGCAAGCCCCTATTTGCATTTAAGTACCTTACAATATTTTACAGTTTACATTCACCTTACGTCTTCAGATGATTGTGCATTACGTTTAAGGTGTTTGACATCCACTTGCATGGCCCACAAATCCTATGGAGTCTAGGGTAGGTCTACGACCCGTTGAGTAGATACTGCTATGCTTATGCTCAAAGGAATTCGGTAGAAGTTGAGTAGTTGGAATCTACTCGCGAGATAGGAATTTTATCACACGGGAGAGTCTAGAATAAGAAAATGGTTTATGAATGTGAAATTGAGACCGAGCAGTGGATAGGATGCAGTGAGATGTAGTCTCACGTGCGTAGCCCTGCCTGTGTCGATTGAGGACCGTTTCGTGTGCGGTCCTGCTGGACAAGCTTGAATTGTACCGGCGACATACTGGAGGAATGGGCTCCAGTAAACTGATGTAGCTTGATACTGGTTTGTCGAGGCATTCCGTTCCGTTTTATAGGCGTGGGTTGAGGACACCGAGGTGTAAATCAGTTGGTGGGCACATCAGAGTACGCCCCACAAAGTGACCTCGTGCTCGTGACGGATCGACCGGTTCGACATTCGAGTGTTTAGTGAAAGGTGGCAATATACAACTAGTACAAAACTGTTATGTAGGTACTGCTGAAAGTACTCACTGGCATTTCCAAAAGTGCGTATGTGTCGTGTTGTTCTGGGTATGTCCTGATTGCAATCACCGTCCCTCACGGTAATAGAGTACCACTTGTTCACTATATCATGACATAGTAAATACTAAAGAAGTCATATGAATATGATGTATTGGTTACAAATTGCTTGAAGTGTGAGATGGCATAATTGAGATTCTATAGTCATCGAAAGGTGATGAAATCACAAACATGTGGGTAACATGGTACAACCTCTACAGAGTGTCTAAAAGCCACCATGATAGTCGTGCTCCCGGTTATGAGCAACTTGGACCCTCACATGATTAGGAGGAAATTGGGATTTGGGATGATTTGGTACTGGTTATGGGATGGTATTATGATCTGTGGCAATGGATATGGTTGATGGTACTGAGAAATCTGGTATATGGATGATGGTAATGAAATATGGACTGGTATTATGATAATTACATGGTTTATCATGTGTTTCTTCACATACATATAATATATCGCTTTCCAAATGTTTTAGTGTACTTTTCATCTCTTAGCCTTTATTATATTCGTCATTTGAATCAGCTACATGCATACTTTCCACACTTTTTGAGTACGACATGTACTCACCCTTGTAATTCCCCCACCAACATTTGCAGGCTAGGATTGTGAGTATAATGATGATAATGCGGAGTTCTAGGTCGTGTCTGCCGTCAGCTTTGCCTGTGGTGTTGATTGGAGCTACGCTATCCCTTATGCTTATGTTGCATAGCTGCTTAGTTTACTTATCTCTTTATTTCCGCTGCATTAGTTCAAACTTGTCATAAATTTTCACTAGAGCTTGTATTTGAGGATATTCTGAATTGTGTAATAAAAGTGCTAATTAATCTTGTTATGTGGTAATTTTCTGTATATCTTTTTGTGATTGCACTCGTGTATGTGTGTTGTACGTCCTGGGCACACATATGCGTTCACTTGGTGCATTTCCAGAACCGGGTGTCACAAATTGGTATCAGAGCCACAGGTTGATAGTAGAACGCAGCCTAGATAGAATGGACACTTTTGAGCACATAGGAGCACTCACGAATCGATGTGTATTTTCTTATTGTGTTGTTTGCTATGTTTTGCTGCTTGTGTGCTTACTAGAGGATTTTGTGATGCTTTAGCATTGCCATGTCCATATAGGTTAGTATAGTTATTTGCTTATTTTCATATCTCTTGATGCATATAGTTGGGGACATTTTTCAGATTCTTATCTCATGCTTTTTTTTCAGATAGTGAGGACTCGCAACCAAAGGGATGCAATGATGAGAATGAGGAGAACAATGGAGCACCTTAGAACAACAATGGACATGGACCTTCCTAGGGAGCTATGTATATTAAGTAGTTATTGGCTATGCTGAACCAGCTCATGCAGACCATGATACACACGATGGGACAACTGTAGGCTGGCAACAACAACAATCAGCCCCACATGCCCCCACCGCCACCCCCATCGCCTCACAACCAGTTGGGAGACTTCATGTGGACTAGGTCACCAACCTTTGCTCAAGCCGCCGACCCTATGGATGCTGATGATTGGCTCAAGTCTGTGGAGGAGAAACTTGCTATTGTCCAATGCAGTTACCGGAAGAAGGTGCTATTCGCATCTTATCAACTGGTTGGAGCAGCTGCTGATTGGTGGGATTCGCTATGCAATGCTCATGAGAATCAGGAGAGGATTACTTGGGCTGAATTCAAGGAGAGTTTCCGTTCTCATTATGTGCCGGAGGGTGTTATGATCTTGAAGAGGCAAGAATTTGAGAACTTGAGGCAAGGAAGATCGAGTGTGAGTGAATATCTAAACAAATTCACTCAACTCTCAAGGCATGCGCCTGAGGATGTGAGTCGGGACAACCGGAAGCAACACTTGTTCATGAGGGACATGAACAATGAGGTCCAAGTGCAATTGCTGAATTTTGATTATGCAAACTTCCAGAAGCTAGTGGACAAAGCAATTGTTGTGGAGAACAAAGTCTGTGAGATGGAGCAAGACCCTAAGAGGAAGGCGGCATATCAAGGACAACAACAAGGAACCAATGTGCGCCCTCGCATTGCACCGCCCAATACACCTTATTACAGCTCTTCTGTTCCTGTACAACGCCCTTGATATGCACCGCGCCCAGCTCAGTTTGTGCAGCAACGCCCTGTCATGCAAGTTTCTAGGCCGCCAATGCCTTTTGCACCTCGTGCCAACCTTCCTGGTGCAAACGTGCAGAACCAAGTTCGTCCCAATAATTCTGGTGCGGTTAGGAAGTGCTATACATGTGGAGAAGCAGGACACTCTGCAGTTTAATGTCCGGCTGTCTTCAGATGGTCGGCTTTCACCCGCCGACACGTATCACATTCGGATACATACTTTGCTATCTCCCTATTCACCTGAGTCCACCAAAATTTCTTCTTTAAGTCTTGGTACAATTTGTTACTTCCCGGATGAATAAAATACTTGGACAAATGAGCTTCGTCCAAAATCTTCTTCCGAAGTCCCACAATGCGGGGCACCATGATGCGGTCTTTGAACGATATGGTACCGTCATCGTCACATCAAAAATACTTCATCTCCCTCATCTTTGTTCTTCGGCGAATATGCGATATGCCCTTGTCTTTCTTCTAAGCCTCCACAATTTCTTACCTTCTGGTAGGAATGAGAGCTAGATTGTAGAGCGCCCCATATGGGACCAAGTATACACTCGGTTCTTCTTCTTCTATTAAGGTGATAGAAAGATTATTGACATGGGACTTGCGACTCAGCGTATCTGCAACTACATTCGCCTTGCCAGGATGGTAGTGGATCTCAATCTCGTAGTCTTTGATCAATTCCAACCATCTTCATTGTCGCATATTCAAGTCCTTTTGGGTGAAGATGTACTTTAAGCTTTTGTGAACGGTGTAAAGATGCACTAGGTTGCCCAATAAATAGTGTCTCCACATCTTCAATGCAAGTACCACGATAGCGAGCTCAAGATCATGAGTCGGATAATGCTGCTCGTGATTCAGAAGTTGCCATGATCCATAAGCGATCCCCTTCTATCTTGCATTGATACACAACCTAAACAAATCCCAGATGCATCACAATAAACATCAAATGACTTGGTTGTGTCTGGTTGGGCTAATACCGACGCTGTTGTGAGGTTTTTCACTAATGCTTGAAAACCTTCCTCACATTCCTTTGTCCATACATACTTCTTCCCTTTCTTCAAGAGTTCCGTCATTGGTTTAGTTATCTTGGAGAAACTTGGAATGAACCTCCGATAATATCCTGCTAAACCCAGGAAGCTTCGAACTTCATTCACAGACTTTGGAGACTCCCATTTGAGTACTTGCTTAATCTTGCTTGGATCAACTGCAATCCTCTCGGCAGAGATGATGTGCCCTAGAAATGGCACTTTGCTGATCCAGAACTCACATTTGCTGAACTTGGCATACAGCTTGTGGTCTCTCAATCGTTGAAGCACAATGTGCAAATGTTGTGCATGTTCTTCTTCGGATTTTGAGTACACAAGGATATCATCGATGAAGACCACGACAAACTTGTCCAGTTCCGGCATGAACACCGAATTCATGAGATACATGAAATGGGTCAGTGCATTGGTCAATCTGATGGACATGACAAGGTACTCATAAAATCCATACCTTGTCGAGAATGTCGTTTTAGGTATATCCTCTGGTCGAATCCTGATCTGATGATATCCAGAGCGAAGATCCATCTTTGAAAATACCCTAGCACCAATCAATTGATCGAACATAATATCGATGCGTGGTATTAGATACTTATTGTTGAGCGTGACAACATTGATTGGACGATAGTCCACACATAGTCTCAACGTTTTATCCTTATTTTCCACAAACAATGCAGAACAACCCCATGGTGATGAACTTGGACGAATGAAACTCTTTTCCATAAGTTCCTTCAGTTGCTCTTTTAGTTTTGCAAGTTCCTTAGGTGCCATCTTATATGGCTTCCTCGAGATCGGCACTGTTCCCGGTACAAGTTCAATCTTAAACTCGATATCTCTTTCCATTGGCATACCAGGAAGATCTTCGGGAAATACGTTCGGATACTCACATACCACTGGAATGTCCTCAAGTTTACAGGCCTCGATGTTGTAAGTAGTTGGAGTCACTTGGATATTAATCTCAAGAGTGAGAGCTTGGGGAGGGTGGAGTGGAGAATTCAGATATATTCTCCAAGGAATGATGTCTATAATAGCACCATTGTGTTGCAACCATGCCATCCCTAAGATGACATCTAGCTTCTGATGCTCCAGTAATATAAGAGAGGTAGGGTATATGTTCCCACCCAGATTAAGAGGTACCCTATGAACCATCTCATTTGCCACTATCCCAACCGGAGAACAAATCATATATGGGGTTTTCGTGGAAATGACACGCAATTGATATTGAATAACATAAGACTTGCTAATAAAGTTGTGGGAAGCACCGTAGTCAAAAAGGATGACTCGGGATGACCAATGAGAGAGAACGTGCCCGTGAGTACGGGTGCGCCTTCCAGAACGTCCTCGATGGCGAGGTGGTGAATGTTGCCGGTTCTGGTGGCTGGCTTCTAGGGCTGGTTGCAGGGCTAGTTTGCCACCAGGTAAAATGACTGTCCTCCGCTCTGCGGGCAGTCCTTGGCGAAGTGCCCCGTACGACCACACGTGAAACACGTGTACGGGGCCTGACCGGCACAGAAGGGAGGACGATATCCCGGTGCACGTGGTGGAGGTGGAAATGCGCGCAGAATCATCCCCTGTTGCTGTTGTGGGCGAAAGCCAGCATTGTTGAATGGGCGACCACGAAACATCAGTAGTCGCGATGTCGGCTGCCACCTCTGGCTGGATGGTGATCGATACACCATTCGGTACTTCTGAGGAGCACCCCCTCCGCTGCCCTACGAAGCACTCCTTTTCTTCTTGTCGGAGAACAGCTCCCTAGTAGCATCCTCCTGCATGATCGCGGCATTGACCATGTTGTTGAAGCTGCCGCTGTTGAACAAGGCAAGCTTGTCCTTCATCTTGGGGTTCAAACCGCGATAGAAGAATTCACGCTTCCGGTCTTCAATACTCACTTGGTCCTGAGCATACTGGGCCAAGTGGTTGAATGCCTTGGAGTACTCGTAAGCACTCCTTCCTCCTTGACTCAGCTCCAAGAAATCTTGAAGCTTCCTCCTCATAACATCGGGAGGTATGTGATAGGCACGAAACGCCTCACGGAAATCCTCCTAGCTCACGACATAGTCGGCTGGTCGGGCGGCAAGATAATTTGCCTACCACGCACCAGCAGACCCTTGTAACTGTTGGGCCGCGAATCGGGTCTTCTGATGTTCCGTCATTCGTAGCAAACCGAACGTTCCCTCGATGGAGCGGAGCTAGTTGTCCGCCTCCAATGATTCATCGGCCTCCATGAAGACCGGCGGGTGAGTTGACATGAAGTCCGAGTATGAACTCGGAGAAGGCTGTCATGGACCCGCATCTGGTCGCCCCCCTTGACGGGACAAATGCTGAACCAAAGTCCACAACAACTCGGTTTGCTCGTCGCGTGAGCCGAGCACTACGGCGAGAACCTCCGCTAGACTCCTCGGAAGTTAAGGAGGTGGTGGTGGTGGAACTTGTTGCTGCGGTGTCGTAGCTGGCTCCTAGGTCGGAGATTCGTCCCCACGACCACGACTCAAACCTTCCATTTCAGGCGTCGAGCGCGTACGCACCATTCTGCATCCATATGACTTAAAATCAGCACATGTTTACTTTTCCTTAATCCATTTCATATTCAGTAGTGTTAATATTGACAAGGGAATAAGTGCATAACATTCACATATATTGATAAAGTACAAACTTTATACAAGATATTGAATGTGGCCTAGAGGGGGGGGGTGGTGAATAGGCCTTTTTGAAAATTGTCGGATCCTGCAACACTTAACAACCAGTTCAAAAATAGAGAAGTCGGACTACTCCCGTAAAGTGCGGACTAGTCCGGTGTATACGGACTGGATTGATTAGGTTTGATCAATTAACTTTGTTCTTCAATATATGCAGCGGAAGTATACGATTAAACAAAGGGTCACAAGTTTATGAATCAGGTTATATCACAAATCAAAGTTATACTTGATATTTCAACGTAAAGTAATCAAGATCAGTTTGTAACCCTAGATTGATATGTAGTAGGAACAATGAACACAACAGAGAACACAAGAGATTTATCCCGTGGTTTGGTTCCCACAGAGGCAACCTACATCCACGTTGAGGAGCCCACAAAAGGATCGGGTATTCTCAACCCTACCCTCGTCAGATTGCCACGAAGGCCAATCCTCTTCCACTTATCTCAAAGGGGTGAATAACCAAATTCAAGGGTCTTTCTCACATGTTGAGAGCTCGCTTGGATTACAACACAAAATATCACCAAGAACACACTCAAAAATTACAAATGAATCGCAGGAGTGTGTTAGAGAATCAAACCAAGAGCTCAATGTGGTGTTGAATGTGTCTCTCCAATGAACTAGAGTGAATCCTCAAAGGATTGATCTTTGTTGCACTTATTTTTGTGGAGAGATGTGGTTTTTGAGTCTCTTGGGAGGTGTGACGGCACTAGGGTTCGATAGTGTGTGAAATATGGCCGTACATATCTATTTATATGGGTTTCCAAAAGTGATCGTTAGGATTCTGAAAGATCGGACTAGTCCGTGGTGGTCACCGGACTAGTCTGGTGTGCTGTCTGTAGCAAACCCTAAATGTCCCAAAATATCGGACTAGTCCGGCTAGGAGCGGACTTGTCCGATTTTGCTACTGGAAATCTTCGAACTAGTCCGATAGTCATCAGACTTGTCTGGACATGTGAAACCCTAAGTGTATAGGATGACAAGTCCGCACTTGGAGGACATGTGAAGTGTTTTGAGGACTAGTCCGCACTGGAGAGGACTAGTCCGATTCTGGTCAGAAAGGATATCGGACTCGTTCGATGGATATCAGACTTGTCTGATTTCGTGCAGAAAGGATATCAGACTAGTCCAGTGTTAGTCGGACTGGTCCGATCGTGTGTAACTTTGTGCAATGTGTGTGTTTAATTGTGATTGAGCTCTTGGGATGTGTTTTCTTAACACACTCCATACACAATGATCTACTATTTTTCTTCCTTGAACTCATTTTCACTTTGCTCCTCATTCTTCCTCTTTGTTGGCACTTTGCTCATTTTCCTGTTAAAATCCTGCACTCATCTCAACAAAGAGGTTAGGATCCCTATTGCTTGTCATAAATCATCCAAGACCTACAAGGGAGTCCTAGATGCACTTTCAGTCTCCCACTTTTTGGTGATTGATGACAACCAATTGAGATTTCACAAAATATGATAAAAATTGAGATTTTCATAAAGCATGCACATATAAGTCCAAAATACATCAAGTACTGAAAGCATAGTCCATATGTGCATTCTTTATGGTGGGATGCATAACTAAGTGCACTAAAACATTGAGAATGACATAATTGACATTAATTACCCAATAGCAAGCATATATGACATTCTAGAGCAAAATCACAATTTTCATAAATACTACTCAAAGGATCAATTCATTGCATCACAGAACCATAATTAACATAAGATCATTGTTAAAACATTACAAGCCACAAAAGAGTTAAAAAACAAAGCATAGAACTCTCTCCTCGCACACTACAGCTAAGACTAAGACTCCCCCTCAATCTCTCCCCCTTTGGCATCAAGACACCAAAAAAAAGGAGAGGAGGGTCCTAAGGTCTTCACTCTTCGTTTTCGGTCCTCTCATCGTCGTCTTCATCATCTTCATCTTCATCTTGATGAGAAGGAGGAGAGGAGGTGCAGTGGTACTCGAGTCCCCAACGCCAAAGTAGGCAAGCTCGGAGGGGGTCAAGGGCCCGAGCTCGGTGAAATCAGAGTCTGAGTCTTCCGAGATCGTTGGAGACCCAATTGGCTCAATCTCCAGCTTCTAGCAAATTTGCTTGACATTTGCCTTGATATACTTCATGTCCTCCTTTCTTTTCTTGTTGAGCTTATGGGCCTTCACTTCGGCCTTTTTGCAGAAGGCAAAGATTGCAGCTAGGTACTTGAGAATTCCGCTGGCTGAACCTTTTTGAGGGGCTTCTCTAGAAGCAAGGGCAGCCCTAGCATCTTCTCTTGATCTTGCCGGTGCCTCGGGACTGGAGGCCGGTGAGGGAGCAGCATGCACACTCAGCTTTTGAGGCATTTGAGGTCTCAAGGGGAGATGCTCAACATCTTTAACAAACTCAATGTCGGTGACTTTCTCAATCACAAACATTAGGTAAGGAGCATATCCGCAAGATCTGTTGGGAGTGCAGGATATGTTCACCATATCATTCCAAATGTATTCTGCCACATCAAATAGGTGTTCCTTGCTTATGACCCTCATCAGAGTACGGAGGTATCCTTGCACACTCCCAACATCTCCATCCTTGGGAGCAATTGTCTTCCTTAACACTCTGTTCAACACCACAAAGAATGGCTTCATGTTTTTGGTGGAAGGAGGGTTGAACTTTGAGTTTGGCTCATATAGGAACTTCGTCCTATCCTTGTCAATGACACCAATGTTGTGTATGACCAAGCAATCAGATCTTGTAGTGTCAAGATGAAGCAGGTTAGCGAAATCTTCTTGAGTAATGCTGTACTTGGATCCATGGGTCATCCAAGTGACACTCTCCTCATCCTCACTTGAGAAGTGAAAGGTCGCAAAGAACTGCGCAATCACTTCATCATTCCAGTTATTTCTGAAAGCAAACAGATCTCTCAGTCCATGCTTCTCAATGGCTCTCACTACATCAGTGAATGGTGAGCAGCCCTTCTTCTCAAAATGTGCCCAGTCAATCCACTGACTGTGCACAACTGGTGTCTTCATTGGAAGATACACTAATCTGTAGAAATCAGCATGGAACTTACACTAGAATCTTCCAGCGGCCGCTTGCTTCGGTCGGCCATACCAATCGATGCTTCTGAACATGGCAGCCGAGTCACTACCTTTCCCGTTGAACTTCTATTCATTTGGGTCCCGGACCCCTTCCCTTGGAGCATGAAGTTTCAACGGGCCAACTGGACCCATAGCAATCCCTTTGCCCTTGCCCTTTGCTTGGCGAGGGCCACTCAATGATGCTGCTGCCTTGGACACTGGCTTCTTAGCCAACACTTTCCTCCGAGCCTATGGAGGAGACTGAGCTGGCTCGGACGGTCTTTTTTGGCGCTTCTTGCCAAGACCCGTCGAGGTCCGAGGTGCCACCTCAAGGTCCATCTCGGCCTCAAATCGGTGACATCATTGCCGGAGCTCGACATGACCTGAGAATGAGTGGTATGAATGATAATGAATGACACAAGGCAAAGGTGTGAACAGGTAGCAAGGAATTGCAATGAGGAATTGAAGAATTAGGTTTTGAGTTCAGAAACATCGGACTTGTCCGGTGCACAGGCACGGACTAGTCCGGGGGAGCGGACTTGTCCGTGCATGGACCGGACTAGTCCGGTGTTCATCCTCAAAAACCTAGGAGATTGGATAAACGGTGAATTATAGTGCACGACGACCTTAGCATACACGTAATACATCAAGAGAGCATGTATATGGCGAGGAATGCGAGGCTATTTGATCAACAATGAAGAAATTTGAAATTTCTAGGGTTTGAGCGAAAATTACCGAAAAATTGCTTGAAGCTTGGAGATGAGGGAGTTGAAGGCCGGACAAGTCCGCTAGCTTCAATCCTCAAGCGGACAAGCTTGATTTTCACCCAAATGTGAAGGTTTTTGATGGAGGGAGCAAGAAATCACCTTGGGAGCTCGAGCACGAAGAGAGAGAGTGCGTGAGGCAAGAGTGGGATGAGGAAATTAGGGTTTAGCGGCGGCTAGGGTTATGAACACGAAAAACCGGACCAGTCCGGAGATGACCGGACAAGTCCGAACTTTTCCAGGGGCTATATCGGACTAGTCCGTTGTCTACCGGACTAGTCCGGCCTAGCCGGCGCTCTACAAACTAGTCTGCATGGGCGGACTAGTCCGGGCAACCACGGACTAGTCCATGGTCACCAGGCAAGAATGTTTAGCCCATTCATATATATTTGAAGGTACATATTTAGATAAAAGAGAGACAAAACACATCAAATAATCTTGATGAATATGATCAGTAAGCATACAACAATCAAGTAATGATCATAATTCACCAAGATCTAGTAATTGACATAGTTTTTCGGAAAAAATGAGAGAGATGATTTTCACAATCCAATCAACATATTTGAAGAATTCATACAGGTATGCAACATTTCAAGCCACATTCCGAGCATCAAGGATACTTAGTTCATTTCGGAGATCACAAAAACGTTTTTCATCAAGTGGCTTGGTGATTATGTCGGCCAATTGCTTTTGAGTGTTGAAATATGAAATGGTTATGTCTCCTTTCATGGCATGATCTCTCAAAGAGTGATGTCTTATGTCTATGTGTTTAGTTCTGGAGTGCTCAGCTGGGTTGTGGGCAATTTTAATGGCACTCTCATTGTCACAAAGGAGTGGAATATGGTTCATATTGTAACCATAGTCCATTAGATTTTGTCGCACCCAAAGGAGTTGAGCACAACAACTCTCGGCTGCAACATACTCTGCTTTGGCTGTGGATAAGGCAATAGTATTTTGTTTCTTGGAGGACCAAGAAACTAAGGATCTCCCTAGGAATTGGCATGTACTGGAAGTGCTTTTTCTATCTACTTTGCACCCGGCATAATCTGCATCGGAATAACCAATGAGATTGAATTTTGATCCTTTTGGGTACCAAAGGCCAAGGTTGGGTGTATGAACTAAATATCTCAAGATCCTTTTTACGGCTGTCAAGTGACATTTCTTAGGATTGGCTTGAAATCTTGCACACAAACATACACTCAACATAATATCTGGTCTAGATGCACATAGATAGAGTAGAGATCCAATCATGGAGCGATATATCTTTTGGTTGACGCTAGGTCCATCTTCATTGAGGTCTAGGTGGCCATTCGTTGCCATGGGGGTTTTTATGGTCTTCGCCTTGTCCATGCCAAACTTCTTGAATATGTCCTGCGTGTACTTGGTTTGGCTTAGGAACGTCCCTTCCTTCTGTTGCCGTACTTGGAATCCCAAGAAGTACTTTAACTCTCCCATCATTGACATTTCAAACCTGTCTGTCATGATTTTACTAAATTCTTCACAAAAAGATTGGTTAGTTGACCCAAAGATTATATCGTCAACATAAATTTGACAAATAAAAAGATCATCATTAAAATTCTTCGTAAATAGTGTATAATCTACTTTGCCAATCTTAAAGCCATTTTCAATTAAGAAATCTCTAAGACACTCATACCAAGCTCTAGGAGCTTGTTTGAGGCCGTAGAGAGCCTTACACAATTTTAAACACGTGGTCGGGGAACTCTTCGTCTTCAAACCCGGGTGGTTGCTCCACATACACCTCTTCCTTGATTGGTCCGTTAAGGAAGGCGCTTTTCACATCCATTTGATACAGCTTGAAATCATAGTGAGTAGCATATGCAAGTAATATTCTAATAGATTCAAGCCTAGCTACTGGAGCAAAAGTCTCATCGAAATCCAAACCTTCGACTTGTGAATACCCTTTGGCCACAAGTCGTGCCTTGTTCCTTGTCACCACCCTGTGTTCAACTTGTTTGTTGCGGAAGATCCACTTGGTGCCAACAATGTTTGCATTGGGTCTTGCCACAAGTTCCCACACTTCGTTCCGCTTGAAGTTGTTCAATTCTTCTTGCATTGCCACCACCCAGTCCGGATCTTTCAATGCATCTTCAACCCTGTGTGGTTCCAAAAAGGATACAAACTAGTGTTCACCAAAGTTAGCTATGCTAGATCTAGTGGTTACTCCCTTTTGGATGTCACCGATGATGTTGTCGATTGGGTGATCCCTTTGGACGCATTTGTGTACTCTTGGGTGTGGCACTTGAGGAGTTGTATCTTCATGATCATCTTCTTCTCCCCCTAAGTTATTGCCTTTGTTGACTTGTTGATTATCTTCGTATTCTTGTGGTTGATCTTGTGTTGAAGCTCCCCCTTGATCGTTGGTCTCCTCTTGTGTTTCATCTTTCTCACGTACGTGTGGAGGTGGCTCTTGTGGTCGAACCTCACCTAGAGCCATTCTCTTCAATGCTTGACAAGGAGCTTCTTCTTTACCTAGTTCACATGGATCAACTTGCTCCTTTTGGGAGCCATTAGTCTCATCGAACACTATGTCACGTGCAACTTCAATAAGTCCGGAGGTCTTGTTGAAAACACGATAGGCATAAGTGTTCGAATCATAACCAAGCAAGAAACCTTCATCGGACTTCGAAGCGAACTTTGAAGTCCTAGGCTTCTTATTCAAGATATAACATGGAGAATTGAAAACACGAAAATATGAAATATTTGGTTTGTTACCGGTGAGTAGCTCATATGATGTCTTCTTGAGTAGTCGATGAAGATATAGTCGATTTACGGCATGGCAAGCGGTGTTAATCGCTTCTGCCCAAAATTGATCCGATGTCTTGTACTCATTGAGCATTGTTCTTGCCATCTCTATGAGTGTTCGATTCTTTCTTTCGGCAACTCCGTTTTGTTGTGGGGAGTACGGCACTAAAAATTCATGTTTTATGCCTTCATCATCAAGGTACTAATCCACTTGCATGTTCTTGAACTCTGTGCCGTTGTCGCTTCGAATATTCTTGATTGTCAATGAGAATTTGTTTTGAGCTCGCTTGAAGAACTTCTTGAGTGTTCCTTGTGTCTCTGACTTATCATGCAAAAAAAAACCCAAGTGAAGCGAGAAAAATCATCAACGAAAACTAAACCATATTTGTTACCGCCGTTGCTTATGTAGGCTATTGGACCAAACAAGTCCATGTGCAGAAGGTCGAGTGGTCTTGTTGTAGTCATGACGTTTTTGGCGGGGTGAGGTGCTCCAACTTGCTTCCCGACTTGGCACGCGCTACATGGCCTGTATTTCTCAAATACAACATCCTTTAAACCTCGGATGTGATCGCCTTTGAGGAGTTTTTGAAGGTTCCTCATACCAACATGCGCTAGCCGTCTATGCCACAGCCAACCCATGTTGGTATTTGCAATGAAGCATGTGTCAAGTTCAGCTTTATCCTTGTTGAAGTCAACAAGATAGAGCTTTCCCATTAACATACCCTTGAATGCAACGGAACCATCACTCCTCCTAGAAACGGTCACACCCTCGTTAGTGAACAAGCAATTATAACCTTTGTCGCATAATTGAGATTTGGACAGTAGGTTATAATCTAGAGATTCAACATGCAAAACATGAGAAAGTGTGTGTTTGGAGGATATTGCAATTTACCGGTATCGAGCACCCTTCCTTGACTGTTATCTCTAAAGTAGATGCCCTCGTTTGGGTCCTCATTCTCTTCATATTCCACGAACATTCTTCTTTCCCCGGTCATATGATTGGTGCATCCACTGTCTAGCACCCATTTAGATCCACCAGAGGAATAGGCCTACAAAAACAAATCATGCTTGGTTTTAGGTACCCAAGCTTGGTTGGGTCCTTGGAGGTTAGTTACAATGCATTTGGACACCCACACATGAGACTTGGTGTTTCCATGGCGTGGCCCAACATAATGAGCATAAACCTTGCCAAAATTATTTCTCATTAACACATATGAGGCATCAAACGTTTTAAACAATAGTTGTTGTTGTTTATGTACAGGACTAGTCTGGGGGGGCTGGACTTGTCCGGACACCGACCGGACTAGTCCGGTGTTCCTGTGCAGTTACAGTCTTAATCGGTGATTTTCCAGTTTGAGAGGACCTTCCTTTCACAAAGGTAATCCTCTCCTATTTATTCTTATGACTTCTAGCATGTTGTTTTTCACCATAAGAATAACCAATGCCATATTTGACACTTGGAGGTCTTTTGACCAAGTATGCAATACGTGCATATTTGATCTTCTCCTTGTCAAATATGCCACTTTGGGTAGGATGTTTTTCCTCTGTAGAAGTTGGCTTATCCTTCAAACTGGTGTCACTTTTCTGACATGTGCAAGCATGAGCAAAATCAGTTTTAGTTAGTTGAGATGGTGAACTCGAAGAGGAGGAAGGTTCACTTAGCTTGAGTGACTCAACCTGCACTTCAAGGATCTTGTTGACCTTAATCAGGTCAGCAAGTTGTTCCTTGATGGTGGCATTTGAGTCAGTTAGCTCCAAGCAAGTTTCCTTGCTTGAAGCTAACTCAAGCTCTAGTGATTTGCTTTGTTCCTTTTCAAGTTCTAGAAGTTTGTCAAGTTCGACATATTCCTCCTTTTGGGAGATGATCATGTTCCTTTGACGATATATTAATTTCTCCTTCTCAACAAGTTGATCAAGCAAAAATTTCATTTTAGTAGCAGTTTTCCGATCTAGTCCAATAAGCATGTCCTCATTATCACTATTGAGTTCATCATTGCTAGAATAGGAATGCACGGAAGAGGGTTTATTGGTTACCTTGCGTTTACCTTCCTTTGCCATAAGGCAAGTGCCATCTCCCTTCCATGCGCCAAGTGTGGGGAAGAGGGTAGACTTCTTGGATGTCTTCTCGATGGCTATGCTAGCAATCTCTTCTTCGGACGATGAGGACTCGTCATTTGAGTCCCATTCCTTTCCGATGTGCGCTTGTTCGGCTTGTTTCTTCTTCTTGAAGAATTTCTTATTTTGAGGCTTGGCTTCTTTGGTCTTCTTCTTGTTCTCCTCATATGGGCAGTCAATTATAAAGTGGTTGTATTCACCACAATTATAGCATGCCCGCCTCAACTTTGGCTTCGTTCTTTCCTTGTACTTTCCTTCGCTTGACTTTGCACCTTGTCTCTTTTTCATTATTCTCTTGAATTTCTTCATGAACAATATCATGTCTTCTTCATCCAATTCACTTCTTTCGTTGTCACTATCTTCCTCTAGTTGTGCTTCTCTAGCTTCTTTGGATAGGGGCTTGAGAGTGGACTTCAAAGCAACCCCTTTCTTCTTTGCTGAAGTGAGGTGGGCAATCTCCTTGACATGTTTTGCTTGTTTTTCCATCATCTCGAAGTTGATGATCTTCCCAAGTAGTTCATCAGGAGTTAACCTTTTGTATCCGAGGCTTTCTCTGATCATGGAGCATAGTGTGACGTTGCAAGGCATAAAAGCTCTAAGGATGAGCTTTACCACTTCATGGTCATTCCATTTCTTGCATTCGTATGATCTGACCTTGTTGACGAGTGTCTTTAATCGATTGTACATTTCTTGGGGTGACTCGTCCTCTTCAATTGCGAATCTTCCTAATTCGCCTTCAATCATCTCGATGTTTGCTTCACGCACATGTCGGTCACCTTCATGTGCAGTTTCTAGTGTGTCCCATATCTCCTTTGCAATTTCGAGTCCATCCACCTTGGTGAACTCATCGCGACTGAGTGAGGAGGTAATTACGGCTGCGGCATGAGCATTTCGGTGAATTGTCTGGTCTTGGCTTGGGGTGAGCTCTTCGTCGTCGTCCGGAATATCTATCCCTGTGCACACAATATGCCACAAACTTGGATTATGGGAAATTAGATGCATTTTCATATTTTGACTCCACATTGAGTAATCACTTCCATCGAAGTGTGGGGCTTTTCTAAGTGGGATAGATAAATAATGATTGCTATTGGAATTGAGACGATCATAGTTAAAAGGATATCGGGAGTAGTCGGTGTGACTACCCCCTTCTTCTTCTCTTCAACTTTTACTTTCCCTTTGGAAAGTGTCTTCTTTCTTAGGAGCGCCTTTAGCTCCACCGTCTCCTCATCGTCGTCCTCGAAGTCTTGAATGGCTTCGAGGAGTTTCTCCATCTTGAGGTTCTTTTCATCATCAACCTTCTCTTGGTTGTTGATCTTGTGGGTGTCCTTCATGTCCGACATGATCTCCTTCGAGCAATTAGTCTCTTTCTTGAAGAAACTGCTCTGATACCAATTGAATGTGGCCTAGAGGGGGGGTGAATAGGCCTTTTTGAAAATTGTCAGATCCTGCAACACTTAACAACCAGTTAAAAACAGAGAAGTCGAACTAGTCCGCTAAAGTGCGGACTAGTCCGGTGTATACAGACTAGATTGATTAGGTTTGATCAATTAAATTTGTTCTTCAATATATGCAGCGGAAGTATACGATTAAACAAAGTGTCACAAGTTTATGAATCAGGTTATATCACAAATCAAACTTATACTTGATATTTCAACGTAAAGTAATCAAGATCAGTTTGTGACCCTAGATTGATATGAAGTAGGAACAATGAACACAACAGAGAACACAAGAGATTTATCCCGTGTCTTCGGTTCCCACAAAGGCAACCTACATCCACGTTGAGGAGCCCACAAAAGGAACGGGTCTTCTCCAACCCTACCGTCGTCGGATCGCCACGAAGGGCAATCCTCTTCCACTTATCTCAAAGGGGTGAATAACCAAATTCAAGGGGCTTTCTCACACGTTGAGAGCTCCCTTGGATTACAACACAAAATATCACCAAGAACACACTCAAAAATTACAAATGAATTGAAGGAGTGTGTTAGATAATCAAACCAAGAGCCCAATGTGGTATTGAATGTGTCTCTCCAACGAACTAGAGTGAATCCTCAAAGGATTGATCTTTGTTGCACTTAATTTAGTGGAGAGATGTGGTTTTGAGTCTCTTGGAAGGTGTGACGGCGCTAGGGTTCGAGAGTGTGTGAAATATGGCTGTACAACTCTATTTATATGGGTTTCTAAAAGTGACCGTTAGGGTTAAGAAAGATCGGACTAGTCCGTGGTGGTCACCGGACTAGTCCGGTGTGCTGTGTGTAGCAAACCCTAAATGTCCCGAAATATCGTACTAGTCCAGCTAGGAGCGGACTTGTCCGATTTCGCTACTGGAAATCTTCAGACTAGTCCAATAGTCATCAGACTTGTCCGGACATGTGAAACCCTAAGTGTATAGGATGACAAGTCCGCACTTGGAGGACTTGTGAAGTGTTTTGAGGACTAGTCCGCACTAGGGAGGACTAGTCCGATTCTGGTCAGAAAGGATATCGGACTAATCCGATGGATATTGGACTTGTCCGATTTCGTGCAGAAAGGATATCGGACTAGTCCGGTGTCAGTCGGACTAGTCCAGTCATGTGTAACTTTGTGCAATGTGTGTGTTTAATTGTGATTGAGCTCTTGGGATGTGTTTTCCTAACACACTCCATACACAATGATCTACTATTTTTCTTCCTTGAGCTCATTTTCACTTTGGTCCTCATTCTTCCTCCTTTTTGGCACTTTGCTCATTTTCCTGTTAAGATCCTGCACTCATCTCAACAAAGAGGTTAGGATCCCAATTGCTTGTCATAAATCATCCAAAACCTACAAGGGAGTCCTAGATGCACTTTCAGATATATTATCTCATGACCAAGTTTACAGTAGTGCACTCCAAACGACGGACTCCCACTACGGAAGTGCGTCTCTACCATACTTGGTCCCCATGATATGTCATACACATCTTTTCATCTTATACATACCCACTTCTATTCTTAATATGATACAAACATGGTCACAAAATATACATGAGCAACTACTAAACGATACGTTGCCCCATGATGGCAGAAGTGTTGCCCCATCCCCCTTCGATACGTCCTATTCAACGTACTCGAGTTCCTCGAGATCTTCTTCTTCCCCTTCGTCATTCGAAGGCACTTGTTCACCCATATTCAGTGGTATATCATGGGCCGGTGGACACACCACTGGTTGCAATTGTGCTTCGGCCTAAATCACATTATCCTGAAGTTGTTCTGCCTCATACTCCCAATTTTGAGCTGCCTCAATGGCTGTGTATCGTTCCTCAGTGACTACTAACAGCTGCTCCTGCTGTTGTTGCACCTCTAACTGACTCGCTTTCAACTCACCACGAGCTTGCTGCAGTTCATTGCGAGTTTGCCGTTGTTCGACACGAGCTTTCCGTAGTCTAGTGCGAGCGTAATGCAGCTGACTCTCGCACTTATTCAGCCGGTGATTTGTTGGAGCTAGGAACGAACGTAGATTTTCATTGATATAATCAAGAGTGTCTCCCCGTTCAGTCGCTTGCCTCAAGGCTTCGACTTGCTCCTGAATAACTTGCACCTTGATTAAGAACCACCATATTGGATGCTGCCGCATACGTTCCAAGTGTCGTCAAGGTTATGTCATCATACGGTGTATAGGCTGCAACCATACGATGCTGCCACTATAAACCAGCCACACCACGGACCGGAATAAGAGCAAATTGAGTCCCAGCCATGGCATCTTGATGAAGCTCACAAAGATTCATAAGCACCTCGCCCGCTGCGATTGCCCAACTGTCCTCCAAATGAGCTCCCTTGATAGTAACCGAAAAAGGAGCCTATCCATAACGACGTGGACTAGCAGGTACATCGAACAAGATGGTGCATGACAGAACGCCTCTATCAATCGTTTCTTGACCCCAATAGCATGGCATCTCGATGAAGCCAAACTGTTGGAGCACCTCCCGCAGCATACTCGGGAAGCCCGGACGGCTAGCGCAAGTGGAAAATATCCATCCGTCCGGTAATAGCATCACCACATACGCCATCTATAAATAAATATTTGAATGGTTCAAATACTCAAATCCAACAAACTATGTTGAAAATCAGATCATGGATGTGATAAATGAATTATGAAAACGAATTCAAATTCAATTGCCAAGGGAAACAAACCCCTGGAACCACATCACAGTTCTGTTCCAGCTGACCTTCCTGTAGAAATTCAAAATTTTCATACAGGAAACGTCAGAACCAGATGTTGGTTTGAATACAAAAGTTGTAGTAAACTTTACAAAATTTCCAGATTGTACTCATAAAGCTCCAGGTGAGCTAAGAAATAGAATCTACACAGGTTCAAAACTGACCCAAGTTTTCTGGAAATTTTGACAGAACCTCCCCTGTATATGTGGTAATTTCCACAATTTATACAGGTATAACATGACAATATATTGAGGTAATGACAAAATAAACATTGTATAACATCAATTTAACAATCCATAAGTAAAAGATTTCGGCCATGAAACATTTGTTATATAGGTATAGTGCACTAATTTGAAACTATGTGCAAACTGTTTCAAGTTCTCGTCTGCCAGAACCAAGTTTGCGACCATAGGAATTAAACACAGTTACACAAAGATTCAGAACATGAGTGCAACATAAAGTTGATAGAGTACTTCCTAATATTTCCAGAAATGTACATATATGACCATGTCACTATTCTGGATCAAAAGCTAGAGCTATCTAAACTTAATAGATGAACTGACTGTTGTTCCACAGCAGCCCTGCAGTTCACTGTTTTGAGCTCGAAATTTGAATCGCCTCAAATTGGAATCAGGAAAAACATTAAATAATAAAACTGTAGACCTCCTTCTACCCTTTCCAGATATGTATCGCAATCCGGCAGAAGATTTTTATACAGTGACTTATTGCAAAAATACAGAGACTGGTACAATGGTAGTGTCATCTGGAGCAGTTTAAGCATACCCCAAATTTCAACAGATTATCAAGCTTTTCTGCCTTGATGGTCAACAGAAAAGTTGTAGAGGTCTTCGATAGTTTTCCACCCATATAGCATACCCATATGTTTATTCCTAACTAACCAAGATTACAACCTGGCGAAACTGAGCAAACTTCAGCCAGAAATGAAGAACCTTGGTTCTAACCCTCTGTCGAGTCAAAACTCATTTTGCAGAGTCCAAACCTACCAGCACCTGATAGTAAGACTTTCCAAAATGTGATGCAACCATTCTTTCATTGGGGATGGTCAAGTATCAAAGTCGATACTGACGGTACTACGTACCTCACAAAAGAAAATTCTAACCGGTATTTCCGGATACGTTTATATGTGGCCCTAGTATCGTTCACTCGGAAACGTGTTCTACACGGGTCACTACCATAGTCAATGCTGCAGAAGACAAACAATCCCCTTTCACACCTTCACACCTCAAGGGCGGCACGGGGAAACACGACAGGAAGTCACAACAATAATATATATGAAAGTAAATACATACGACTCTGGTGTGTGTCGCCCTCGAGCGATGTCATTTCTCGAGGTACATGACTACACTACGTCTGTACAGCAAAGACTCCCGCACGAACCGTCTTATACACGCTCGGGCATACGTGTTTCGCATGCTCCCTTAGAACATGAATAGTTCTAGAGATGCATACTATCAGGTTATACACCACCCGACGGGGTCTCCCACTAACTTTGAAGCACGTTGGGGTACCGCGTGTCATAGGTTCTCAAAAACATGGAAAGCTTCAGAGACTCCTATTAACATTTTTGTGCCAAGCTACGGAAAGACTTCCATGCTACCTCTCGCATGGTGAGCTTACCGTAATTGATCCGTTTACGGTGGCGTACCTTATCTCTTACCTTATGTGGGAGCATCGTTACAGAATTAATAACACATAAGTTAGTTTACCACCATTATATATTATACTAATAATACTCCTTATAAGGGTATATAGCTAATTCCTCACTCAACGATCCTAAGTTTTGATAATATGCTCTTTTTAAGTACATTGTTCCCAATGATGCTCTTATATCATGTCTGTGGGGACCCGAATCCCGACCTCCAAGTATCTCATTGGGTGGTGCCTTGCGATGCGACACCCAACAGAATACAAGAAAGGAACGAGAACAACTTACAATACCAAGAATTTATTTATAAACACAGCGAAAGTTTTACAATACTAATGAAAAGGAAAGAGAACTATACATCATAGTTACGCTCTCGTCACTAGCTATGCAAAAGCAAAGTCATCCATGTCCTGGATACTTTGCACTAGCAACACCCAACTTACGGCGGCGTGCAGGGTTCCCACTCGGCTGTAAACCCTGGAGGGGGTGCAGGCTCGTCATCGAACTCGTCATCAGTCGCATAATCTGCAAAAACTTGTTAACTGCAAATGTAAGCTTAAGGCTCAACAAGACTAACCCATATCACTAGACATATGCAGGGGTGAATAGTAAACATAGGTAAGGAATAGCATAAAGGACACACCTACAAGTGGATCCTTATAGTCACGTTTTAAGTAGCACATGATATTCTTGAAGCACGACATATCATAGACTCCACAATCAAACAAGAAACGCTTTGCCGATGATATGACCCGCTCAAAGCACATAATGCTATTACGGGTAAAGTATGAGGAAACTGTAAACTATTAATTGTGCTATATCTAAGCAATACAAGGTTGCCAAAACAATTATATTTCAATACATCATATTCTACTGACTTCTCCAGTATTTACTACATCACGACACAGTGAACACGTGGTACTCTATCACCGCGAGGTACAATGATTGCAATCAGGACACACCCGGTCAACACAACACATACGCACTTTCGGAAGCGCCAACGAGTACTTACAGCTGTACCTACATAGCACTTCAGTACTAGATGTATATGGCCACCTTTCACCAAACACTCGAATGTTGAACCAGTTGATCCGTCACGAGCAGGAGGTCAATGTGTGGGGCATACTCTGACGTGCTCAACAGCTGATTTACACCTCACTGCCCTCATCCTATACCTATAAAATGGAACAGTATGCCTCAACAAACTAGTATCAAGCTACGTCAGTTTGCTGGAGCTCATGTTTCCAGTATGTCACCGGTACAATTCAAGCTTGTCCAGCGGGGCCGCACACGAAACGGTCCTCAATCGACACAAGCAGGGCTACGCACATGAGACCACGTCTCACTGCATCCTACCCGCTGCTCGGTCTCAATTTTATATTTATAAACCATTCCTTGATCCAATTCATCTCATGTGATAATATCCTATCTCGAGAGTAGATTTCCACAACTCGACTTCTACCAGATCCCTATGAATAAGCATGGCAGTTACTACACAAGTCAATGAGTTATTCTAACCACTTCCTGGGTTCTTTGGTCATGCAAGTGGATATCAAACACCTTAAACATAATGCACAAACATCTGAAGACGTAAGGTGAATGAAAACTGCAAAGACACTGTAAGGAACTTGAATGGAAACCGCGGCTTGCCTGAATGCAAGTCTGAGTCTATGTTAGTTTCTGGCAGCTGGACTTCCAATGCTTCCGGCTGCTCCTCGACTTCAGTCACTACACATTATGCATATACTATATATGAATGACTTTGAAAATAATCAATATGTTTAAGGTCATAAGCTAATATCTTATGATCAAAATATGATAATGATGTTAATTGGCTTTGGGACTTTTATGGTATATACCAGTGACCATAGTGAAGACTCTTGCAAAGAACAGGAGATGATAAAGGAAGTCTGTTGTTCCTAAAAATTATGGTAAGCAATAACCTTCTAAAAATTTTGGTTGAAATCTTGGAGATCTATCATGGCTACAAGTGGCTATACTATATAGAGTGGGGCGCACTGGTTCTAGGAAAATTTGTTTCACAATTTTTTAAGCTTCCTACAGGGAGAAACTGATTTTACAAGTTTGGGGAAATTTCTTAAATTGATTTTGTATTCTTCTCAATTTATAACTACATATGGATTTGGAACACTGATCAACCCAGTAAATGATGTCGAATGAACTTGAAATATTTACTGGAGATCAAGTAAATTTTGGAGATTGTCCTGACCAAATTTGGGAATTTTCTAAAAAGCATTCTATGGACTTTGATACAAATTCAAGTGCACCACTGGAAAGTATTCTACATTCTGGTTCTAAAAAAGTTTATTTGGGAATTTTTGGACAATTCTACTAGGCGTTATGGATTTCCCAAGTTGGGGCAAAATCTGGAATAAAATTTTAATTAGAAATTATTTGAATAAACGGTTGGGCCCACGGATTTGAAATGGGCCAATCGGGTTTAGGCTGCATGGGGGCCACATAATCAACCCGTGTAGCCACACTGGATCCGTGTCCACAGCTGATCTGCGCGCTCGCACGCATCAACGACACGTGGGGCCCATGGTCTTCGTGTTCGTCGCGACGCGACGCTCGGCTACAGTGGCGCTGCACCGGCGAGCTCGCCACGATGGCTGCATCGACCTCCACTCGCCTCGGTACTGACAGCCAAACCATAAAATCGTCCGCACAACACGATGGTGAGGTCCAATCGCGGCAGCGATGGCCGGAGATGGCGGTGCGATGACGGCGGTGGAGCTAGGGTTTCGGCTATCGTCAGAATCTCATGGGGATGGCGCAAAAGGCTCAGGAAAAAAGCTAGAAACATTCCTTGGAGCTTGAGGGTGATGATTTTGATGTTAGGAAGGGGTGACATCGCAGGCAAGGTCGACTTCGTCGATGGACCGACGGGTTTCTATTGGCAGTGGGGAAAACTATAATATCTCAAGCTTCATTTGATGGCGTCTAATGATTTTTTGTCAGGGGGTGCACTAGGAGGTACTGAATATAATCCTTAACTGGATTGAAGAATTATTACATGTAGAAACGGAATTAAACCGAGGAGTGAGCTAGTTCAATGGCAGAGGCTGAAAGAAAAACTGAAAGATATTGCTCAATACCGAATGAATGGAGGCATGGCTTTTACCGTGAGAAAGAGCTCAGGATGGTGATCCTTTTTGCTGTTGAGGTTGAGTTGTGGCACCGCTTGTTGGGGACTGGCGACGGTGGAGCACAGGCGGCGTTCGTCCTCAACTTCGCTGGTGTCTGCTTAACTCCAAACTACGGCCAACACAATGAGCAAAACGCTAAGCGAGTTGACGTAGAATATAAAGCACAGACATGGCGCCAACTTTGCTGTTTGCATCAAAGGAAATAGAGGTAAGACTGAGGTGCTTACTGGGAGGAAATGAAAACGGCGGTGTTGGGCGACAGTGGCGCGAAGCTGAGATGGAGATCGACGCCGGCGGCCAAGGGACAGGTATTTATATGACAGGGGGTGTTTAGGCCACGCAGCTGCCTGCTTGCATGCCGTGTCGCGGTGACGAGCGCTCTCGGCGTCGATCGGTGGGGACAGACGTATACATAGCACGTTCGTCGGTTCAACCGAGTGTGTGAGGCTGACAGTGGGTCCCACCTCCCCTTATCCTCTTCCCTTCTCTGCAACTTCAATTCTCATAACAATCATGGTCCAAAAATTCTATATTTTTGTGGGGCGGCTCAAATAGATATCTGGAACTTGACTCTGACATTGGATTTCAAATTTGGTCAAGTTTCATTTCAATTTCAATTTTGAATTTGAAATTGAATGAAATTCAATGGGGTCACTGAATTAAATAGTAAATGAGTTTCAAAAATTGTGAAACTTTGGGAATAAGTCAAGCAATTTATGCTGACCATGATGGTGTGTTCAAATATTGATGTTCAAATGAGTTGAACAGAATTCAAAATTTGAACTCTAAACATGGCTTGAATTTGCTAAGCGTCTCAAATAAAATAGCAAATGGAATTCAAAAATCTTGAAACTTGGTAGGAAGTCTATTTGGAACATTATGAGGTCATGGAAAAATTAATAGCCTCATATTTGAATATTTTGGCAGGGCCTAAATGTACAGTGCTATATTCAAATTAATTTGAATATATTAGGACTGCATAGTAATTTGCCCTAGAAATATTTATTCAATAGCTTCCTAAATTTGTAGAAAGGTCACTTAAATTATTATAAGCTCATTTCTGAAGTTCATTCCTTCTGTTACTAAAATTTCAGTATGAGTAAAAGAAAGATTATTGATGATATTAAGTTTATGTGTACAACCATAATTGATCTTCACTATGGTTGACAACCAACGTACTGAACTTGATAAAAAGGAAAATTGGAATTTTACATAATATTTCCGGATGTGAGCAAGAGTTTCGATATTCATTGTGATGCATCGAGACAAGGACTTGGATGTGTGCTTATGCAGGAAGGTCAAGTGGTCGCCTATGCATCGAGACAATTGAAGAAACTTGAGCAGAATTATCCGATGCATGATCTTGAACTTCCATCCGTGGTACATGCCTTGAATGTTTGGAGACATTATATTCTTGGTCATAAGTGTGAGATTTATACAGATCACAAGTGCTTAAAGTATATTTTCACACATATGGGCTTGATTTTGAGGCAACGACGATGGTTGGAGCTTATCAAGAACTATGATGTGGGAATCAACTATCATCTAGGCAAGGCTAATGTAGTGGTCGATGCTTTGAGCCGGAAAGGAGTAAGTCATCAACTCAAGGTTCGAGAGTTGCCATCCAAGTTATTTTAGGAGTTTGAACGGTTGAATCTCGGATTTGTGAATGAGATGTGGATGATGGAGTTAAATCCGACCGTAGAGAAAGAAATTCGAGAGGGTCAAACAAAGGATGGGGAAATTCAGGAGATCAAGAAAAGGACCTAAGGGGAAGAGAATTCAGATTTGATGAGGATGAACATGGTACCCTATGGCTTGGAAAAAGGATTTTCGTGCCTAATGTGAAGCATATTCGGGAGAAAAATACTAAAGGAGGCGCATGACCCGCCATACTCAATCCATCCTAGTTGTACGAAGATGTACAAGGATTTGAAGACGTGTTATTGGTGGGCTAGCATTAAAAAGGACATAGCTGAATATGTAGCATTGTGTGATGTGTGCCAACGAGTCAAGGCGGAACATCAAAGACCAGCTGGATTATTGCAGCCATTGAAGATTCCAGAATGGAAGTGGGAAGAAATTAGTATGGACTTCATAGTTGGTTTACCACAAAATCAGTCCGGTTATGACTCTATATGGGTAATTGTGGATCGGTTAACTAAGTCAGCTCACTTTATTCCCGTCAAGACCACCTTTAATGGGGAGAAATTGGCGGAACTGTATATGGGAAGAATAGTATGTTTGCATGGAGTTCCAAAGAGGATACTGTCAGATAGAGGTTCTCAATTTACCTCCAGGTTTTGGCAAAAGCTGCATGAAGCATTGGGTACAATGTTGAATTATAGTTCAGCATATCACCCCCAAACAGATGGACAAACTGAGAGGACCAATCAGATTTTGGAGGACATGTTAAGAGCTTGTGCTTTGAAGCATGGGAAAAGTTGGGACAAGATCTTGCCATATGCGGAATTCTCATATAAAAATAGTTACCAAGCAAGTTTCAGGATGTCGCCATATGAATCACTATATGGAAGGAAGTGTAGGACGCCTTTATATTGGAATGAGACAGGAGAAAATCAAGTATTTAGACCGGATATGCTGGAGGAAGCTGAGAAACAAGTCCAGATCATCCGTGAAAACTTGAGGGCTGCTCAAAGGCAAAAAGGCTATCCGGTCAATAGGAGAAGGAAACTAGCCTTTGAAATAGGAGATTTTGTTTACCTCAAGGTGTCAACAATGAGAGGTCATAAGAGGTTTAAAATAAAAGGCAAGCTAGCACCTCGATACATTGGACCATTCAAGATTTTGGACAAACGAGGGAAAGTAGCATATAAGTTGGAGATGTCAGCTTACTTATCAGATGTTCATGATGTCTTTCATGTTTCACACCTCGAGAAGTGCTCGAGGATACCGGAAGAACAAGTGTCGATGGAAGAATTAGAACTAGAGGCATATTTGACTTATGCCGAGCAACCGATCAATATCTTGGAAACCAAAGAGAGAGTCACAAGAAACAAGGTGATTCAATTGTGTAAAGTGCAATGGGAGCATCACGCAGAATCAGAGGCAACCTCGAAGCTGGAAGATGCTCTCAAGAAGGAATTTCCATATCTCTTCTCTTCCGCGTCGAATCTCGAGGGCGAGATTCATTTTAAGGGGGTAGGTTTGTAACACCCTCATTTTTATACATCATGTCCTGCATCCATCATTATACATGTTTAACATTTACCCACATAAAAAGGAACAAGTTTAAAATGAATTTAGAGTAAAACCGCACACAAAAGTTTTGGGAAGTGCAGACTAGTCCGTTTTTGGTGCGGACTAGTCTGATTTATCTCTGACCTCCGTCGAACTTGTTCGTTTTGCTGCGGACTAGTCTGTTTTTCTCTCTGTATAGTTTCGGACTTGTCCGGACCAATGCGGACTAGTCCGGTATTCCAATTCCTTGGAAATTTTGCTAAGTCCCTGGACTTGTTCGGACTTGTTCGATGTTCCAGCGAACTTGTCTGTTTTCCCTCTGACCAAAATCGGACTTGTCTGGTTTTGGCTAGACTTGTATAATTTTCCTCTGACCAAGTTTGGACTTGTCCGATATAGTCCATACTCATCAGTTCTCGCCTCTCTCAATCTTCGGACTAGTCCGGCCTTATGCGGACTTGTCCGGTAAATCGCGATTCCGAGTTGATCTTCTGTTCCATGACTTGTTCTTGGGTTTTACCTTAAGTGGGCCTAAGGACATCATGTCTAACTCTTTTTGGAGCCCTTGTGAGACCACACACCGACCTCCACCCACCCCAAAGTCGAAATCCATCAAACCCTAGTCCTCCACCCTTATATAAACAACCCCACCCCTTGACTTGACATCCTTTTTGCCTCAATTGGATGTCCACAAACCGTAGTTCATGGAGAGCCACAATGAAGGACGGAGGAGGAGACCCCGAGCAAGAAGAAGAGGAGGAAACAAAAGAGGATCAAGATATCCATCGAGTTTTTGTTCTTCACCACCAATCTTCCATCAAGATCTTCATCAACCCTAGATTGTCAAGATCCAAGTGTTGCCTCCAAAACCCTTGATTAATTGGAGTTCTAACACCTGGTACGCCTTCTATTTCCTCTTCTCATGTTAATTCAACCCCGTTTCTCTGAATTCTCGTCGATATAGAAAACCCTAGTTCGCTGTTCTTGCGAAAGGCGGACTTGTCTGGTCTCAAGCGGACTAGTCGAATTTTGCAATCTGTTTCCTACTGAATTAATTATAAATCAATTCAAATCAACCCCAAACCTATGTAGTCTTGTTAATAACCATTGTAATTGATTAGTAAACAATAAAAGCAACTTAATAACAAGTTTTACCTCACAATTGCATTAATCATGCATGTTATGTCATATTGAGTAATATATGTGCACTTATTGATTGTAAGTCTTGTCTTGTATGATCATTGTGCAGTTTAAACGGATTTGCACTAGAGAGTGTTATGGAGGACCTCCAGCACCAGGATTTCGAAGACTTTGACCTAAACAGAGCCCAAGAGCAAGGCAAGTGTCGTTGAACATATTGATCCTGTTTTTACAATAAATGTTCTGTTTTCAAAACTGTATGCTTGTGTCAATTTGATGGGAATCCTATGATAGGAAGTTTACTAGCTTTGTTTAACCACCCTTGTCACTCAGAATACATGGTAGAGAGTCGGGAAAGGCTTTTTACCTTTTTGCTTCGCTTAATTAATTGGGATGGGGAAACAACTGTACCATTTAATTATGCATTAATGAGATTATGGTTAATATATGGCCAGTGTGATATGGTAATGGGTGATCTAAGCAAGCATGGTATGTGGATGGGTTGGATGCTATGGTGGTTTGGCTTGCTTTATATCTAAGGACCGGTTCGTGGAGCGACTATCTAGGAATTACAGTGCCACCACGAGGCCATGTATGGGTGCAGCGTAGCTGATTAATAAGGGTATTGCTAGTATTGCGCGAATAATTTGGTGCACAGGGGAAGGGGAGTCAGTTTGGGTTTGGATATGCTAGCGGGACTTCCTAGGATCCGAATGGCACGAGAGGGGGCCCTTGGTTGGAGATGTGCTCAGTTGGAGACATCGCCACCGGTGAAACCTCAGTGGGTCCTTACATGCTAGTAGTCCCTTTGTAAAGGCTATTTTGTGATCTCTTGGTCACACACCTAAGGAAGTGTGAGATGGCATAATTGAGATTCTATAGTCATCAAAAGGTGATGAAATCACAAACACGTGGTTAAAGTGGTACAACCTCTGCAGAGTGTCTAAAAACTATCATGATAGCGATGCTCCCAGTTATGAGCAACCTGAACCCTCACATGATTAGGAGGAAATTTGGATTTGGGATGATTATGTACTGGTTATGGGATGGAACTATGGTTTACGGCAATGGATATGGCTGATGGTAATGAGAAATCTGGGATATGGATGACGGTAATGAAATATGGACTGGTATTATGATAATTACATGGTTTATGATGGGTTTACTTCACATACATATAATATATCGCTTTCCAAATGTTTTAATGTACTTTTCAGAACTTAGCCTTTATTGTATTCGTCATTTGAATCAGCTACATGTCATACTTTCCACACTTACTGAGTACGACATGTACTCACTCTTACGATTCCCCCACCAACAGTTGCAAGTCAGGATTTGAGTATAACAATGATAATGCGGAGTTCTAGGCCATGTCTGCCGTCAGCTTTGCCGGTGGTGTTGATTGGAGCTGCACTATCCCTTATGCTTATGTTGCTTAGCTGCTTAGTTTGCTTATCTCGTTATTTCCACTGCATTAGTTCAAACTTGTCATAAATTTTCATTAGAGCTTGTATTCGAGGATATCTTGGATTGTGTAACAAAAGTGCTTAATTAATCTTGTTCGGTGGTATTTTTCAGTATATCCTTTTGAGATTGCACTCGTGTATGTGTGTTAAATGTCTTGGGCACACATATGCGTTCACTTGAATCATTTTCGGAACCGGGTGTCACAGCCGTGATGAGCGCCGACAAGGAGAAGCCTTACCGGGTCAGGACGAGCAATTGGGACGCGTAAAATCTCTTCGGCGAACAGATCAACTATGCGTGCATCGACGCCTTCGTCTCCTTTGAGGTTGGCTGCAAGTTGCTCTCCGGCGACTACTAATCTAACCACCGAGTTTGCGGATTGGCTGCCGTCGATGACCCCGGCATGGAATTCATAGGTGCCGGTCTCAAGTTCTAGCTTTTCTGTTTGTGTGCCCAATCTCTCATAAAATTTTTTTAGGAAACACTATATCTTGGGTTCATATCAGATGTGTGCCCCACCATTATCGCGTCCACATGTCAACTGCAGTAATAACTGTAGGGCAGAGGATTTCATCGGCACTGCCTTGGCATTTAAGTTAATGTTTTAGTATTTTTTGTGATGCATGTTCAAAAAAGGAATAGTTTTTATGATCGAAGAATTATATGGAGTCTATTTGTCATGTGTCTGAATGATTTTAGGCAACAGATCATGAGAAGGTAAGAATTACTATCATTAGTCACTTATTTTGCAATTTATAATTAACCATTAATTTTATAGGTTAAGCAACTACAAATTAACATAGACCTTACAATTACAGAATTACAACTACTAGCTCCGTCTATCCCAAATTACTTGTCACTCTTTTTAATTCAAAAATGAAGTTATTAATTAAAGAAGGACAAGTAATTTGGGAAATGGAGGGAGTACATATTAATAATTCCGAAGAAGTAAGAAACTTATTTCACCCTTCTTACGACCGGTCGGCTGGCGGCGGTCCCGCTTCTCCGAGCTTTGAGCGCTGCCGCCCCGAGCTCCACACGCCACCGCGCGTCGTGCCCTGCCCCCGTCCGCCTCGCCGTCGCCTCGGCGTGCCACCATCATGACACACTGCCTTCAGCCTCTGTGCCGCCACCGTCGGTTAGATCAGCAGCGCTGACCGAGGCGGGGGATTTTAAAACATGGATGTTATTTCACATGCAACGAGGTCTTTCACATGCATGTTAGTTGTCCATGCATGCTACGCCCCAAACATGATCAACGAGCCTCAAACATGACGTGTAAAATCCCACATTTTCCTTCATATGAGGTTCAGTTGTAAAGTGGTTGTTAACCCTAATGGAGACCAATTGTAGCCATGTTTATGAACTTGATCTCATCAAATCTTTTCTTCTACTCATGTTTAAATTTATTAACATGAGGAATAAACTTAACCAATGAACTTAGATTAATTCTTTTGACCTCTCTTCAAAGTTTGGAATTATTTGAAGAAAGATTTCTAGGCCAATTTAATATGCAGTACCAAATAGATGTTCAAATTAATATAAATTGAATATATACTACTGTATACTTGGCCCTGTCAAAATTATTCAATTCAGAGGCCATAAACTTTTTTTGGTTTTCTAATATTCCAAATAGACTTCCTACAAAGTTTCATTTGCTATTTTAATTGAGACGCTTAGCAAATTCAAACCATGTTTTGAATTCAAATTATGAATTCTGTTCAACTAGATTGAACATTAAGATTTGAACACACACTTATGTTCAACATATGTTGCTTGACTTATTCCCATAGTTTCACAATTTTTGGAACTCAATTGCTATTTAAAACAGTGGCACTATTGAATTCCATCCAAATTCAAATTTGAATTTGAAATCCAATTGAAACTTGCTCCAATTCAAAATCCAATTGCCGAATCAAATTCTAGATATTTATTTGATCCTCCCCACAAAAATCTAGAATTTTTGGACAGCATTTGGTAGGAGAATTGAAGTCTGCAGAGGAGCGACAGGGATAAGGGTCGTGGGACCCACCAGTCAGTGGGACTCACTCGAAGCGGCTCTGCACGCCGTTTTACCGGTGTTCCTCCGCTCGGCACCACGCAGCATGCAAACCCCCACGGAGCTGCTCGCCTGCCTGCTTCATGGCATCTCCCCTACTCCTCCCCAGCCTATAAATACTCTGCCCCGGTCGTAGTGGACACCACCCCAAGTGCTCGCCTCTGTTTTCTTTCTTCCGCCACTGCAACGCACTGCAGCCGCCATTCTCGACGCACCGGCCAACGAGGCAAAGAATCGCAGTGCTTCCAACAGCAAAAGTTGGCGCAACTTGTTGCTCTTCCTTCCTGTCCAACCGCTTGTTTGATTCACTGCTTATATGTGTGGTATTTCGAAGTTCCTCAACGCTCACGGGTGAGGTCGCGAAGGGAAGCTTCATGTTCCACGAGGACAGACCACTCCAAGTCGATTCCATCTTCCTCTTTGAAGCAATAAGGTGCGCAAAGGTACCTAGATGCTTCTTGTGAAGTTCCAAACACTACCATGCTTCCTAGCTCCTTTATCTCTAGTTTTCCCCAAAACAGTTCATACCGATGTCAATAGATTGCCGTTTAAATTCCGTTTCTACATACGATTAATTGTAAATCCAGTAAGGTATTATCTCCTAGACCTCCATGCGCATCACCTCTCAAAAATTGAGAGAAAGCCATCGAGAAACGAGGTCGGATTTTGAGTTTTCATGGCCGCCGATTGAAAACCCATACTTCGCCGTCGAGTTCAACTTTGCCTACGATTTCTCCCCAATCAGACCTCCACGTCGCCGCGTCGGGAGGTAGACGAAGACGCGGTCCCCACCGGCCAGCGTAACCCTCTCGCGTGGGATCAGTTGCGGATGGGATCCGGTGTGGCTGCGCGATTAAACCCCGTAACCCCCGGTGTGGCTCCAATCCGATTGGTCGAATTCAAATGAAGTGGGACTAGCCCCTTTTATTTGAAATTTCCCATAGGAAATTAAATCCAGATTCAATCCCAACTTAGAAAATCCATAACATCCAGTAGAATTATCAAAAAATTACCAAATAAATTTTGTTAGAACCAGCATGAAGAATACTGGCCAGTGGTGCACTTGGATTTGTATGAAAAGCCATATAAATTTCTTCAAAATTAAGATAAACAAAATGCTTAAAGAATTCATTCCTACAGTTCTATTAATTGAAAAATTCCCAATTTTGGTCATAACCATATAGTTGATACATGTGATCTCCAGTACAAATTTCAAGTTATTTGGACTTAAAATACTGGGTTGATCTATGTTCCAAATCTTTCTGTAGCTATAAATTAAGAAAATGGAAAATCAATTTCCAGAAATTTACCCAAACTTTAGAAATCAGTATCTTCCTGTAGGAAGCTCAGAAAATTGTGAAACAAATTTTCCTAGAACCAGTGAGACCCCCTCTACATGATACATCCTTTATCATAATTGGAGGAAGCTATAATAAATCTCCAAAAATTTAATCCAAAATTTAAGGAAGCTTATTTCTTACCATAATTGTTAAGAATAACTAACATCCTTTATCATCTCCTCTTTTTGCAAGAGTCTTCCACATAATATCTAGTATACACCATAAAATCCCAAAGTCAATTAAGATAATTATATTATTGTATCTTAATATACACACCCCACCTTAAGCATATTAGTTATTCACAAAATCATTTATACCTAGTATATGCATATCGAGTAGTAGCTGAAGTCGAGGAGCAGCCTGAAGCCTTGGAGGTCCAGCTGCCAGAAACTAACATAGACTCAAACTCGCTTTCAGGCAAGCCCCGGTTTGCATTTAAGTACCTTACAGTATTTTACAGTTTTCATTCACCTTACGTCTTCAGATGATTTTGCATTACGTTTAAGGTGTTTGACATCCACTTGCATGGCCCACAAATCCTATGGAGTCTTGGATAGGTATACGACCCGTTGAGTAGATACTGCTATGCTTATGCTCATAGGAATTCGGTAGAAGTCGAGTAGTTGGAATCTACTCGTGAGATAGGAATTTTATCACATGGGAGATTCTAGAATAAGAAAATGGTTTATGAATATTAAATTGTGACCGAGCAGTGGATAGGATGCAGTGAGACGTGGTCTCACGTGTGTAGCCCTGCTTGTGTCGATTGAGGACCGTTTCGTGTGCGGTCCCGCTGGACAAGCTTGAATTGTACCGGCGACATACTGGAGGAATGGGCTCCAATAAACTAACGTAGCTTGATACTGATTTGTCGAGGCATTCCGTTCTGTTTTATAGGCATGGGTTGAGGGCAGCGAGGTGTAAATCAGCTGGTGGGCACGTCAGAGTACGCCCCACGCAGTGACCTCGTGCTCGTGACGGATCGACCGGTTCAACATTCGAGTGTTTAGTGAAAGGTGGCCATATACGACTAGTACTGAACTGTTATGTAGGTATTGCTGAAAGTACTCGCTGGCATTTCTGAAAGTGCGTATGTGTCGTGTTGTTCCGGGTATGTCCTGATTGCAATCACCGTCCCTCGCGGTAACATAGTACCACTTGTTCACTGTATCGTGATTAGTAAATACTAAAGAAGTCAGATGAATATGATGTATTGGTTACAAATTGCTTGAACAACCTTGTTTGGATTAGAGATAGTACAATTAAAAGTTTACAGTTTCCCCATACTTCAGCTGTAATAGCATTATGTGCCTTGTGCACGTCATATCATTAGCAAAGCGTTTCTTGTTTGATTGTGGATTCTATGATGTGTCGTGCCTGGGGAAGGTCAGGTGCTAAATAAAACATGACTATAAGGATCCACTTATAGGCGAGTCCTTATGCTTTACTTACCTATGTTTAGTACTTATCCTTGCATATGTCTAGTGAGACGGGTTAGTCTTGCTGATCCTTATGCTCCCGTTTGCAGTTTACGAGTTTTTGCAGATTATACGACTGATGACGTGTTTAATGACGAGGTTGCACCCCCTCCAGGGTTTACAGCCGAGTGGGAACCCTGCACACCGCCGTGAATTGCGTGTTGCTAGTGCAAAGTATCCAGGGCATGGATGACTTTGCTTTTGCATAGCTAGTGTTGAGAGCGTAGCTATGATGTATAGTTCTCTTTCCTTCCGCTAGTACTTTTAAAACTTCCGCCATGCTTGTCAATAAAGACTTGGTATTGTAAATTTGTTCTCGTTCTATTCTGGTATACTGTTGGGTGTCCCATCGCACGACACCACCCAATGAGATCCTTGGCGGTCGGGATTCTAGTCCCCACAGGCATGGTATCAGAGCATCATTGGGAACAGTGTACTTGAAAAGAACATATTTTCAAAAATTAGGATTTGAGTGAGGAATTATCTATATGCCCTTATAAGGAGTATTATTAGTATAAGATATACAGGTGGTAAACTAACTTATATGTTACTAATTCTGTAACGATGCTCCGACGTCAGGTGAGAGGTAAGGTACGCCATTGTAAGCGGATCAATTGCGGTAAGCTCACCATGCGAGAGGTAGCATGGAAGTTTTCCATGGCTTAGCACAGAAATGTTAATAGGAGTCTCTGAAACTTTATTTGTTTCTGAGGACCTATGACACGCGGTACTCCAGCATGCTTCAAAGTTAGTGGGAGCCCCCGTCTGGTGGTGTATAACCCAATAGTATGCCTCTCTAGAATCATTCATATTCTAAGGGAGCATGCGAAACACGTATGCCCGAGCGTGTATAAGCCGGTTCATACGGGAGTCTTTGCTGTACAGACGTATTTACAGCCATGTACCTCGGGACATGACCTTGCTCGCGGGCGACTCACACCAGAGTCGTATGCATTTATTTTCATATGTATTATTGTGAATGCCTGTCGTGTTTCCCCGTGACACCCTTGAGGTGTGAACGTGTGGAAGGGGATTTTTTGTCTTTTGCAGCATTGACTACGGTAGAAACCCGTGTAGCACACGTTTGCGAGTGAACGATACTAGGACCACCTATAAACGTATCCAAAAATAACCGGTTAGAATTTTCTTTTGTGAGGCACGTAGTACCGTCAGTATCAACTTTGATACTTGACCATCCCCAACAATTACAAAAATTGGATGCATTGTATTTTGGAAAGTCCGACTAGTAGGTGCTGGTAGGTTTGGACTCCATAAAGGTAAAAATTCGATTCAACATGGGTGAGACCAAGATTCTTGATTTCTGGCCAAAGTTTGCTCAACTTCGCCAGGTTGTAATCTTGGTTCGTTAGAAATAAACATAGGGGTATGCTATGTGGATGAAAATTCCTAGAAGTCCTCTATAACTTTTCTGTTGACCATCAAGGCAGGAAAGCTTGATAATCTATTGAAATTCGGAGTATGCTTAAACTACTCCAGATAACCCTACCGATGTACCAGTCTCAGTATTTTTTCTATAACTCACTGTAGAAAGGTCGTCTGCCTTATTATGATATATATCTGAAAAGGAGAGGAGCTAATCTACAGTTTTGTTGTTTAAAGTTACTCTTTATTCGAATCTGAAGCAATTCAAATTTCGAGCTCAAAACAGTGAACTGCAGGGCTGCTGTTGAACGACAGTCAGTTCATCTGTTAAGTTTAGGTAGCTTTAGCTTTTGATCCAGAATAGTGACATGGTCATATATATACATTTCTGGAAATATTAGCAAGTCCTCTATCAACTTTGTGTTGTACTCATGGCCTAAATCTGTGTATAAACGTGTTGAACTCCTATGGTTGCAAACTTGGTTCTGGCAGATCAGAACTTAAACAGTTGGCACCTAGTTTAGAATTAGCACACTATACCTATGTAACAAATGTTTCATGGACGAAATCTTTTACCAATGGATTTTTAACTTGATGTTATACAATGTTTGTTTTGTCATTACCTCAAAATGTTGTTATGATATACCTGTATAAATTGTGGAAATCACCACATATACAGGGGAGGTTCTGTCAAAATTTCCAGAAAATATGGGTCAAATAAAAACCTATATAGATTCAACTTCCTAGCTCACCCAGAGCTGTATGAGTAAAATCTGGAAAAGTTGGAAAGTGTACTACAACTTTTGTATTCAACCCAACACCTGGTTCTGACGTTTCCTGTATAAAAATTCTGAATTTATACAGGAAGGTCAGCTGGCACAGACTGTGATTACAACTCCAGTTTTAAATTTTCATAAACTGTGGAGAGTTGGAAACCTTCTTATTGATCCAGTATCTTTTTCACAGATGGATGATTCTATGCTATACTTACCAAATGGATGGGTGTTCACGAAGTGTACGCTTTTGAAGGGTTTTCCGTTGCGATGCTTCAACGGTCCGGATATCGTGAAATACCGGACTATTGGGGCAAGGAGATCGATGATGGAGGGGTAACGAGGTGCACCATTTATGTGGATGTGCCTGCTGCTCCATTAAATGTTGGATGGGACCCCTTTTCCATCCAAGTACAAGGAATTGAATTGGAACACACGTGGTGTTATGCCGCAAATGTGGCCATCATGAGGTTTTGCAAACTTCATTACCATGCTATGGCTGGCACTCCATTCAAGCTCTTTCCGGTCGATGGTAGAGCCGGTGACGAGTGGGCAAGTCGGATGGTTGCAGAATATGGGCATGTTGAAGAAGTATCCAAGATGATTTTAGCCTCATATGCAGCATCAACGTGTCAGGAGAGCCTTGATCAGCATATTAGCCTGGGAAAAATGATGACTGACCTGAAGCAGGCCTTGATTCGAGGGGATAACTTTGAAGGTACCAACGACTCACTTAGGGCCATGGTTGTTCCCCTAATTCGCCATTTAAACTTAAGGGAGAAGCAGTGGCACCAGGCTGTTCAAGCTCGGTCGGAGGCTCTCATGAAAACACAACACGCGGAAAGCGCGTTGGAAGCGAGTCAACTCGAGGTGCAACTTTTGGATGAACAGCTGAGTGAGGTGACTCATGAAAGGGATCAATCCAGAGGGGAAACTCAGGATTGGAAGGCCAGTTGCAAAAATGCACAGAAGGAACTGGAAGACTTGAGGATGTTTCTTCTGCAGGCTGATGTGAAATCTTTAGTTGCTGCGACGTCTTCAATGGTGGGTGGGGTGGCAACTCTTGCTCCTGCAACCGCACCTGTGGTACCAATTTCGAATGACAAAGAAGAAGAAGATCCCGAGGAACTCAAGTAGGTCGAGTAGGACGTATTGGAGTGGGATGTGGCAGCACTTCTGCCGTCATGAGGCAACATATAGTTTAATAGTTGCTCGTGTGTTTCTTTTGTGACCATGTTTGTGTCATATTAAGAATGGTAGTGGGTATGTCTAAGCTGATAAGATGTGTATGACATCTCATGGGAACCAACTATGGTAGAGATGTATTTCCATAGTGGGAATCCATCATTTTGAAGTACACTACTGTAAACTTGCTCATGATATAATATATCTTGTATAAAGTTTGTACTTTATCACTATAGGTGAATGTGATGCACTTATTTCCTTATCAAAAAGTCGTACTACTGTTTGATAAACTGGATAAAGGAAAGAAAACATGTGCTGATTTTAAGTCATTTAGATGCAGAATGGTGCGTACTCGGTCGACACCTGAAATGGGGGGGGGGGGGGGGGTTTCAATCGTGGTCGTGAGGACGAATCTCCAACCCAGGAGACAGCTGCAACACCGCAGCAACGAGTTCCTCCACCACCACCTCCGGAACTTCCAAGGAGTCTAGCGGAGGTTCTTGCCGCGGTACTTGGCTCGCGCGACGAGCAAACGGAGTTACTACAAACTCTGGTCCAGCATTCGTCCCGTCAAGGCGGGCGACCAGATGCGGGTCTACGACAACCTTCTCCAGGCTCATACTCAGATTTCATGTTGACACACCTGCCGGCCTTCATGGAGGCCGATGAACCATTGGAGGCGGACAACTGGCTCCGCTCCATTGAAGGGAAGTTTGGTTTGCTACGAATGACTGAACACTAGAAGACCCTGTTCGCGGCCCAACAACTACAAGGGTCCACTGGTGCGTGGTGCACGAATTACCTTGCCGCACAACTAGTCGGCTACACCGCGAGCTGGGAGGAGTTCTGGGAGGTGTTTTGCGCCTATCATATACCTCCCGGTGTGATGAGGAAGAAGCTTCAAGAGTTCTTTGAGCTGAAACAAGGAGGAAGGAGTGCTTACGAGTACTCCGAGGTATTCAACCACTTGGCCCAATACGCTCGGCTGCAGCCTGACTGCACCCCGTCGCAAATATGGCGTCGCAAATAAGCTTATTTGCGACGGCCACCGTCGCAAATAAACTTATTTGCGACGGCTAGGAGAGGCCGTCGCAACTTATTGCTGTGGGCTGGTGGGCCCCGCGAACTTATTTGAGACGGTTGCGCCGTCGCAATTAAGGGCCACTATTTGCGACGGCCGGGCCGTCGCAAATAAGTTCAGAGGGCAGGGCCCATGTGTCCTCCTCCGGGACCCACGACCCTATTTGCGATGGCCAGGCCGTCGCAATTAATGCTTATTTGCGACGGCCTGGCCGTCGCAAATAACTGTGGCTTAATTGCGACGGCTAGTACACTTATTTGCGACGGTACTGTATAAAAAGCCGTCGGTTTTTTATTTTTTTTTAAAAACAGAAAACTCTAACCGGCTCGATGGCCAGATTCACAACAAACACAATATACACAGCATACACAATATATACACAGCATACACAAAGATCATCACAATCACAAACTAAAATTCCGATACATCTCACATCGTCATCAACAAAGTAAATAAAAGGGCTCACTCGCCCATCTAACCTCCGAAGCCACCTCCGAAGTCGAAGTCGTCGTCGTCGCGCCTCAATCCAGGCAGCGGTAGCGAAGGCGACGGCGTTTGTGCAGCCGTCGCGGATCCCTGCAATTAATAAAACTTAGAGTTAGAATATATGCATCAACATCTCTCTCCCTCCCTCTCCCTCTATCTTCATCTAGATCACCCTCTCTTCCTCTCTCTTTTCATTTCTCTCTTTGTCTCTCACTCTATCTTTCTTGCTCACTCTATCTCTCTATTGCTATCCTTTTCCCTCTATCTTCCTCCCTCTATCTCCATCTACATCTCCCTCCCTCTATCTTCCCCTCTCTCTATCTCCAACTACATCTTACTCTCTCATCATTCCCATCCTACTCTATCTATCTTTCACTCTTTCTTCTGTCTCCCTTTCTTCTATCTCTTTCTTTCTTCTATCTCAATCATTTTCTTCTATCTAACTATCTCTCTCTTTCATCTATCTCAATCTTATTACGCTGGAGAAGAAGGATTACACAGAGACTTACCTGACCCGCTGAAGAAGGATCGCCTGGGAGGACCGGTGGTAGTACCGGTAGCTGGATTCCCAGACCCTGCGCCCGAGCGATGGCCTGTCATTGCAAACATTAAATGCTACCTATTAGTAAGTCATTTAAGTTGAATTAATGAGAATTTTAATTTTTAGATTGTTACCTCCATTGCTTCCCGCATCTGCGCCAACGCTGCTGCCTGGGTTTGGATCGTGGCCTCCATCGCCCTCCTTTCCTCCTCATGTCGCCTTTCATTTTCTTCTACAGTTTCTCGGAGGGACTCCATCTCAATGTCCCTCTGCGACACGCGGCGACCTCCCGTACCCGAAGCCTGCGTGGAGCTGCCTCTCGCAGGTCTGCCGCCCTCGAGTCGACAACTCCGTCGAATATGGCGAGCCTATAAAAAAGAGAGTCAGTAATATGAAATTAAAATATCTTGAATACTTTGAATTGAAAACGGTAAAATAACTTGCAAACTCACCTTCCGTGTGCTTTTCCACCACCGGTTGCATATGCGGCTTGAGGATCGATCGGTTGACGTTCCCAATCGAAATCCTCGCCGTGTATCTTCCTAGCCTCCTCCCCGTACTTAGCCTGCAAAACAATAAAATCGTGTAAGTTCAACAATCTATATAGTTATATTTAATATGAATGATTTCTAAACTTACCAAACGCTCGGCTGCAGCCTGACTGCACCCCGTCGGCTGAGAAGGGTCCCTGTGACCTCTCTTCCAAACCTCGGCAGGGGTGGGCGGCACCCCCGTCTCGCGCTCCTATCAATACGTGTTAGTACGAACAATATATTATTAATATATAAACATAAGTTACACACACTTACCATGCGTTTAGCTAAACGCAAGTGGTTATCTTGCCCGTGCCTGCTCTTCCCCTCCACCCCTCTGCAGTCTCGAGCCTTCTCAGACTTAGCTTTAAACTCGTCGCTAGCCCAGTAGCGACAAAGGGCCCGAAATGCATCGGTCCGACCCTGCAACCAGCTCACGTGGCCCTGCACATAGTTCGAAGTCGTTAAAAGTACCATCGAGGACATTATCAGAAAAAAATACTTACTACACTCCACGTACCTGCGCGTACTCCTCCTCCGTCAGGTGCCTCTGGCTCTCTTGTCGGAAGTGTAACACGTGCTGCTGGTTCGCCTTCAAGTGCTCATTAATGATTTGAACACGGGCGTTCAACAAAGCTTGTCGAAGCGCCTTGGCAGCGTTGAAGTGAAACACTCGCCTCGCATCCTCAAACATGCGACGGTCGTTCGGGTCCTCTAAAGTATATCTTGCCTGCGATAAAGAATATATTGAAGAGATGTTCACTAAAAGAGTTTAAGAGTTGTAACTTAGAAACTTTTTTAACATACTTACCATAAAATCGGCCCATACGGCCTCCTGAAGGTTGTCGTGCTCCTGGTGATGGACGCGTGCGTAGTCCTCCCACGAAAGAGCAGGCACCCCGTCGATGACCCCGGGATAGTGCAAACGCACTATAGACCCGAGGACACCGTTCACCGGTCTTTGGTGTTTCTCACCGGTGAAAGACAAGTCGTCCCAAGCCCTGTAAGATATTTATTCATTCATTCATTACTTAAGTAATCAAAAGAAACTAAAATTGAAAACTATAATTTTTATTACCTGTCTCCGACTGGACGAATCACGGTCCTCTGTGAAGGGACCGCGGGAGGACTGACAAAGTGAGTCCTCCTCGTCCTCCGCGTCTGCTGGGGCGCCACGTCAGGTGACCCAGACGGCTCCTCACCAGCCGAGTCAAAGGCCTCAGGAACAAACTCATCGTCAGCCGGGGGCTGGCTGGCCGAGGGCTGGCTCGCCGAGGGCTAACTCGCCGAGGGCTGCCTCGCCGAGGGCTGGCTGGCCGAGGGCTGCCTCGCCGAGGGCTGCCTCGCCGAGGGCTGGCTCACCGAAGGCGCCGCAGCCTCTGAGTCAGCCGGTGAGGACTACAACATTCAAATGATTCATAAGTAAGTTTAATGTGAATTTTAATTTAAAGAATTTGTCAAAAACGAGTGACATTTACCTGTGACGAAGCTCTAGAGCTGGTCTGAACGTGCCCCAGCAGCTGAGAGCGTCTGCTGCCAGTCGACGAGGCACCAACTAAAGCGTCCTCAGGTCAAGAGGGGTAGAACCCCCTCGTCGGCGGCACCTTCTTACCCTTCTTTGACGCCATCCTATTATAATTAGATAATTAGTAATTATGCAAATAAAATATATAAAATTCATGTTACTATCTTCAAGAAAACATTACTTGTAGTCATTTTCAAAATTCATCAACATCATTGTCATGTGCCTGTGCCCTACTCCTTAAACCAGCCCAACGATCTTCCATCGTGGCCTGTTCTAATTTTCGTTTTCGCGTATCATCTGCCTCTACATCTTCAACATCTTCAACATCTCCAACTAATTGATCGAGTCCTGCACCAAGCTCGACGATAAAAGTGTCTGGCAACTCTTCTTCTTGGTACACTTCTTCAACGTCTTCGCTATCATGGTAACCATCATCCCCAGGAGTATATAGCCGCTCACGAGGATTCACCTTATATACCACCCACCAAGCACTGAGCTTCGTGCATGGATAAGGTAGATAATACACTTGTTCAACTTGAAGCGCAAGAACAAATGTATCGTAACCTCGTAGTCGGTCCTTATGTTTCACTTCCACCATTCCAAATTGGTTTTCTCGAGTTCCATGAGTACGATCAAACCAGTCACAGTCAAAGAAGACAACTCGAAGGGTCTTATTTCCGGTAAAAGTAAATTCAAGGATTTTGTTAATGATACCATAATAATCGGTTAAATTCCCTTGAGTGTCCATTGCTCTCGTCACAACACCGGAATTTGATGTTGCCGCAAGAGGACGATGAGCTTCAAAATGAGTTGTACGGAATCGAAAGCCATTTACGTCATATCGACCATAGCTTCTAACATTCACCAATCCATAAGATAGCTACCGCAAATCTTCATGGACATTGTAAGTCCGACATTGTTATAAAAGACGAGAGAATATTACATAATACTTCTTTAATAATAGTAATTTATAATACATAGAAGACGAGAGAATATTACATATTCTCGAAACCAAGATAGAAAACTCTGCCCCCCATTTATTCCTTCCTTTCGCATCGCTTCTACTTGTTTGGCCGTAGGTTGATGCCTATGTGGCCAATATTGTCTGTGGAACTCGCTGAACATGAAAAAACATCTTTTAGAGTACATGTGTAGCAAAATATGTAGATTAACATAAACATAGGAGAAACACTTACTCGAAGTATTCCTGCATGCCTTCTATATTCGCGTACATGTAGAGTAAAGCAACAGTCCTTTCCTGTTCGGATAGCTCGTAGGTCGTGTAGCTACCAACGGTGGCACCTCTCGTTTGAAAAATGGAAAGGTCGCTTAGGGGGGTGTTTCGTCCACATTGTACCGCATCGCCGAAGTATTGATATTGTTTTCTTCCGCAAAGTAGACACTTGAAAAGTATCCAACTTCCTTAAGAGCATATGCTTCAGCGATGCACCCTTCCACCCTTGCCCTGTTGCCAACCATTGGTTTCAGATATCGTAGCGCTCTTTCAATGTGATACATCCACCTATATTGCACAGGACCGCCAACTTTAGCTTCGAATGGAAGATGGATAAGCAGATGTTGCATTGGATTGAAGAAACCCGGTGGAAAAATTTTTTCCATCTTACATAAAAGTATGGGTACCTCCTTCTCTAACTTATCCATCATACCGATCTTGATTTCTTTAGCACAAAGCTGTCTATAAAAACAGCTGAGCTCGGCTAAAACCTTCCACACCGCATCATCTAGATAGCCTCGGAACATAACAGGTAGGAGTCTTTCCATTATAATGTGATAATCATGACTCTTCAACCCAGTGAGGTTTCCTGTGTTAACATTTACGGCTCGTTTCAGGCTAGCTGCGTAACCATCTGGGAATTTCAAAGTTTTCATCGATTTCATAACTTCTTTCTTTTCTTTCGATCGAAGACAGAAAGAAGCACGTGGCTTTCCACCACTTTCAGAGATTTCAAGAGTTGGACGGTGACAAATGTCTGCCAAATCTAGTCTAGCTTTGTAATTGTCTTTCGTTTTGCCAGGCATATCCATGCAAGTGCTTATGATACTTTCGCTCATATTACGCTCCTGATGCATGACATCAATGTTGTGCATTAGAATCAACGACTTCACATATGGTAGCTCCCAAAGTCCACATATGTGAGTCCAATTGTGTTCCTCTCCATAACCTACGAAATATCCAGGACGACCTTCATCAGGCACCAGTTTGTCCAACATATCAGAAATTTCTGACCCGTTGAGACGCTTCGGTGGTCCTTTAGTGACAACAGTGTTCTTTCGAAAGACATGCCTCTGCTGCCTAAATATATGATTCGAGGGCAGCCAACGTCTGTGACAATCGAAGTAAGATATTTTGCCTCCATGAGTTAGTCGAAAGCAATTCGTGTCTGAAGCACATATCGGACACGTCAGACGACCGTGAGTGCTCCATCCGGAAAACATGCCGTATGCCAGCAAATCATGGACGGACCACAAATAAGCAGCTCGAAGGTTGAATTTCTGCTTCTTGTAACTGTCGTACGCTTCGACTCTTGTCCACAAGACTTTCAATTCTTCGATCAGCAGTTTTAACATCACGTTGAGACGTGACCCGGGGTGATCAGGTCCAGGTACAATGAGGCTGAGAAACATGAACTCGTTACTCGTACAAAAAGCAGGTGGCAGGTTGTACGGAATGACAAAGACAGGCCAACATGAGTATGGCGTGGCATTCGTACTGAACGGTGAGAATCCGTCTGTCGCTAATCCGATGCGAACATTCCTCGCATCACGAGAAAAGTCTGGATCGAAACGGTCTAGCGCCTTCCATGCATCACCGTCGGACGGATGCATCAAGAATTCTTTGTTCTCACGTTTACCTTCTTTGTGCCATCTCATGTGTCTTGCGGTTCTTTTTGAAAGAAACATCCGCTTCAACCGAGGTGTCACAGGCAAGTAACGAAGCTGCTTATGTGCGACATCTATCATCACATTATCGCCATCGTCATTAACAACTTCGACATACCTCGATTTACCACATTTCAAGCACATCTTCTCATTGGCGTGCTCTTTCCAGAATAGCATGCAGTTGTCTGGGCACACATCAATTTTCTCATACTTCATACCGAGACCAGATATCTTGATCTTTGACTGACACATATCTGGTGGCGCTTTGTGAGGTTGTGGAAGGATATCGCAGATCAATTTCATGAGATCATTGTAGCAGTTGATGGAAAAAAGTACTTGGACTTAATTGCCATAAATCTGGTCAAGAAAGCAAGTACGGTCACAGCCGTGTGTTCATGCAACGGCTCTTGTGATTTCTTCAGCTCCTCAAAGAACTTCTCTGCCTCATTTGTAAGAGGATCCTCCGCTTCAAGAGCTTCTAGCATCTCATCCATCCTATCAACCTCTGTTATATCATCATCCTCATCCACTTCGGCTATGACTCGAGAATTAGTCTCGCCGTGAAAGGTCCACACTTCATAATGTGGAGTGAAACCGTTTCGACATAAGTGAAACGAAAGCTCCAATCTTCTCAAAAACTTGGTGTTCCGGCACTTTGTACATGGGCACCGCACCATATCTTCCGTTGACAACGAAAATGCTCGATCCAAAAATTGATCTAACTTGATAAACCACTCATCGGAATGACCACCAGTTCTGCTCTTCCAGCCAGTATACATCCAACTGCGGTCTTCACCCATGTTTGACTCTGCATTTTAACGAGAAAGAAATTGTCGTTAATGTATTGTTGTGTTATGTCACGGCCCTACAACCTAGGCAGATAGATCCTAAACCCACCCAAGAGTGACCGAGCGGAGCGTGCCCATGACGAGACGCGTGATCCGGATTCGAACGAAATTTCGGCAGCATAACCCCGCTGTTCTCCACTACACGCCCAAAAATGGTGCAGCAGAGAACAACAGGGTTACGCCACCGAAATCTCGTCCAAATCCGGACCCGCGTCTCGTCACAAGCCACGCCCCCTCGGTCACTCCGAGGCTGTCCAAAAAGGGACAATTCCGAACCTGCACGTCTCACATGCCAATGGCATGTGAGACGTGCCGATCCGAAACGGGTAATACATTGCTATAGGTTACGTTGCTCATTTTCATTTTCAGGTCATTTAAGAGAGAGGAAAGAACTAGAGAAAGAGTGAGAGGAAAGTTGGTCTTAGATGACAATTCCACATCCATTTCCACCGTCCACGCAATCGCGGGTCATTGACGTCCTTACCAACCCGTTCGCTTCCGTGTCGACTTGACGCATACGGTACCACTACAATGGTCTACACGGCACGATCACACTTATTATGTGTCGTGTCCTTCCGGGTTGGTCCGAGCCGACCTAAAACCCCTTTATTTATATATATTAAGTAGTCACTCAAGAACATTATATGAATGTACTAAAGTCCAAACATACACTAAACAGAATAGAAATTCAGAATAACAGACCAAGCTATAGACAAAAATATATAAAGCATATAAGGCATTTACAAAATCTAATTATGCATTTACTACAAAATCTGAATAAAAAACATATTAGCCACAATGGACAAGTGTGAAATCACAAGTGTAATACAAGAGAGCATATAAAGCATATTAGTCAATTATGCAAGACAAAAAACATATTAGCAAAAAAGATAGCCTAAAATCCAATCCATTTTTCAAGATGATGTTCATCCTTACATTATGGCGTGGCCATCTTCTTTAGTTGGTAACTATGGGTTTGAATTGGTTTATCAGTGACCATTGAGGAACCTGGCACTTCTTGTCATATCCGTTTATTATTTCTGAACCTGTTTAATTTCTTGCTTATTGACTGCATCTATTTTCTCGGTCTTGTGGTGTGACTTTGTTAGTGTCTCTTATGGTGTGCAGTTTTATAATTCCCCCTTGGGTGACATGCATGGCTCGTGAAATAAAGGCCGAACCTGTCCATACGTACACGTAGTGGATCATACCAGAAGATAGATTTGCGTGAGGGAAGCATATATATGTCGGCAGCTAGAGATCGAGTTCATGCATGGCAGAGAGGAAGAGGACACGTCGGTTGTTGCTGAATGCATGGCAGCAGAGATCGATGCATACAGATCGATAGATAACGATCGATCATCTGTGACGAATTGTGCTACTATATAATCGCATGTGGACAGAAAGGTGTGTCTGCTTTGCAACCATAACCGTCGTATGTTACTTGGCAGTTCAGCTTTGCAAGGAACAGGAGATTGACACGTACGGGCCTTCATGAGTTTCCTCACTTATGTCCATGGGCTGTGATGGAGATTCAGCACAAAAAGATGCCCACGTGACCCTCCTCAATGCAAGATCGCTCAGCTTTAATTTGGATAACACACGCGAAAATATTAAGGTCGTCCATGGCTCCGCATGACCGTTGCCGCGACGTGACAGCGCGGCGATCGCGACGGGCCGACGGAGGCGGTGCGGGCCGGGCGCTTGCGGAGAGGACAGAGAGGTGTAGCAGCATCTTTTTGCGTCTTCAACACAAAATCCACGCCAAAAGATGCACATTCAACATGACGCAAGCAATTGGTTAGGATATACTGTACTGTATACCTTTATATCGAATGAAATGGAGGACAGTTCTAGGCGCATTGGTACCATACCATGCATGTTACAGTTATTATGTGTGTGATATACTCATATGCATGCAGTTCTAAGTTCAGCGATCACAAGAGTGGTGCCCTGCAGTACATTGACTGGCTAACCGCAACAACAGAATCTGTCAACAACTCAATCCAGTTTAGCTAGGTGTTGGGTACGCAATACTTGACTGAATTTCTACAAAAAAATGACACAATACTTGACTGAATTTCTACAAAAAAAGAAAATACGCAGGGGTTAGGGTTTACAGGGGGCGCTCACCTCGGAGGCGTTGGGGGCCGGGGGCGGCGGGGGCGCAACGGGGACGCGGAGCTCCGGGGCCGGCGAGGCCGGCGGCGGCGACGCCGGGGCCGCGAAGGACCTGGGGCGGTGAGCCGGGGCGGCGGCGGGGCGGCGATGGTGTGGCGGCGGCGGGGCGACGACGGCGGGCGCAGCGGATGGTGAGTGAACGAGTGAACGAGAATGAACCTTCGGGTCGGGGTAAAGGCCCTTATTTACGACGGCCCTCTAAATTGCGACGGCCAGACCATACGGCCGTCGCAATTAATGTTACTTGCGACGGCCTTTTTGGCAGCCGTCACAAATAAACCTTTATTTGTGACGGCTGCCTTATTTGCGACGGCACTAGGGTTGACCGTCGCAAATAAGTTGTTATTTGCGACGGCTCTGTGGCGGACCGTCGCAAATAAGCAGTTATTTGCGACGGCCTTTTTATTTGCGACGGCCAGAGGCGTGCCGTCGCAATTTAATCTATTTGCGACGTCTGGCCGTCGCAAATAAATCTAGCCGTCGCAAATGATCGCTTTTCCTGTAGTGTTGCAACCAGCCCAAGAAGCCAACCACCAGAACCGGCAACGTCCAACACCTCGCCATCGAGGATGTTCCGGAAGGCGCACCCGTACTCACGGGTACGTTCTCTCTCTTTGGTCATCTCGTAGTCATCCTTTTTGACTCCGGTGCTCCCCATAATTTTATTAGCAAGTCTTATGTAAATCAATACCAATTGCCTATAATTTCCACAAAAACCCATATATGATTTGTTCTCCGGGAGGCAAAGTAGTAGCAGATAAGATGGTCATAGGGTACATCTTAATCTGGGTGGGAACATATACCCTATCTCTCTCATTATATTGGAGCATCAGAAACTAGATGTCATTTTAGGGATGGCATGGTTGCAATACAACGGTGCTATCATTGACATTATTCCTTGGAGAATATATCTAAATTCTCCGTTCCACTCTCCCCAAATTCTCACTCTTGAGAGTAATATCCACGTGGCTCCAACTGCTGATAACATCGAAGCCTGTAAACTTGAAGATATTCCGGTAGTATGTGAGTATCCAGACGTTTTTCCCGAAGATCTTCCTGGTATGCCACCAGAAAGAGATGTCAAGTTTAAGATTGAACTTGTACCGGGAACAGTACCAATCTCTAGAAGGCCGTATAAGATGGCACCTAAAGAACTGGCAGAACTAAAAGAGCAGCTGAATGAACTGTTGCACAAGGGTTTCATTCGTCCAAGTTTGTCACCTTGGGGTTGTTCTGCACTGTTCGTGGAAAAGAAGGATAAAACATTGAGACTATGTGTGGACTATCGTCCACTCAATGTTGCCACAGTCAAGAACAAATATCCACTAACCCGTATCGATATCTGTTCGATCAGTTGGTAGGTTCTCGGGTATTTTCAAAGATGGATCTTCGCTCTGGTGATCATCAGATCAGGATTCGACCCGAGGATATACCTAAGACAGCATTCTCGACAAGGTATGGCTTATATGAGTATCTTGTCATGTACTTCGGATTAACCAATGCACCGGCCCATTTCATGTATCTCATGAATTCGGTGTTAATGCCGGATTTGGAAAATTGTGTCGTGGTCTTCATCGACGACATCCTTGTGTACTCAAAGTCCGAAGAAGAACATGCACAACATTTGCACATCGTGCTTCAGCGATTGCAGGACCACAAGTTGTATGCTAAGTTCAGGAGATGTGAGTTCTGGATCAACCAAGTGCCATTTCTGGGGCACATCATCTCTGTCGAGGGGATTGCAGTTGATCCAAGCAAGATTAAGCAAGTACTCAAATGGGAGTCTCCCAAGTCTATGCATGAAGTTTGAAGTTTCCTTGGTTTAGCTGGATATTAATGGAGGTTCATCCCAAAATTTTCCAAGATAGCTAAACCATGACGGAACTTCTGAAGAAAGACAAGAGGTATACCTCGACAAAGGAATGTGAGGAGGATTTACAAGCATTATTAAAACACCTCACAACAGCACAAGTATTGGCCCAACCAGACACCACAAGATCCTTTGATGTTTATTGTGATGCATCTGGAATTGGTCTGGGTTGCGTATTAATGCAAGACAGAAGGGTGATCGCTTATGGATCACAGCAGCTTCGGAACCATGAGCAGCATTACCCAACTCATGATCTTGAGCTCGCTGCCACGGTACTAGCTTTAAAGATGTGGAGACACTATCTATGGGGCAACCTAGTACATCTCTACATCGATCACAAAAGCTTGAAGTACATCTTCACCCAGAAAGAATTGAATATGTGACAACGACCATGGTTGGAGTTAATCAAAGACTACGAGATTGAGATCCACTACCATCCTGGAAAAGCAAATGTAGTTGCAGATGCACTAAGTCGCAAGTCCCATATCCATAACTTTTCTATCACCTTGATAGAGAAAGAAGAACCGAGTCTCTACTTGGTTCCGTATGGGGCACTCTACAACCTAGCCCTCATTCCCACCATAAGGGATGAAATTATAGAGGCTCAGAAGAAGGACAAGGGCATATCCCATATTCGTCAACAAATGAAAAAGGGAGAAATGAAGTGTTTCCGAGGTGACGATGACGGTACCATCTGGTTCAAAGACCGCATCGTGGTACCCCGCGATGTGGAACTTCGGAAGAAAATTTTGGACGAGGCTCATTTGTCCAAATATCCTATTCATTCGTGGAGACAAATTATACCAAGGTTTGAAGAAGAAATTTTGGTGGACTCGGATGAAGAGGGAAATAGCGAAGTATGTATCCGAATGTGATACATGTCGACGAGTGAAAGCCGACCATCTGAAAGCAGCCGGACAATTGCAACCGTTAAGCATACCTACCTGGAAATGGGAGGACATCAGCATGGATTTCATTGTTGGGTTTCCTCTCACTTTTCGAAAACATGATTCGATTTGGGTGATAGTCGACCGACTCACCAAGTCAGCTCACATTATTCCAGTCAATGTCAATTATGTGGCACGGCAATTTGCTGAGCTGTATATTGCCAGGATCTTATGCTTACACGGCGTACCCCGCACTATCATATCAGATCGTGGAACTTTGTTTGTTGCTTGATTTTGGGAACAACTCCATGCATCTCTGGGTACCAAATTGATTCAAAGCTCAGCTTACCACCCACAGACTGATGGTCAAACGGAACAAGTAAACCAAGTACTAGAGGATATGCTTCCTGCCCGTGCCATCCACCATGGTAAGAATTGGGATGATCATCTACCATTGGCGGTGTTTTCATACAACAATGGTTATCAGACTAGCATTCAAATGGCACCATATGAAGCTCTTTGTGACTGGAAGTGCCGCACACTGTTGAACTAGTGTGAATACGGTGAATGAGTAACCTATGGTATAGACTTGGTAAAGGAAGCCAAAGATCGAGTACGAGTTATTCAAGCCAACCTCAAGGCTACTCAGTCTCGCCAGGAAAGCTACGCAGACAAACGACGTCAACGGCTTCATTTTGATATCGGGGATCACGTTTACCTAAAGTGGTATGAAAAGCCATAGAAATTTCTTCAAAATTCAGATAAACAAAATGCTTAAAGAATTCATTCCTACAGTTCTATTAATTGGAAAATTCCCAATTTTGGTCAGAACCCTATAGTTGATACATGTGATCTCTAGTAAAAATTTCAAGTTCTTAGGACTTAAAATACTGGGTTGATCTATGTTCCAAATCTTTATGTAGCTATAAATTGAGAAAAATGGAAAATCAGTTTCTAGAAATTTACCCAAACTTTAAAAATCAGTTTCTTCCTGTAGGAAGCTCAGAAAATTGTGAAACAAATTTTCCTAGAACCAGTGAGACCCCCTCTACATGATACAACCCTTGATAGCCATAATACATCTCCAAAAATTTCAACCAAAATTTAAGGAAGCTTATTGCTTACCATAATTGTTAAGAATAACAAACATCCTTTATCATCTCCTGTTCTTTGCAAGAGTCTTCCCCATAATATCTAGTATACACCATAAAAATCCCAAAGTCAATTAAGATAATTATCTTATTTTATATTAATATACACACCCCACCTTAAGCATATTAGTTATTCACAAAATCATTTATACCTAGTATATGCATATCGTGTAGTAGTTGAAGTCGAGGAGCAGCCGGAAGCCTTGAAGGTCCAGCTGCCAGAAACTAACATAGACTCAAACTCGCTTTCAGGCAAGCCCCGGTTTGCATTTAAGTACCTTACAGTATTTTACAGTTTTCATTCACCTTACGTCTTCAGATGGTTTTGCATTACGTTTAAGGTGTTTGACATCCACTTGCATGGCCCACAAATCCTATGGAGTCTTGGCTAGGTCTACGACCCATTGAGTAGATACTACTATGCGTATGCTCATAGGAATTCGGTAAAAGTCGAGTAGTTGGAATCTACTCGCGAGATAGGAATTTTATCACACGGGAGATTCTAGAATAAGAAAATGGTTTATGAATATGAAATTGAGAGAGCAGTGGATAGGATGTAGTGAGACGTGGTTTCACGTGCGTAGCTCTGCTTGTGTCGCTTGAGGACCGTTGCATGTGCGGTCCTGCTGGACAAGCTTGAATTGTACCGGCGACATACTGGAGGAATGGGCTCCAGTAAACTAGCGTAGCTTGATACTAGTTTGTCGAGGCATTCCGTTCCATTTTATAGGCGGGGGTTGAGGGCAGCGAGGTGTAAATCAGCTGGTGGGCACGTCAGAGTACGCCCCACACAGTGACCTCGTGCTTCTGACGGATCGACCGCTTCGACATTCGAGTGTTTAGTGAAAGGTGGCAATATACGACTAGTACTGAACTGTTATGTAGGTACTGCTGAAAGTACTCGCTGGCATTTCCAAAAGTGCATATGTGTCGTGTTGTTCCGGGAATGTCCTGATTGCAATCACCGTCCCTCGCGGTAATAGAGTACCACTTGTTCACTGTATCGTGACGTAGTAGATACTAAAGAAGTCAGATGAATATGATGTATTGGTTACAAATTGCTTGAACAACCTTGTTTGGCTTAGAGATAGTACAATTAAAAGTTTACAGTTTCCCCATACTTTAGCTGTAATAGCATTATGTGCCTTGTGCACGTCATATCATCGGCAAAGCGTTTCTTGTTTGATTGTGGAGTCTATGATGTGTCGTGCTTGAGGAATGTCAGGTGCTAAATAAAACATGACTATAAGGATCCACTTATAGGCGAGTCCTTATGCTTTACTTACCTATGTTTAGTACTTATCCTTGCATATGTCTAGTGAGACGGGCTAGTCTTGCTGAGCCTTATGCTCATGTTTGCAGTTAACGAGTTTTTGCAGATTATACGACTGATGACGGGTTTAATGACGAGGCTGCACCCCCTCCAATGTTTACAGCTGAGTGGGAACCCTGCACGCCGCCGTGAATTGCATGTTGCTAGTGCAAATTATCCAGGACATGGATGACTTTGCTTTTGCATAGCTAATGCTGAGAGCGTAGCTATGATGTAAAGTTCTCTTTCCTTCCACTAGTACTTTTAAAACTTCCGCTGTGCTTGTCAATAAAGACTTGGTATTGTAAATTTGTTCTCGTTTTATTCTGGTATACTGTTGGGTGTTGCATCGCACGACACCACCCAATGAGATCCTTGGCGGTCCGGATTCCGGTCCCCACATGACAATCTCTCAACAAAAAGAGAAAACACATAATGTCATCAAACATTATCGAGGTCTTTCATATAGATGTTAGACGTCCATATGCATGTTACGCCCCAAACATGTATTCCAACAATAGAATATTTCCTACCATGTATATATATTTCTATATTTATCATATTCTCTACCATGCATGTGTATGCTCTCAACCTATATGGTAGTGTTTACCTACCACACTAATGAAGAATATTACCCTGTCATCAATAGAGATAACAAATTTGACAGGATGTTCCCTCGACGGTACGAGGACAGAATGTGGACTACCATCGTCTTATAAGCACACAGCTCTCACTGCATAGGTGGTTCATCAAATTAATTGATCGCGTGGTGCCATGTATCGTTGTACTCATCTTTTGAAGAAACGACAGCTGTAGGCACTAGCCGCTACGTGTTCTGATTTTAGGAACAAATGAGCACACTTGTGAAAACACGTAGGCCACATGCGATCCTCAACGTCGTTAGATTAACATGATCCTCAACAAGGGGGCACAAAAATCCTCAACACATGATCAAACATGCTTGATCGCGAGTCTCTTTCACATGCATTATATTCATGTCCACCATCATATATGATCATGACAATTATCATCGGTTCGATATTGACTCTCGGTCGGCAACAGTCGGATCCTTCAAAAAAGGATATGGACTCTCCGTCGATGGCCACGCGTGTTCACATCAATCTTCCGCACCTCGTTGAAATCATTCACACAAAATGTTATGAACACCACGGGAAGGACCTACAAAGTATGCCAGGTGGGTCATTGCATACCATGGGCCCTTTGCATGTCAAACTAAAAAATTGGCTGATGGGATGTGTCGAGCCGTTTCGAGAGGAGGCAAACCGCAGTTTGGAGTAACTCCGACCGTCGATTCAAAAGCATAGTTCTCGAGGCGTCCGATAATCTCCACTCATGCGCTTAGACGACGACCCGCTATAAAGGCACACCATCCTTTTCTTTTCCGCCGCACCTCTCGATCATTATTTTAGCCTCCAAACTTCTCTTCTTGCTTCTCAGTCACACCACCGTTGACCAACTCTCTCTCTTTGTTCGCACCGCAGTCTCCGCAAAAATGGGTAGCCTTGCACCAAAGTGTTCTAGGCCATCGACGACCTCTGAACCTCCTTCTCCGTTTTTGTCACCACCAAAGCCGGTGGAAAAAGAGGTGGTGCACGCACCTCCTCCACCCCGTCTTTGCCCACGGCACCCGCACCTCCTCCCTCCAACTATGATGAGAATGTCTGCCTCATCGAGAAACGCATCGACAAACTCGATGACGAGCTTAATGAGGTCACCGGCAACCTGTTCACCGCCGATGTGCAAACAAGAGCGCTGGCGCAGGATGTATTTGACGATTCATCTTTCTCCTGTTGCCGTCTAGGACTTGGGATCCATCCCCACCACACCAGCATGGACACCGACGGCTACTACATTTTGGGTTAGGCTTTGTGGCCGCTCGTCTCGACTGCCTCTATGAGAAGATCGGTGAAGAGGATGGGGTGGAGTTTCTTGAGCAACTAGTGAACATCGTCGGCCGAAAGTATGGTCTGGTGCTGGAGGATGCACCGCTGGTGGTTGTGGCGGAGGTAGAGGCGCAGCCGGTGAATGCGGAGGCGGCGGTGGAGGAGGTGGACAAGTCCTCCCCCGAGTAGAGTAGGATTAGTAGTAGTTTTTTCTTTTATTTTCTATATGTTTTTTTCTTGTTTGAAATATATGTGTTTTTATGTTAATGAAAAATGTCTTTTATGTTCATGAACAATGTGTCCTACAGTATGCATTAACGAAAAACTCCTCCTTTATCGAAAAACATCACATATGGAAAATTATCATATTAGTAATATTATATCTAATAAAGACGTAGTATTATATTTTAAAAAATTATGAAAATAAAAGGCTATACCATGTAACTGTACATTGCATACGGATGATGCAAATACTAATTAATTTTATTTCTTTTCTCTTTAACAGTTGCGATCGTGCCCCCCCCCCCCACCCCCGGCCTGGCCCTTTGCGGTAGCCCCTCCCGCCTAGGCCCAGAGTCAGGCCTAACTTTAAGACCATCCGCAGTGGTTCTATAAAGCATATCGGACTGTAAATATAGAGTAGATTACTGGAAGTATAGACTAAGTGTCCAGAGTGAAATGTTGAATGTATAGAGGATATACTGGAAGTCTAGAGGGATAGAGACATGGAGTAAGTTTTAATGGAAAACATTGCGGATGGTCTTATCTCTTAACCTCTTGGTGCAAGAATCAAATTCTCTACGGTAGGGCCGCACAGCCGTCTCTTTGCGACCCTGCCCAGATGGTTTCCACGTACGTTCATGCTCCGAATCTTACAACCATACAGCCAGGACACACGGCATGGTTCCCGCGACTGTGCCACCCTGCCCTTATGATTGCCATGTATGCCAACGCACCGAATCTTGCAGCGCGCACGGGCACACGAACTCCATGTGCGAAAATTGCTCAGCGATCTGAATAACTCGGGGCTCGGCGTGCACGATCCATCATCTTGCGCACGAGCACGACGCGACCAAAAAGATTTGTGTTTGGTTGCTTGTCTTCGATTGGATTGACTTGGATTAATTGGATGGTCCAGTCATGTGTTATTTGTTTCACGGTCCGACGAACAGGGTGATCCAGAATCGAGGAATATTCCTCGCAGATGCTGGATGAGATGGTCTAGGAAATTTGGTTGGATGAGTCCATCCACCTTATCTAAACATGCTTCGTAGTAATTTAATTAGTGATAATTAACTTGTTTATTGTTGACTAATAATTACAATTATGATATTAACATTAATATTTGCTAGTAATATGATAATTAGTGTATAAATAATTAATATTATGAAATTATCAACTTAGATGATTCAATAATCGACCCAAGTTTCATCCAACCTACCAAATAAAAAATTGGATCGTCTAGTCCATCCACCCAAACGTTAATTTGGATGATCCAATTCATAAAGAAATGGATGATCCTATATCCAATCAACTTTCAACATTTGGTTTGACGTCGAAGTTGGATTGGATATAGGATCATATATTTCTTTCTATATTGGATCATCCAAATTAACATTTGGTTGGATGGACTGGCCGATAAAATTTTTTGTCTGGTAGGTTGGATGAAACTTGGGTGGATTATTGAATCATATTAGTTGATAATTTCATAATATTAATTATTTATATACTAATTACCATATTACTAGCAAATATTAATGTTAATATCATAATTCTAATTATTAATCAACAATAAACAAGTTAATTATCACTAATTACATTACTAAGAAGCATAATTAGATAAGTGGATGGACTCATCTAACCAAATTTCCTGGACCATCTCATCCAGCATCTGCGAGGAATATTCCTCGAACCTGGATCACCCTGTCCGTCTGACCGTGAAACAAATAACATATGGCTGGACCATCCAATTAATCCAAGTCAATCCGATCAAAGACAAGCAACCAAACACAAACCTTTTTGGCTGCGTCGTCCTCGTGCGCATGATGGATCGTGCACGCCGAGTGCCGAGTCATTTGGATCGCTGCGCAAATTTTAGACGTGGAGTTCGTGTGCTCCAAGCCTATAAAAGGTGTTGTACTCATTTATTGAAATGACAGTACAAACAATATAAAAGCAGTGTTTGTCGCTGGCCTTGTTACCTATAAAACTTAGAGAGTGATTTTTGTTTCCTCTGTTATAGTTCGCTCACTCGTTCATCATTAGTTCTAACAGTCCGTCGGCTTTTTCCATGCTTGGGTCACTTCACACTTTGAAACGACGTTCATCAATTGTTCGATTGTTGTGTTGTGCCCGCGTGCACTGCAAGATTCAGGGCGTTGGCGTACGTGGCAATCATCAGGGCAGGGTGGTACACTCGACGAAACCGTGTAGTGCGCCCTTGGCTGTATGACTGTAAGATTCAGAGCATGAACGTACGTGGCAACCATCTGGTAGGGTAGCACAGAGACTACTATGCGGCCTTGCCGCGGAGAATTCAATTCCCGCACCAAGGGGTTAAAGCTTATTGTAATGATTACTGGACTGTAAATATAGAGTAGATTACTCGAAGTATAGAGTAAGTGTCCAGAGTGAAATGCTGGACGTATAGAGGATATACTAGAAGTATAGAGGGATAGAGACATAGAGTAGTTTTAGAGGAAACAGATGGTCCTAAAGGCAGGCCCGGCTCTGGGCCTTGGCGGGAGTGGCTAGCGCCTAGGGCTAGGCGAGGGGGGCGGGGGGGGGGGGGGGGGGGGCACGATGACAACTCTTAAAGGGAAAAGAAATAAAATTAATTAGTATTTGCATCATTCGTATGCCATGTACAGTTACACGGTCTAGCTTTTTATTTTTGTAATTTTCTGAAATATAATACTACATCCTAATGTGTTCAATATTTATTAGATAAAATATTACTAATGTGTTAATTTTCCATATGCGATGTTTTTCGATAAAAGGAGGAGTTTTTCTTTAATGCATACCGTAGGACACATTGTTCATGAACATAAAAGACATTTTTTATTAACATAAAAATAACACATATATTACAAACAAGAAAAAAACACATAGAAAACAAAAGAAAAAACTACTACTAATCCTACTCTACTCGGAGGAGGACTTGTCCACATCTTCCTCCGCCACCTCCGCTTCCGGCGGTGGCGCCTCCTCCTACGCCGCAAACGCCGGCGGCGCATCCTCCAACACTAGATGAAACTTCTGACTGACGGCGTTGTAAGACCCTCATTTTCTTGCATCATGCATTGTATAAGTTCATATACATGTTTAACATTAATCCACATAAAAAGGAATGAGTTTAAAATGAATTTAAAGTAAAACTGCATTCAAAAGTTCTGAGAAGTGCGGACTAGTCCGTTTTTTGGTGTGGACTAGATCGATTTCTCTCTAACATCCATCGGACATGTCCGTTTTTGCTGCGGACTAGTCCGTTTTGCTCTCTGTACCGTTTTCGGACTTGTCCGGTCTATTGCGGACTAGTCCGGTGTCCCAAATGCTTGAAAATTCGCCAAGTCCCTAGACTTGTTCGTACTTGTCTGATGTCTTGTTGACTTGTCCGTTTTCCTCTCTGACTATGTTCGGACATGTCCGATTTGGTACGGACTTATTCGATTTTTCTCTGACTAATATTGGACAAGTCTGGCCTTGTGCGGACTTGTCTGGTGATCACGATTCCGAGTTGATCTTTTGTTCCACGACGTGTTTTTGGGTTTTACCTTAAGTGGGTCTAAGGACGTCGTGTCTAAATCTTTTGCAGCCCATGTGGGACCCCACACCAGCCTCCACCCTCTCTAAAACTAACCTCCATCAAGCCCTAATCCTCCGCCCCTATATAAACAACCCCACCCCTTAACTTTACATCTCTTTGCCACTTTTGAAACACACCCAAACCCAAGTTCATGGGAGCTGCCGCCAAGGAGGGAGAAGGAGATTCAGAGCAAGAAGAAGAAGAGGAGGCAACAAAAGAAGATCAAGAGACCATGATCTCCGCCAACTTTGCGTTCTTCATCAACAATTCACCATCAAGTTTTCTTCATCAACCCTAGATCGTCAAGAACCAAGTGTTGCCTCCAAAACCCTAGATCCATTCTAAAAACCTGGTATACCTTATACTCCCTCTTTCTCACGTGAACTCAACCCCGTTTCTCCAAATTCACATCAATCCAGAAAACCCTAATTTGTTAGTTCTACGTGGGGCGGACTAGTCTGACCAACAGCGGACTTGTCCGGTCTCCAGATTCGTTTTTTAATGAATTAATTCCAATTTGATGTAATATCAACATGAACCAATGTAAACTTGTTAATAACCATTATGAATGGTTAGTGAACACTAATAGTAACTCATTAACTAGTTTTGCTTCGCATTTGCATTAATCAGGCATGTCATGACATCTTGAGTAACATATGCATCTATTGATTGTAATTCTTGTCTTGTATATTTATTGTGCAGTTTAGACGGATTTGCGCTAGAGGGTGCTGCGGAGGACCTCCAGCACAAGGATTTTGAAGACTTTGACTTAAACAAAGCCCAAGAGTAAGGCAAGTGTCCTGGAACATATTGATCTTGTTTTCACAATAAATGTTTTATTTGCAAAACTGCATTGCTTGTGTCAAATTGATGGGAAACCCGAGATAGGAGTTTACTAGTCTTGTTTAACCACCCTTGTCACCTAGAATACATGGTAGAGAGTCACGAAGGTCTTTTTACCTTTGCTTCACTTAAATAATTGGGATGGGAAAACTACTATACCATTTAATTATGCATTAATGAGATTATGGTTAATATGAACTGGTTAATGTGATATGGTAATGGGTGATCTAAGCAAGCCTGGTATGTGGATGGGTTGGAAGACATGGTGGTTGCCTGCTTTAGATCTAAGGACCAGTTCATGTGAGAATATGCCAGAACTACAGTGCCACCACGAGGCCAAGTATGGGTGCGGCGTAGCTGATTAATTAGGATATTGCTAGTACCGCGTGGATCATTTAGCGCACTGGGGAAGGGGAGTCAGATTGGGTTTGGATTTATGGCGGGACTCCCTGGGATCCGAATGGCACAAGAGGGGGCCCTTGGTTGAAGTTGTGCTCAGTCGGAGGCATCGCCACCGATGAAACCTCAGTGGGTCCGTACATGCTAGTAGTACCTTCGTAAAGGCTATTTTGTGATCTCTTGGCCATACACCAAAGGAAGTGTAATTGGCATAAGGGAGGTTTTTTATTCACCGACGGGTGATGAAATCACAAACATGTGGGTAAAGTGGTACAAACTCTGCAGAGTGTTAAAAACTATCATGATAGCCGTGCTCCCGGTTAAGAGCACCTGGATGACCTACATGATTAGAGGGGTTTTAAATTGAGATGGTTTGGTACTGGTTATGGGATGGTATTATGGTTTATGGCAATGGATAGGGTTAGGGGTAATGAGAAATCTGGAATATGGTTGATGGTAATGAAATATGAACTGGTATCATGATAACTACATGGTTTATGATGGGTTACTTCACATACATACAATATATTGCTTTTTAAATGTTTTAATGTACTTTTCAGCACTTAGCCCTTATTATTGTCATCATTTGAATCAGCTACATGTCATACTTCCCCACAGTTGCTAAGTACGAAATGTACTCACCCTTTCTATGCCCCCACCAACAGTTGTCGGGCAAATTCGGGAGTATAATGTTGATAATGAGGAGTTCTAGGCTGTGTGCTGCCGTCAACTTTGCCTGTGGTGTTGCTTGGAGCCTCACTACCCCTATCGCTTAGTTTTCTTAGTTGCTTAATTAGATTATTTCCGTTGCATTAGTCTCAGATTTGTCCTTAAGAATCATTAGAGCTATAGTTTGAGGATATTCTAAATTCTGGAATAAAAGTGGTTAATTAATCTTGTCTTGTGGTAATTATCTGGTTATCTTTTTGTGAATGCACTCGTGTATGTGTGTTGAATGTCCTGGGCACACATATGTGCTCTCTTGGTTCACTTTAGAAACCTGGTGTCACAAATTGGTGTCAGAGCCACAGGTTGACCATAGGACGCAGCCTAGATAGAATGGACACTCTAGGGCACATAGGGGCACTCAGGAAGCATTGTGTTTTTTATTTGTGTGTTGATTGCTATGTATTGCTGCCTGTGTCCTTAGTAGAGGATTGTTCGATGCTTTAGCATTTCCATATCCATATAGGCTAGTATAGGTAGTTGCTTAGTTTCATATCCTTTGATGCATATGGTTGGGGACGTTTTCTAAATTCTTCTCTCTTGCTTTTCTTCTTGTGGTGAGGACTCGCAACCAGAGGGATGCCCATGATGAGGAGGAGAACAATGGGGCACCTCACAACAACAATGGACAAGGACCAGCACATGGAGCTATCAATCTTGAGCACCTATGGACCATGTAGAACGAGCTCATGCAGACAATGATACAGACTATAGGACAACTGTCGGCCAGCAACAACAACAATCAGCCCCACATGCCTCCACAGCCGCCACCCCCACCTCCTCATATTTGATTGGAAGAGTTCATGAGAACTAGGACGCCGACTTTTGCTCAAGTTGCTAACCATATGGACGCTGATGATTGGCTCAAGTCTGTGGAGAGGAAGCTGGCAATAGTCCAATGCAGCGACCAGGAGAAGGTGCTATTTGCATCTCATCAACTAGTTCGAGCAGCTACAGATTGGTGGGATTCTTTATGCAACGCCCATGAGAACCATGAGAGGATTACTTGGGGTTAATTCAAGGAGAGCTTCCATTCTCATTATGTGCCCGAGGGTGTTATGATCTTGAAGAGGCAAGAGTTTGAAAACTTGAGGCCATGAAAATCGAACGTGGGTGAATACTACAATAAGTTCACTCAACTCTCAAGATATGCGCCTGAGGATGTGAGCCGAGACAGCCGGAAACAATACTTGCTCATGAGGGGCTTGAACAATGAGATCCAGATACAATTGCCGAATTGTGATTATGCCAACTTCTAGAAGCTAGTGGACAAAGAAATTGTTGTGGAGAACAAAGTCAATGAGATGGAGTTAGATAACAAGAGGAAGGTGCAATCGGTACCCTGCGTACCAGGTACCCCTTAATACCACGAAGAGTATAAGGGAGTTCTACCTGACAGAGTTAAAAGACTCCTCGGGCCCCACATGTCACATTTCACTGGACCCGCTCCCTTCATATGGGTAGCTCCTGGATCAACATGCTCCTAACAAAGGAAAGCTCCGGTACCAACACGTATTCAACAATCTCGGAGCTAACCCCCAGCAGAGAGGAGCTCCGGGAGCTTCCACGTGTGGAGCCTTCAGACCTTCATCGATGCGTACACTAGCAGATCTCCTTCAGCATGAGCCATCAAGCGTAACTAAAGTGGCGGTTACAAGATGTAATTACGTGTCGTTAATGCTTTATTAACGACACACGATCAAGAGAGTAATTAATAGGGGTAACACAACCATTAAGGCATGTTTTCACACTATTAATCATGCTTAATACTCTTTAGACAGTGTATTAGGCCATTAAATACGCCAGGGCCACAAGTCGGGCCAAGCAAGCTGTGTAATGGACAATCCTTAGAACTATAAAAGGATTATACCGCACGAACTCAGGGGACATTCTATTCAACCGGATCCCAGCTGACCAACTTGCAATATAGCAACACAAAACCAGTGGAGTAGTGTGTTATGCGGCGGCCCGAACCACGTAAATCTCTGGTGTCATCATCTTGATCTTGATCTCTACGTGCCCCAACCACAAAAGAACCACCGCGGGCTGCTTCTTAGCGGGTCCAGGGGAAGTGTCGTAGCAACACTTCGACATTTGGCGCGCCAGGTAGGGGACGGTGCAATTCCGAGGTCACAAGATGGTGAATTCAGCTACTGGATCCTCCAATGGCAACCATGCTAGACAACCTGCCGGAGGCAATCCTTCCAACGACCAACAACCAGCAGCTGCCATTATTCCAATAGGTGCTACGGTGCCACAACCAACATCTGTACCGGCAAACAATGCTGGTCAACAAGATGGGGCATCCGCGTCGATCACTGCATTGATAAACAACAACCCTGAGCATGCACTCAATGTTGCGCGAGCTCTCCTGCAATGCCCACCGCTTCTAGGTGCACCCCATGATGCTATGGAGCGGTGGAGAGCTGATGTCGACCATCTGGTCGGAGCCACGGCTGCAAGCATCAACAATCAAGGTCCTCCCCCTTCGGGGCGAGCACCATCTCAACGATGGACCTTGTCAGGCCGACTTGGTCCGCAAGTTTCGCAGCATAGGAGATGTGCTGCATCTCAACAGGTGACTTCGTTGCGGTCGCAACTGGATCGCCATTACCGGCAGCAGGACGGTCGTGTCCACATCGAGCGTGCTCGTGAGAGGCGAGAGGCTCGGGACAACCCTGGTCCTCAAGGAGTAGGAGGAGGTTGTTCTGCCCTTGCCATGCATTTGCGCTTGGTAAGATGGCCACAGAAGTTCCAGCCTCACTTGCCGGAAAAATTTGACAGGACTGTCAACCTCGCCGAATTCCTTCAAATCTACTCCACTACTATACTGACAACGGGAGGTGATGAAGCTATAATGGCCAATTACTTCCAGGTGGCTTTAACTGGGACTACAAGGTCCTGGTTCATGAGTCTCCCTCCCGACTCCATTAATAGTTGGGCGGAGCTATGCCAACAATTCATTGCCAACTTCGGGAGCTCCTACACCCGGACCAACACTGAATTGGACCTGTTTGATGTAAAGCAAACATCGGGGGAATTGCTATGATCCATCATTCAGCGGTTCTCTCGTGTACGAAATACCATCCCTTCAATCTCGAGCTCTTCTGTTATCGTTGCATTCAGACAGGGCGTTCGAGATAAGAAGATGGTGGAGAAACTGGCGACCAAAGAAGTCACCAATGTCACGGAACTCTTCAGCTTGGCCGACAAATGTGCTAAAGCTGCAGAGGGCCGTGAAATGCACTCCAAACCAGCTCCGGAGGTCAACCAGAAGTCCTCCAAAATTGAAGTCGCTACCTCTGTTAGTGGCAAGAAGAAAAAGAAGCCCAACGGCAAAAAGTAGTCGGTCGGCGCACGAGCCGCTGCTGCTACCGTAGCTCTTGGTGGCCGGGGGCCACACCCCCTGAAGCGGCCTCGTCCTTCATCAGAAGACGGCAACAGTTCCAAAGCATGGTGTCCAATTCACAAGACGAACCGACACAACTTGGAAGAGTGTAGGGAGGTCCAGAACCTTGTCGAGCGCTATAAGAAGCGCCGGGAAGAAACTCCTTTCCGACAAAGGGAAGGAAAACAAAAAGTCGACGAAGCTCCGCTGAAGAGGAGCTAGGTTTCCAGGACCCCAAAAAGGTCCTGAAAGTCATTTACAACACTGTCGAAGATGACTCTGACGTCTCTGATAACGAGCGTCGGAAGACTCTGAACACCATCTATGGTGGTTCTTGGGACATCACCTCTCGCCGTATCCTCAAGACAATGTGGCGGGATGTGGCTGTGGCAGCTCCCACTGCTAAGGCGGAACCAGATCGTCTTGTGGTAATTATCTGGTCATCTTTTTGTAAATGCACTCATGTATGTGTGTTGAACGTCCTGGACACACATATGCATTCACTTGGTTCACTTTCGGAACCAGATGTCACAAGCATTCACCAGTTGCTCGCAAAACTTGTGGGGACCGGAGTCCCGACATTGCAGGAATCACAATTGGGTGGTGCCGTGCAATGCGGCACCCAACAGCACACGGAAAAAGTACATCATATCACATAAAATAACATAATATTATACAAGATTTGTCTTTTACAAATAATATACATTAAAATACACTACAGGGGAAGATAAGTTCATAGCTCTTGACACTCTAGCCTAAGCTATGCAAAAGTCATTCCGTTTAGCCCTAGAACGGAATCACACTAGCAGCACACAGAACACATCACAGCGATGTGCAGGGTTCCCACTCGGCCGTGTACCCCGACGAGGGGAACACTTCACCGGTGAACCCTTCATCATATACATCATCATCTGCAACAAAAACTTAGAATAGCAACCACTAAGCATGGAGCTCTATATGCAAGATATACGTAATATGGGACAGCAGTTTGCAATAAAAGACTCACCTAAATGATAGTTCTTACTTTCAGAATTTAGCAGCAAATAACGCTTCATGAATCTGAAATTTAGTGAGCAACCTGTTCTAAACATACAAGCATCAATACATAAGTATTCCATAAAGCATGATTCAATAATATTCAGATCAAATTAATTAACTATGTCACGACTCAGTGAACAAGCGGTGCTCAATAACCGCGAGGGACGGCGACTAGAATCGATATACACCTATAGGGATACCCGAATGACATGACACATACACCCACACTCGGAGTAGCGAAGGCACACTCCAGTGATGTTGTATGTGGCAACCTTTCACCCGCTAACTACATGCCGAACCGATCCCACCGCTACGACCAGGAGGCCCCCACACTGAGTACGTCATATCTGCTGGCAGGTTTACACCTTGCTGCTCTCAACCCGCACCTATAAGGCAGTGGGGTATGCCTCGACACTAAGATGGACAAGTTACATCGATTCACTAGGTCGTATATATCCAGTATGCCTTCGGTACATTCAAACTTGCTCAACAGGGCCACACACGGATCGGTCTTTGACCAACACAGGCACAGCTACAGCTCACAGGCCCCTATGTCCTGTTGCTCCTACTCCATGCCCGGTTTCATATTTAATCAAATGGTGAACCTCTCACTCGACCAATCCTGTGTGAACCCAATTCCTGAACTCGCGAGTAGATTCCTACTAATCGACTTCTACCGAAGCAACTATAATATTAAGAATAGCATGGACATATCGAGGACTTAACCAACTACCCTTCTCTCATGGGTTCTCTGGTCATGCACGTGGAAAACTCCAAGAAAACATAGACTTAATGCACATACATGCTAACCCATATATTGTGATACAAATCAAAGTTTAAAACACTGTTAAATGCAAAACAGGGCTTGCCTGGCTGCGAGACAAGATTAAAGTTAGTCTTTGGGATGATGACTTCCAGTGGCTCCGGGGTCTCCTCAAGCTCGGCAACTATTCGATATGCAAAGAGTAATGCATGTGAATCAATATTGGTATTATTACATAGCCGAATAGAAAAACAGTTAAGTATAATAAATAATGTCCACTGGTTCTGGAAATTTTACAGAAGACATTAGGTACTATGGGTGAGGTTCTGGCCAAAATTGGGATCAATTCATGGAAGTCTATGTTGTCTAAAATTCAATGTAGACAAACACTTCCCAGAATTTTCATGGGAAAACTGGAACCTTAACATTGCCACAATTTGGTGTTCTGTTTAGAGGGGGTCAAGAGTGACTCAACAAAATTGGTTTCATAATTTATAAGCATTATACAGTGAGATATTGAATTTACATGTTTGGATAATTTGCTGAAAAGTTTCTGGACATTTTGGAATTTTCTGGTACATACAGATTGGAAACACAATCTGGCTATCCAAATCAACTCAAATGGACTTGGAACTTTTACTGGAAGTTAAGGAAATTATTTGTAATCATTTAGCCAAGTTTGAGTATTTTTGAATGAATGGAGCACCAATAATTAATTCCAATTGCATTTTGTTTCATGGAATTATTGAGGATAATTTATGGATTTCCATACAGATCCAAGTGCAACACTTGAAAGAATAGATCATCCTGGTCCTAAAAAAAATATTTGATAACTTTTGGACAATTATTATAAGAGAAATTGATTTTCAAAGTTGGAGCAATTTGTGGAATTAGATTTCAATTGGAAATTTTGAATAATCAAATGGGGCCCAAGGTTTCAAATGGACCAGTAGCATTCAAGCCACATGGGACCATAGAGATAATGGGCGTGGCCACACTGGATCATCGGGCAACACCGGATCCGGGGCCTCTGCTCAGATGCTGACAGCCCGGCCCCACAGGGCCTTCTTCAACCTCGCGCCCACGGCTCCGAGGCGCGGCGCCTGGCGGTGGCTACTCGCTGCAGCGCGTCCTAAGCCATCTCGGCCTCCCATACTCGCTGCCCCCACCTAAAAATCGATGAGGAACTCCTTGGTGCAGCTCCCGACAGCGATTGGTGGCCGAAGAGAGGCACCCGACGGCGGCGGCGGAACCTAGGTTTCTAGCCATGTCGGCCGGGCACTACGGTTGATTATTTCGCACAGGAAAAACTTCAAAAAGATTTATCGAAGCATGGGAAGCATGATTCTGGACACAAAAAGGAGAGAAAAACTTTAGAACACGGTGGCCATGATGAACCGACGAGGTGAAAATTGGCGGTTGGGAAAACTGCTATTCCGGCTTGGTTACACGATGAAACTCGATGATTCGAGGTGAAGCGCCTAGATGTGTAGAAGATAAAGCCTCACATCCACAAAGAATTGTTACACGTAGAAAGCAAATTTAATTGGAGACCTAGCTAAGTTCATACACGAAGCTTGTCGGAAGAAATGGAAATACGGGGGCTACGGTCCATGGCATGGGCTCAAATTTTACCAGCAGCTATAATACACATAGGCGAACCTTTTTGCTCCAATGACCGAGGTGAGATGATGGCTGTATCGTCGAGGCACCGAGGGAGCAGAGGCGTGGCCGGGAAAACAGAGGACGGCGACCAGAGTTTCAGTTTCTGCAGCTTCAGGGGTGGCCTAGCTGCGCAAGAAAATGATCACATAGCTGTGCAAGATGTTGGGGAGTAACTCACTGTGAATAAAATAAATCAATACCGATGGTCCTTGCTGGATTTTTACTGAACAGGAAGAACTTCGATGGGGAGCAAGAAATGGCGCTTGGGTGGTGAAACAGGGGAACAGAGCTTTTGTGCTGGGACTTGGAGAAGATAAGGAGGAGCCTTGGGCTTGCTGTATGCAGCTGAATTCAACATGGGGAGCAAGCAGGCAAGAAGGTAGCTGCCCTGAATTGCATGGCGTGAGGTGTTGCCCTGGGATGAAAAGAATAGAGCATTCTTACATTGACAGGTGGGTCCCACATTTTGCTTATCCTCATCCCCTCACTGGCAGTCCAATTCACACTCCTAATTTGTTCCAAAATTGCTAGATATTTGTGGGGAGGCCAAATTGAATGTGGAGACTTTGATTATGAAATCAAATTGTTGATTTACCCAAGTTTCATTCGAATTCAAACTTGAATTTGAATTTGAGTTGAATTCAATGTAGCTACTGAATTAAATAGCAAACTTGCTTTAAAAATTATGAAAGTTCGCAGGGAGACTATTTGAAATATTTGGAATTCAATGGTCAACTCAAATCTTCAAGTTAAACTCATTTGAGCAGTAGCTAAGTTTATTTTTTTTAATTCCCTCTTTTGGAGTTTGAATTACTTTGTTTTTCTCCTATCCTTTTTATTTATTTTTTATCATTAAAAAATTTTAGTCCTACCTGAAGTTTGTATTATGGAAATTAGGGCTTTTACACCCCCCTTAAAAGAATCTCGTCCCGAGATTACAATGAAGAGATGGAAGTAGGAGAGAAATTACCGGATATGAGACGATAAGAAATCCGGATAGTTGGAGCGGAGATATTCTTCGGATTCCCATGTTGCTTCATCAGTGTCATGGTTGCTCCATAACACTTTATAGAACCACAGGATGCAGTTCCGCATAGTTTGAGCCTTCTCATTGAGAATCTGAATCGGATGTTCGGAGTATGTGAGATCCGGTTGCAACTTGCCAATTTCATCCATGTGGACTGCAGCTGTGAACTTGAGACATTTCTGGAGCTAAGACATGTGGAAAATGTCTTGGATACCTGCGAGAGATGCCGGCAATTCCAATCTATAAGCTACAGGTCTGCACTTCTCCGTAATAGCAAACGGACCAATAAACCGGGGAGCTACCTTTCCTTTTACTCCGAACTGGTGAATTCCATTCATAGGAGACACGTGTAGGTATACGTGGTCCCCGACATCGAAGTGCAGTAAGCGATGCCGCTTGTCAGCATTATTCTTCTATCGAGATTGAGCCGCTCTCAAGTTCGCTTGAATGATACAAACTTGTTCCTCGGCTCCGTTGACTAGATCAATCCCGAATGCCACTCTTTCGCCGGACTCGCACCAATTCAGCGGGGTGCGACATTTTCGTCCGTAGAGAGCTTCATATGGTGCCATTTTTATACTTGCTTGATAACCATTGTCATACGAGAATTCCGCCAATGGAAAATGATCATCCCAATTTCTACTGTGGTGGATGGCACACGCGCATACCATGTCTTCAAGTACTTGATTCACCCGCTCAGTTTGTCCATGGGTCTGTGGGTTATAGGCGGAGCTTCTAATGAAGTTAGTACCAAATGAGGCATGCAGCTGCTCCCAGAAATGAGCAACAAATAGAGTGACTCGATCTGAAATAATCGTGTGAGGAATGCCGTGTAGGAACACGATTCTTGATATGTACAACTCCGCATATTTCTTGGCATTGAATCCGACATTTACCGGAATGAAGTGTGCTGATTTGGTTAGTCGGTCGACAATCACCCAAATCAAATCATGGTTCCAGAATGTGAGTGGTACTCCGACAATGAAATCCATACTCACATCCTCCCATTTTCATGCCGGAATACTCAGCGGCTGCAGCTGTCCCACATTCTTCATATGGTCGGCCTTCACTCGCTGACACATATCACACTCGGATACATACTTAGCAATTTCACGCTTCATCGGTGTGCACCAAAACTTAGTCTTCAAGTCTTGATAAATTTTATTGCTGCCCGGATGAATATAATATTTGGACAAGTGAGCCTCGTCCAAAATTTTCTTTCAAAGTTCCATGTCACCTGGCACTACGATTCGATTTTTGACCCATAGAGCACCATGCTCATCTCTTCGAAAACACTTCATCTCACAGCTGTTCATTCTCTTGAGTATGTGAGACATATCCTTGTCCTTCTTTTGAGCTTCAACAATCTCATCTTGGATTGTGGGAATGAGAGCAAGATTGTATAAAGCTCCATATGGAACCAAGTATAGACTCAGTTCTTCCTCTTCCATAGGTGTGATGGTCAAATTATTGACATGAGACTTGCGGCTAAGTGCATCGGCAACCATGTTAGCTTTGCCGGGATGCTAATGAATCTCAATCTCATAATCCTTGATCAATTCTAACCACTTTCGTTTCCTCATGTTCAGCTCCTTCTGAGTGAAGATATATTTCAAACTTTTGCGGTCGGTGTAGAGATGAACCAGATTTCCAAGCAAATAATGCCTCCACATTTTTAGAGCAAGTACCACGGCATCAAGCTCCAAGTCGTGAGTAGGATAGTGCTGTTCATGATTGCGGAGCTGCCGTGATCCATAAGCGACCACACGTCCTTCTTGCATAAGAACGCAGCCAAGACTGATGTCGGATGCATCGCAATAAACATCAAATGGTTTTGTTGTATCCGGTTGAGCTAAAACCGTGGCTGTTGTGAGATGCTTCACCAATGTTTGAAATGCCTTCTCACAAGCTTCACTCCAAATATATTTGGTGCCGTTCTTTAACAGCTCCGTCATAGGTTTAGCAATTTTTGAGAAGCTCGGAATGAACCTCCGATAATATCCGGCTAAACTCAGGAAGCTTCGGACTTCATGTACGGACTTTGGAGATTGTCATTTCAGCACTTGAACAATTTTACTTGGGTCCACAGTGATGCCCTCTGCTGAAATAATGTGTCCCAAGAATGGCACTTGACTGATCCAAAATTCACACTGGCTGAATTTTGTATAGAGATTATGGTCTCGCAATCGTTGGAGCACGATATTCAAGTGTTCGGCGTGTTCTGCCTCCGATTTGGAATAAACCAATATGTCATCGATGAAGACCACGATGAACTTATCCAAATCCGGCTTGAACACTGAGTTTATAAGATACATAAAGTGGGCTGGAGCGTCGGTGAGACCAAAAGACATGATGAGATATTCATATTGTCCATATCGCATCGAGAATGCCGTCTTTGGTATATCTTCTGTCTGAATTTTGATTTGATGATATCCGGACTGTAGAATCATCTTGGAAAATACCTTAGCACCCACTAATTGATCAAGAAATGTCGATGTGAGGTAGTGGATACTTGTTCTTTATAGGCACAGCATTTAGCGGACGATAGTCCACACATAACCGCAACGTTTCATCCTTCTTCTTAATGAACAGCGCGGAGCAGCCCCAAGGTGAGGAGCTTGGGCGAATAAAACCTTTGCCCAGCAGGTCCTTGAGATGTTCCTTTAATTCAGCTAGCTCATTGGGCGCCATTCGGTATGGTCTTCGAGAAATCGGTGTGGTTCCCGGCGCAAGTTCAATCTTGAACTCGACGTCACATTCGGGCGGCATGCCCGGTAGATCATCGGGAAACACATCAGCATATTCACGGACCACCAGAATGTCTTCTAACATAATGGATTTAGGGTGGTATGCTGCTGCATTTTCTTGGACGGGTCGATCAAGAATGAGAGTATGTGGAATGTGTAGTGGACAATTCAAATGAACGGTTCGCGGAACAATATTTAAAACAGCACCATGGTGATGTAACCACGACATACCTATTATGACATAGATCTTTTGGCCATCTAAGATAATGAGAGTGGTTGGATATATTTTTCCACCCATGCACAATGGTGCTTTAGGAATCATACTATGAGCTGATATTTTCCCGCCCCGGGGAACAAATCATATATGGATATTTTGTAGGAAATATTTGTTGTTGGTGCTTGACAACATATGAACTACTAATGAAATTGTGGGTGGCTCCAGAATCAAAAAGTATGATAATGGGGTGATCGATGAGAGTGAACATAACCGCAAGTACGAGTTCGTCTTCCGGTACATCCTCAATGGCGATGTGGTGGGCGTTGCCGGGTTTGGGATATGGTTTCTTGGGCTAGTTGCGGGGTTGATTGGCACCCTGATACAATGCTTGTCCGCTGGTTTGCTTGTACAGACAGTTGTAGGAAAGATGTCCGACATGCCCACAATTGTAGCACGTATATTGGGTCGGACCACCATAGACCGGAGGACGGAAACCCGGTGCACGCTGCTGCTGTAGGGGTGCACGAGGTATCATCCTCTGTTGCTGCTGCTGTTGCTGCTGTGTCAGGGGTGGTCGGAAGCTTGGTGCGTTGAACGGGCGGCCACGGAACATTGGCGGTCATGCTGGTGGCTGCCACCTTTGACCCGACGGTGATCGGTACACCATACGGTACTTTTGTGGAGCTCAACCACTGCTGCCCTGTGGAGCACTCCTCTTCTTCTCAGTCACCAGCTCACGTGTTGCATCTTCTTGTACAATCTCTGAATTGACAAATTCATTGAATGTGCCGCGATTGAACAAAGCGAGCTTGTCCTTCATTTTAGCATTTAAGCCTGTATAGAAGCAGTCCCGTTTCTTCCCCTCCATGTTCACATGATCCGGCTCGTACTGCGCCAAATGTTTGAAAGCCTTGGAGTACTCGTGAGCACTCCTCCCGCCTTGCTTAAGTTCAAGAAATTCTTGAAGTTTGCGTTTCATAACCCGGGAGGTATTTGATAGGCGCGGAAAGCCTCCCGGAATTCAGTCCATGTCACGGCGTGACCAGCCGGCTGAGAGGCGACGTAACTTGCCCACCATGCGCCAGCAGAGCCTTGAAGCTGCTGCACCACGAAGAATGCCTTCTGCTGTTTGGTGCATTGGAGCAACCCGAACTTTGCTTCAGTTGTGCGGAACCAGTTTTCCGCCTCAAGGGGTTCATCGGCCTCCGTTAAAACCGGTGGATGAGTTGCTAAGAAATCCGAGTAAATGCTTTGTTGAGGCTGATGATTGCCTCCATCTGGATGTCCATGCTGACGGGACGTATTCTGCACGAGGGTTCGCAGCAGCTCGGTCTGCTCGTCGCGCGAACCCACCATTGCTCCAATCACATCCGCCAATGTAAGCGGAGGAGGAGGTGGCGATGTTGGCTGTCGCTGATCTTGAGTTCTCTGTTGCTGGGAGTCATCAACTCCCTGGCTTGATCCACCGATCTCAACCTTGTTACAGGTGCACAACATTCTGCAGTCACAACCATGAATCCAACATGAGACGTGATATTGTAAGATCACTCAAGGATAAAAACAATAGTGTGCGTATTAATAACTAAACTTGCATAACAGTAACATATATTGATAAAGTATAGACTTTATACAAAATACATCATCCCTGGACCAATTTAACAATAGAGAGCTCCAAAATAATAAACTCCATGGATTGAAGTTCATTTTGACTATTGTTGGTCGCGACGGAACGTTATGCGCGTTATCGTGCGAATACGCTCTCTTATCTTCAATATGATACAAACATGGTCACAAAAATAGAAGAGGTTTGAGTGGTTCAACTCTCAATTCCACTGTTAAATGGTTGAGTATCGACACCTGGCCTGTTACAACACTTCTCAAAGTGAAATAGAGGACCAGATTCATAACAAGACCAAACTATGTCAAACCGATGAAGTTTCTGTTGAAACCTGACCAGCTTGTACTCAAACACAAATTTAACCCAGTAAATGGCTTAATAAGATCTTGAGGTGAACTACAAAGTTTAAATAAACTTCAATACCTTTCCTAAAAGTATTGGTTTGCCTTCAGATCTTTTCTGGTTGAGAAGATATGGTATTGTAAACCTGACAGTTTTTCTGGAAATTTTGACAGCATCTCCTTTGTTTATGCTGATTTTGGGCCACAATTTCCAGATATAAAACTTCACAATTTACAACAGCCACAGCTTACAAAATTGTAATACAAATTACAGGGATTCCATAAATCCCTTGCACGGTCCTGTTCGATTTTTGTAGAGTGAGATATGGTCAAAACAGTAAGGAGTCCAGAGAGGGTTCCAGTTTCTGTCCAGTATGGCAGATTTTGGAACTTTGAAATTTTGAATAGGATAGAGGGGAATTCAACTCTGGAGTTCAACATAAAAGTTTTAAGGACTTTTCAAACTTTGCATCCATGTAAGATACACCTTCATTGGAGTTTTCTACTGGGATATATGGTTTCTGAAATTCAGGTATTTTCCTGGCAGAAAACAGAACACTCTGTTTTTTAATCTGTGACTTCAAAACCTACTCCAATTTTGAAAACGTAGTTCACAATAAGAGCTTGATATCTAATATAAGTATTTTTACATCTTCTCAGTTCCATATTTTAGCAAGGTGGTTAATGCATAACTGGGATATATATCGGTGCAACGTGCCTCACAAAAGTGAAAATTCTAAGCCTGTGTTGCGGCATAGGTCTCCACGGTGGCCTTAATGACGTTCACTCGCAAATGAATTCTAAGCACAATACGATGATGCGGTCCATGTAGCTGTATAAGACACTCAATTTACAAAACACTCATTATGACGCCGTAAGGTACAGCCCGCACGGGCGATTATTTCAGGCAGTCACAATAATATATGTGAAAGTAAGGCATCCGTCCCGTATCATTCCATACGGGCTGCCCTGAGCTAAGCCACGTCTCGAGGTACATGATCGGGTTTTCTACCACCCAATGGGGTCCCACGTCTTTGCATAATTTTGCACCAGTAGGAGGCGCATCGGGTTATGTCCCACCCGACGGGGGCTCCCAGTAATTTTGAAGCACGCTGGGGTACCGCGTGTCAGATGTTCTCAAAAACAATCACTAATATTGACTTTCCGTGCTAAGCCATGGAAACAATCACATGCTACCTCTCGCATGGTGAGCTTACCACAATAGATCCCCTTGCGGTGGTGTAGCTTACCTCTTACCTGACGTTGGAGCGTCGTTACAAAATATAATAACACATATGTTAGCTTTACCACCATAAGTAACTTTGCTATTAATAGTCCTTATGTGGGCTACTATCGATTCCTCACCGTAAACCTAATTTTTTTCATAATACAATCCTTTTTAAGCCTGCTATTCCCAATGCGACTCTGATACCAGGCTGTGGGGACTGGAGTCCCGACATTCCAAGAATCGCAATTGCGTGGTGCCGTATGATACGGCACCCAACCGCACACAGAAAAAAGTATATCATATCACATAAAACAACATAATATTCTACAACCTTTGTCTTTTACAAATAATATACATTAAAATACACTACAGCAGAAGATAAGTTCATAGCTCTCGACACTCGAGCCTATGCTATACAAAAGTCATTCCGTTCAATCCTAGAACGGAATCACACTAGCAGCACACAGAACACATCACAGCGGCGTGTAGGGTTCCCACTCGGCCGTGTACCCCGATGGGGGCAACACCTCACCGGTGAATCCTTCATCATATACATCATCATCTGCAGCAAAAACTTAGAATAGCAACCAAGAGCACGAAGGCTCAGCAACACTTAACCGTCTCCACTAAGCATGGAACTCTATATGCAGGATATATGTAATATAGGACAGCAGTTTGCAATAAAAGACTCGCCTAAATGATAGTCCTTACTTTCAGCATTTAGCAGCAAATTAACGCTTCATGAATCAGAAATTTAGTGAGCAACCTGTTCTAAACATACAAGCATCAATACATAATTATTTCATAAAGCATGATTCAATAATATTCAGCTCCAATTAATTAACTACGTCACGACTCAGCAAACAAGCGGTACTCAATAACCGCGAGGGATGGCGACTCGAATCAATATACACCAGCAGGGATACCCGAATAGCACGACACATACACCCACACTTGGTGTTGCGAAGGCACACTCCACTGATGTTGTATGCGGCAATCTTTCACCTGCTACCTACACGCCGAACCGGTCCCACCTCTACGAGCAGGAGGCCCCCACACAGAGTACGTCGTACCCACCGGCAGGTTTATACCTTGCTGATCTCAACCCGCACCTATAAGTCAGTGGGGTATGCCTCGACGCTAAGGTGGACAAGATAAATCAGTTTACAAGGTCCCATATATCCAGTATGCCTTTGGTACATTCAAACTTGCTCAACAGGGCCGCACACGCATTCCTTGTCCGACACAGGCACAGCTACAGCTCATAGACCCCTATGTCCTGCTGCTCCGACTCCATGCCCGGTCTCATATTTAACCAAATGGTGAACCTCTCACTCGACAATTCCCGTGAACCCGATTCCTGAACTCGCAAGTAGATTCCTACTACTCGACTTCTACCGAAATAACTATAACATTAAGCACAGCATGGACATATCGAGGACTTAACTAACTACCCTTCTCTCATGGGTTCTCTTGTCATGCATGTGGAAAACTGCAAGAAAACTTGGACTTAATGCACATACATGCTAACCCATATAGTGTGATAAATATCAAAGATTAAAATGCTGATAAATGCAAATCGGGGTTTGCCTGGCTGCGAGATGAGATTAAAGTTAGTCTCCGGGTTGATGACTTCCAGTGGCTCCGGGATCTCCTCGAGCTCGGCAACTATTTGATATGCAACGAATAATGCAAGTGAACCAATATTGGTATTATTATATAGCTGAATAGAAACGAAGTTAAGTATAGTAAATAATGGCCACTGATTCTGGAAATTTTACAGAGGAAATTAGGTACTATGGGCAAGGTTCTGGCCAAAATTAGGATCAATTCATGGAAGTCTCTGTTGTATAAAATTCAATGTAGATAAAAACTTCCCAGAATTTTCATGAGAAAACTGGAACTTTAACATGGCCAAAAGTTGGTGTTCTGTTTATAGGGGATCAAGGTGACTCAAAAAAATTGTTTTCATAATTTTATAAGCAATTTACAGTGATATATTGAATTTACAAGTTTGGACAATTTGCTGAAAAGTTTCTGGACATTTTGGAATTATTGGGTACATACAGATTGGAAACACAATTTGGCTATACAAATAAACTCAAATGGAACTTCAACTTTTATTGGAACTTAAGCGAATTATTTGTAATGATTTGGGCAAGTTTGAGGATTTTCGAATGAATGGATCCCCAATAATTAATTCCAATAGCATTTTGTTTCATGGAATTATTGAGGATAATTTTTGGATTTCCATACATATCCAAGTTCACCAATTCAAATTATAGATCATCCTGGTTCTAACAAAATTTATTTGAGAATTGTTGGACAATTATTCTAAGAGATATTGAGTTTCAAAGTTGGAGCAATTTCTGGAATTAGATTTCAATTGGACATTTTGAATAATCAAATGGGGCCCATAGGTTTAAAATGGACCAGTAGCATTCAAGCCAAATGGGACCATAGAGATAATGGGCGCAGCCACACTGGATCACCGGGCCGCACCAGATCCGGGGCCTCGGCTCAGAGGCTGATAGTCCGGCCCCACAGGGCCTTCTTCAACCTCGCGCCCACGGCGCTGAGGCGCGGCGCGTGGCGGCGACTGGCGGCGGCTACTCGCTGCAGCCCGTACTAAGACATCTCGGCCTCCCATACTCCCGCCCCCACCTAAAAATCGATGAGGAACTTGTTGGTGTAGCTCCCGACAGCGATTGGCAGCCGAAGAGACGCACCCAACGGCGGCGGCGGAACCTAGGGTTCCGGCCATGTCCACCGGGCCCTACAGTGGATTATTTCACACGGGAAAACTTCATAAAGATTCATGGAAGCATGGGGAGCATGATTCTGGACACAAAAAGGAGAGACAAACTTTGGAATACGGTGGTCATGATGAACCGACGAGGTGAAAAATTGGCGGTTTGGAAAAGTGCTATTCCAGCTTTGTTACTCGATGATTCTTCTTTGAGGTGAAGCGCCTGGATGTGTAGAGGATAAAGCCTCACGCCCATGAAGAATTGGTAGAAAGTGAATTTAATTGGATACCTAGCTAAGTTCATACACGAAGCTCGTTAGAAGAAATGGAAATACGGGGGCTACGGTCCATGGCATGGGCTCAAATTTTACCAGCAGCTAGAATATGTCGGGGTACCGAGGGAGCAGAGGCGCCGCCGGGAAAACAGAGGACGGCGGCCACGGTTTCAGTTTCTGAAACTTCGGGGGTGGCTAGCTGCACATGAAAATGATCACATAGCTGCGCAAGATGTTGGGGAGTAACTCAGTCCAAAGAAAATTGATCAATACCGATGATCCTTGCTGGATTTTGACTGAACAGGAAGAACTTCGATGGGGAGCAAGAAATAGCGCCTGGGTGGTGAAACAGAAAATAGAGCTTTTGTGCTGGGACTTGAGGATAAGGCGGAGCCTTGGGCTTGCTATATGCAGCTGGATTCAACTTGGGGAGCAAGCAGGCAAGCAGGTAGCTGCCTGGAATTGCGTGAGGTGTTGCCCTGGGATGAAAAGAATAGAGCATTCTTACATTGACAGGTGGGTCCCACATTTTGCTCATCCTCATCCCCTCACTGGACAGTCCAATTCACACCTCTAATTTGTTCTTAGATATTTGTGGGGAGGAAAAATTGAATGTGGAGACTTTGATTCTGAAATCAAATTGTTGATTGCCCAAGTTTCATTCGAATTGAAACTTGAATTTGAATTTGAGTTGAATTCAATGTATCTACTGAATTAAATAGCAAACTTGCTTCAAAAATTATGGAAGTTTGCAGGGAGACTATTTGAAATATTTGGAATCCAATGGTCAACTCAAATCTTCATGTTAAACTCATTTGAGCCGTAGCTAAGTTTATTTTTCGAATTCCCTCTTTTGGAGTTTGAATTACTTTATTTTTCTCATATCCTTTTTATTTTTTTTATCATTCAAAATTTTTTGTCCTAACTGAAGTTTGTATTATGGAAATTAGGGCTTTTACAAAACTCCACCCCAGCCTCCTCACTGATCATCTCATAGAGGCAGTCGAGATGAGTGGCCACAAGGCCTAACCCGAAGATGTAGTAGTCGGCGGAGTCCATGATGGTGTGGTGAGGAAGGATCCCAAGTCCCAAATGGCGACAAAAGCGAGATGTATTGTTAAATACATCCTGTGCCATTGTGTCGAGCGATCTTGCTTGCACATTGGCGGCGAACAGGTCGCCAGTGACCACCTTAAGCTCACCCTCGAGTTTGGTGATGCTTTTATCGAAGAGGCGAACAGTCTCATCATTATCGAACGGAGGAGGTGCGGGTGCCGCAGGTGGAAAAGGGGGTGGAGGAGGTGCGGGCACCACCTCCAATTCCACCGGCATTGGCGGCGACGGAAATGGAGAAGGAGGTTCGGTGGACATCGATGGCGTGGAGCACTTCGGTGCGGGGCTACCCATTTGTGCGGTGATGGAGGTGCGAAGAAAGAGAGGGAGGTGGTCCACGGTGTTGCTGCGGAGAAGCAAGAGGAGAAGTTTGGAGGCTAAGATCGGCCAAGAGGTGTGGCGAAGAAGAAGAGGACGGTGTGCATTTATAGCGGGTTGTCGTCTAAGCGCGCGAGTGTAGATGATCGGATGCCTCGAGAACTGTGCTTTTGAATCGACGGTCGGAGTTACTCCAAATCGCGATTTGCTTCCTCGCAAAACGGCTCGGCACGCCCCATCGGCCAGCTTTTTAATTTAACACGCAAAGGGCCCAGGGTATGCAATGGCCCACCTGGCATACTTTGTAGGTCCGTCCCGCGGTGTTCGTAACATTTCATGCGAACGATTTCAACAAGGTGTGGAAGATTGATGTGAACACGCGTGGCAATCGACCGAGAGTCCATATCTTTTTTTCTTTGAAGAATCCGACCGTTGCCGACCGAGAGTCTATATCGAAACGATTATAATTGTCGTGATCATATATGATGGTGGACATGAATATAATGCATGTGAAAGTGACTCGCGATCAAGCATGTTTCATCACGTGTTGAGGATTTTTGAGCCCCCTTGTTGAGGATCATGTTAGTTTGATGACATTGAGGATTGGATGTGGCGTAAGTGTTTTCACAAGTGTGTTCTTGTTCCTAAAATCAGACATGTAGCGGCTAGCGCCTATGGTTGTCGTTTCTTCAAAAGATGAGTACAGCGATACATGGCAGCGTGCGATCGATTAATTTGATGAACCACATACGTAGTGAGAGTTGTGTGCTTATTAGATGGTAGTCCACATTATATCCTCGTACCCTCGAGGGAACATCCTTCCTGTCAAATTTGTTATCTCTATTGATGACAAGATAATATTCTTCCGAAGAATATTATCCTAAACGGTCTAAACGGTCTGTTTAGACGCGTTTAAACGCTAAACAGGGGGCAACAGCACAGTTTAGCCCCTAAACGGTGGATTAAACGGTTGACCCGTTTAAACGGGTCAACGCCCGTTTAAACGGGCTAAACGAGCTAAACAAAACGGATTTTAAACATGTTTAAACGTGTTTAGAACCGTTTAGGCAAAGTGAACTTACACTTTTAAGTCAGATGCAAGTTTAAAATTAATATCACCAAATTGATTAAAATCACTATATTTTCTAAGCTTCACTTAAACACTTAAACACATCAGAAGTAATATTACTCATGTTTCAAAAAATATAATAAAACAACCATTAGCAGCAGAAGTTTAAAACATTTGTTTAGGACACCACATGTACTTTTTTCAGTCTCAATATTATTATTTGATGGTGTGGTATTGTGATCGTCTCTTTAACTTTATATGATGTCGAAGTTAAATTAATCTCAAATATGAGTTTGAACTTGATTTGAACATCTATCGTAGCGCATGACAGTAAAAATATTATTTCTTACTGCTACAGTATACACCGTTTAAACGCCGTCTAAACCTTCTAAACGGTAAACAGAGTTCCACCGACTGTCTACCGTTTACCGTTTAGGATAACACTGATTCTTCATTAGTGTTGTAGATAAACTGCCATGTAGGTTGAGAGCATACACATGCATGGTAGAAAATATGATAAATATAAAAATATATATACATGGTAAGAAATATTATATTCTTGGAATACATGTTTGGGGCGTAGTATGCATATGGACGTCTGGCATCCATGTGAAAGACCTCGATCATGTTTGATAACGTTACACGCTTTCTCTTTTTGTTGAGAGATCATCATGTTTGAGGCTCGTTGATCGTGTTTGGGGCGTAGCATGCATGGACAACTCACATGCATGTGAAAGACCTCAATGCATGTGAAATAACATGCATATTTTTAAAAGCCCTTGCCTCAGCCTGCGCTGTTGATCTAACCGACAGTGGCGGCACAAAGGCCGAAGGCAGTGCGCTGAGACAGCGGCACACCGAGGCAACGGCAAGGCGAAGGCCGGACTAATGGTGCGCAACGCCGACCTTTTGGCTCACAGTTTGCAGCCTCACGGTGGAACGTACGCAGGCGGGGCACGGCGCGCGGTGGTGCATGGAGCTCGAGGCAGAAGCGATTGAAGCTCGCAGTGGCGCCGCCACCGCCAGCCGACCGACCGGAAGAAGGGTGAAGTAAGTTTCTTACTTATTCGAAATTATTAATATGTACTCCGTCCATCTCCCAAATTACTCGTCGCTATTTAATTAATTAGTTCATTTTTGAACTAAAAAGAGTGACAAGTAATTTGGGATGGAGTGTGACACCCAGTTCCGAATATGAACCAAGCATAATGCATATGTGTGCCCAGGAAGTTCACCACACATATACGGTTGCATAACAAACGATATACATAATTTAACCACATGTTAACTATTAAATAGGTACTTTATTACAATAATCCAATAGTTCACAAATGACAAAACTCTAATTAATGCAGAGGAAAATAAACTAAGGAGCACGACTCCATTCCATAGGCAATTAACGGCGGTACGCAACCTAGTACTCCGCGTGATCCTCAGGGTACTCCCAATTATCTCCAGTAGCTGTTGGGGGGATTGCAAGCGTGAGTACGTGTCATACTCAGCAAGTGTGGAAATAGAGGACATGTGGCTAAACAAATGATTAGAATAAAATGGCTAATTGCAGAAAAGTACATTTCATAAACATGCAAAAGCAACCTATCATGTCTATGTGAGTTTATTTCCCTTCATGACCCAAATAATTATCATACCATAAATCCAACAATTCTTATTTACCATCACAATCCATTAATACCAGCCAACCATTAATTTAATACCATATGCCAACTCTATTTACTCTCATGTACCGACTATACTCAAGTGACAACCAAACCATACCAACCATCCCGAAATTCCAAGTCCAATTCTAATCATGGAAGTTGTCTAGGTGCTCTTAACCGGGAGCACGGCTATCATGATAGTTTTTTAACACTCTGCAGAGGTTGTACCACTTTACCCACATATTCGTGATTTCGTCACCTTTCGATGACTAAGAACCTCTATGTTGCCCTGTCACACTTCCGTTGGTGTGCGGCTAAAAGATCACAAAATATACTTTCAAAAGGGACTACTAGTTTGTACGGGCCCACTAAGGTTTCACCGGCAGACTTGAATCTCCATCTCCCACCCACGGGCCCCCTCGTGTGCCATGCGGATCCCAAGGTAGCCCTCCTCGACTTCCATTCCCTGCACCATCCAATGGTCCATACAATACTAGTAGCGCTCCTAATTATTCAGCTACACCGCACCCATACTTGGCCTTGTGGTGGCACTGTTGTCCTGGCATATTCTCGCATGAACCGGTCCTTAGATCTAAGGCAAGCAAAACCACCATATCATCCAACCCATTCCACAAAACCATGCTTGCTTAGATATACTAAATTCCATGTTGCTAAATTAATCATCATCTTATTACCATCGCAAGTTCCCATAATTAAAGTTCTCAACCACATTATTTAAGTTACCCATAACCCATGTAGCGATGCGGTGCAAAAAGAAAAATATCCATACCCGACTCAGCATGTATATCCCGTCGACAAGGGGTGGCAAACAACGCTAGTAAACTCCTACGTATGGGTTTCCCATCATATTGACACGAGCATACAAGTTCGCAAACAAAACATTTAATAAAACGGGATCAATATGATCAAGGTCACTTTCCATGATCCGACGGATGGGGTTGCTCAAGCGCTTCAAAGTCTTGGTTTTGGAAATCCTCATATGCGGCCTCTTGAGCACATCCCTCTACGCATGATCACACATACAAGAAAATACATACAATTGAATATGATGCACACAAATTAATCAACATGCAATGACATGCATGCATGCAAGGTTCAATAATTAATTAACTACGGTTGTTTATTAATTAGATGCAACTAGTTCATACGTGTTCATATGAGTTTATGAGGGTTTTAGCGGGGATCAATGTTGTTGAAAATAAAAAGATGGTGAGACTACAATCAAACTACGTCTATTAGATTCAATACATTCGCAAAAATTCACATCGGAAAACGTATCCTACTGTAGATGCAGTGGCTTCAAAGATCGCGGGATGGGGACGACACGTAGACGAAGTAGATGGCGCAAGGTCCTCCGGCGGCACGACGATGGCGACGCGACGAACTCCGGCAAACGACCGCACCCTCCTCTTCTCTTCCTTTTTTCCCTCTTCTTCCCTGGCGGTGCAGCCTCTGGTGCTCCTATTCTTTTCTTCTACCGAGCTAGGGCTTTTCACTCTGGAAGGCGGCGCTGCTTCTAGTGTTGAGGGGAAAATACGAAGCCCTATGGCCGTTTATATAGGCGCGACAGGGAGTACCGACTCAGTGGTCTCCCGATCGGCCACGGGAAGCACGGCCGATCCGGCCCGGGACTCGGGGCGCGAGGCACGTGGCCGACTGGGCTACGCGGGCGGCGGGGCGCGCTGGGTGCCCTGGCGGTGCGGGTCCAGTGCGGGGCGCTCGGGCGGGTCAGCGCTGGCTGGGCCGGCTCCGCCTGGCCAGCGGGCGATGTTGACTTTTTTTCGTTTTTTCTTTTACATATACAAATATTATTATTGTTACTTTTATATTTGTCCCCTAATACATGTTTTATATTTTTATTTTCTTTTTCTTCTTTTGCTACACATGTTTGCGCATGTATGTTTTATATTTTATTATCCTTCTTTTATTCTATTATTGTTTAATGCATGAACATGTATGCAATGCATGATGCAAAGATTGAGGGTGTTACAAACCTACCCACCTTAAAGTGAATCTCGCCCTCGAGATTCGATAGCGTGGAAGATGAGGGAATTCTACCTTCAGGTCTTCTTCACGTTCCCACATAGCTTCGGCTTCCGTATGGTGTTTCCATTGCACTTTGCACCAACGGATCCTCTTATTCCTCGTGACCCTTTCCTTCACGTCCAAGATCTTGATAGGTTGCTCGACATAGGACAAATTCTCCTGAAGTTCTAACTCGTCCATCGGCACTTGTTCTTCCGGCACCCTGAGACACTTCTTGAGTTGAGAGACGTGAAACACGTCGTGTATATCGGAGAGATACGCCGACAGCTCAAGTCGATATGCTACTTCTCCTTGTTTGTCCAAAATCTTGAATGGTACGATGTAACGTGGTGCCAGTTTTCCTTTGACGTTAAACCATCGCTGACCTCGGATTTGTAACACTTTGAGGTATACAAAATCTCCAACTTCGAAAGTCAGACTCCTTCGCCTATTATCCGCATAACCTTTCTGTCGAGATTGGGCAGCCTTTAGGTTTTCACGTATTATTTGAACTTGTCTTTCAACATCCTGTAACACATTAGGACCAAATACTTGATTCTCTCTGGTTTCATTCCAAAACAAGGGTGTCCTACACTTCCTTCCATACAGGGCTTCGTTGGGTGACATTTTCAAACTGGCTTGGTAGCTATTGTTGTAAGAGAATTCAGCATACGACAAACTTTTATCCCAGCTACGTCCATGTTTCAAGGCACATGCTCTCAACATGTCTTCGAATATTTGATTGGTCCTCTCAGTTTGTCCATCGGTTTGTGGGTGATATGCCGAACTAAAGTTCAACCTTGTTCCCATTGCTTCATGAAATTTCTGCCAAAATCTGGAGGTAAACTGAGAACCTCTATCCGTGACTATCTTCTTCGGTACTTCGTGTCGACACAAAATATGCTCCATGTATATTTCGGCCAAAGGTGCAAATGTATATTTGGTCTTCATAGGGACAAAATGAGTTGACTTGGTTAAGCGATCCACAATATCCAAATTGAGTCGTAACCGGACTGAGTACGCGGTAAACCAACAATGAAGTCCATTCCAATTTCTTCCCACTTCTATTCTGAGATCTTCAATGGTTCAATAATCCGACTTGCCTTTGATGTTCCGCCTTCACTCGTTGGCACACGTCGCACAATGCAACATATTCAGCTATGTCCTTTTTCATGCTAGCCCACCAATAGCATGTCTTTAAGTCCTTGTACATCTTCGTACAGCCGGGATGAATTGAGTAAGGTGAGTCATGCACCTCCTTCAATATTTTTTCACGAATATGCCTAACATTAGGTACCACAATCCTCTTTCCAAGCCATAACGTACCCTGTTCGTCCTCATCAAATATGAATTCTCTTCCTTCTTGGATCTTTTCCTTGATTTCCTGTATTTCCTTGTCCTTGGTCTGTCCTTCCCGTATTTCCTGCTCCAATGTTGGGTTGAATTCCATTATTCCCATCTTATTTATGAATCCAAGGTGCAACCGTTCAAACTCCTTCTGTAACTCAGATGGCAGCTCCCGGACTGTGAGTTGGTGGCTTACTCCTTTTCGGCTCAAAGCACCGACCACTACATTAGCCTTCCCTGGTGATAGAGTATTCCCACGTCATAATCCTTGATGAGCTCCAACCATCGGTGTTGCCTCAGATTAAGATCTGTTAGCGTAAATATGTACTTGAGACTCTTGTGGTCCGTATAAATCTCACATTGGTGACCAAGAACATAATGTCTCCATATCTTTAAGGCGTGCACCACGGCTGTGAGTTCAAGGTCGTACGTAGGATAATTCAGCTCATGTTTATTTAGTTGTCTCGATGCATAAGCTACCACTTGGCCTTCTTGCATGAGCACACATCCTAATCCTTGTCTTGATGCATCACAATATATATCAAAACTCTTGCTCACGTCTGGCAATACTAACACCTGCGCGGTCATCAACCTTTTCTTTAACTCCTCAAAGCTATCCTGACAAGCTTGAGTCCATCAGAATGCCTTCCCTTTCGTGAGTAATTCGGTCATAGGCTTGGCTATTTTGGAGAAATCCTTGATGAAACGGCGGTAATATCCAGCCATTCCAAGGAAACTCCAAATTTCCTTGACATTCAGTGGCGGTTCCCACTTAAGCACATCTCTCACTTTCTCTGGGTCAACTGATACTCCTCCTCCGGAAATAATATGGCCTAAGAAAGAAACTTCCCGTAACCAAAATTGACATTTACTGAACTTGGCACACAATTGGTGTTCCTGTACCTTCTGCTATGTAAGCTTCAAGTGTTCCTCATGTTCTTCCTCGCTTCTCGAGTATATCATAATGTCATCGATGAACACGACGACGAACTTATCCAGATATTCCATGAAGACCCTTATTCATGAGATACATAAAGTACGCAGGCGCGTTCGTTAATCCAAATGACATGACGGTGTACTCGTAGGACCCATATCGTGTCCGAAATGCTGTCTTGGGTATATCCTATGGTCTAATCTTCATTTGGAAGTATCCTGACTGCAAGTCGATCTTGGAGAAAATACAGACACCCTTCATTTGGTCGAACAAATCCTCTATACGGGGCAGCGAGTACTTGTTCTTAATCATCACTTCATTGAGAGACCTATAGTCCACACACATCCTCTGGGTTCCATCCTTCTTATCTACGAAGAGCACTGGTGCTCCCCACGGGGATGAGCATGGGCGTATAAAACCCTTCTCTAGCTGCTCTTGAATTTGCTTCTTGAGCTCTGCTAATTCCTTAGGAGGCATCCTATACGACCTCTTAGCTATAGGTGCAGTTCCGGGTATCAACTCAATAGCAAATTCTATGTCACGATCAGGTGGCATACCTGGCAACTCATTTGGAAACCCATTTGGCTACTCACAGACGATCGGAATGCTTTCCAATGTCACACCTTCCACGTGATTCAGCATCGCTTTCTCTCTTGCAGGTTGGGCTGCCTCAACTTTGATGCGTGTACCATGTTCACTTGTCAACTGCACAATCCTCTCGGCACATTGAATGACTCCATTATACTTGCTCAGCCAGTCCATTCCAAGTATTATGTCTATTCCTTGGGAGTCTATGACAATGAGGTTTACGAGAAAGTCTTCCCCCCTTATTTTAATACTTACTTTCGGACATACTATATTTGTCCTCATCTCTCCCCAGGAGAACTTACTAGCATAGTTTGCTTCATATGAGATATAGGCATGTTGTACTTGGCAACATACTTTGACGAGATGAATGAATGAGATGCTCCCGAATCAAATAAAACAGTCGCGGGGTTGGAGTTGGTGAGGAACATACCAATCACGACGTCATCAGCTTGTTGGGCTTCCTCAGTGGAGACATGATTCACATTGCCACGAGCAAAATTCTGATGTCCACGGTTGCCTTGTGGTGCTCCTCCATTTGGTCGCGGGTAATTTGGCCTCGGTGCATTGTTCATCGGTCCATAGATTCTTTTGGGGCATTGACTTGCAAAGTGTCAGACCTCTCCACACACATAGCATGTCTTATCGCCCGTAGCATTAGGGAAGCTTGGGCGGAGCTAGTTTTGAGCATTTGCCACCATGTTAGGATGCAGCGCAGGTGGCACGGGATAGCGAGGCGCTTGCATGGCGGGACGTTGCTGCGGTGGCTGATTTGGGCGCGGTGGATAAGCAGCGCGGTGTGCAGGAGCAGATGGGTTGTAGTATGGTGCAGTTGGTGGTGCATAGAAGGGACGAACATTGCTTACTTGCTGCGGCCCATGATGTGGCATCTTCCTCTTGTTGTCCTGCTCTATCTCATGAATCTTGTTCTCAACCACAATAGCCTTGTCAACTAGCTTCTGGAAGTTTGGATAGTCAGTATTGAGCAACTGGACTTGAAATTCATTGGTGAGACCCCTCATAAACAGATACTGCTTCCTATTATCCGTGTTGATGTCTTCTGGAGCATATCTTGATAGTTGAGTGAATTTATTGAGATACTCACTCACGCTCATCCTTCCTTGCCTGAGGCTTTCCAAATCTTGTCTTCTCAGTATCATAACTCCTTCAGGTACATAGTGGGAACGGAAACTCTGCTTAAACTCAGCCTAAGTGATTGCCTCCTGATTATCATGAGAGTTGCAAAGAGCTTCCCACCAGTCAGAAGCTGCTCCAACTAGTTGATGTGATGCAAAGAGAACCTTCTCTCTATCAGTGCACTAGACAATAGCAAATTTCTTCTCAATGGGCTTCAGCCAATCTTCAGCTTCCATTGGGTCTATGGCTTGTGCAAAGGTAGGTGGTCTGGTCCTCATGAACTCCCCCAAACGGTTGTGGTGTGGCGGTGGTGGTGGCGGTGGCGGTATATGAGGCCGATTATTGTTGCCAGCTTGCAGCTATCCCATTGTCCGTATCATGGTCTGCATGAGCTGGTTTTGCATAGCTAACAACTGTTCAATATTGATAGCTCCATGAGCATGTCCCTGGTTGCTCTGAGGTACTTCATTGCACTCCTCCTCATCGTTGGCATCCCTCTGGTTGCGAGTTCTCACCATCTGTTGGCGAAAGAAAGGTGGAGACAGAAGAATTTAGAATTCAGAAAGAAACGCCCCAACTATATGCATCAAGGTATGTGACACTAAACAATCCTTTATTAATATAGACCTATATGAGGATGTGGACAAGTGTCGAAGCATCCCACAACTCTCTACTAAGCACACAAGCACTCAAACAAGCACCAAACAAAAATTTCAGCACACCACACTATTTAAAGCTAATACGATTCTAAGCGTTCTTATTGCAAAATACTCATAGGGGACGTAATTTCCTAATTGTGCATCCTTGGCTGCGCGGATGTGATGGGGTTGCGCCATGGTGATGTAGGTGACCAGATTCTCTTGGGTGACCACGGTTCTCCTCTTGCTTCACATTTCTTCATCTCCAAGTTGGCTTCTAAACGAGCTAGCTCATTGCGAAGATAGTGGATCTCCCCTTGTGCGGTTGCATAGCGATTGCCCATGTCCAATAATGTCTTTTGAGACCTATCCATTGCTGTAAGATTGTCTGAAGCTTGTTGTGGTCCAGCTATCTTCCCTGTACCACTCTCCCACTGAGGGTGCAGCTCAAATGTGGTGTTCTCAAGCTCAAAGCGGCAAGTATGGCACAAAATTGTGAGTGCTGCATATGCAGCATCATCCATAGCATCCTTCTGAGTAGACCTCCCGGTGGGAGCATAATGCTGTGAGACCACTTTGTTGAGGTAGAAGATGAGAACCTCAGCATGCCATTTGTCACGTCCGGGACGAGAGACCCTCTTCACGAAGTAGTTAGCACACATGCAACGGGGATAAAGAAATTCCGCCAGTTCCCGCGATGCATGTCCTCCATCGGTTCCGGTGGTCCAAATCTCCTCAACGTGGAGAAACTGGGGGCTGCTGTGTCCATTCTCATTCGCACCGGGTTTTGATCCCCTCCATTTTCACCTCTGTTGTCCTCCTCATTTGAAGCTGGCACGCAGTACTCCTCATTGGGATCCTCATCCATGTTCTCCTCACATGGCTCATACTCCTCCGAATCCTCCTCCATAGTGTTCGACTGGTTAGCTTCCTCCTCCTTGGACTGGATGTTCCCCTCCTCTTGCTTCTGCTCATCAAGCTCAATGGGGTTCCTAGTGATCGGCATCTATAGAAACCGAGAGTACATTAGAGGAAAGAATAATGGAATATAAATCTGAAAATTGCAGCAGCTAAAATAACAGAAAAAGAGCGGTGCAGCTGTCCCAAAAGAATGAAAAAGAGAGGAAGAAAATGCAGCAGCCAACACAATAATTTTACCCACACATAGTAGCGGCAAAACACACACTTTACGCAAAAATTCAAGTGGCAAAAACAGCATTGTCTTATGTTGTTCTCTGCTGTAAATTGCATTGTAAACGCAGCGGCAATCGATACTTTTTGCAGCTGAAAATAAAGAAACAAAACAGCAGCAAAATTTTTCAAAAATAGCAGATTAGAAAAGTGTTCCTAAGTGCTCTAGAGTGTCCTGTGTACCTAGGCTTGCGTCCTATGGTCAACGCGGCTCTGATACCAATCTGTGACACCCGGTTCCGAATATGAACCAAGCGTAATGCATATGTGTGCCAAGGAAGTTTGCCACACATATACGGTTGCATCACAAACGATATACAGAATTTAAACATGTCTTAACTATTAAATAAGTACTTTATTACAATAATCCAATAGTTCACAAATGACAAAACTCTAATTAATGCAGCGGAAAATAAACTAAGCAGCACAACTCCATTCCACAGGCAATTGATGGCGGTACGCAACCTAGTACTCCGCATGATCCTCAGGGTACTCCCAATTATCTTCAGTAGCTGTTTGGGGGGGGGGGATTGAAAGGGTGAGTACGTGTCGTACTCATCAAGTGTGTAAATAGAGGACATGTGGCTAAATAAATGATTGCAATAAAATGGCTAATTGCAGAAAAGTACATTTCATAAACATGTAAAAGCAGCCTATCATGTCTATGTGAGTTTATTTCCCTTTATGACCCAAGTAATTATCATACCATAAATCCATCAATTCTTATTTACCATCGCAATCCATTAATACCAGCCAACCATTAATTTAATACCTATGCCAATTCTATATACTCTCATGTATCGACTATACTCAAGTGACAACCAAACCATACCAACCATACAAAATTCCAAGTCCAATTCCAATCATGGAAGTTGTCCAGGTGCTCTTAACCGGGAGAACGGCTATCATGTTAGTTTTTTAACACTCTGCACAGGTTGTACCACTTTACCCACATGTTCGTGATTTCGTCACCTTTCGATGAATAAGAACCTCTATGCTGCCCTGTCACACTTCCGTTGGTGTGCGGCCAAGATATCACAAAATAGCCTTTCAAAAGGGACTACTAGTATGTACGGGACAACTAAGGTTTCACCGGCAAGCTTGAATCTCCATTCTCCCACCCACGGGCCCCCTCGTGTGCCATGCGGATCCCAGTGTAGCCCTCCTCGACTCCCATTCCCCGCGCCATCAAACGGTCCATACAATACTATTAGCGCTCCTAATTCTTCTGCTACGCCACACCCATACTTTGCCTTGTGGTGGCACTGTTGTCCTAGCATATTCTCGCATGAACCGGTCCTTAGATCTAAGGCAAGCAAAACCACCGTATCATCCAACCCATTCCACAAAACCATGCTTGCTTAGATCTACTAAATTCCATGTTGCTAAATTAATCATCATCTTATTACCATCCCAAGTTCCCATAATTAAAGTTGTCAACCACATTATTTAAGTTACCCATAACCCATGTAGCGATGCGGTGCAAAACGAAAAATACCCATACCTGACTCATCATGTATATCCCATTGACAAGGGGTGGCAAACAACGCTAGTAAACTCCTACGTATGGGTTTCCCATTAGATTGACACGAGCATGCAAGTTCGCAACAAAACATTTAATAAAACAGGATCAATATGATGAAGGACACTTGCCTTGCTCCGATGGATGGGGATGCTCAAGCGCTTCAAAGTCTTGGTTTTGAAAATCCTCGTATGTGGTCTCTTGAGCACGTCCCTCTACGCGTGATCACACATACAAGAAAATACATACAATTCAATATGATGCACACAAATTAATCAACATGCAATGACATGCATGCATGCAAGGTTCAATAATTAATTAACTACGGTTGTTTATTAATTAGATGCAACTAGTTCATACGTGTTCATATGAGTTTACAAGGGTTTTAGGGGGGATTAATGTTCCTGAAAATAAAATGGTGCGACTACGATCAAACTACGTCTATAAGATTCAATACGTTCGCTAAAATTTGCATCGGAAAACATATTATACCGTAGATGTGGTGGCTTCGAAGATCGCGGGATGGAGACGAGGCGTAGACGAAGTAGATGGTGCAAGGTCCTCCGGCGGCACGACAACAGCAACGCGACGAACTCCGACGGACGACGACACCCTCTTCTTCTCTTCCTTTTTTTCCCTCTTCTTCCCCTGGCGGCGTAGCCTCTCGTGCTCCTATTCTATTCTTCTACCAAGCTAGGGCTTTTCTCCCTGGAAGGCGGCGCTTCTTCCGGCGTTGAGGGAAAAATACGAAGCCCTACGACCATTTATATAGGCGCGGCAGGGAGTACCGACTCGGTGGTCTCCCGATCGGCCACGGGACGCACGGCCGATCCGGCCCGAGACTCGGGGCGCGGGGCACGCGGCCGACTCCGCTACGCGGACGGCGGGGCGCGCTGGGCGCGCTGGCGGCGCGGGGCCATTGCGGGGCGCTCGGGCGGGTCAGCGCTGGCTGGGCCGGCTCGGCCTGGCCAGCGGGCGGTGTTCATTTTTTTCTTTTTTTTTCTTTTACATATACAGATATTATTATTATTATTACTATTACTTTTATATTTGTCCCCTAATACATGTTTTATATTTTGATTTTCTTTTTCTTCTTTTGCTACACATGTTTGCGCATGTATGTTTTATATTTTATTATCCTTCTTTTATTCTATTACTGTTTAATGCATGAACATGTATGCAATGCATGATGCAAAGATTGAGGGTGTTACATGGAGGGAGCTAGTTGTTGTAATTCTGTAATTATAAGGACTATGTTAATTTTTAATTGCTTAACCTATAAAATTAATGGTTAATAATTAATTGCAAAATAAGTGACTAATAATTATTACCTTCTAATGATTTTTTGCCTCAAATTTTCTCAAATTTCAGACACATGACAAATAGACTGCAGCTAATTGTTCCATCACAAAAACTATTCTTTTTTTTGAACAATCATCACAGAAACTACTAAAACATTAACTTAAATGCCAAGACAGTGGCGATGAAATCCTTTGCCTTCCAGTTATTACTGCAGCTGACATGTGGACCCGACAACGGTGGGGCACACATCTGATAGGAACCCAACATATAGTGTTTCCTCAAGAAAAAATAATTTTTTGAGAGATTGAGCGCACAAGCGGAAAAGCTAGAACTTGAGTGCTGCACCTGCGAATTCAAAACTGGGATGATCGACGGCAGCCAATCCGCAAACTCAGTGGTTAGATCAGTAGTCGCCGGAGAGAAGCTTGCGGCCGACCTCGAAGGAGATGAAAGTGTCGATGCAGGCATAGTTGATCTGCTCGCCGGAGAGATTGTATGCGTTCCAGTGGCTCGTCCTCCCCCGGTAAGGCTTCTCCATGTTGGCGCCCATCACGGCGCTCGCAATGTCCTTCAGCCCCGCGCAGCGGAGGCTCGTGCGATCCATCTCGTTCACCGTGAGCTCAGCTAGGTCCATCGTTTTGGCCACCTTCAGCTGCCAGTCCTTCCAAAGTTGGTCAGCATCACCCTCCACGCCTACGATGACGAAGCGGTAGTCGGAATTGCTGACGAAATCTTACAGCTCACCGGGGAAGTAGTCAGCATGAATGATCTAGAAGATGAGGAAGCGGCGGTTAACATAGAGCTGGAGAACACCGACGAGGTTCTGGTCGGTGGAGTAGCTGGGGCGCCACTCGACGTCGAGCCCGACGACGAGCTTGTGAAGGAGCCGACGGTGGACGGAGAGGACCTCATCGAGCCAGTCCTCCATGACCTCGTCGGGGGACGTCACGGTGGTGGTGATCACGTCGTCCTCGAACATCACGTTGTACACTTGAGTCCCCACCATAGGTCGTCTCTCCTTGTCGTCCCTACGGTTGCCATCTGCGGTGGCGTGGTGCAACTTCTCTCTTGTGCAAACCTTCATCTGCACCTTTAGTTTTGATTTTGGAAACTGGCATGGATATATAACTGATGTAGTTACGATATGAGCTAAGCAATTTCTGAATTTGACAGGCCCCAGCCCCGAGTAAAGAAAGTAATGAAGATTTTTGAATCTGATATACTCTTGCTATTTTTTTAATTCTTATCGTTCTGACCACAAGGTGCATTGTCTCAACCAAACACCACGTACAACAACAACAACTTTTGTCAGGGGCACACCCACAGGGTATGCCGGGTGGGCCACGGGATACCTTGGGTCCAGCCACCAGAGAGTAGCTAAAATCTGAAAAATGTAGCGGCTAGCCTATGGATGTTGTTTCTTCGAAAAGACGAGTACAACATGTTCTAAATTATATTGTACAAGGCATGCGATTAATTTGATGAACCGTCAAAAAATCAGACTCCAAAAGGAACAAAGGGCTCCGATTGATGTTACTGGCACCTAGAGCGAGCGGTGATCCGGGGGGTGCTACGGACAAGAAGTGATGCATTGGAGAGAAGTGAAAAGTGCTCCAAAAATGATCGTGAATGGATTTGATGCTATTTCGCTATGCTTCTTCTAGGACATGTGGTCTGTTATGTTTAGCTTTGTTAATCTGGGCTAAAGTTGATACTCCAAAAATTGTTCTAGCGTCCTTTGTTATTTACTACATACTTTATGGATCTCCAGCTCAATAGAGTTACAAGCGGAAATATATTCCATTCTCAAAAAATAAAAGAGATAAATAGTCCACTAGTTTATCATTAGAACAACAACATTAGAACTATTTTTGCGCACCAATGAACAGCAAAATAAAGTTCATTACCTTAAGGCGATCTATTACAAACAAGACAAAAGAGAAATACAAACTAGAAACAAGAAAAGAAAAAGAACACAACTAAAAACAAACTACTTCTTCTCCTCCTCCTCCTCCTCCTCCTCCGCCTCCTCCTTGGGCTCCACGCTGCAGGGTGGGGACGCCTCCTGCGGTACAGACGGCAAGTCCAGTTTCCTTGATGTCGCTGCTGTGGGGACCAGAGTCCACACCTCCGAGGATCTCATTGGGTGGTGCCGTGCGATGCGGCACCTAACAGCACACACGAAAAGGATACCAAAACATATAAAGTTTTCATTTCATAATAAGAAGAGTTTACAAAAGAGTGTACAACAAGGGTACACACGCAGCGGAAAATACATACTCAAAATCTCACCTAACTAAGCAGGAGAGAAGACGCCCATGCCCTAGGACGATTCTCACTAGCAACACGAAGAACATACAGCAGCGGCGTGGCTCACATGAGATTTATCTCGACACCTCGAGTCCCATGTACAACCTGAACAGCAGAAATAAAACTAATACCTGCAAAAATCGTTAAAGCGCAAACGTGAGCATAAGGCTCAGCAAGACTTAACCGTCTCACTAGACATATGCAAGGGGACACTAAACATAGGTAAGGAATAGCATAAATGGACTCGCCTACAAGTGGATCCTTATAATCAAGTTTTAAGTAGCAAATGACATTCTCCGAGCACGGCACATCATGGGCTCCACAATCAAACAAGAAACGCTTTACCGATGATATGACATGCCCAAAGCACATAATGCTATTACAGCTAAAGTATGGGGAAACTGTAAACTTTTAATTGTACTATCTCTAAATCATACAAGGTTGCAAAGTAATTATAATTCAATACAATATGATTTTCTGGCTTCTTTAGTATTTACTACGTCACGACTGCGACAGACAAGTGGTGCTCTATTACTGTGAGGGACAGTGATTGCAATCAGGACACACCCGGACAACACGACACATACGTCGTTCGGAAGTGTCAGCGAGCACACCTGTACCTACATAACACTTCAGTACTAGGCGTATATGGCCACCTTTCACAAGAAACTCAAATGCTGAGCCCGTCTCACCTCCGCAAACAGAAGGTCTCCGCACGGAACACCTCATGTGTCCGCCGACCGATTTACACCTTACTGTCCTCAACCCACCCCTATCGATGGTGAGTTAATGGGTCTCAACATCCCAGTTGTCAAGTTACATCAGTTTATTGGATTCCATATGTCCATTATATTGCCGGTACAATTCAAGCTTGTCCGAAGGGGCTGCATACGGACGGGCCTTAATCGACACAGGCAGGGCTATGCGACCGAGACTCAATTCTCGCCGCTTCCTATCCATTCCCTGCCCGGTCTCAATTTCATTATAATAAGCCATTTGCTATTCAACCAATCCTGTGAAATACATCTCTCGCGAGTAGATTCCAACTACTCGACTTCTACCGGATTTCCTATGCATTAGCAAAGCAGTTACTACAGGTCAAACTGTAACTCGTGCCAAATAAACCCTGGGATTTTTGGTCATGCATGTGGAGTATCATTCACCCTAAACGTAATGCACAATTCATATACTACTCATCATAGTGATAAAGCAAAAGTTTATAAACGACTTAAATGCAAACCGGGGCTTGCCTTAGTTTGCGACTGAACAAATGTCAATTGTTAGGGCTTGATCTTCCTCCAGAGAACCTGCCATGGAACCTCAGTGGAAACACCTTGGCCTTCTCCTCCAAGCGAAGCTCCTCGTCGATCACCTACCATCACGTTTCCTATCGACATGATATGCATATAAGTAATTAAGTAATTAAGTAATTTAAGAAAAGACTCCACGGGGTTGTGTAAACTCTAAGAATGAGGAGTTCGACTAGGAAGGACAGATATGCCTCTGTTGTGTGGATAAACAAAGGATGGAGTCAAGTGGTCATAGTAGTAGCGAGATGTGAATTGAAAGGTGCAATGTAAGCACACATTGCAACTTGGCACTCAACACTCGACGCTATGCCACTCAAGGACGATACAGCTGAATGGTGTGAAAGTGTTGGACTGGTAGGGTAAGGATGACCTAAGAGTCAAGGTGGCATAGTAGTGTCGAGATAAGCACTGAAAGGTGCAATGTAATGACACATCGCAATTTAGCACTCGACACTTGGAGCTATGCCGCACAAAGAGTGATAAGGTAGAATGGTGAAGAAGTATTACTGGACTGTGTGATGTAAGGAAGACTAAGCGAACAAGATGGAGCATTGAAAGCTTAAGGCGTGAGTGAACTGTGCAACAAGAGTTTGTGACTTAGAAGTCGACCAATGAAGTTACACAAACTCATTAAGGAGTAAACCTAATTACGGGACAAGTGTGGTCGCAGGGTCCTGATAAGGATTAACCAGGGTGAAACCCTAGCGACACTTGGGAGTGAAGTGAGGTCAACATTCTTTGGACTTAAGACATCATAACGAGCCTTGTTAACCTGACATGAATACCGAGACAACGTTCAAATGACCTTTAGGTAAAGTAGTTTCTTTGGCAAGCTTCTCGAGCATTGTTCAAGTGCTTACGTGACACTATTGCAGTGTCCTTTGCAAGATTGTCCAGATGAGCTCGGTGAACTCCTAGAACTCGAACATGATGCGAGACCTTGTCATGACGATCATGCTTTGCCATCACGAGAAGATCGGATTAGCGAGGTCCACATCGACCCGGACTCGTCAAAGGGGTGAGCGGAATCTCGAACACCACTTCATGAGTCGAAGAGTTAGGGACTCGACTTAGTTGTCGACAAAAGACTCGACGAACCTACCGTCGATGAAGAGGTACACCTAGGTAAGCAATTCTGCGAGCGGAAAGGAAACGTCCTCGACACGACTAAGAAATTCTTATCCAAGGTTCCACTTGGACTAGTTCTCCTCGTCGGTCGCAACGTTCTCGCAGTATTCTACCCTAGGTCATCGGTGGTCACCAATACACTCGGTTTGACCTAGAAGGCATTTCATCTAGCATCTAGGCTACACCTAGGACTCGACGAGTCTCGCCTTGACCAAACCCTAATTTGGCTAAACGACCATCGACTGATGTGTCGTGGTCGTGTTCCAGTACCACGTACATCACATGTATCCTTCACCTCGATGCCAGGACACGATAACGGCTCGGAGCGTCACGATGACGTCATATGGTCAACGACGTCGACGCGGCTCATGGTGGAGCATCACGAGCACGCACGGACAGGTCGACGTGATACAAACGACAAAGGAGGTCGACTTAGGGACTTCTATAGAAATGATATCAATGCGAAAACTGGATGTACGACTTGACGACACATGAGTAACCTTAGCGATCACGACGAACGGATGTCGGTGACGTCAAGCAAGGTATTTCAGGGTAAGGCTCACCTTGTATGCATTTCGCCGAACATCTTGGTGTGTACTAGAGTTCCATCGCGTCATCACCATTCAAAGGGTATCTTGGCACATGTACTTGTCAATTGCCACCCCAGAATAGACCTGCATCCATAGACCAGCATTGAACGGCAACACACTTAGTTTCGCCTTGTAACCATTTCATCGAACACCTTGGCTGCAGTCACTGATCCAATCACTCTTGCAAAATAAGAGCTAACCTTGGACCAGTTATCGATGTCGGTGTGTCAACGACGTGTTCCTGCATATCCTCCATCACACCCATTACTTACTTCTCTGCTAGGACATGGCCTATGAGCAGAACGTCGCGACGATGGAAAGTAGGCGTCGAAATTGGGGCAGCACAAGGCTAAGTATCACAGCACTCGTTTGAACTTTCCCGTGACGCCGAGGTGGGAGGAAGGCGGCCTGGAGATGCGCTGTAGCGAGCAGCACAGCAGAGACACGCTGGGAACGGCGCGAATGGTCAGTGGATTGCGGTCACCACGCCATGGGAGGCACAGCAGTGAGGAACGCGGCGTGGATGGCGGTGTGGCCATGGCGCACAGCCGGAAGGCATTGCAGTGAGGAGCGCTGCGGCGTGCAGAGGCTGGGGACACGGCGACGGAGCAAGGGAGCACGCGGCTGGCAGGAAAAGCGCGCAGCAGGGAGCTGGCGGTCGTCGCCGTGGCTGGGCGTGAGTGAGCAGAGGCACGGCGTGGCGGCGAGCGGTGGCGTGGTGCTGGCAACCCGGAGGCGGAGCAGCACGGTGGAGGAAGCTGGAGAGGCGGCAGTGGCTGCGCGTCGGAGGAGGCGGCGAGGCGCTTGGCGGCTCGGCGCTGCCCGACGAGCGGCAGGTTGGCCAGGGGCGCGTGCTGCAGGCGGCGGGGAGGCGAAGAAGTGGTGCGGTGCGGCTGGTGCTGCTCGGGCGCCGGAGCAGAGGCAGGGCGGCGCGCGAGCCGGCGTGGAGGAGGTGCGGCGCTCAAGGCGGCTCGGCCCGGCGGCAAAGTGGCGCCAGGGAGGAGACGAGGAGGCGCGCAACGCGGTTGGCGTGTGGGGCGTCGGAGCAGCTCGGCCAGGCGGCGCGATGCGGGGAGCGGGCCAGGAGACGAGGCCGTGGGGGTGAGCTGCGGGGACGATGCGCGCGGGCCAGCGGGAGTGGCGCCGTGGGCGAGGCAAGCCGGAGGTGTGGCGCTGCGGTGCCATGAGCAGTCGTGGGAGGAGGGAAGAAGAAGCGGGGTCGGGCGCTGATAAGGACAGAGAGGAACCGCGGTGGCGCTGCATGCAGTCGCGTGGAGGCAGGGGAGGAGGTGCCGACCTGACTGGTGGGGACCACCTGTGGGACCCACCTCCCTAACTCCTCTTTCCAAAATTCAAATAGGGTTAGCAAGCATGCTTCAAAAATAGTCAAATTTGACCCAGTGACGAAATAAAATGTGGAGAATTTTATGGTGCAATCAGATTTCAAAACTGAGCAAGTTGAATTTGAACTCAGATTTGAATTTGAATTCAAGTGGTGATACTTGACTCAAGGAAATAAATAGTAGATTAGGTTCAAAAATCCTGAAACTGTGAAGTTAACCTTTTTGAACCATAAGGGACCTCAGGAAAAATTTGGAGTTGATTTGGACAAGGTTGAGCACAAAGTTTAAATTTGAAGTCGATGTTGATTAAACTCTCAGTACGTGTCCAATAAATGGGAAACGTGCTTCAAAAATTTTTGAAACTTTTCCGAGAGTCCAATTGGAATATTAGAAGGTCATGGAAAAATTTACGGCATGATATTTGAATATTTTTGAATGTCCCCTTTTAGGGTTGAAATAATTCCTATTAAGATTTTAAGTTTTAACAAGTCCATATTTGTAGTGAACATGGGTTAACGCACGTGATACATGTGAGTTTGGATTTCTAAGTTCATTTTCAAAAATTTTTAAGTTCACATTTTTACATTTTTGTTCTTCCGAAAAGCGGGCTTTTACAATCCTTCCCCCTTAAAGGAATCTCGTCCCGAGATTCTAAGGAAGAGAGAAAGTTAGGCCGAGTTGTTGATGAGACAACCATCTCCTGGCATGTGATTGGAGAAAGAGACTCTTCGTCTTCTTATTGCATCTATGGTTTGGATGCTCGGCGTGACTGGGATCACACCGTAAAGTTTGTAGCTTAGAAAGCTATATTGATATATTGGGGTCTTCTTCTTTTCGTCAAAAGGAAGTAAGCTTCTGCATTGGAGGACTTTAGAACTCTAAGATAGTTAGGTGTTCTTTACTCTGGGTGTTTCTCTTATGAAGACTTTGCTGCCCTGGTCTTGTGGCTAAAGCAATGTCACCATCCATTACGAGTCAAGGAGTTCCAAGACCTGATAATTAACTGATAACCTCGCGAAAAGAAAGATGCAGGGTTTTAGCGAGGTCGAGAAGTCCATAGGAAGCTCCTCGCAACTAGAAACAATCAGTTTCCAGGACTCAAGTTGATTTGAGTTTCAACGGGTCAAGGACAAAGGCTCAACTTTGTTTTGGTCACAAGGTGTTAAGTGGATTCCCTTGTGCCACTCAAGATAAAGAAACAAGTCGAAGGCGTTGCGAATGATAAAGTTGATCACAACTCAAAATTGTGAGACACAACGTAGGTATTTGAATGGGGTCATATATTCTTGCTCAAAACTCATTAGTAATTACGTTTCATGATGCATCACATGTGGAATAATGTTATGCATTAATGATGCAATGCTGGCCAGCTAGAAATGTAGACGGTATGATGCATCCATTATTATGCTTTGAGCAAAAATAGGTAGGACAATCCAAACACAGTCAGAAGTATCCCAAATACAGGAGGATTGAATAAACTTGGTCATGAAAGGCGCTAGAAAAGACTTGCTACTTTCATATCTGGACCAAGTTCGATGGTTTCAAGGTAAAAGTATTAGCAAGGAATGGTGGGGTTCATCTCAAGGCAACGGAGTGTACAAAATGGAACAAAGTGATTGAACTTCTTGTTGATCGGAAGTTCCCTAAAGCTTGTTAATCACAACTTACAGGTAATTGTGGTTCCTTAACAATGGGTCAGGTTTTTCATCTCGTAGTTTTCTTAAAGTACTATGTCTACCCCTTAAAAGGTGCGGTAGGGTTGCCTTCAGAAGTGGCAAAGAGAGTAACCTTTGAAGAGTAAGGTTCTCCTCACTTCCGTAGGTTGCACTAAGTGGTTGACAAGGTACTGTGCTAGGCACGACCTTGGTTAGTAATCCACGTTCTTGCTAAAGAATTTCCAGCTCATACTACTCGCTTATGGCTTCTCGTCTCAAAGACTGAAGCAAAGGAGTGGTTTAGCGTGAAGAATCAACTGACTCCTTTAACTCGTTGATCGAGTTCCACAAGAAACGGGGTTCAAGGTAATCCGTCACTTAAGCTTCGCATTGACTTAATGAGTCAATGTTGTACTCGGTCCTACTTACTTGAGCATTGCTCCCAGCACGTTGGTTCGGTGTCGATGTACCTTGGTATGACACCTAGGCGAACGTAACACTTCAATTACTAGATGAACTCCTTCCCCCTTAAGATTCAAGCTAGGTGAGCAAGAAACTTACTCCAAGCAATATGTATGGGGAGGGTCGTCCAACTAAGGGAAGTGTCATACATGCTCAATGCACAATTAAAGTGTGAGATGCAAGGTTGCATAGTCAAAACACTAGCATGTGCATCCGAGCAAAAAGGGATTTGCCTTAGTGTAATACTCAACTCTAAAGGCAAATATTGTTGGGTCGCAACACCTGGGATGTTATGGAACTCCTCGAGTTGAACTCGAGAACCAAATCCATAAACACCCTAAAGGGTCATCACCCGATTAAATCCTGGTGGAGGATGAACAGCTTGGACGCAACTTAGATTTTGGCCAAGTAAATGGCAAAATCATATCTTGAGGTGAACAACAAAGTTAAAGTACACTTCAAGACCTTTCTAAAAAGTATTGGTTTGACTCTAGATCGTCTCTGGTTTGCAAGTTATGCAATTTTAAAGTTAGCAGATTTCTCTGCACTTTCAGCAGAATCTGCTTAAACAGTAGCAGTTTTGATCTAAAGTTTCCAGGCTGTTCTGATGGAAATCTGGAAATATTCTTATATACAAAGTTGTAGCCAATGTAATAAGCTTTCCAGAATGTACTTACTTGTCTTCATATCAGCTCTGGCTCAAAAGATATGAATTTTTGAAGTTAGGTAAAATTTCAGTATTCAGAACTGAATTCAGTTCAGATTGACCACTCTGTATTCAAACTCGATTTGGAAAAGGTAGATGACCGATTCAGGTCTGGAGCCAATTGCAAAAATTGTAGCTGACTCTCTAAACTCTCCAACGGTTACTCGAGTGACACTATTGGATCAAGGGTCTGCGAGTTATGGATTAAATTCAGAGGTGTACAGATTGCTGTCCAGTTTGGGTATGCCTGGACAGTCTCTGCAATTATCCAAATTTCACCCATTTAGAAAAGGATTCTGGTCTGGTGTTGAACAGAAAACATGTAGAGGACTTCCAAATATTTCTAAAGAGTATTTACTTGCCCTCGTAGCATTTCTGGTTGAGAAGATCCGGCATTTGCAAGTTGACAGTTTTTTTTTTTTGAAAATTTGGACAGCACCTCCTTTGTTTAAGGCTGATTTTGTCCACAAATTTCAGATATACAAACATCAACATTTGCAAAAGTAACACATAGAAAACTTGTTGCATACATTCTCAAGATTCCAGAAATGAAACTTATGAAGCCTTTCGACAATTATACAGCGAGTTATGCGAGAAACAGTAACTGTATACAGGACGGTCCACTCGCTGTCCAGATTTGATCAAGTTTAGAAATCTGAAATTTTTTGTATGTTAAAGATGGATTCTGCTCTGAAGTTTTATAGAAATGTTGTAGAGGACTCTCTACACTTTCCAACCACATAAAGTAGGCCTGCAGCAGTGAAGTATGCAGAAGGTTACGATTCAATTGGTGAAGAGTTCAGATTCTGTCCCCTCTTCCGGGCTGTCAGAACCTCTTAAACGACAACTCAATTTAGACCTGGTTATTGCGAGTTTTAGCCTTTGTGTTGAATATAAAGTTGATAGAGGACTATTTAAGCTTTCCAGGCATGTATAAACATGCATAGTTTGCATTTCTAGTTTAAGAGTTATGTCCGTTCAAAGTTCAGAATTTTTTTCTGACTGTTTCAGATAGCACCTATATACATGTATTATCTTCAACTCTGTTTTCTAATTAGTTATAAGCTGAATTTGAGGTATCACTGAATAACAAAGTTGTAGAATAGCTTTTCCACTTTCCAGAAATGTATCATAATGGAATAGAAGAGCTTTCTTCAAGGAAATATGACAAAAGTTCAGATGCTGGTCCGTGTAGTTTCAGAACAGCAGCTGCTGTGATAATGGTGCATTTTCATCACCATAAAAGCATCTTTTGGCTTGGAAGTCAATAGGAAACTATTAGAAGACTTTAAAAGCTTTCCAAAAAGTATTCACTTGCCTCCAAAGCCCTCCAGGTTGAAGAGATATGGAATTTCAAAGTCGGGTCAATTCTGTTCGAAAACAGAACTCACCGGCTTCGAAACACAAGAATTTGGGAACAAACTCAAATTTTGAAACTTAGCTCAAAACTCAAGTCCGATGGCTAGAACTTGATTCACAACTAATCATTTCCTTTAGAACCAAATGGAATCTTAAAAGAGACTTGACGACCTTCTTATCCATAGCATATCACTATGGATCTTCAAACTTAACCAAAGTCTTACTCCGGCGAAGTCGAGCTAAACTCTCGCCAGGAGCAAAGGACTTTGGTTCACCTACTCTTGAAAAGAAACATTTTACTTTGTCCACAAGATATCAGCAACTGATACTTGGACTCAATATGAATATGAAGCCATTTCTCTCGTGGGGGATGGTCAAAGTATCAATTGTGATACTGACGGTACTACGTGCCTTACCAAAAGAAAAGTCTAACCCGGTATATCCGGATACGTCTATAGGTGGTCCTAATATCGATCACTCGCAAACGTATTCTACACGGGTCGCTACCGGAGTTAGTGTACCTGCAGAAGACAAACAATCCCCTTTCACACCTTCACACCTCAAGGGCGGCACGGGGAAACACGACAGGCAGTCACAATAAGATATAATCAAAAGTAAATGCATACGACTCTGGTGTGAGTCGCCCTCGAGCGAGGCCATGTCTCGAGGTACATGACTGTAAATACGTCTGTACAGCAAAGACTCCCGTACGAACCGGCTTATACACGCTCAGGCATACGTGTTTCGCATGATCCCATAGAACATGAATAGTTCTAGAGATGCACACTATCGGGTTATACACCACCCGACGGGGGCTCCCACTAATTTTGTGTCACGCTGGGGTACCGCGTGTCATATGTTCTCAGAAACATGGAAAGTTTCAGAGACTCATATTGACTTTCCGTGCTAAGCCACGAAAATTTCACATACCATATCTCGTATGCAGAGTTTACCGAGATTGATCCGCCCTCGGCGGCGTACCTTACCTCTTACCTTGAAGACAGAGCGTCGTTACAGAATAATATAACAAGTTAGTTCACCACCTTTATAACTTATACTAGTAATAGTCCTTAATGGGCATATAGCTAATCCTCACTCGACTACTTCGGAGTTTTTGAAAATAGGCTCTTTTTCGAGCGTGCTATTCCCAATGAAGCTCTGATACTATGTCTGTGGGGACCAGAGTCCACACCTCCGAGGATCTCATTGGGTGGTGTCGTGCGATGCGGCACCTAACAGCACACACGAAAAGGATACCAAAACATATAAAGTTTTCATTTCATAATAAGAAGAGTTTACAAAAGAGTGTACAACAAGGGTACACACGCAGCGGAAAATACATACTCAAAATCTCACCTAACTAAGCAGGAGAGAAGACGTCCATGCCCTAGGATGATTCTCACTAGCAACACGAAGAACATACAGCAGCGGCGTGGCTCACATGAGATTTATCTCGACACCTCGAGTCTCATGTACAACCTGAACAGCAGAAATAAAACTAATACCTGCAAAAATCGTTAAAGCGCAAACGTGAGCATAAGGCTCAGCAAGACTTAACCGTCTCACTAGACATATGCAAGGGGACACTAAACATAGGTAAGGAATAGCATAAATGGACTCACCTACAAGTGGATCCTTATAATCAAGTTTTAAGTAGCAAATGACATTCTCCGAGCACGGCACATCATGGGCTCCACAATCAAACAAGAAACGCTTTACCGATGATATGACATGCCCAAAGCACATAATGCTATTACAGCTAAAGTATGGGGAAACTGTAAACTTTTAATTGTACTATCTCTAAATCATACAAGGTTGCAAAGTAATTATAATTCAATACAATATGATTTTCTGGATTCTTTAGTATTTACTATGTCACGACTGCGACAGACAAGTGGTACTCTATTACTGCGAGGGACAGTGATTGCAATCAGGACACACCCGGACAACACGACACATACGTCGTTCGGAAGTGTCAGCGAGCACACCTGTACCTACATAACACTTCAGTACTAGGCGTATATGGCCACCTTTCACAAGAAACTCAAATGCTGAGCCCGTCTCACCTCCGCAAACAGAAGGTCTCCGCACGGAACACCTCATGTGTCCGCCGACCGATTTATACCTTACTGTCCTCAACCCACCCCTATCGATGGTGAGTTAATGGGTCTCAACATCCCAGTTGTCAAGTTACATCAGTTTATTGGATTCCATATGTCCATTATATTGCCGGTACAATTCAAGCTTGTCCGAAGGGGCTGCATACGTACGGGCCTTAATCGACACAGGCAGGGCTATGCGACCGAGACTCAATTCTCGCCGCTTCCTATCCATTCCCTGCCCGGTCTCAATTTCATTATAATAAGCCATTTGCTATTCAACCAATCCTGTGAAATACATCTCTCGCGAGTAGATTCCAACTACTCGACTTCTACCGGATTTCCTATGCATTAGCAAAGCAGTTACTACAGGTCAAACTGTAACTCGTGCCAAATAAACCCTGGGATTTTTGGTCATGCATGTGGAGTATCATTCACCCTAAACGTAATGCACAATTCATATACTACTCATCATAGTGATAAAGCAAAAGTTTATAAACGACTTAAATGCAAACCGGGGCTTGCCTTAGTTTGCGACTGAACAAATGTCAATTGTTAGGGATTGATCTTCCTCCGGAGAACCTGCCATGGAACCTCAGTGGAAACACCTTGGCCTTCTCCTCCAAGCGAAGCTCCTCGTCGATCACCTACCATCACGTTTCCTATCGACATGATATGCATATAAGTAATTAAGTAATTAAGTAATTTAAGAAAAGACTCCACGGGGTTGTGTAAACTCTAAGAATGAGGAGTTCGACTAGGAAGGACAGATATGCCTCTGTTGTGTGGATAAACAAAGGATGGAGTCAAGTGGTCATAGTAGTAGCGAGATGTGAATTGAAAGGTGCAATGTAAGCACACATTGCAACTTGGCACTCAACACTCGACGCTATGCCACTCAAGGACGATACAGCTGAATGGTGTGAAAGTGTTGGACTGGTAGGGTAAGGATGACCTAAGAGTCAAGGTGGCATAGTAGTGTCGAGATAAGCACTGAAAGGTGCAATGTAATGACACATCGCAATTTAGCACTCGACACTTGGAGCTATGCCGCACAAAGAGTGATAAGGTAGAATGGTGAAGAAGTATTACTAGACTGTGTGATGTAAGGAAGACTAAGCGATCAAGATGGAGCATTGAAAGCTTAAGGCGTGAGTGAACTGTGCAACAAGAGTTTGTGACTTAGAAGTCGACCAATGAAGTTACACAAACTCATTAAGGAGTAAACCTAATTACGGGACAAGTGTGGTCGCAGGGTCCTGATAAGGATGAACCAGGGTGAAACTCTAGCGACACTTGGGAGTGAAGTGAGGTCAACATTCTTTGGACTTAAGACATCATAACGAGCCTTGTTAACCTGACGTGAATACCGAGACAACGTTCAAATGACCTTTAGGTAAAGTAGTTTCTTCGGCAAGCTTCTCGAGCATTGTTCAAGTGCTTACGTGACACTATTGCAGTGTCCTTTGCAAGATTGTCCAGATGAGCTCGGTGAACTCCTAGAACTCGAACATGATGCGAGACCTTGTCATGACGATCATGCTTTGCCATCACGAGAAGATCGGATTAGCGAGGTCCACATCGACCCGGACTCGTCAAAGGGGTGAGCGGAATCTCGAACACCACTTCATGAGTCGAAGAGTTAGGGACTCGACTTAGTTGTCGACAAAAGACTCGACGAACCTACCGTCGATGAAGAGGTACACCTAGGTAAGCAATTCTGCGAGCGGAAAGGAAACGTCCTCGACACGACTAAGAAATTCTTATCCAAGGTTCCACTTGGACTAGTTCTCCTCGTCGGTCGCAACGTTCTCGCAGTATTCTACCCTAGGTCATCGGTGGTCACCAATACACTCGGTTTGACCTAGAAGGCATTTCATCTAGCATCTAGGCTACACCTAGGACTCGACGAGTCTCACCTTGACCAAACCCTAATTTGGCTAAACGACCATTAACTGATGTGTCGTGGTCGTGTCCCAGTACCACGTACATCACATGTATCCTTCACCTCGATGCCAGGACACGATAACGGCTCGGAGCGTCACGACGACGTCATATGGTCAACGACGTCGACGCGGCTCATGGTGGAGCATCACGAGCACGCACGGACAGGTCGACGTGATACAAACGACAAAGGAGGTCGACTTAGGGACTTCTATAGAAATGATATCAATGCGAAAACTGGATGTACGACTTGACGACACATGAGTAACCTTAGCGATCAAGACGAACGGACGTCGGTGACGTCAAGCAAGGTATTTCAGGGTAAGGCTCACCTTGTATGCATTTCGCCGAACATCTTGGTGTGTACTAGAGTTCCATCGCGTCATCACCATTCAAAGGGTATCTTGGCACATGTACTTGTCAATTGCCACCCCAGAATAGACCTGCATCCATAGACCAGCATTGAACGGCAACACACTTAGTTTCGCCTTGTAACCATTTCATCGAACACCTTGGCTGCAGTCACTGATCCAATCACTCTTGCAAAATAAGAGCTAACCTTGGACGAGTTATCGATGTCGGTGTGTCAACGACGTGTTCCTGCATATCCTCCATCACACCCATTACTTACTTCTCTGCTAGGACATGGCCTATGAGCAGAACGTCGCGACGACGGAAAGTAGGCGTCGAAATTGGGGCAGCACAAGGCTAAGTATCACAGCACTCGTTTGAACTTTCCCGTGACGCCGAGGTGGGAGGAAGGCGGCCTGGAGATGCGCTGTAGCGAGCAGCACAGCAGAGACACGCTGGGAACGGCGCGAATGGTCGGCGGATTGCGGTCACCACGCCATGGGAGGCACAGCAGTGAGGAACGCGGCGTGGATGGCGGTGTGGCCATGGCGCACAGTCGAAAGGCATTGCAGTGAGGAGCGCTGCGGCGTGCAGAGGCTGGGGACACGGCGACGGAGCAAGGGAGCACGCGGCTGGCAGGAAAAGCACGCAGCAGGGAGCTGGCGGCCGTCGCCGTGGCTGGGCGTGAGTGAGCAGAGGCACGGCGTGGCGTCGAGCGGTGGCGTGGTGCTGGCAACCCGGAGGCGGAGCAGCGCGGTGGAGGAAGCTGGAGAGGCGGCAGTGGCTGCGCGTCGGAGGAGGCGGCGAGGCGCTTGGCGGCTCGGCGCTGCCCGACGAGCGGCAGGTTGGCCAGGGGCGCGTGCTGCAGGCGGCGGGGAGGCGAAGAAGTGGCGCGGTGCAGCTGGTGCTGCTCGGGCGCCGGAGCAGAGGCAGGGCGGCGCGCGAGCCGGCGTGGAGGAGGTGCGGCGCTCAAGGCGGCTCGGCCGGGCGGCAAAGTGGCGCCAGGGAGGAGACGAGGAGGCGCGCAACGCGGTTGGCGTGTGGGGCGTCGGAGCAGCTCGGCCAGGCGGCGCGATGCGGGGAGCGGGCCAGGAGACGAGGCCGTGGGGGCGAGCTGCGGGGACGATGCGCGCGGGCCAGCGGGAGTGGCGCCGTGGGCGAGGCAAGCCGGAGGTGTGGTGCTGCGGTGCCATGAGCAGTCGTGGGAGGAGGGAAGAAGAAGCGGGGTCGGGCGCTGATAAGGACAGAGAGGAATCGCGGTGGCGCTGCATGCAGTCGCGTGGAGGCAGGGGAGGAGGTGCCGACCTGACTGGTGGGGACCACCTGTGGGACCCACCTCCCTAACTCCTCTTTCCAAAATTCAAATAGGGTTAGCAAGCATGCTTCAAAAATAGTCAAATTTGGCACAGTGACGAAATAAAATGTGGAGAATTTTATGGTGCAATCAGATTTCAAAACTGAGCAAGTTGAATTTGAACTCAGATTTGAATTTGAATTCAAGTGGTGATACTTGACTCAAGGAAATAAATAGTAGATTAGGTTCAAAAATCCTGAAACTGTGAAGTTAACCTTTTTGAACCATAAGGGACCTCAGGAAAAATTTGGAGTTGATTTGGACAAGGTTGAGCACAAAGTTTATTTGAAGTCGACGTTGATTAAACTCTCAGTACGTGTCCAATAAATGGGAAACGTGCTTCAAAAATTTTTGAAACTTTTCCGAGAGTCCAATTGGAATATTAGAAGGTCATGGAAAAATTTACGGCATGAGATTTGAATATTTTTGAATGTCCCCTTTTAGGGTTGAAATAATTCCTATTAAGATTTTAAGTTTTAACAAGTCCATATTTGTAGTGAACATGGGTTAACGCACGTGATACATGTGAGTTTGGATTTCTAAGTTCATTTTCAAAAAATTTTAAGTTCACATTTTTACATTTTTGTTCTTCCGAAAAGCGGGCTTTTACAGCCGCCACCAGGTTGTCGTGGCTGGCGATGCCGAGCTCGACACCTAACGTGTCCCATAGGACGTCGAGGTGACCAGCCAAGTGCATCATGCCAAAGACGTAGTGGTTCGTGGTTCCCATTCTAGTATGCTCTGGAAGGGGATCAAGCCCAAGGCGGTGCATGGAGCGCGATGTATTGTTAAATACATCGCGTGCCATCTTCCAGAGAGACCAGTCCATGTCGTCCGGGGAGGGGGGGAGTCCGGTCGGGGACGCTTCTCCTTGGCATCCTTCGGCGGATTTGGCGGAGAAATATGTCATATGTAATATGACATAGGATATATCACTTGATAGTTTTGCAATAAAACATGGAGGAGAAAATATGTATATCCCATGGAACTACATAAATACACCTCAATTAATTAGCTATTTATTTTTTAAGATGATATAAAATTATTATCTTTTTCTATGTGAGGTGGCAGGGGTAGATGATGTGGCATAATAGCTTATATGGCATGCCAATGTGGATGTCCAACTCAGACTAAGGATGAAATTGAAACGGTTTTGTGAAGTTGAGGGACTAAATAATTGACCCATTTGAAAGTTCAAGGACCAAAACTGAGTTTTGATTGAAAGTTTAAGGATGAAGTTGGGTATTGTGCCAATTCGAAACGAGCCAAGAGCTTGCGAGCTTGATGAGCTCAGGCAAAGCTTGAGTAAGCTCATTTATTGTTGTCATCTATGATATGTACGTACGTATGATTAACTAAACTATATAATTCTATTAAAAATGTTTTATGGGACACAATTTTTATACATGATAGAAACAAATAATGTGAAACACCGTCCACTTTCCTACTCCATTAGTTGTGAACCTAAATTTAGTATATTCTATTGTATATACAAGAGTTCTTGGCTTGACTCGAGATCGACTCGGTGTTTTATCAAACTCGAGCATCGAAAGATAAGCTCGCTCGAGTTCGACTCGTTGATAACCCTATATGCAATTAAAGTTTTGGTGCAATCGTATAATCAAAGATTTTTATCCATTGGATCTACACCTTACGGTTATCTCATCTTTTCATTTAACCCCTTCCACCACCACCACCCCTCCACCTGGTGGAGGGGGTTAAATAAAAAGATTCAACGGCCGTAGTTTGACACAGATTAATCCAGTCGTGATGTTTTTCTCTTCTTGTTTTGTGATGTTTTATTTATTTCTTGTTTTGTGATGTTGTTTTTCTTGTTTTGTACTTTCTCCTTCCAATATTACTTGTCGTAAATAATTAGGACAATTTTTCTAGTTCAAAAAAATGAACTAAAAAACTTGTTCTAATGACACGTAATATAGGAAGGAGGGATTAATGTTTTATGATAATGAACTCAATGTTGTTCGTCTGTTCCATCAGTTATTTTGCTTTTTATATGCTATTTAGTGAACTATTTGTTCTATCTGTATTGTCTGTTAATGAACGACCCTCCACACTGTCGGTGGCCTCTAAAGTGGCATGTACGATACTTTAGCCGCTGGAGGTGCAAGGAGATCACCCGTAGCAGGGCCTGCAAAGTGGTCTGTAAAGTACAGTAGTATACAGTAAAACACAAGAGGTAGTGACGACTAGAAAAAAAGTGGAGACAATGAAAATAAAGAAAGGAAAAGAAAGTACGAGAAAAATGTTAGAAAAAGATAGGCAGAACTCAAACGTACCACTAGCCCTATGCCCCTATACGCGGTGTCATCATTACCACTACTCCTATACGTGGCCAGAAGTTATTACCACTGTTTGAAGGGAAGTGTTGCGGACTAGATATGTCGATTTGTTTATTTTGTGTTTATTGAGGATTATGTAACAACTAGTTCTGTTGATTAGCGACAACTGGAATGAAAACTGGAGACAATGAACAGAGAGAAAAGAAAAGACAAGAAAAATGTTAGAAAAAGATAGGTAGTACATACGAATTAAGGTGAAAGAGCGTGGAGAACCAAACTGTAAAACATGAAATGTTTGGCGCAGATTACTATCAAACATAGTATGTTATCTATATTGATCACAGGATATTATTCTTGTGCCGATGTTGAAAACAAAGCGGTTCCTTTACTTCATGTGTCCCAATAGTGCATGCGAGAGGCGTGGGTCCCATAGGCTTTGGTGTTCACATGTTTGTCACCCGTAATGCACCTGCAGTACTGCAGAGGATGTGAATCCGCCACCGCCGAAAGCCGAACCATCACTGCGCATGACCCCCCTCAGTACGCACACAGAAGACGATGGCGTGTGTCTTTATATAATGGCTCCATTGTCTCCTTCGCTCACACTCTATAAAGACACATCACCGTCTTCTCCACACATACTCTAGCTAGCTTCCTCTTTGTCTCCGTCGCGCGCACACTCATTGGTTCCCTTCGCACCACGGTGACGGTGAAGCATATGGAGTTGCCGTTCACGCACGATATTGTGGTCGATATCGTGAGGCGCATCGCCGAAAGCTCCCAGCGACACTTGGACGACCTATCCAGACTGCGTGCCACCTGTAAGGCCATGCATGCAGCGTGCAAGTATGGCGCCGTGGGCAGGCGCGCTGCGCTGGAGCGGTTGAATCGAAGGATGTGCCGCGACTCGGGGCGCCACAAAGCCCTCGTGGAGAACCTGGCCATCGTCGGGCACCCTCATGTGTGCTATGTCACCGGGCTCAAGATCGTCTTTATAGTCGATCGTGTGCAGCAGAGTGCCCAGGGCGGCCGAGGCCGACCATATGGAGGCGGCCTACGTCCTTGGCCTCCTCCGTTGTGACGTCGACTGCAGGGCCTGCAACACCGTCGAGTATATCTGGCAGATCGAAGGGAGGTGGATGTCGGTGAGAAAGCGGCGAGGTCCATTGCTATCATGAGGACCAACAATGAGTGCAGGTGGTGTCGGATTCAAGCCCTAGCTGAAATTGGTAATATGACGTGAGTGCATCCTCGTCCGCCTCCAAGACCGCCGATGATGTCATTGCCCAACAAGGAGGTTGACCCGTGCTTGGCTGCCGACCGCGGGAAGCAAGGGTGGAGCGACTGCAAGATCTTCTGTAGGGAAGACTGTATGATTAGACATGAGCATTTTGCATTCTGTCGTGTGGTGTTATCCGGTATGGGCTATATACTTATAAGGTTGTGATGTTATTTTTCTTGTTTCATGATGTCGCTTTTCTTGTTTTATAGTAATGTTTTATGTTGATGAGCTCAATGTTGTTCGTATGTTCTAACTGTTATTTTGTTTTCTATCTGTTTGTTTAGTGAACTATCTGTTCTATCTGTATTCTTTGTTAATGAATGACCGTCGACACCACCGGTAGCCTCTAAAGTGGCCGGTACAGTACTTTAGTTGCTGGAGGTGCCAGAGGAGATCAACTGTAGTGAGGCCTGCAAAGGGGTTTGTAAAATAGTATACAATACTACTCCATCCGAACTCAACTCTATTTCTGGGTTTGGTCATACTTACTTTTGACCAATTATTTCTACTGATTTTATTATCTTCAATAATATGTAAATTGGATATTATGAAAATATTTTTCATGGTGAATCTAAAAATACAATTCTTATCTTATTAAAACTGATCAAAATTACATAAATCAATGGTCAAAGATAGGTTTGACCAAACCCAGAAATAGAGTTGAGTTGGGACAGAGGTAGCAATACGAAGTAACAGGAAAACGCAACAGGTAGCAATGACTGGAAAGAAAAGTGGAGACAATGAAGAGAGAGAAAAGAAAAGAAATGACGAGAAAAATGTTAGAAAAAGATAGGTAGTACGTACAAATTAAGGTGAAAGAGCGTGGATAACCAAACTGTAAACATGAAATTTTTGGCGCAGATTACTCCAGTCTTAGGCTGTGTTTGGAACACTGTTTTTAATATCAAAGTTTTTTTGTAAACCACAATTTTTATAATGTCATGTCAATATCAAATTATTTCAATACCATAGTTTTGTAATACCGCAGTTTCGGAATACATAAGACTATTTGGGAGCAAAGTAGCAAGCATCAAGAGGAAGCAAGAAGAGAAAAACATTGGTTTTAAATATCGTAGTATATACAAAACCATAGTTTTAAATACATAGTTTTTGAGTTGATTACCGAACACCATTCTGTAAAAAATACTATGGTAATCTCAAATACTAAAGTATTGCTCTAAAAATCCAAAAATATTGTGTTCCCAAACAAAGCCTTAATCCTGTCAAATATAGTATATTATATCTATTGATGATAGAATATTATTCTTGTGCTGATGTTGAAAATAGAGCGGTTCTATTACTTCACGCGTCCCATCAGTGCATGCGAGAGGTGTTGGTCCCATAGGAAGTGGTGTTCACATGTCAGCCACCCTTAGTGCACCTGCAGTACTTCAGAGGATGTGAATCCGCCACCGTCGAAAGCCGAACCAACACTGTGTGAGACCCCCAACAATAGCGCGGAGAAGACAATGGCGCGTGTCTTTATACAATGTCTCCATCGTCTTCTCCGCCCGTACTCTATAAAGACACACCACCGTCTTCTCTGCAAGTACTCTAGCTTCCTCTTTGTCTCCGCCATGCGCACCCTCATTGGTTCCCTTCGCAACACGGTGACGCCGAAGCCTATGGAGTTGCCGTTCACGCACGATATTACGGTCAAGATCATTGGGCGCCTTGCCGCAAGCTCCATGCGACCCTTGGACGACCTCTCCAGTCTGCGTGCCACCTACAAGACCATGCATGCGGCATGTTGGGATGGCGCCGTGGGCACGCGCATGGTGCTGGAGTGGGTGACCCAGAGGATGTGGCGCTATCTAGGGCGCTACAAAGCCCTCGTGGAGAACCTTGCCATCATCGGCAACCCTCGTGCGTGCTACGTCACAGGGCTCGAGCTCGGCTTTGCGGACGATCGTGCGTAGCCGAGTGCCCAGTTTCTCGCTCGGGCGGCTAGGGCTGGCCACATGGAGGCAACCTACGTCCTTGGCCTCCTCACCTACGACGGACACTGCAGGGCCCGCGACTCCTTCGAGTATAACCGGCAGGTTAAAGGCGAGGTCGATGTCGGTGAGAAAGTGATCGGGTCCATCGCCATCATGAGGACCAACAATGAGTGCAGACAGTGTCGGATTCAAGCCCTGGCTGAAATCAGTAATCTGAAGTGGGCGCATCTGCACCCGCCTCCAAGGACGCCAATGGTGTCGCTGCCCAACGAGGAGGTTGACCTGTGCACGGATGCTGGCTATGGGAAGCAAGGGTGGAGCGACTACAGGGTCTTCTGTAGTGAAGACTGTAGGATTAGGCACGAGCATGTCGCATTCTACCGTGCGGTGTTATCCGGTATGGGCTATATATAAAATAGACTTATAAGGCTATGATGTTGTTTTTCTTGCTCCATGATGTCGTTTTCCTTGTTTTGTATTAATGTTTTATGTTAATGAACTTAATGTTGTTCGTCTGTTCCAACTGTTATTTGGTTTTCTGGCCCTCTTTGGCACAACTTTTGCTGCAACTTCTTCATAAAAATAAGCTGAGAGTGTGTCAATCAGGAAAACTCTGTCACAACTTAATAGTTCAGCTGCTTCTCAGAATGAACTAAAAGCAGGACATAAGGAGAAGTTGTTTGCCACCAGGTTTTTAAATAAGCTGCTTTTGTAACAAGTTCCAGCTGTGCCAAAGAGGGTCTCTATCTGTTTGTTTAGTGAACTATATGTATTCTCTGTTAATGAACGACCCTCCACACCACCGGTAGCCTCTAAACCGGTTGTTACGGTACTTTAGCTGCTGGAGGTGCCAGAGGAGATTACCCGTAGCGAGGCCTGCAAAGCAGTCTGTAAAGTAGTATACAATACTAGTATGTAGCAACAGGAAAACACAACAGGCAGCGACGAATGGAAAGAAAAGTGGAGACAGTGAACAGGAATAAAAGAATTGAAAGGACGCGAAAAATGTTAGAAAAGGATAGGTAGAACTCCAACGTACCACTGGCCCTATGCCCCTATATGCGTTGTCATCATTACCACTACTCCTATACGCGACCAGAAGTTATTACCCCTGCTTGAAGGGAAGTGTTGCGGTCTAGATGTGCTTATTAGTTTATTTTGTGTTTATTGGGATTATGTAACAGCTAGTTCTGTCGATTAGTTTGTTGCGTGGAATGGTACGTTGAACACTACTATTTGGTTCAGTCAATGTTTATATCTAGTTTTTAATCCTTGTTAATATCACTGTGTTGCTACGGTTCAAGAGATATTATGCGTATGCTTAATTTTGATTGGAATACCACCCCCATTGCTACATTAACATATTTAGATAACAAATTGCTAGAGCCAGATGCGCGCCCGTAGATGGGCTCACGTGTCATAGGGACGAATACCAAGCGTCCCAGCACAGTTTCGGCCCACGAATACAAAGTGACTCAGCGCAGTTCCAACCCATGAATAACAAGCGGCCCAACGCAGTGTTGGGCCTACTCTTATGGCTTCACAAACGCTTTGTCCTGGCTGCCTGCCCGCGGGACCCTTCGATCCACAACGGCCCCTCTCCCGACTGTACGAAACTCGATTGGAGGAGCATCTGCCAGCCACCACGCTCTTGGAGGAGCATCCACCGGCCGCCACACTCTTGGAGGAGCATCTGCCGGCCGCAATGCTCTTGGAAGAGCATACGCCGGCCACTGCGCGTGGCAGAGCATCCGCCGTCCACCGCACGTGGAGGAGCAACAGCACTAGGTAAAATTGCTCACATAATGTTATTGTAGTTATATCCTCTTACGGATACGCTGATTGAATTGTAGCAAGCGATGTCAGAAGATGAGACATGGATGGGAAAAGACACGCGTACGAAGGAGTGGCTGGATGGAATGAAGTCATTATTAAATTTTGCATTCCAGGGCACTTGTGAAGAAGAAACTAGGCCTTGTCCTTGCACAAAATGTCATAATATTTGCCACGGGACACACAAGGAAGTTCATCTTCACTTGCTTCGTAATGGGATGTCATTGGATTGTACTTGTTGGGTACACAGTGGAGAAAAATGAGTTGAGAAAAATATTGCTGAGCAATCAACAAATAATGAGGAGATAACTTCTGATGATGCTGCTATGGAAAACATGTTGTCCGGTCTACTTAGAGGCACTGATCATGGTGGTACTTCAGCAGATGTTGATGATCCAGAAAATGCTATAAACCAACAGGAGCCAACTAGGTGTGCAAAGGCATTCTATGACTTATTAAACGATGCCAAAAAGGAGTTGTATCCAGGTTGTGAGAAGGTGACCCAATTATCCTTCATTGTCCAAATAAAGTGTTTAACTGGTTTGAGCAAAAAATTGTGTGAGTTGATCCTTGAACTATTCTCATATGTGCTTCCAGAGGGCCACTGCATTCCTAATACACTTGATAAAGTTCAAAAGGTTGTTCGTGACCTCGGGCTGGCTACCAAAAGATCAATGCATGTGTCAATGATTGTGTGTTATTTTGGAAGGACTATTCTCTGTTGGATCGACGCCCGATATGTGGTGAATTAAGATGGAAAAATAGTACAGGTGGGGATGCAAGAGAGCCTTTACCTTGTGGAAAATCCAAGAAGCTTGTAGCACGCAAGATTCTATGATACTTCCCTCTTATTCCCCGATAAAAGGTTTTATATGGCAGAATCAACAGCATCAAACATGCGCTGGCACAAAGAAGAACATATTGATGATGGAATATTACACCATCCTGCAGATTCGAAAGCATGGTTTGATAGCATTCACCCAAATTTCTCATCTGATCCTCGCAACATAAGACTTGGGCTAGCATCTGATGGTTTTAATCCATTTGGAATAATGAATATTTCTTACAGTACATGGCTTGTGATTCTAATCCCTTATAACCTACCACCTTGGTTGTGTATGAAGTAGCATTATTGGTTGATGTCAATGATAATTCCTGGGCCAAAGTCATCTGGAAACAACATTGATGTGTATCTGCAGCCTTTGATTGATTGGCTACTGAAATTATGGTCTGATGGTGTTGAAACATACGACAGTTCAAAGAAAGAGACATTTCTCATGCAAGCTTCTATATTGTGGACAATAAATGATTTTCCAGCATATGCAATGCTATGTGGATGGAGCACAAAAGGTAAGCTAGCATGTCCATACTTCCATATAAACACTGATGCCTTGTGGTTGAAACATGGACGAAAGTATTGCTACATGGTTCATCTGCTTTTCCTACCTCAGAATCATAGGTGGCATCGAGACAATGCTTCTTTCAACAACAAGATATATAATAGAGAGGTTCCAACATCACTCTCTGGTGACGAAGTACTCCGACAATACGATAGTTTTGATCAAGTGAGTTTTCGACAGATAAAAAATAAGAGAAAGCGCACTGAGGAAAATAAGTGGCATAGTTGGAAGAAGAATAGTATATTTTTCCAGCTCCCGTATTGGAAGACATTGCTAATAAGGCATAACTTGGATGTCATGCACATTATAAAAACATTAGTGATAGCATATTGGGGACATTGCTTAATATGGATGGTAAACCAAAAGATAGTCTACAAGCTCATCTTAATATGTAGGATATGGGTATACGGCCATAGCAACATCTAGTGGCTATAAATGGGAAGTATGATTGTCCATCAGCATCATATACTTTGCATAAAATGAGAAGACCACCTTGTGCAAGTTTTGGGGGGGGGGGGTGTGAAGATGCCCGATGGTTATGCCTCAAACATCAAGAGATGTGTGGACATAAAAGCATGTAAGGTATCAGGTCTAAAAACTCATGACTGCCATATTATATTTCAGAATCTCCTTCCTATTGCATTACGTGACATATTGCCTGAAAAGGTTGTTGCACCTTTAAATGAGTTCAGCATATTCTTTTCTGGAATTTGTTCTAAAGAATTGGCGGAACCAGATTGGATAAGATGGTCAAACAATTTCCTGAAACAATTTGTAAGCTTGAGATGTTGCTTCCTTCCGCTTTCTTTGATATCATGGTACATCTTCCAACCCATCTTGCCAAAGAAGATCGCTTGGGTGGACCTGTTGATTACAGATGGATGTATACAATTGAGAGGTACCTTGGTACATCGAAGAGGTATGTACGTAACTGAACTCACCCAGAGGGTTCTATAGCTGAGGGATATATTATGGAAGAGTATATGACTTTTTGTAGTCAGTTTTTCGATAACATCAGCACAAAGCTTAATAGGCCAGAACGTCATGAAGCAGAGCTAGGAATGAACCTTCTCTCGAGTATAATATATTTACAGAAGTTGATAATTCTAAAAAAAGGTTTAAGTTGGGTCAACTTACTATGGTGGAACTTACATAACATCAGGCATTATATTATTTCTAATGTTGAAAAGGCCGCTCCATGGATCAAGTACGTATAACTCATATGTTCCATACTATATTGGATCATGCTCATTGTAGATGGCTAATTTAATTTTGTACCCTTTTCAGTGAGGATTTTGAAGAGCTAAAAAAGATTCATTCTCCTGATGTTGAAAACGCCATAGAGAAGAGTTTGTTTATTGGTTTCAGAAATGAGTAAGTACATGCAAGTTTTTACTTTGATGAAATATTGAACAAATATGTGATCTGAAGTTGGTTTATCGATGACCCCTTTTATACTAATGTGTACAAATTATGACATTACACAAAGAAGGCAAAGTAATTGATTATTTGTATGCATTATCTAGAGGACCTTATCGTTGGGCATGTTTTTTTAGTCGATCATTCATAAATGGCTTCTTCTTTCAAACTGCAGAGGTGGACAAAGATTTACGGACGGAAAACAGTGGTGTTGCTGTTCGGGATGGTGATCATGAGTGGTTTGGAGTAATCACGAAAATGATTTCTGTTGATTTTGAAAAAAAAATCAAGAGGTTCTGTTATTTGAATGTGACTGGTTTGATCGACCTTGTTCTGGTCAGAGCCAAAGCAGAAGCTACAAAACGGATCCATACGGAATGATAGATGTTGACACTAGTCTTTCTCAGTTTAAGTATGAGCCTTACATTCTAGCCACCCAAGCAGAACAAGTTTTTTACGTCCAAAATATGAAGCAACCTAAACGGGCTACAATTGTTATAGAAGCCACGGAAACATTTTTCCATGCCCCCTAGAGACAGTGAAAATAATGTCACTAAGACGATGGAGGCTGAGACATTTGATGATCGACGACTTACTAATATCAATATGCCACACATAAATGAGGATAGGACCGCATGGGCTAGCAATGACATTGAGGGAGCAACCAGTGATGCTTCCGCTCTTCAAATGAGAACATGTGATCAGCTTGAGGCACATGGAGTTCCATCAGAAAATGAAGATGACAATGATGACGATGACGATGATACATATATCAATGATGGTCTTGTAGCTCCAATATTGGGGGGGGGGGACAACAGCGAAGATGATGATTTTCTATATAAGTACTATGTGAGCTAGCTGTGAAGTATTTGATTTTTTTAATGAAAAGATAGAAGCCGCTCTTCTATTTAGCAGCATGCCTAGAAGCAAGACGATATTGAATAATCCCACCTCTTTAGAAGATACCCAGAATTTGAAATGATGCTCCTGCAGAAATTCCTAATGCAACAAACTAGTGATCCCTGGCAATATATCCTAATGCAACGAGGGTGTTCCGTGGCGATAGATCCTAAGGCCACGAACTAGTACAATCGTGGCAACATATCCTAATGCAACGATTGTGTTCTGTGGCGATACATAACAGTTGAACAAACAAAATTATTCATCACACAAATGAACTCAGATCACACATTCATTCATTAACAAATATATTACAAAACACAAGAAAAAGTACAAGACACAACAAAATAAAAAAACATCGTCTAAAAAACAACAAAAGAAAACCTAAATCCTACTCCTCCTCCCCCTCCTCCTCCTCCGGCTGCTCCACTGGTTGCTCCGACTGCTCCGCCGGTTGCTCCGGCTGGTCCGAATCCGATAGTGCAACCTCATGACCAAGGTTCCTCACCATCGCCGCCACCAGGATATCGCGGCCCTTGGCGCCGAGCACCTCGGCCATCATCTCGAGTAGCCTCTGGAACTTGTCGAACAATCTGTCGAACATCATCTTGAGCAGCTTGTTGTTGAGCCTCTCGGGGAGCGGCAGCACTATTTCTTGCAGGGTGGCTCCCTCGGCGGGCTTGGCGGCGAAACATTGGCCATGGTGGGTTGTCTGCCCGGAGAAGATGAATGAGAAGAGAAGAGACTGATGGCGCCTTAGTATGTGCAGACAAGCAAAATAGAGACGCGCTTATTAGCAGCAAAGTGCATTTCTTATATGACAAGTGTGTCCTCCCCACGACGTCTCCTTTTAGCCTCATTATTTTCTACATTTTGCTTTGGTTCACTGTTGATATCACACATCACTAAACTTAGAGCACATTCACTTGATAACTGAATCATTCACTTGTCTAGAAAATAAACAAATTCGTCCTTATCATTCCTGAGGAACAAGATGAACACACCACACATTCATTCATTCATACAGTGGCCAACGTTTTGTAATATATTGTGAGGCTAACGATTGTGATCCATGACGATAGATCCTAACGCCACAACAAGTGAATCATGGCAACAAATACTAATGCAACGATTGTGTTCTGTGGCAATAGAACCTTACGCCACGAACTAGTGAATTGTGGCAACAGATCCTAATGCAACGATTCGTGATACATCCTAATACCACGGACTGGTGAATTGTGGCAACATATCCTAATGCAATGATTGTGTTCCGTGGTGATAGATCCTAACACCACAAACTAGTGAATCATGGCAAAAGTTCCTAACGCAATGATTATGTTCCGTGGTGATAGATCCTAACACCACGAACTAGTGAATCATGGCAACAAATCCTAATGCAACGATTGTGTTCTCTGGCGATAGATCCTAACGCCATGAACTGCTATATCATGGCAACAAATCCTAATGCAACGATTGTGTTCCATGGCGATAGATACAAACACCACGAACTGGGGAATCATTGCAAAAGTTCCTAACGCAACGATTCTGTTCTAGGGCGATAGATCCTAATGCCACAAACTGGTGAATCGTGGCAACAGATCCTAGTGCAATGATTGTGTTCCGTGGTGATAGATGCTAATGCCATGAACTGCAGAATCGTGTCAATAGATCCTAATGCAACGATTGTGTTTCGTGGCGATATATCCTAACGCCACGAACTGGTGAATCGTGGCAAAAGTTGTTAATGCAAAGATTGTGTTCTGTGGCGATAGATCCTAACGCGACAAATTGGTGCATCGTGGCAAAAGTTCCTAATGCAACGATTGTGTTTCGTGGTGATAGATCCTAACGCCACGAACTGGTGAATCGTGGCAACAGATCCTAATGCAATGATTTGTGTTCCATGGCGATAGATCCTAATACCACAAACTGGTGAATCATGGCAAAAGTTCCTAATGCAAAAATTGTGTTCCATGGCGATAGATCCTAACGCCACGAACTGGTGAATCGTGGCAAATGTTCCTAATACAATGATTGTGTTCTATGGCGATAGATCCTAACGCCATGAACTGGTGAATCATTGCTAAATTTCCTAATGCAACAATTCTATTCCGTGGCAATAGATCCTAATGCCATGAACTGGTGAATCATGGCAAAGGTTCCTAATGCAACGATTGTGTTCCGTGGCGATAGATACTAACGCCATGAACTGGTGAATCGTGGCAAAAGTTCCTAATGCAATGATTGTGTTCTGTGGTGATAGATCCTAACGCCATGAACTGGGGAATCATGGCAAAAGTTCCTAATGCAACGATTGTGTTCCATTGCGATAGATCCTAATGCCACGAACTGGGGAATCGTGGCAACATATCCTAATGCAACGATCGTGTTCCGTGGTGATAGATGATAATGCCACGAACTAGTGAATCATGGCAACAGATCCTAATGCAACGATCGTGTTCCGTGGTGATATATGCTAATGCCACGAACTAGTGAATCGTGGCAAAAGACTGAGCTTACTGGAATGATTTATTATTCGTTGCAGTACAATCGTTGCAACAGGGTGGAATTCTTTTAGTGATTGTCTATTCACTAATGAGGGTGTGACCGTCTCTAGAAGGATCGATAAGTCAATTGCCTTCCATGGTGTTTTGAAGGGCAAGATTTATCTTGTGGACTTTACCACGTATAAAGCCCAACTTGAAACATGTTTGATGGAAAATACTAACATGGAGTGGATTTGGCATAGAAGGATATCCCATGTTGGTATGAGGAACTTGCAAAAACTTCTAAAAGGCGATCACATCCGTTGACTAAAGAATGTTGTCTTTGAGAATGATAGGCCATGTTGTGAATGTTAAGCGGGAAATCAAGTTGGAGCTTCACATCCCGCCAAGAACGTGATGACGACATCAACACCGCTAGAGATCCTTCACATGGACCTCTTCAGTCCCATTGCTTATAAAGCATTAGCGGTAACAAATATGTCCTAGTCATTGTTGATGATTTTTGTTGCTTCACTTGGGTATTTTTCTTGCATGACAAGGTGAAACACAAGGTGTCCTCAGGAGATTCTTGAGGAGAGCTCAAAATGAGTTATCCTTGAGGGTCAAGAAGATTAGAAGTGACAGTGACACTGAATTCAAGAATACTCAAGTGGAAGAATACATGGGCGAGGGCATCAAGCATGAGTTTTTGGCACCCTACTCCCCCGAACAAAATGGGGTGGGTGAAAAGAATAACCGAACATCATAGTGATGTCAAGAACCATGCTTGATGAGTAAGACTTCTGATCGTTTTTTTGCAGAAGTGGTCAACACCGCTTGACATGCCACAAACCGCCTCTACCTCCGTCGTATATTGAAGAAAACTCCGTATAAGCTCCTAACTGGTAACAAACCTAATATCTCATACTTTCGAGTTTTTGGTAGTAAGTGCTATATTCTCAACAAGAAGCCTAGGACTTCGAATTTTCTTCGAAATCCGATGAAGGTTTATTACTTGGTTAAGACTCAAACACCTATGCCTATCGTGTCTTCAACAAAACCTCTGGGTGTGTTGAAATAGCATGTGACATGGTGTTTGATGAGCCTAATGGTTCCCAACTAGAGCAAGTTGATCAATGTGTGCTAGATGAAGAGGAGGCCCCACAAGTTGCATTGAAGAGGATGGCGCTTGGCAACATTCGACCTCAAGTCGAGCAAAGTCCAAGTGATCCATCCCCAATACAAATGAAGCCTCCAACTCAAGATCAAGAACACCACTCACATGGTCAATACCATGGAGTGAAAGAAGAGGAAAATCAAATTGGAGGCAATGATCAATGGGGAGACGAAGGAGAAGATGAAGAGAAAGTTGATTCAAGACCTTAGGTGCCACACCCACGAGTTCGTCAAGTGTTCAACGGGATCACCCTGTTGACATGATACTTGGAGACATCTCCAAGGGGGTGACACCTCGATCTCGTATGGTCAATTTTTGTGCACATTACTCTTTTATATTTTCTCTGGAAACCTACAAGGTAGAAGATGCACTACGATATTTGGATTGTGTGATGGCGATGCAAGAAGAATTGAACATGTTCAAAAGAAAGCAAATATGGGAGCTCATGAAGAGACCCAATGCCAACGTGGTAGGCACCAAGTGGGTGTTCCACAACAAGCAAGACGAACACGGAGTGGTGACAAGGAACAAGGCACGACTTGTTGAAAAAAGATATTTACAAGTCAAAGGTTTGAATTTTGATGAAACATTTGCTCCCATAGCTAGGCTTGAATCTATTCGCATTATTTCAGCCTATGCTACTTACTATGATTTTAAGTTGTATCAAATTGATGTGAAAAGCTCCTTCCTCAACAGTCCAACCAAGGAGGAGGTGTCTGTGGAGAAACCACCCGGATTCAAAGACAATGAGTATCCTAACCATGTCTTTAGATTACACAGAGCTCTTTATGGCCTCAAAAAAGGTCTTAGAGCTTGGTATGAGTTCCTTAGAGATTTTCTCAAAGAATGGTTTTAGTATAGGAAAAGCGGATTACACTCTCTTTACTAAGCATGTTGATAATGATCTCTTTGTGTGCTAAATATACGTCGATGACTTTATATTTGGTTCTACTAATAAATATTATTGTGATGAGTTTAGCAAGATTATTATTGATAGGTTTGAGATGTCCATGATGGGGGAGTTGATGTTCTTCCTAGGATTCCAAGTCAAGCAACTAAAGGAAGGCACATTCATACGTCAAACCAAGTACACTCAAGACATACTCAAGAAGTTTGACATGAACAAGGCCAAACCCATCAAGACATCGATGGCGACAAATGTACACCTCGACCACAACCAAAATAGACCAAGTGTGGGCAAAAAGGTATATCGCTCCATGATTGGTTCTTTGGTTTACCTTTGTGCATCTAGGCCCGACGTTACGTTTAGTGTGTGTATGTGTGCAAGATTTAAAGTCGCACCTAAGGAATGTCACTTGACCGTTGTTAAGAGGATCTTGCGTTATTTAGTTCACACACCTAACCTTGGGTTTTGGTATCCAAAAGGGTTGAAGTTTAATCCATCGGATATTTCGATGCAGATTATGCTGGATGTAAGGTAAATAGAAAAAGCATCCTCGAGACGTGCCAATTGTTTTGTAGGTCCCTTATGTCATGGTCATCCAAGGAAGAAAACTCCATTGCCTTATCCACAACCGAAGCAAAGTATGTTGCAGCTGTAAGTTGTTGTGCACAACTTCTTTGAACGCGACAAACTCTAAAGGACTATGGTCTCAATATGAACTGTATTCCACTCCTATGCGACAGTGAGAGTGTCATGAAGATTTTCCCATAACCCCTCTGAGCATTCTAGGACCAAACATATACATATATGACATTACATCTTGAGAGATCATTCTTTGAAGGGTGATATAGTCATTTCTCATGTTAGAACCGAAAAAAACTAGCCGACATCTTCACCAAGCCACTAGATGAAAAACACTTCTGCAAACTGAAGAGTGAGCTAATATCTTGAAAATGTGGCTTGAGATGTTGCACATCTGAAATGATATAGTTTAAGACCTTCAAAAACTTGCATGCTTGCGAAAACACACCTCCCTAGAATTTCTTCTAAATTATTTTACTATATATTGTCTTTTTGGATTTTTTATCATAGTATGAATGTTGATTTTTTTACTGGCCAAATACATCAGGAATATCTGTGAAAACTTGTCCTCCATGTCTCCACACAGATATGTGTTAATATAAAGTCCTTTCCCTAAGAAACATATTGGTTCCTGTTGAGGAAGTCAGACTTGTGCAACCCAAGAGTCGAGACATGTCCAACGTGGGTTTTAAATTATGTTGTTCTATTGCCCGTCGAACTTGTCCGATAGGGCCTCGGGCATGTCCGACGAGGATCTTGTCCAAGCAATGCCTTCAAGTACGACACCTCCCATTCTTTTCCCCATTCTCATCCACTCCAATCCAAATCGAAATCTCTCATTTCCCTTATGATTTCTTCAATCCCTTGAGTGAACCTTCAGGGGAATACTTGAAGAAGCCTTCCTAAAGATTGAGGATCAAGCCCTAGCTTGATTCCCCCCTCATGAAGTTTTCTCCCAAGGTTTTCCTCACTCTCAAGTTATATTTGTTGGATTCTTCGATTTCCTTCAATCTAGATGCATTTCTTTGCATGCAACTCTAAAATCTTGTTCTAAGGAACTTGATCTTCGTTATTGCAGTTAGGGGTGGGAATTCGGTCAACTGGCACAATTCAGTTTGGGTTTTTCATTTTTATTTAAATTTGGTTTTGAAAAATAAAAAACGAAATACACCATACAAAATAAAAAACCGAGCTCTTGGTTAATCGCAAAATTCGGTTCGGTTTTCGGTTAAACCGAATGAACTGAACTTTGGTACCTGGTGCCAGCCATGGCTCAGGAGGAGCAGAAAGGAGACAGCGAAGGCAGGTTGTCAGGGGATTTGGCGGGTGGCCGGGGTGAGGTCCCTTGATCTTCTCGGTGAGGACCGCCCGTTGTTGAACAGAGTCAGATCGACGAGTTGTCAGAACATTGAACATCGGGCCGTTGCTCGGGGCAATGGGAAGCAGGGCGGTGGTGCATTCGCCGGAAGGCGGCTAGGCCAGGCGGTGTAGAGATGGTGTTTTTGACTCAGGGTAGCCAGCAGAGGGGTGGGACGGCAGTGCTCGGGGCCGTGGCGCAAGTGCCTCAGTCTAACGAGAAGCAGCGGCCCTAGGGTTGGGGGATGCGAGTGAGTTGGGCTCGAGCAGGGACCGTGTGACACCCGGGTCCAAAAATGAACCTAGCGTAATGCATATGTGTGCCCAGGATGTTTAACACACATACACAAGTAATTCACAAACGATAAATAGATTATAAACCATGTCTCAAATATTAATACTAATTATAGTACCTTATTACAAACCAAATAGTCTCGAATACTAAAGAAATCGCAGTGGAGAAACTAAACTCTAATGACTCCAAACTCCACAGGCAGGTTTGATGGCAAAAACACACTCTTACAACTCCTCAATGATCTCCTGGTACTCCACCTGGTCGCCTGCGTCTGGATTTGATAGGGGAATAGCAAGGGTGAGCACATGTCGTACTCAACAAGTGTGGGAAAGTATGACATGTAGCTTAAAAAAGGAATAGTAATGAATAATGGCTAACTGCGTAAAAGTACATTCCAAACAGTTGAAAATGCAATTATATCATTATTTAGTGAGGTCCATCACAAAATAATCCAAATATCATCATTTTCCACTTAAATAAACAATACCAATAATAATAATCCATAATCAACTCATGACTGCTCATATGTCTCAATTACATCAATTCCATATACCAATGCCATTTAAATAACCAATACAGATTCCCAATTCAGTTCCAACCATTAAACCAAGTTAAAGTCCATAATCTAATCATGTGATCGTCCAGGTTGCTCATGACATGGAGCACGACTATCATGATAGTCTAGATACACACTGCAGAGGTTGTACCACTTTACCCACAAGTTCGTAATTTCATCACATTTCGATGACTATGGAATCTCAATTATGCCATCTCACACTTCCTTAGGTGCGTGGCCAAGAGATCACAAGATAGCCTTTACAAAGTGATTACTAGCCTATTTAGACCCACTGAGGTTTCAGCAGTGGTGATGTCTCCAACTGAGCACATCCAACCAAGGGCCCCCTCTTAAGCCATTCATATCCCAGGGTAGTCCCACCAATCTCTACAGACCCAAGCTGACTACCCCTTCCCCGAGCATTCTCAATGGTCCAAACAGTACTGGAAATTCACTAATTAGTGAGCTAAGCCGCACCCATACTTGGCCCTGTGGTGGCACTGTAAATCCTGGATGGTCGCTCCACGAACCAGTCCTGAGATCTAAAGCAAGCAAAACCACTGAAACGGTCCAACCCATTCCACATTACCAACTTGCTTAGATTCCTAGGCACGATGTTTCTAAGGGTCATTATTATCAATTCTCATCATTCATATGTTCAATAGTTCATAATTAGGCATTATAGTTGATCCCCAAACCCAATTGAGCATTGCAAAGCAAAAAGTGTAAAATACTCTTCCCGACTCTCTACATAGTGTTCAAGTGACAAAGTGGTCATACAAAACTAGTAAACTCCTACATTTGGGTTTTTCCATCAATTTCGACACAAGCATGCAATTTTGCAAACGAAACCTTTGAAACGGGATCAATATGGTCAAGGACACTTTCCATGCTTTTTGATCTTGGTTTGAATCTAAGGCTTCAAAGTTCTGGTTCTGCAGGTCCACATAAGCACTCTCTACGACAAGACCTTCTATTTCGCGTGACGAACATGCAAAATAACAATTTCAATAAAATAATGCTCATATATTACTCAATATACCATGATATGCATGATTAATGCAATTGTGAAGTAAAACTAGTAAATGAGTTGCTATTAATGTTTACTAACTAGTTATAATAGTTTTTAGCAGGTTTGAAGAAGATTGGAATTGATTTGAATCAAATTAGAATTAATTCAGCACAATACAGATTCAGAGGTCGGACAAGTCCGGTATAGGGGTCAGACTAGTCCGCCCTATACAGAATTGCAGAGTTAGGCTTTTCTGATCAGCATGGTTTTAAGGTTAAATTCTCGTGGAAACTTGATTGTAGTGGGTGTACCACGTATTTAGAGATCCAAGGGTTGAAGATTGGATGCAACACTTGAATCTTGACGTCTAGGGCTTGACAGAGGTGAGTTGATGAAGGTTTGGTGATGAAGCACGTCAATTGTCGGAAGGTTGACGAAAATCGATATTGATTGGTCCTGCTCCCTCTTCTCCTCCTCCTCCTTGCACCTGGGCTTCCACTTGACGACAGCGCAAGGTTAAAGGTGGCAGGGAGGGTTTTCCTCAAAGGTTGGAGAGGTGAGGGTATTGGGTTGTTTATATAGGGGTGGAGAGTTAGGGTTTTGGAGTGAATTCCAATTGGATTTTAGTGGGGGACGTGTAGGGGCCGAGGTGGGGTCCACTTGGGCTCCTTTGAGGTTGGGCACGAAGTCCTTGGTCTCAAATTAAGAAATTACCCAAAAATAGATCATGGGAAAATAACAAAATCCGAGTGGGATTCAGGAGGCCGAACTAATCCGCATTAGAGATCGGACAAGTCTGTTAAGGAACAGATGCTACATCGGACTAGTCTGGTGTATAAGGCCAGACAAGTCCAGGGTTGCAGAATAAAACTCTTCCGGACTAGAATTCAACAAGGAACGGACTAGTCTGCTTAGACCATGGACAAGTCCAGACGAAATCAAAGACCAAACCGGACTAGTCTGTGCATTGTGTCGAACAAGTCTAGGCTCTGAAGGAACTGAATTTTCTGAATGAAAATTGGGTCACCAGACTAGTCCGGGGTTATGGCCGGACAAGACCGCACCCAGATAGAAATAATTTATTGATTGGGCCTAAATTCATTTTAATCTTGTTCCACTTTATGTTGCTTAATGTTATACATTTATGAGGATGTATACAATGCATTATGCATGAAAATGAGGGTGTTACAATCCTACCCCCTTAAAATGAGTCTCGTCCTTGAGATTTGACGTGGAAGGAAGGAGATAGGGAAATTCTTTCTTGAGAACCTCTTCTCGCTCCCAAGTCACTTCTGATTTTGTATGATGCTTCCATTGCACTTTGCACCATCGAATCATCTTGTTTCTTGTGTCCCTCTCCTTGGTGTCCAAAATTTTGACAGGTTGCTCGGCATAGGTAAAATCTTCCTCAAGCTCCAAATTTTCCATCGGTACTTGCTCGTATGGAACTCTCAAGCACTTCTTGAGCTGAGAAACATGAAACACATCATGAATGGTCCAATATAGCGATGTGCCAACTTGCCTTTGACATTAAACCACTTGTGACCTCGCATAGGTGATACCTTAAGATATACGAAGGCTCCCACCTCAAAAGATAAGATTCTTTGTATATTATCCGAGTAACCCTCCTGCCTTGACTTAGCAGCCCTTAACTTCTCACGGATGGTCTGCACTTGCTTTTTTGCCTCTTGGATCACATCAGGTCCAAATACTTGAGTTTCCCCTGTCTCATTCCAAAACAAGGGTGTTCTACACCTTCTCCAATACAATGCTTCATATGGTGACATCTTCAGACTTGCTTGATAGCTATTATTGTAGGAAAATTCAGCATACGGCAAGCTCTTGTCCCAACTTGCTCCATACTTTAGCACACAGGCTCTTAATATATCCTCCAATATCTGATTTTTCCTATCGATCTGTACATCCGTCTGAGGGTGATATGCAGAACTGAAATTCAATTGAGTTCCATCGACTCGTGCAGCTTTTGCCAAAACCTCGAGGTAAATCGAGAACCTCTATCAGACACTATTTTCTTGGGCACTCCATGTAAACACAATATTCTCCCCACATACATTTCTGCTAGCTTTGCTCCACGATAAGTAGTCTTGACAGGAATAAAATGCGCTTATTTCATCAATCGATCCACGATAACACATATTGAATCATATCCCGCCGAAGTGCGAGGCAAGCCAACTATGAAATCCATACCAACCTCTTCCCACTTCCATTCCGGAATTTTCAATGGCTGTAACAATCTGGCTGGCATTTTGTAACACCCTCATTTTCATCCATCATTCATTGCATACATTCTAATACATGTTTAATATTAAACAACATAAAAAGGAACAAGTTTAAAATGAATTAGAAGCAAAACAACACTTAAAAGTCTGTAGAAGTACAGACTTGTCCGTCTTGTACCGCGGACTAGTCCGGTTTCCCCCTCTAATGCCCCTCCAGACTTGTCGGTTTTTGCTGCGAATTAGTCCGATAAAGTCTCGGTTCCATTCCAGACTTGTCCGTGACTTTGTGCGGACTAGTCCGAGCTTGGGTACTATTTTCAAATAAGTTGCCAAATCCTCGGACTTGTCCGATCTATGCTAGACTTGTCCGACAAGACTGGACTTGTCCGGACCAACTACCAGACTTATCCATTTTTGTCTCTGCCCAACATCGTACTAGTCCGGACATCTAGCAGACTTGTCCATTGTTCCCGACTCAGATTCAATCTTTTCCTCCTCGACTTGTTATTGGGTTTCCACCTTAATTGGTCCCAAGGATGTCGTGTCTAATCCTTTTGGAGCCCATATGGGACCCCTACACGTCCTCCACGGCCTTGAACATGGAATCCATGAAACCCTACATCTCCACTCCTATATAAACAACCCAACACCCCAATTTCTCATCTCTTTGCTACTTTTGAAAGATCACCAAACCCTAGTTCGTGGGAGCAGCCATCAAGAGGAGATCCAGCAGCAAGAAGAAGAGGAGGAAACGAAAGTGGATCAAGAGAACAAGATCTTCATTGAGTTTTCATTCTTCATCACAAATTCACCCTCAACTCTTCATCATCAACCCTAGGTCGTCAAGATCCAAGTGTTGTCCTCAATTTTCGATCCTTGGTGTTCTAAACACGTGGTACACCTTCTACTTTCTCTTTTTCCATGTGAATTCATCCCCAATTCTCCAAAACTCGTAGATCAAGAAAACCCTAAATTGCAATTCCTGGACAGGGCGAACTAGCCTGGCCTTGGTACCGGACTTGACCGGCCTCTGAATCTGAATTATGCTAAATTAATTCCAAATTGACACGAATCAATTCCAAACCTATCCAAACTTGATAGAAACATGTGTAACTAGTTAGTAAACATTAATAGCAACTCATTGAAAAGTTTTACGTCGTAATTGCATTAATCATGCCATGACATGTCATATTGAGTACTATATGAGCATTATTTGATTGAGTTGTGTGTTTTGCATGTTTGTCGCTCGGAATATAAGGAGCTGCGCTAGAGGGTGGTGCCGAGGACCTCCAGTACCAAAACATTGAAGCTTTTGACCCTAATCAAGCTCAGGAGCAAGACCAGTGTCCTTGAACATATTGATCCAGTTTTTAAAATGTTTGATTGCAAAATTGCATGCTTGTGTCAAATTGACGGGAAACCATAATAGGTGTTTACTAGACTTGTTTGACCATCCTTGTCACTTGGAATATATTGTATAGAGTCAGGAAGGGTTTTTCACTTTTTTGTTTTGCTCTAATTAATTGTAAAATCCACGTTTTTCCCTTAATATGAAGTTCAACTATCAGTTTGTTTTCAACCATAGATGAGACCAAATGTGGTTGTGCATTTGAACATGAGATCATTAAGAATTTTTCTTTCATCCATTCTTATATTTTATTAACATAAGGGATGAACTTCAACAACGACCTTAGAATAATTTATGTGACCTTTCTACAAGTTTTGGAATTTATTGAATAAAAATTTCTAGGGCATATTACTATGCAATACTAAATATATTCAAATTCTTTTGAATATAGCACTGTACAATTTAGGCCCTGCCAAAATATTAAAATCGGAGGCAATAAATTTTTCCCTGGCCTCATAATATTCCAAATAGACTTTCTGCCAAATTTCAAGATTTTTGAAGTCCACTTGCTAATTTATTTGAAATGCTTAGCAAATTCAAGCCATATTTAGAGTTCAAAATTTGAATTCTATTTAACTTATTTGAACATCAAGATTTGAACACACCATCATGGTCAGGATGACTTGCTTGACTTATTCCCAAAGTTTCACAATTTTTGAAACTCTTTTGCTATTTAATTCAGTGACACCATTGAATTTCATTAAATTTCAAATTAAAATTTGAAATTCAAATGAAACTTGTTCCAATGCGAAATCCAATTTCAGAATCAAGTTCCAGATATTTAATTGAGCCTCACCAAAAAAATCTGGAATTTTTTGATCAAGTTTGGTAGGAGAATTGATGTTGCAGAGAAGGGAGGAGGATAAGGGGAGGTGGGACCCACTGTCAGCCTCACGAACTCGGTTGAACTGACGGAACGCTCTGTATCCGGCTGTCCCGGCCGATCGATGCCGGGAACGCTCGACACCGCAACGTGACATGCAAGCCACCGAGTTGCCTGTTTGCTTGCGCCGTGGCGAGCTCCCCTCGTCCCTCTATGCCTATTTATACCCCCCCCCCCAACAGTCACCATCGAACCCCGTCTCTTTTTCAGACCATAGCCACGACCCTCTGTTTGTCATGTTTTGGCCAGGTATTGAAGCCGTTTCTCACCGAGTTGTAAGTAGATGAAAGTCTTGTCACAACCTCCTCTACGTGTTCTATTTCGTCATTGATCGTGACATAGCTTCTACTGGAGGTATTTCGAAGTTTTCCGATCGCCGTCGAGGAAGCCACTGGGAACCTTCAAAGCCTCACCGTGGAGCTCCGGTTCTAGGCCTTTCTAGTCTTGATCCTTTAAGCAAAAAGGTTCGCAATCCTCTCTAGTTTATGCTCACCAAATTTAAGCCCATGACTTGAACTGTAGCTCGAGTTTTTATTCGATAACCGAATCATTGTTCAATAGAATAGCAAGGCTTCGTGATTAAATTTATTTCATTCTGGCAATCATTCTTTAATCTGGTTAGAATATAGCTCCTATATATCCTAGCGCAGCTCCTTTCCTAAGGGCCCCAAAAGTAATCAACCGAGCACCTTAGATTTCGAGATTTCACGGCCGCCGGTTGAAAAATTGTACTTTGCCGTCGAGCTCATATCTCGCGGTTGTTTCCTCTCCTCCCTAGTCTAGATCTCTGATCCTTGAGGTCCCAGGAAGCTTTTGGAGAAGTTCCCGAGTTGTTTGAGCTTGAGTTGGGTGAGTTCAAGCATGTCTGAGCTCTCACCGCCGCCGCCGCCGTCGCACGCATTGTTACGGTCCGTTTCAGCTGGTGCTGACCTCACCGACGTGCTCGGCGCCCCTGAAAACCCCCAGGCAGCAATTCTTGGCGAGTTTAGCGCAGCGGTTTGGTCGGTGGCGAGATCGCCGGCGAGCTACCGTCGCGGGCGCCGCTGCACGCGGGCTTTAGCCTGAGGTTGAAGAAAACCGCGGACCCCACGTGACAATTGCTGCGGGATCCGGGTGTGGCCGGGGATCTAGTGTGACTGCACGGGTTGACCCCGTGGCCCCTGGTGCAGCCCAGCTGCGATTGGTTGGTTTTAAACCAGTGAGCCCGACTGATTTATTTAAGTGTTTCCCTTTGGAAAATAATTCTAGGATTTAACCCATTTTGGAAAATCCATAACTCCTAGTAGAATTATCCAAAAATTACCAAATAAATTTTGTTAGAACCAGCATGAAGAATACTTTTCATTGGAGCACTTGGATTTGTATGAAAGTCCATATAAATTTCTCCATAATCCAGATAAGCAAAATGCTTATAGAATTCATTCCTACAGTTCTGCTTTTTAGAAAATACCCAAATTTGGGCAGGACACTCTCCAAGGTTCACTTGTTCTCCAGTAAAAATTTCAAGTTCATTAGAAATCATTTACTGAATTAGTAGGTGTTCCAAATCTCTATGTAGTTATAAATTTAGAAAAATACAAAATCAATTTCAGAAATTTCCCCAAACTTGTAAATTCAGTTTCTCCCTGTAGGAAGCATAGAAAATTGTGAAACAAATTTTCATAGAACCAGTGAGACCCTCTCTACATGGTACAACCACTGGTAGCCATGATAGATCTCCAAGATTACAACCAAAATTAGAGAAGGTTATTGCTTACCCTAATTTTTAGGAACAACAAATTTCCTTGATCATCTCCTGTTCATTGCAAGACTCTTCACTATGGTCACTAGTATCTACCATAAAAGTCCCAAGGCCAATTAAGAGCATTATCTTATTTTGATCATAAGATATTAGCTTATGACCTTAAGCATATTGATTATTTTCAAAGTCATTCATATATAGTATATGCATATCGTGTATTAGCTGAAGTCAAGGAGCAGCCGGAAGCTTCGGAAGTCCAGCTGCTAGAAACTAACGTAGACTCAGACTCGCATTCAGGCAAGCCTTGGTTTGGATTTAAGTTCCTTATAGTGTTTTTGCAGTTTTCTTTCGTCTTACGTCTTCAGATGTTTGTGCATTACGTTTAAGGTATTTGACATCCACTTGCATGGCCCACAAATCCAATGGAGTCTCGGGTAGGTCTATGGCCCGTTGAGTAGAAACTGCTATGCTTATGCTCATAGAAATTCGGTAGAAGTCGAGTAGTTGGAATCTACTCGCGAGATAGAAATTTTATCACACGGGATGAATTGGATCAAGAAATGGTTTATGAATATGAAATTAAGAACAAGCAGCGGGTAGGATGCAGCGAGACGTGGTCTCACGTGCGTAGCCCTGCTTGTGTCGATTGAGGACCGTTTCGTGTGTGGCCCTGCTGGACAAGCTTGAATTGTACCGGTGACATACTGGAGAAATGGGCTCCATTAAACTGACGTAGCTTGATACTAGTTTGTCAAGGAATCCCGTTCCATTTTATAGGCGTGGGTTGAGGGTAGCAAGGTGTAAATCATCTGGTGGGCACGTCAGAGTACGCCCCACACAGTGACCTCCTACTCGTGATGGATCGACCGGTTCAACATTCGAGTGTTTAGTGAAAGGTGGCCATATACGACTAGTATTGAAGTGTTATGTAGGTACTGCTGTAAGTACTCGCTGACATTTCCAAAAGTGCGTATATGTCGTGCTGTTCCGGGTATATCCTCATTGCAACCACCGTCCCTCGCGGTAAGAGAGTACTACTTGTTCACGGCGCTATGACGTAGTAAATACTGAAGAAGTCAGGAAAATACGATGTATTGAATAAATATTGCTTTGCAACCTTGTATGCTATAGAGATAGTACAATTGGAAGTTTACAGTTTCCCCATACTTTACCTGTAATAGCATTACGTGCTTTGTGCATGTCATATCATCGGCAAAGCATTTCTTGTTTGATTGTGGAGTCTATGATGTGTCGTGCCTGAAGAATGTCATGTGCTACTTAAAATATGAATATAAGGATCCACTTGTAGGCGAGTCCTTTATGCCATTCCTTACCAATGCTTAGTACTCACCCTACATATGTCTAGTGAGACGGGTTAGTCTTGCTGACCCTTAAGCTCACATTTACAGTTAACAAGTTTTTGCAGATTATACTACTAATGATGGATTCAACGATGAGGCTGTACCCCCTTCAGGGTTTACAGCCGAGTGGGAACCCTACACGCCGCCGTAAGTTGGGTGTTGCTAGTGCAAAGTATCCAGGGCATGGATGACTTCGTTTTTGCACAGCTAGTGCCGAGAGCGTAGCTATGATGTATAGAGCTCTTTCCTTTTGTTTAGTATTGTAAAACTTTCGCTGTGCTTTTAAATAAAGACTTGGTATTGTAATTTGTTCTCATTCTTTTCTTGAATACTGTTGGGTGTCACATCGCACGACACCACCCAATGAGATCCTTGGAGGTCTGGATTCCAGTCCCCACATTAATTGGGATGGAAAAACAACCAAATGACCTAATTATGAATTAATTGATGAATATGGCTAAATGGTAATGTGGGACTTGGGAGATCTAAGCAAGCATGGTTTGTCGATTGGGTTGGATGTTATGGTGGTTTGCTTTCCTTGAATCTAAGGACTGGTTTGTGTGAGAATAGGCCAGGACTACAGTGCCACCATGAGGCCAACTATGTGTTCAGCGTAGCTAATTAATTAGGGTATTGCTAGTATTGCGCGTACCATTTGAAAGATCTGGGAAGGGGAGTCGGATTGGTTTTTGTATGAGTGGCGGGACTCCCTGGGATCCAAACGGTGCAAGAGGGGGCCCTTTGTTTATGATGTGCTCAGTTGGAGGCATCACCATTGGTAAAACCTCAGTGGGTCCGTACATGCTAGTAGTCCCTTTGTAAAGGCTATTTTGTGATCTCTTGGCCACACACCAACAAAAGTGTGTAATGTGACCGACGGGTCACAGGCTTAATGGAGATTCTTAGTCACCTGAGGGTGATGAAATCACGAACTTGTGGGTAAAGTGGTACAACCTCTGCAGAGTGTTAAAAAACTATTGTCGGTACCCCGCGGACCGGGTACCCCCACGCACAAGGAGAAAACGGCTAAGGACTCGACCTCTACCTGGAGGCAGAGTCCGAGGCTGCCACGTTGTGGAGGGAAGGACCAGATCCTACCTTCCCGCTGGGGAGGGCTCCCGGGCTGCCACGTGGCCGGTAAGACCGGACCCTCGCCTCCCCGCCGAGGCGGGCTCCCGGGCAGCCACATGGCACACAGAACCAGACCCTCGCCTCCCCACCGAGGCGGGCTCTGGGGCTACCACGTGGCCGGCAGAACCGGACCCTCGTCTCCCCGCGGAGGCAGGCTCCGGGGCTGCCACATAGCCATTGGAACCCCCGGGACTAGGCCCGTCTCCCCACAGGGAAGGGCTCTGAAACTACCACGTGGCCCGCAAGGCTTAGCCTTCGCCCTTCCGCGGAGGTGGGCTCCGAAGGCGCCATGTGGCCTGTACAGCCGGGCGCTCTACTCCCCGCAGAGGCAGGCTCCGACGCGACCACGTGGCGGACAGCCAACTCAATGCGGTAGGAGGCCGCAGTAAAGGAAAGAGTGCGTTGCTCGGACTGGCATTAAGTACGCGCACCTTCCCTAGGCGAAGCGGAGTCGCGCATGTGCAAGTCAAGGCTCCAGTGTCCTTTCTTGTCCAAGTAGCTGGTACAGACCCACTGCGCAAGACGGACGAGTGAGTCGCGGGGACAAGACGGGCGGGACATGCCCTGCCATCATCAACAACTATGTGTAGCCCTGGCACACGACGCGGCTGGACGCCACATTGAAGCCCCTGACAAAGGGAAGTAGATAGCATTTAATCCTAGATCTTGTATAGGATTTGGCTCTCCCCGAGACGACCTGTCGGGCCCCAGGGCCCACCTTGTGACTGCAAAGTCCTTGGACTATAAAAGGACTCAGCAGGCGACCTTCACAGAGAATCGAAACTCATACACGCTCAAACAAGGCAATACACAAACACTCCCGTGGACGTAGGGTGTTACACTTCGGCGGCCCGAACCACGTAAACCCTCTTTGTTCATCATCTCGCTGTGCTCAATCTCCTGGGACTAGCCCTCGTGAATCTAAAGAACCTTCGCGGGCTGCTCTCTAAGCAGGTCCGGGGGAAGTGTCATTTACGACCTTCGACATTTGGTGCGCCAGGTAGGGGGCTTTTTCCCTGTGAAGATTTCCACTAGCAGCAATGGTGAACGGCCATTCCAACGCCAGTTCATCTAGGCCGCAATCACGGCGACAGGCAGTAGCTGAGGACCAGGCATCATCTCGCTCTAGGGCGGGATCCCGCTGTAGAGCAGCAAGGTCAGGACCTTCACGTTGCCCTGCTGTCACCTCGCCGACTGCAGGCTGGCACGCCACACCACGACGTACTCCAGCTGTGACGGCAGCTACGGCGCTGTCGGCTGCGAGCCCAGAGAGTGCGCTCGCAGCAGCGCGTGCGCTACTCCACAACCCACCTACTGGGGATGCTCCTTGGGGAGCAGCTCAGCAGTGGATCAACGACGTCGACCACCTCGTCACCGCTGCGCTCAACGCGCCTCCACCAATGGAGACACATGCCCAACCGATGCATGTGTCGTTGTCACGGACTCCAATAGTTGACCGATGGACGGCAGACTCGCGCTCGACCAGGATCTCGACAACAGACCTGAGAACCGGGCTGCAGCGCCGCAGGTCAGGAGAAGATTGTCGAGTCACCATCGAGCAATAGAGGGAGCGGGGCGCAACCTCGAGGCAGATTATAGTGCGACGGGCCCTGAGCCCCAGGCGCAAGCCGTGCCTCCACCATACCAGGCGTACGTCGCGCCTCCACCTCCACAGGCGTACGCTGCACCGCCCCAGCGTCAGGTGTACGCAGGCTCACCTGCTCACCAGGGGTATGCAGTGGCACGACCGGCGCCAGCCAGCCCAAGCCAAGGGTGTGCAGCTCTGGCACCTCACCTCCGTTTCGTGGTCTGGCCACGAAAGTTTCGGCCACACATGCCGGAGAAGTACGACGGGAGAGTCAACCCGAGCGAGTTCCGGCAGATTTACTCCACCGCGATACTAGCTGCAGGAGGCGACGAGGCCATCATGGCTAACTACTTCCCCATCATCCTTACCGGCCCAGCCCAGTCATGGCTCATGAACTTGCCCCAAGGGTCTATAACATCCTGGGATGAGCTATGCTGACAGTTTGTGGCAAACTTCGGCAGTTCCTACAAGTGCCTCGACACAGAGCTTGACCTCCACACCGTCAGACAGCGCGCTGGAGAGTCACTGTGATCGTTCATCCAACGGTTCTCTCAGGTACAAAACACCATCCCTCATGTTGCTAGCGCATCAGTTATTGTTGCGTTCAGGTAGGGTGTGAGGGACAAGAAGATGCTCGAGAAGCTAGCCATGCATGAAGTGTGTGATGTCTCCGAGCTGTTTGCCCTGGCAGACAGATGTGCTAGGGCAGCTGAGCGACGCAACTGGCACTCCCATCCTTCCTCAGAGGCAAGGGAGGCCACGCCGACTGAGGAAGGAGCCTCTGTAAAGAGCAGCGGCAAGAAGAAGAAGAAGGGCAATGGCAAGAACAAGCCAAAGCCCGGAGCCCATGCGGTGGCGACCGCGGCACCCGGCGGAGCTCGGGCGCTGCGCCGAGACAAGCACCCTCGGCAATCACCAGAACCCGAGGAGCCTGACTTCAAGTGCCCGGTGCACCGCACAAATAGCCATAGCGCTAGTGAGTGCCGGGATGTGAAGAAGTTCGCGGAGTGCTTCCGCAAGCAGAAACAGAAGCAGCAGCGCCAGAAGAGCGCGCCTCCCCGCCAGAGGCAGGGCAAATAGAAGGTCGATCCTAAAAAGGAGGATGACAGCAAGATGGGGTTCCAGGAACCCCAGAGGGCGGTGAAGCCATCTTCGAGGGGGCGACTCTGACTCCAGCAGCGATAAGGAGCGCCGCAAGACTCTCCACGTCATCTACAAGGGTGCCAAAGATCCCACACCCCGAAACGCAGTGAAGACTCTGCGATGGGCAGCGGCCGCAGTGGCCCCCGCTCCGAGCCCGGCTCCCCACCACAAGTGGATGAGCACGGCAATCAGCTTCGACACCTCTGACTGCCCGAAGAACATGGCGGGAGCAGGCGTACTCTCGTTGCTGGTGTCCCCGACCATCGCCAATGTGAAGGTCTTTCACTTACTGATTGATGGTGGGGTAGGCCTCAACCTCATCTCCACGGCAGCCTTCCGGAAGCTGCAGCTGCCGATGTCCCGGCTCACACCTTCGAGCCCATTCTCAGGTGTCGGACCGGGGCAAATCCACCCGTACGGTAACGTCCACCTCCCGGTGACCTTTGGGACCCCGGAGAACTACCGTACAGAGAGCGTTTTGTTCGACGTGGCGGACGTCGACCTCCCCTTCAACGCAATCATTGGAAGAGCGGCGCTCTACAGGTTCATGGCTGTAGCCCACTACGGCTACCTTGTACTGAAGATGCCGACGCCTTCCGGCGTCCTCAAGCTCAGAGGGGATCGCTCAGCTGTAGTATCCGCCTTGGAGTAGCTCCAGGCACTTACAGTAGGGAGGGCCCTGGCTCTAGGGGGTGCAAAGGAGAGTCGACCAGAACAGGGCCCAACGCAGCGGGCCTCCACTTCTGCACCCCATGTGCAACCAGTCAACGACGACATCTCGGTAAAGGTCGTCAGGATTGGCTCCGAGGCTGCCCAGACAACCCGCATCGCGGGGAACCTGGACAGCAAATAGGAACTCGCGCTCATCACCTTCCTCCGGGACAACGTTGATGTGTTTGCATGGAAACCATCACAAATTCCCGGGATCCCCAAGGAGGTGATTGAGCACCATCTGAAGATCTACCCCAACGCCCGACCGATACATCAGAAGCCCAGGAAACAGTCCATTGAGCGGTAGAACTTCATCTGTGAAGAAATCAAGAAGCTGCTCGATGCTGGTTTCATCCGGGAGGTCCACCACCCACGGTGGTTGGCCAACCCTGTTGTCGTCCCCAAGGCTGGCGGGAAACTCCAGATGTGCGTTGACTACACCAACCTCAATAAGGCATGCCCAAAGGATCCATTCCCTCTTCCTAGGATAGATCAAATAGTAGACTCACCATCAGGCTGTGATCTTCTGTGTTTCCTAGATGCATATTCAGGTTTCCACCAAATACCAATGTCTAGGGAAGATGAGGAACACACTGCTTTGATAACAGTAGATTTCATGTATTGTTATGTCTCCATGCCTTATTGATTTAGGAATGCTCTCCCCACCTTTGTACGTGCAATGCATAAGACATTTGGGGACCTCATTAGAGATCTGGTAGAGGTGTATGTCTATGACATCGTGGTAAAGATTAGAGCCCGCACATCCTTATTAGACAACCTAGCCCAAGTCTTCAGCAAGCTGCGCACGACACGCACGATGCTAACCCCAACAAGTGCGTCTTTGGGGTTTCTGTAGGGAAGCTCCTTGGTTTCTTGGTCTCGCACCGAGGAATCGAAGCTAACCCAGAGAAGATCAAGGCAATAGAACTGATGCGGCCACCGACCCACATCAAGGACGTGCAGAAGCTTGCAAGGTGTTTGGCAGCCCTCGGCCGGTTCATCTCAAGACTGGCTGAGCAAGCGCTGCCCTTCTTCAAGATTCTACGGGTCCCTTTGTGTGGACCGAGGAAGCGTATGCGGCGTTCTAGGAGCTCAAGAAGCACCTGACGACGCTACCCATCATGGTGGCGCCAGAACCCGGCGAACCACTCATGTTGTACATCACCGCAACAACGGAGTTGGTCAGCATGGTCTTGGTTGCAGAGTGGCTGGAGCGACTGCCGCAGTAAGCACCAGAGGGAACCCCTGAGGAGGAAGCTGAGCCTCAGGGCCCGGACCCAGCAGAGGACCCCCTCGCTGTGTGCTCCAGTGACCAAGTGCCCTCCGGGTCCCAGCCCCCGGAGGTCCGACTAGATCCTGGGGGCCACATTCCCCAGGATGCAGACGCGTTGCAAGGAGCCCCGGACCCCCTAGGGAGGGTTCAGACCTCCCAACAGCCAGTCTACTACATCAGTGAGGTCCCCCATGAAGTAAAAACAAGATATCTTGAGGTACACAAACTGTTGTATGCAGTGCTCATAGCATCGAGGATGCTCCGACATTACTTCCAGGCTCATCAGGTTTCAGTGGTCACCTCCTTCCCACTAAAGATCGTACTCCACAGCCCCAATTCGACTGGCAACGTCGCCAAGTGGGTAGCGGAGCTGGCGGAGTTCGAGCTAGAGTTCTTACCTTGACATGCAGTCAAGAGCCAAGCACTGGCGGACTTCTTGGCAGAATGGACTCCATCGCCAAGCAACCCAGGGGGCTCGGATAATGGAGAAACGGTGCCCAAGGCTCCAGTTTTCACCGAAACCCCCTGAATGCTCTACTTTGACGGCTCCTCGCGGAAGCAGGGGGCCGGGGCCGGGGTCTTGCTCCTCACACCGACTGGGGAGCAGTTTAAGTACATGGTGCACCTCGACTTCAAGGCGACTAACAACATGGCAGAATACGAGGCCCTAATCTTTGGGCTAAAGACTGCCCTGACTCTCAATGTCCGTCAGCTTCTGGCTAAAGGTGATTCCCAGCTGATCATCAAGCAAGCCAAAGGGGAGTGCAGCTGCAACGACTTTCAGCTAGAAGCATACTTGCTGCATGTCCGAAGCTGGAGAAGGACTTTGAAGTATTGGACCTGTGCCATGTACCCCAAGCCGACAACCCAATCGCAGACGACCTATCAACGAAGGTGAAAGTGCATATAGGACTCCCTTGTGGGTTTTGGATGATTTATGACAAGCAATTGGGATCCTAATCCTTTTGTTGAGATGAATGCAGGCAAATAATGAAAAATGAGCAAAATGCCAAAAAGAAGGGAAATGAGAAGCAAAGTGAATTTAAGCTCAAGGAGAAGAAAATAGTAGATTATTATGTATGGAGTGTGTTAAGGAAACACACCCAAGAGCTGAATCACTTTCAAGCACACACACACAATGCACAAAGTTATACATGACCGCACCAGTCCGATATCAGCCGGACTAGTCCGATATCACTTTCTGCACTAGATCGGACAAGTCCGGTATCCACCGGACTAGTCCGATATCTTTCTGATCCACTTCGGACTAGTCCTCCCCAATGCGGACTAGTCCTCAACACAATGCACAAGTCACACAAAATCGGACAAGTCCATTGTGATCCGGACTAGTCTGATATTCTTTCTGATCCAGTTCGGACTAGTCCGATATACACACTGATTTAAATCGGACAAGTCCTCCAAGTGCGGACTTGTCATTCTAAACACTTAGGGCTTCATATGTCCAGACAAGTCCGATGGCAATCAGACCAGTCCAAAGATTTCCAGTAGTGAAATCGGACAAGTTCGTTTTCAACCGGACTAGTCCGATATTCCTGGAAACTTAGGGTTTGCTACACACAGCACACCGGACTAGTCTGGTGACCACCACGGACCAGTTCGATCTTTCTGAACCCTAACGGTCACTTTTAGAAACCCCATATAAATAGAGGTGCACGTCCCACTTTTACAATCTCTCTCGAACCCTAGCGCCATCACACCTCCCAAGAGACTCAAAAACCACCTCTCTCCACGAAATTAAGTGCAAAATCGATCAATCTATTGAAGATCACTTCTAGATCATTGGAGAGACACTTGGCACACATCATTGAGCTCTTGGTTTGATTCTCTAACACACTCTTGTGTTTCAATTTGTAATTTTCAAGTGTGTTATTGGTGGCTTTGTAAGTTGTAATCAAGAGAGCTCTCAACGTGTGAGAACGCCCCTTCAACTTGGTTATTTACCCTTTGTGATTAGTGGAAGAGGATTGGCCTTTGTGGCGATCCGACGAGGGAAGGGTTGGAGAAGACCCGGTCCTTTTGTGGGCTCCTCAACGTGGACGTAGGTTGCCTTCGTGGTAGCCGAACCACGGGATAAATCGTGTGTCTTGTCCTTTTGCGTTCTTCATCTTAATTGATCAACTTAATCTAGGGTTTGATTCACTTTGTTCAATTTGAGTTAAATTGTTGAACAAGGGCCTTAATTGTAATAGAATTTGACATACAACTACTAAACTGTCATTCAAGTTTATATTTCCGTTGCAAACATGAACGAATCAATCAAATTGACTGAACTTGATCAACTTAGCCCGTGAAAACCAGACTAGTCCGCACTTTACCAGACGAGTCCGATATCTCTGGTATTGACTTTGTTGTTGAGTGTTAAAGGAACCGAGAAAATTCAAAAAGGCCTATTCACCCCCCCCCCCCTCTAGGCCTACATACAATTGGTATCAGAGCAGGTTCTTCAAGAAAGAGTGCAACCACTCGAAGAGATCATGTCGGACATGAAGGAAGTTTAGAAAATCAACAACCAGGAAAAAGTGAACAATGACAAGAACCAAAAGCTGGAAAAGTATCTCGAAGCAATTCAAGACTTCGATGATGATGACGAGGAGACGCTGGAGCTGAAAGCACTCCTCAGAAAGAAAGCACTTTTCAAAGGGAAAGCTAAAGTTGAAGAAAAGAAGAAGGGGAGTAGTCACACCGACTACTCCGGATATCCTTTTAACTATGATCGTTTAAATTCAAACAACAGCCATTACCTATCTATTCCTATTGGAAAAGCCCCACACTTCGATGGGAGTGATTACTCCATGTGGAGGCAAAATATGAAGATGCACTTGATTTCCCTTAACCCAAGTTTATGGCATATTGTGTGCACAGGAATAGACATCCCAGATGACGACGAAGAGCTCACCCCAAGTCAAGAGCAAGCCATCCACAAAAACGCTCAAGACGCAGCCGTAATCACCTCCTCTCTAAGTCGAGATGAATTCACAAAGGTGGACGGACTGGAGATTGCCAAGGAAATATGGGACACACTACAAACAGCCCATGAAGGTGACCGGCATGTGCGGGAGGCGAAAATTGAAATGATCGAAGACGAACTAGGAAGGTTCGCAATTGAGGGAGACAAGTCTCCCCAGGACATGTACAACCGATTGAAGACACTTGTAAACAAGGTTCGATCATATGGGAGCAAGAAGTGGAATGACCACGAGGTTGTAAAGCTCATCCTTAGAGCCTTTATGCCTCGCAATGTCACACTATGCTCTATGATCAGAGAAAGTCCTGGTACAAGAGGATGACTCCAGATGAATTGCTTGGCAAAATCATCAACTTTGAAATGATGGAGAAACAAGCCAAGCACGTCAAAGAAATATCCGACCCCACATCGGCCAAGAAGAAGGGAGTTGCCTTAAAGTCCACACTCAAGCCTCTATCCAAAGAAGCAAGAGAAGCACAGCTTGAGGAGGACAGCGATGATGAAAGCAGTGAGCTGGACGAAGAGGATATGATTTTGTTCATGAAAAAGTTCAAAAGAATAATGAAGAAAAGACAAGGAACAAAATCAAGTGCAGGCAAGTACAAGGAGAGGACAAAGCCGAAGATGAGGCGGGCGTGCTATAATTGTGGTGAGTATAACCACTTTATAGTTGATTGCCCGTATGAGGACAACAAGAAGAAGAATAAAGAAGCCAAGCCTCAACCGAAGAAATTCTTCAAGAAGAAGAAACAAGCTGAACAAGCACACATTGGAAAGGAGTGGGACTCAAACGATGAGTCCTCATCATCCGATGAAGAAGAGATGGCTAGCATAGCCATTGAAAGCACGTACAAGAAACCCACACTCTTCCCCACGCTCGGTAGAAAGAAGGGAAATGGCACTTTCCTCATGGCAAAGGAAGGTAAACGCAAGGTAAACATCAAAACTCCTTCCATGCATTCCTACTCAAGCAATGATGAACTAGATAGTGATGATGAAGATATGTTAATTGGATTTGATAGAAAAACTGCTGCTAAAATGAAATTTTTACTTGGCCAACTTGTTGAGAAGGAACGGCTAATTGATCGTCAAGAGGACATGATTATCTCCAAAAAGGATAAGTATGTCGAACTTGACAATCTTCTAGTTCTTGAAAAGGAGAAAAACAGCTCACTAGATCTTGAGCTAGCTTCAAGCAAGAAAACTTGCTTGGAGTTAACCAACTCAAACGTTGCAATCAAGGATCAACTTGATGACCTGATCAAGGTTAACAAGATCCTTGAAGTGCAAGTTGAGTCACTCAAGCTAAGTGAATCTTCCTCCTCTTCAAGTCTACCTTCTCAACCCACTTCAACTAATCTTGTTCATATGTGCAAATGTGGTAAAATCAACACCAGGTTGAAGGAAAAGTCTACCTCCACAAAGGATAAAAATCCTACCCAATGTGAAATATTTGACAAGGAGAGGATCAACTATGCACGTAGTGCATACTTGGTCCAAAGACCTCCAAATGTCAAGTATGGCATTGGTTACTCTTATGATGGAAAGCAAAATGCTGGAAGTCATAAGAATAACAAGGGAAGGATTACCTTTGTGAAGGGAGGACCCTCACAACCTGGTAACTCGAAAATTAAGAACCTGAACTCTCATGAACACCGGACTAGTCCGGTTGTAGTCCGGACAAGTCCGGTCACCCAAACTAGTCCGATCAATAAACAAAAGCAACTTTTGTTCAAAACCTTTGATGCCTCTTATGTATTAATGAGAAACAATCATGGTAAAGTTTATGCTTATTATGCTGGGCCACGCCATGGGAACACAAAATCCCATGTGTGGGTGCCCAAATGTATTGTAACTAACCTCCAAGGACCCAAGCAAGCTTGGGTACCAAAAACCAAGGCATAATTTGTTTTTGCAGGCCTATTCCTCCGGTGGATCCAAATGGGTGCTAGACAGTGGATGCACCAACCACATGACCGGAGAAAGGAGGATGTTCGTGGAATATGAAGAAAACGAGGACCCAAACGAAGGCATCTACTTCAGAGATAATAGTCAAGGAAGGTGCTCGGTACCGGTAAAATAGCAATATCCTCTGAACACACTCTTTCTCATGTTTTACATGTTGAATTTTGGATTATAACCTGCTGTCCATATCTAAATTATGTGACAAAGGTTATAATTGCTTGTTCACTAACGAGGGTGTGACCGTCTCAAGGAGGAGTGATGGTTCCGTTGCATTCAAGGGTATGTTGAAGGGAAAGCTTTACCTTGTTGACTTCAACAAGGATAAAGCCGAACTCGACACATGCTTGATTGCAAAAACCAACATGGGTTGGCTGTGGCATAGACGGCTAGCACATGTTGGTATGAGGAATCTTCAAAAACTCCTCAAGGGCGATCACATCCGAGGTTTGAAAGATGGTGTTTTTGAGAAAGACAGGCCTTGTAGCGCGTGGCAAGCCAGGAAGTAAGTTGGAGCACATCATCCCGCAAAGAACATCATGACTACGACAAGACCGCTCGAACTACTTCATATGGACTTGTTTGGTCCAATTGCTTACATAAGCATCGGCGGTAATAAATACGGTTTAGTCATTATTGATGATTTTTCCCGCTTCACTTGGGTGTTCTTTTTGCATGACAAGTCAGAAACACAAGGGACACTCAAGAAATTCTTCAAGCGAGCGCAAAACGAGTTCTCACTATCGATCAAGAGTATTCGGAGCGACAACGGCACGGAGTTCAAGAACATACAAGTGGAGGAGTACCTTGATGAGGAGGGAATCAAGCACGAATTTTCAGCACCATACTCTCCACAACAAAACGGAGTTGCCGAAAGGAAGAACTGAATGCTCATAGAGATGGCAAGAACAATGCTCGATGAATACAAGACTTCGGATCGATTTTGGGAAGAAGCAATTAACACCGCTTGCCACGCCGCAAATCGACTCTACCTTCATCGACTACTCAAGAAGACTCCTTATGAGCTACTCACCGGTAACAGACCAAACATTTCATATTTTCGAGTTTTCGGCTCTCCATGTTATATCTTGAACAAGAAGCCCATGACTTCAAAGTTTGCTTCGAAGTCCGATGAAGGTTTCTTGCTTGGTTATGTCGAACACTTACGCCTATCGTGTTTTCAACAAGGTCTCCGGACTTGTTGAAGTGGCACGTGACGTAGTGTTCGATGAAACTAATGGCTCCCAAAAGGAGCAAGTTGATCAATGTGAATTAGGTAAAGAAGAAGCTCCTTATCAAGCATTGAAGAGAATGGCTCTAGGCAAAGTTCGACCACAAGAGTCATCGTTACAAATACAAGAGGAAAGTGAACCACAAGAGGAGATCAGCAATCAACGGGGAGCTTCGATACAAGATCAATCACAAGAATATGAAGATGATCAACAAATCAACGAGGGCAACCACTCAGGGGGAGAAGAAAATGATCACCAACACACAACTCTCCAAGTGCCACACCCAAGAGTACACCAATGCATTCAAGGGATCACCCAATTGACAACATCATCGGTGACATCCAAAAGGGAGTAACCACTAGATCTCGTATAGCTAATTTTTGTGAGCATTACTCGTTTGTCTCCTTTTTGGAACCACGCAGGACTGAGGATGCATTGAAGGATTCGGACTGGGTGGTGGCAATGCAAGAAGAGTTGAACAACTTCAAGAGAAACGAGGTTTGGGAACTTGTGGCAAGACCAAATGCAAATATAGTGGGCACCAAGTGGGTCTTCTGCAACAAGCAAGACGAACACGGAGTGGTGACAAGAAACAAGGCACGACTTGTGGCCAAAGGTTACTCACAAGTCGAAGCTGTATCAAATGGATGTGAAAAGCGCCTTCCTCAACGGACCGATCAAGGAAGAGGTGTACGTGGAGCAACCACCCGGGTTTGAAGACGAAGAGTTCCCCGACCATGTATATAAACTGCGTAAGGCTCTCTATGGCCTCAAACAAGCTCCTAGAGCTTGGTATGAGTGTCTTAGAGATTTCTTAATTAATAATGGTTTTCAAATTGGCAAAGTAGATTATACATTATTCACAAAGAATCTAGATAATGATCTTTTTATTTGCCAAATCTATGTTGATGATATAATTTTTGTGTCAACTAACCAATCTTTCTGTGAAGAATTTAGTAGAATTATGACAGACAGGTTTGAAATGTCAATGATGGGAGAATTGAAGTACTTCTTGGGATTCCAAGTGCGGCAACAAAGGGAAGGAATATTCATATGCCAAACCAAGTACACGCAGGACATACTCAAGAAGTTTGGCATGGACAAGGCAAAGCCCATAAAGACTCCCATGGCTACGAATGGCCACTTGGATCTCAATGAAGATGGACCGAGCGTCGACCAAAAGGTATATCGCTCCATGATTCGATCTTTACTCTACTTATGTGCATCTAGGCCAGATATTATGTTGAGTGTATGTTTGTGTGCAAGATTTCAAGCCAACCCTAAGGAATGTCACTTGACAGCCGTAAAAAGAATCTTGAGATATTTAGTTCATACACCCAACCTTGGTCTTTGGTACCCAAAAGGCTCCAAATTCAATCTCATTGGTTACTCCGATGCAGATTATGTCGGGTGCAAAGTTGATAGAAAAAGCACCTCTGGCACATGCCAATTCCTAGGAAGATCTTTGGTTTCTTGGTCATCTAAGAAACAAAATTCCATTGCATTATCCACAGCCGAAGCGGAGTATGTTGCAGCCGGGAGTTGTTGTGCACAACTCCTTTGGATGCGACAAACTCTATGGGATTACGGTTACAATATGAACCGTATTCCTCTCCTTTGTGATAATGAGAGTGCCATTAAAATAGCCCACAATCCAGTTGAGCACTCTAGGACTAAACACATAGACATAAGACATCATTTCTTGAGAGACCATTCCATGAAAGGAGACATAACCATCTCACATGTCAACACCCAAAAACAATTGGCCGACATATTCACCAAGCCACTTGATGAAAAGCGTTTTTGCGAACTCCGAAATGAGCTAAATATTCTTGATTCTCGGAGTGTGGCTTGAAAAGTTGCATACCTGTATGATTGCTTCAAAAATGTTGATTGAATTGTGAAAATCATCCCTCTCCATTTTTCTCTCGAAAAACTATGTCAATTATTAGATCTTGATGAATTTTGATCATTGTATGATTGTTGTATGCTTACTGGTCAAATTCATCAAGATTACTTGAATTGTTTTGCCTCTCTATTCTCTATTATTGAACCTTCAAATATATATGAATAGGCTATGCAATTCTTTCCTGGTGACCACGGACTAGTCTGTGGTTACCCAGACTAGTCCGCCCATGCAGACTAGTCCGCAGAGTGCCGGTTAGGCCGGACTAGTCCGATAGACCACGGACTAGTCCGATATAGGTCTCTGGATGACTTCGGACTAGTCCGATCATGTCCGGACTTGTCCGATTTTTCGTGTCCATAACCCTAGACGCCACCAAACCCTAATCTCCTCACCCTCACATTCGCTCTAGGCTTCCTCTCTCTTGCGCTCGAGCTCCCAAGGCGATCTTTTGCATCCTCCGTCGAAAAGCCACTCATTTGGGCGGAGATCAAGCTTGAAGACTTGGGGATTGGAGCTAGCGGACTAGTCCGGCCTCCAACCCCCAAAACTTCGAGCCTCCATCGATTTCTTCGGTAAAAATCTTCAAAATCCTAGAAATCGTGTTTTTCTCAATTGTTGATCGTTTGGCCTAGCACCCTTCACTAGTTACATGTTTAGTTGATGTACTACGTGTATGCTAGACTAGATTTGCATTAGGGATTGTATCCTGTCCAATCTGTTAGGTTTTTGAGGATGAACACCGGACTAGTCCGGTCCATGCACGGACAAGTCCGGTACCCCGGACTAGTCCGTGCCTGAGCACCGGACAAGTCCGATGTTTCTGAACCTGAAACCTAATTCCTTAATTCCTTAATTCCATCCATTGCTATCTTGTCTTACCTATGCCTTGTATAACTTGTCATTATTCTTGCTCAATCATTCTCAGATCATGTCGAGCTCCAACAACGAGATCTCCGACTTTGAGGCCGAGTTGGACCACGAGGTGGCACCTCGGTCCTCGGCGGGTCTTGGCAAGAAACGCCAAGAAAGACCTTCCGAGCCTGCTACCTCCCCTCCCCAGGTTCAGAGGAAGGTCTGTGTCAAGAAGCCCGCCTCGAAGGCTGCTACGTCTTCAAGCGGCCTTCGTCAAGCAAAGGAAAGGGCAAGGGAGTCGCAACGGGGCCAGTTGGGCCCTTGAAGCTTCATGCTCCCAGAGAAGGGGTCCGGGACCCCAATGAAGAGAAATTCAATGGGAAAGGCAGCGATGTGGCAGCCAAGCTAAGAAGCATTGATTGCTATGGAAGGCCAAAGCAGGCAGCTGATGGAAGGTTTTGGTCAAACTTCCATGCAGATTTCTACAGGCTGGTTTACCTGCCAATGAAGACTCCGGTGGTGCGCAGTCAGTGGATTGACTGGGCCCACCTAGAGAAGAAGAAGTGCTCAGCTTTTGATGAGGTCATTGCTACAGCAGAAAGGCATGGTCTGAAGGATCTGTTTGCCTTCAGACACAATTGGAATGATGAAGTGATTGCACAATTCTATGCAACGTGCCACTTCTCGAGTGAAGATGAAGAGAGTGTGACTTGGATGACCCATGGATCCAAGTACTCCATCACTCAGGAGGATTTTGCAAGCGTGCTCCATTTATACTCTGCTGGACATGACCACCTGATCATCCACAACATAGGGGTCATTGAGAGGGACATAATGAAGTTTTTGTATGAGCCCAACTCTAAGTATGTTCCTCCCTCCACAAAGAACATGAAACCCTTCTTTGTGGTTCTGAACAGAGTTCTCCGAAAGACCATTGCCCCCAAGGATGGGGATGCAGGGAGTGTACAGGGCTACCTCCGGACTCTAATGAGGGTCATAAGCAAGAAGAGACAGTTTGATGTTGCAGATTACATATGGAACGACATGGTCAACATCTCAAGCACCCCCAACCGGTCCTGTGGCTATGCTCCCTACTTGATGTTCATGATTGAGAAGGTCACTGGAATAGAATTCGTGAAGGATGTAGAGAACACTCCCCTGAGGCCTCAGAAGCCTCAGCCTGTGAGTGTCCAGGCTGCTCCCTCGCCGGCCTCAAGTCCTGAGGCACCGGCAAGAGAAAGAGATGCTACTAGGGCTCCTCACCCCTCCTGGGAAGCCCCTCGGAGAGGATCCGCCAGTGGGATCCTCAAATACTTGTCCGCGATATTCTCCTCCTGCAAGAAGACTGAAGTAAAACTTCATAAACTCAATCAGAAGAGGAAGGAGGATATGAGATATATCAAAGCCAATGTGAAGCAACTGAGTGAAAAGCTGGAGATCAACCCCATTGGATCTCCAGTAATTTCTGAAGATTCTGATCTTGACATCTCCGAGCTCGGGCCCTTGTCCCCCTCCGAGCTTGTCTATTTTGGCATTGGGGGCTCGAGCAGCTCCGCTCCTCCTCCTCCCTCTCCTCCTCGTCAAGCGGAGAGCGAAGAAGACGAAGAAGATGACGAGAGGACAGACAGCAAAGAGTGAAGAACCTAGGACCTTCCTCTCTCTCTTTTTGGTGTCTTGATGCCAAAGGGGGAGAGATTGAGGGGGAGTCAAGTCTTAGATTTAGCTGTAATAGGATGCGAGGAGAGAGCCTTCTCTGTACTTTTATTTGTGATTGTAATAGTTTAACACTGTTTTCATATTAAGTTTGGTCTTGTGATGAATTGCTCAATTTATTTGCGAGTATGTGATGAAAACTGCATTTTTGCTTGATGTATTTTTGAGTCATATGTGCATACTTTATGAAAATCTCATTTTTTGCCTTATTTTGTGAAATCTCAATTGGTTGTCATCAATCACCAAAAAGGGGGAGATTGAAAGTGCATCTAGGACTCCCTTGTGGGTTTTGGATGATTTATGACAAGCAATTGGGATCCTAATCCTTTTGTTGAGATGAATGCAGGCAAATAATGAAAAATGAGCAAAATTCCAAAAAGAAGGGAAATGAGAAGCAAAGTGAATTTAAGCTCAAGGAGAAGAAAATAGTAGATTATTATGTATGGAGTGTGTTAAGGAAACACACCCAAGAGCTCAATCACTTTCAAGCACACACACACAATGCACAAAGTTATACAGGACCGGACTAGTCCGATATCAGCCGGACTAGTCCGATATTACTTTCTGCACTAGATCGGACAAGTCCGGTATCCACCGGACTAGTCCGATATCTTTCTGATCCACTTCGTACTAGTCCTCCCCAATGCGTACTAGTCCTCAACACAATGCACAAGTCACACAAAATCAGACAAGTCCGTTGTGATCCGGACTAGTCCGATATTCTTTCTGATCCACTTCGGACAAGTCCGGTGTCTACACGGACTAGTCCGATATACACACTGATCTAAATCGGACAAATCCTCCAAGTGCGGACTTGTCATCCTAAACACTTAGGGCTTCATATGTCCATACAAGTCCGATGGCAATCGGACTAGTCCGAAGATTTCCAGTAGTGGAATCAGACAAGTCCGTTTTCAACCGGACTAGTCCGATATTCCTGGACACTTAGGGTTTGCTACACACAGCACACCGGACTAGTCCGGTGACCACCACGGACCAGTCCGATCTTTCTGAACCCTAACGGTCACTTTTAGAAACCCCATATAAATAGTGGTGCACGGCCCACTTTTACAATCTCTCTCGAACCCTAGCGCCGTCACACCTCCCAAGAGACTCAAAAACCACCTCTCTCCACGAAATTAAGTGCAAAATCGATCAATCTATTGAAGATCACTTCTAGATCATTGGAGACACTTGGCACACATCATTGAGCTCTTGGTTTGATTCTCTAACACACTCTTGCATTTCAATTTGTAATTTTCGAGTGTGTTATTGGTGGCTTTGTAAGTTGTAATCAAGGGAGCTCTCAACGTGTGAGAACGCCCCTTCAACTTGGTTATTTACCCTTTGTGATTAGTGGAAGAGGATTGGCCTTCGTGGCGATCCGACGAGGGAAGGGTTGGAGAAGACCCGGTCCTTTTGTGGGCTCCTCAACATGGACGTAGGTTGCCTTCGTGGTAGCCGAACCACGGGATAAATCGTGTGTCCTGTCCTTTTGCATTCTTCATCTTAATTGACCAACTTAATCTAGGGTTTGATTCACTTTGTTCAATTTGAGTTAAATTGTTGAACAAGAGCCTTAATTGTAATAGAATTTGACATACAACTATTAAACTGTCATTCAAGTTTATATTTCCGCTGCAAACATTAACGAATCAATCAAATTGACTGAACTTGATCAACTTAGCCCGTGAAAACCGGACTAGTCCGCACTTTACCGGACTAGTCCGATATCTCTGGTATTGACTTTGTTGTTGAGTGTTACAGGAACCGAGAAAATTCAAAAAGTCCTATTCACCCCCCCTCTAGGCCTACATTCAGAAGGCCTCCACAGGGGCCCCAGTGCCGTAAGGAGTCTTTGCAAGGACGTTACCGCGACCAACCGCCCAGGCAGCCAAACCAGGCGAAGGGGGCAAGCCCAGCACCTCGAAGCTGGCAGTCCTAGCAGCCCTGCTACCATGGAGTCCGCCAAGGATCGTATGCGCCACCAGGGGATCTGAGCTACCGGGCGCCCAAGATCCAGAGGCTCAAGCAAGTCCCGATGCATGGATCTCGGAGGTCCGGGACTACTTGAAAGACAACATCCTTCCCTAAGAACATCCTCTGGCAGAAAGGATAGTCCGCATGGCTAAGAGGTACACGCTGGTGGAAGGGGATCTCTACGGGCGTGGCGCCAAAGACATCCTGCTACAATGCATTACCTGGGAGGAGGGCTGCGACTTGCTCGTAGAGATCCATGGAGGCGAGTGTGGGAACCACGCGTCATCCCGCACGTTGGTCGGTAAAGCCTTTCAGAATGGCTTTTACTGGCCGGCAGCACTACAAGATGCCGTCAAGATGGTCAGGAGATGCAAGGCATGCCAGTTCCATTCCAGGCAGATCCACACACTAGCTCAGGCGCTGCAGATGATCCCTCCCTCATGGCCATTCACTGTCTGGGGGTTGGATACCCTGGGACCCTTTCCCAGAGCCGTCGAAGGATTCCGGTACCTCTATGTCGCCATAGACAAGTTCACCAAGTGGCCGGAAGCCGCCCCAGTTGTCACCATCAACAAGCAGTCAGCAGTCAAATTCATCAAGTCGATCGTCTGCCAGTTCGGGGTCCCGAACAGAATCATCACTAATAATGGGACCCAATTCACATGTGCAGCGTTCCAGGAATACCGCGAGGACCTTGGGATCCAAGTCTGTTATGCATCAGTTGCTCATCCAGAGAGCAATGGACAGGTCGAGAGGGCCAATGCAGAGATTCTCAAGGGCATCAAGACTCGCACATTCTCACACCTTGAGAAGCATGGTGCAAGTTGGGTAGATGAGCTTCCGTGTGTGCTGTGGGCTAGCTGGACATCAACCAGCCGGGCTACGGGGGCAACGCCTTTCTTCCTGGTGTACGGGGCAGAGGCCGTCCTCCCCCCAGAAATTACCATGGGCTCCCCCCGTGTTCGGGTGTATGACAAAGCCACGCGGGACCAGCTCCGGCGTGAAGACGTGGACCTCGTCGACGAGGGACGAGTGAGAGCGCTCTCCTAAATGCACAGTACAGGCAGGCGCTCTGGCACGACCACCAGAGGACCGTGCGGAGTAGGGAGCTAAAGGTATACGACCTGGTGTTGCGTTGCATACTCTCCCTGGAAGGGGCTAACAAACTCTCCCTCAGCTGGGAGGGCCCCTTCCGGGTTACAAAGGTATGCCGCCCAGGGTGCATCCGCCTAGCTACGTAGGATGGAGAGCGACTGCCCAACCCATGGAACATCGAGCACCTCCGTAAGTTCTACCCCTAGACCAGTGTTAGGAACTTTTTCTTTCATTGTAAAAGGTACATAGTGTCTAGGGACAGTACTTAGGGTAACTAAGGCTTGGGAGATGGGGCTCTGAGTGCACATTTCGCTTAGCCTGGTCCGGAACCTTGAGTAGGTGCACTCGACGTCCTTTGTCGCCCGGGTCGAGTCATTCCCCTTGTAAAGTCTGTCCCATCTTATGGGAAACCGCAACGAAAGAATGTTTTCCTGCCCTGTATAGGGTTTGCCATTCAAAAAATTATCTTTCATTTTTATGATATTGCTATAAGTTCGCCATAGCTCGTGATCTATCATGGGCGCTGTCCTTTTTTCCCCGCTTTAGCAATAGTGGGAGCCTTGTGTCTGGTTGCAGGTGGGGTTGCTTGAGGTACCTGCAATGTTCCTGGGGCCTCGGATGTTCCCATACTCGGGGGCCTGTTTCTCCAGACGGTCTCCCCCGTGAAAGGCTTACGCCGAGCAGGAGGTCCAGGGCCACAGCCTGCTTAGCCTGGTCCTATACCTGTGCGCTCTGTGCCCCAGCCCTAGGTGGACAGAATTACTTCTCCTATTTTTGATCTATACGCAGGTCTTCAAGGAGTTATCCCGGTGATAACCGTCAGAGTACCCACGAAGATGGCGGGCACCGCTGGACTGAAGCTCCGGTGGCACCCTCAGGGGCCTGCCGTCGACCTTTCACAGAAGATGGTGGGCACTGCCAGACTGAAGCTCCAGTGGCACCCCCAGGGGCCCGCCGTCGACCTTTCACCGAAGATGGTGGGCACCACCGGACCGAAGCTCCGGCGGCACCCCCAAGGGGCCCGCCGTCGACGTTTCACCGAAAATGGTGGGCACCGCCGGACTGAAGCTCCAGCGGCACCCCCAGGGGGCCCGCCGTCGACGTCCCTGCATACTCAGTTACAACAATGCTACCTACGCATCCTAAGATCCCCTGCAACCGTCCGCCCTATGTTCTAGGTATTTGACAGGTGTGCCCATAACAACTGGCCACACCTGCCAGGGGGCCACACTCCAGGGGACGGCAGGTCCGGGAAGCTAAGGAACAATAGGCAACTAGAAGATATTGCTAAAAAGTAAAACATGCTAAGTATGAGGGGCACTCCAAGCAGATTTTTTGTTGCAAAATAAAGGTTTGTCATCACAAACAACTACAAAGAAAAACTGAAAGAAACACAAGATACAAGCAGCGCATGGGGAGCCCTCAGCCGCTCCGATGGAACCTCGAGGTGATGAGCGCCACGACATCTGAGACTTCAGATTTGGTGGCCTCCTCCCTCTCAGCAATGGGCCCCTCGAGGACCGGCTGAAGAGGGACATCAGGGTACCAGCTCTGGTAGCAGGACAGAATGTGCGTCGCCACCTCCTTCACCAGCATCTCCCCTTCTGCCTCCAGCTAGTTGTCGATGACGGCCCCAGCGAACGCATCTTCGAGCTGGTAGAGTCAAGAGCTGGGAACACCTGACTCACCTCCTGAGCTGGTTCCCCCATGTGCACCGGGCTGAAGCCGAGCGGTACCAGAGCTGAGTCGGTGCCACCCAGGAACTCCCAGACCTTCTGGGCCTCAGCAGAACGCGACGCCCGGAGCTCATGCACCTCCTGCTGGGCTTCCGACAATGCCCAGGGGCCATCGTCTAGGAACCGCTTCTCCTTGGCTGCTAGGGCCCTCTCGCACTCGCCGACCTCCTTCTCGCGGCGGCTCAGGTCACCCTCCTTGAGGGTGATGTTGAACTAGCGATCCAGGAGAGCCTGGCGATCGACGAACTGGGCTTGCTGCGCCTCAGCCAGGGAAGCATCCCGGTGATCTAGCTCGGCGGTGCGGATTCTCGCCCCTTCCTGCTGGAGGATGAGCCGGCAGGAGGTCGCCTCCACCTCAGCTTGCTTCGCTGCCAACTCCTGCTCCCGTTCGGCAAGAGCAGCCTCTCGGTGAGATAAGAGCTGTTGAAGCTCCTCGCAGGACTGGAGGCGGGAGCTGGCCTCAGCATGGATCACTGTGGCGTCCGCCTTCAGCTTTTGGGTGACGGCATCCAGTTGAGCAATAAGCTCGCGCTCCTGGTCGAGAATTTTCATCTCCTCATGGAAAACCGCCTCACGCTGCGCCACCCGGCTCTTCGCCAACCTGGTCCGGGCTTCCAGGGTCCTCGCCCATTCCTAGAGCCGATCCTCCTCGTCCTCAAGCCTACCCCTCTCCCGGTCGAGGGCCGCCCGAGCCTGCCGAAAGCCGGAGTAGGCTACGTCCATGGCTTCAGACAGGGGGAGGGGCTCCACCGTAGCAGTGGGCCCCTGCCTCTCCACCGCTTCAATATTGTCCTCCATCTGGAGGACCATCGGGGAGACGGGGACCAGAGCTCCCCCAATCAGAGAAGGCAGGGGGGGGGACCGCCTCTGGAAGCAGGCGCGTCATCTCCAGGGGCCGCCTCCCTCGTGGAGGCCCCAGCACTGCCGCAGACGGCTCCTAAGCTGGCTCCGGGAGCTCCACCCGGGGCGGTGGCGTCAGCCGACGTAGCAATGTCGGTCGGTGCGGTAGCATCAGTCGGTGCGGAGTAGCCGGTGGATGCAGAGTCATTGGAGGGCGTGGCATCAGTCGTCGGCGCGCGCTGCGGAGCTTCAGCAGCTGCTGTAGGGGTCTCGGGCACGAGGGCCCGGGACACCTCGGCGGCAGTGACCCGGTGCGCCGGAGTAGGGTTCGAGGCTGCAGAGGAGCCCCGTGAGCCAGCTGGAGCAGCATGCCCACCGGCAAAAGGGCGCGCGGGTGGAGAAGGAGTAGCCGCGGTTGCGCTGAAATCAAATAAATCCAAATCATAAGGATATTACAGGGTAAGCACACAGCAAAGAACATCCAAGATGAAATTTATGCAGACTTACTGGGGGACGTTGAAGCTCCACCGCTTCCCGAAAGGGTTGGGGGGTCCGGACCCCCCAAACCCGCGGCGGGGGCCGCTGCGTGTGCTGGGGGCCCCTGAGATGGAGGAGTCGACAACATCCTCAAAGTATGGCGCTCCTCTGAACGGCGAGGGAACGCTGGGTCACATCGGTGTTGAGGAGCCTCCCCTTCTTGCGCGTCGAGGACTCGGGCGGCATAGTGGCGCCACCGGCACCCCCTGACGCCGGGTGCAGCGGGACTCCGGCATCCTGACGAGAAACGAAGGAGACTGACGGTGGCGACCGGGCGCGCTTCTTGGGGGTCGGGTCCGACACCTGCACTGGTGCTTTCCCTTTCCCCTTGTCAGCAGAGGTGCAGATGCCTCCCCACTGACGGAGCTAGAGCCCACATGAGGGGTCATCGCTTGGGGGATCTTCGTCGCTTGAGGGATCTCCACCTCCCTCAGCGTCGTCGACAATGTCGACCCCCCAAAACGGTTCTCCAATCTGGCGCCAGCCTAGACTAGTCGAGCGTTGGCATCGCCTTCAGCAGCCGCCTCTTCAGCTCAGAGTCTGAGCACAGGGGTCGGCAGGCCGCTGGAAGGGCCAGTCCCTCAGGGGAAACATCGTTAGCGCAGACCCGGACCAGCATATCATGCAGCAGCTGCCGTCCGGGTTGGAGTCGGGGCCGGTCTCGAGCCGGGTGCAGTCCATTAGGCCGGTGTACATCCACGCTGGGCGGGTGCAGCGCTGGGGCGGAGCCATTCGTCGGGACATGAAGTCCCTCAACACCATCGCAGACGTCAGCCCGTGGTCCGCCAGCAACTGGATCCTCTCCAACACCGGATTGAACGCCTTCTCCAGCTCTGGGCGCTCCTCCCAGAATGACCGCTCAGAGTAGGGGCTCCCGGTGGGGAGGCACATCCGGTCGTGAGCCTCGACCTTGACGACCATCCAATCTTCGCGCCATTCCTCCCATCGTGCAGAGCTGAAGGAAGCAATGTACCTAGAGGGGACGTTGCTTCGACGCTGGAAGTAGTAGGCGCCAAGCTAATCCTTCGAGCTTTTGTCGGTGGCCCTCAGTACAAAGAAGTACCTGAATAGCTTCATCGACAGCATCACCCCCACGAACATCTCGCAGAGGTGAGCAAAGACCGCCAGCAAGGTGATCGAGTTCGGCGGGAGGTGGTGGAGTTGGAGGTCGAAGGTCTCCAGAAGCATTACCAGGAAGGGGGATGCTGGTGGAATGAAGCCGGCCAGCACGTATGACGAGAACAACACCATTTCCTTGTCGGTGAGGTTCTGTGGGAGCTTCCTGTGACGGAGCCACTTCCCCTACTCAGGGGCTTGCCAGCCGAGAAGCCGACGCACGGGGGCCAGATTGGCAGACCTGGACAGCCAGGACCTGGGCGGGATGCTCGCCATGAGGTTGAAGGAGGAGGCTCTAGAAGGGGAGATCGAGAGCTAGAGCGCAAGAACTGGGCTTGGGGCAAGAGGCACGAGCGCAAGGATGCAGAAGCGGAAGAACGGACCATTAGGGGGAAATGTCTCTTTTTATCCACCTCTGCAAGCCAACAGACGCGGCATGTGAATCGCCACAGCCTCGGTAGAAGAGCAACAGACCCGCATAGGCAATGACATGAGGGCCCAGGTCGCTCGGCAAAGAAGACGAGCCGGGTGGCCAACTATGCGGGAGGTAAGTCGACGGTTTCTGAAAAGGCAAAAGCAGCGGAAGTGCAGGAGCCACCTTAGGAACTACCGCACTTAAAGCACGATTGAAAGCAGAAGTTATGTCGCGCAGCGCACGTCCCGCGCCTCCGCTTACCTGAGGGAGACGCGTCGCCATGATGACAGGGACGTGCAGCCCGGGGAACTGCCCCGAATTGGAATCAAAAGAGTTGCGCGGGAAGATAAGGAAGAAGACCCCACCTGCGGTATCGACAACTCTACCGAGGTGGGCTCGGGGGCCACTATCGGTACCCCGCAGACCGGGTACCCCCCGCACAAGGAGAAAACGGCTAAGGACTCGGCGTCTACTTGGAGGCAGAGTCTGAGGCTGCCACATCGTGGAGGGAAGGACCAGATCCTACCTCCCCGCTAGGGCGGGCTCCCGAGCTGCCACGTTGCCGGTAGGACCGGACCCTCGCCTCCCCACCGAGGCGGTCTCTGGGGCAGCCACGTGGCACACATAACCGTACCCTCACCTCCCCTCCGAGGCGGGCTCCAGGGCTGCCACGTGGCCGGTAGAACCGGACCCTCGCCTCCCCGCCGAGGCGGGCTCCGGGGCTGCCACATAGCCATTGGAACCCCCGGGACCAGGCCCGTCGCCCCGCAGGGAAGGGCTCCGGAACTACCACGTGGCCCACAGGGCTGAGCCTCCGCCCTTCCGTGGAGGTGGGCTCCGGAGGCACCACGTGGCTTGTACAGCCGGGCGCTCGACTCCTCGCAGAGGCAGGCTCTGGTGCGACCACGTGGTGGATGGCCAACTCAATGAGGTAGGAGGACGCAGTAAAGGAAAGAGTGTGCTGCTCGGATAGGCATTAAGTACGCGTGCCTTCCCCAGGCGAAGCGGAGTCGTGCATGCGCAAGTCAAGGCTCCAGTGTCCTATCTTGTCCAAGTAGCCGGTACAGACTCACTGCGCAAGACGGATGAGTGAGCCACGGGGACAAGACGGGCGGGACATGCCCTGCCATCATCAACAACTATGTGTAGCCCTGGCGCACGACGCGGCGCAACGGCACATTGAAGCCCCTGACAAAGGGAAGTAGATAGCATTTAATCCTAGATCTTGTATAGGATTTGGCTCTCCCCGGACCACCTGTCGGGCCCCGGGGCCCACCTTGTGACTGCAGAGTCCATGGACTATAAAAGGACTCAGCTGACGACCTTCACAGGGGATCGAAACTCATATACGCTCAAGCAAGGCAATACACAAACACTCCCGTGGACGTAGGGTGTTATGCTCCGGCGGCCCAAACGACGTAAACCCTCTGTTTTCATCATCTCGCTGCACTTAGTCTCCTGGGACTAGCCCTCGTGAATCTAAAGAACCTCCGCGGGCTGCTCTCTAAGCAAGTTCAGGGGAAGTGTCGTTTACGACCTTCGACAACTATCATGATAGCCGTGCTCCCTGTTACGAGCGCCTGGATGACCTACATGATTAGAGGGAACTCGGGAACTGGGATGGTTATCGTCGGGTTTGGTTATGGTTATGGTTATGAACTGAGTTATGATGAATGAACATGGAAGATGATGATGGTAATAATCTGGTATATGGATGCATAATTGAGTATGGTTTCGTATTATGTTAATTATGTGGAATATGATGGGATTACTTCACATGTACATAGTATAATGCTTTTTATACGTTTTAAATGTACTTTTTAGCAATTAGCCATTGTTTATTATCATGCCTTGTTCAAGCTACATGTCATATTTTCCATACTTGCTGAGTACGAAATGTAATAACCCTTGCAATTCCCCCACCAACAGTTGTAGGTCAGGGTGGGAGTATCATGACGTTAATGAGGTGTTCTAGGTTGTGTGCTGCCATCAGCTTTGCCTATGGTGTTGCTTGGTGTCGGGCTACCCTTTATGCTCAGTTTGCTTAGTTGCTTAATTAGATTATTTCCGCTGCAGTAGTATTACCAATAATGACCATTAGAGTTGTAATCTGAGGATTACTCGAATATTGTAATAAAGGTACTTACTCAATAATTTGAGTTATGGTAATTGTATGTTTATTATTTGTGAATCACTTGTGTATGTGTGTTAAACATCATGGGCACACATATACTGCACTTGGTTCATTTTTTTTGGAATTGGGTGTCACACCTTTGATGTTCACCTTGTACTCGTTTGCATACATCACATAGTGCAACATATTATGCTATGTCCCTTTTCATACCATCCCATTAGTAGCATGTTTTCAGATCCCTGTACATCTTGGTACTACCGGGATCGATAGAGTAAAGTGAGTCATGTTCCTCCTTCAATATCAACTGTAGGAGACGCTTCTCATTAGACACACCAATCCGTTTTCCAAGCCATAGAGTACCTTGGTCATCCTCATCAAATCTGAATTCTCTTCCTTCTTGGGTTCTTTCCTTGATTTCCTTGTCCTTAGTTTGACCTTCTCGAATCTCTTGTTCCAGGGTTGGATTCACTTCCATTGCTCTCATCTCATTAACAAATCCAAGATTCAACCGTTCGAACTCCTTGCATAGCTCGGGTGGCAACTCCCTCACGGTAAGCTGTTGGCTTGCTCCCTTTCGACTCAAGGCACCAGCCACTACGTTGGCTTTACCTGGTGATAGTTGTTCCCACATCATAGTCCTTAATGAGTTCCAACCATCTTCGTTGACTCAAATTCAGATCCGCCTAAGTGAATATGTACTTGAGACTCTTATGATCCGTGTAAATCTCACATTTATGGACAGGAACGTAATGTCTCCAAATCATCAAATCATGCACCATGGCTGCAAGTTCGAGATCATGCGTAGGATAGTTCTGCTCATATTTCTTCAGTTGTCTGGATGCATAAGCTAAAACCTGGCCTTCTTGCATCAATACACATTCAAGTCCTTGCCTTGAAGTATCACAATAGATGTCAAAACTCTTACTCACATCTCGCAATACCAACACAGGAGTTGTTGTCGAACACTAGCTCCTCAAAACTGTCCTGACAATCTTGAATCCATTTAAAAGGCTTCTCCTTCATTAACAGCTCAGTCATGGGCTTCGCTATCTTGGAAAAGTCCTTGATGAACTGACGGTAATATCCAGGCATTCCAAGAAAACTCCTTATTTCATTATGCGGCGGTTCCCACTTTGGCATGTCTCTAACCTTTCCTGGGTCGACTGACACTCCTCCTCCAGATATGATATAGCTTAGGAATGATATCTCCCTCAACTAGAATTGGCACTTGTTAAACTTAGCATACAACTGGTGCTCTCGCAGTTTCTGCAACGTCAGCCTTAAATGCTCTTCGTGCTCCTCTTCACTCTTAAAGTAGATCATGATGTCATCAATGAACACTACCACAAACTTGTCCAAATACTCCAAGAAAACCTTATTCATAAGATACATGAAGTATGTAGGTGCATTAGTCAATCCAAATGACATGATCGTATACTCATAAAATCCATACTGTGTCCTGAAAGTTGCTTTGGGTATTTCTGACGATCTAATCTTCATTTGGATGTATCCAGACAGAAGATCAATCTTAGAGAATATTCTGGCTCCCTTCATCTGGTCGAACAGGTCCTCTATGTGTGGCATAGTGTACTTATTCTTGATCGTCACCTCGTTGAGAGACCGGTAATCTACACACGTTCTCTGAGATCCATCCATCTTATCTATGAAAAGAACTAGGGCTCCCCATGGCGATGAACTTGGGCGTATAAAACCCTTCTCTAACTGCTCTTGAATCTGCTTCTTGAGCTTCGCTAATTCCTTAGGAGGCATCCTATATGGCCTCTTTGTTATAGGTGCAGTTCCAGGTATTAAATCAATGACGAACTCAATGTCACAATCAGGTGGCATACCTGGCAATTCCTCAGAAAACACATATGGATATTCACGAACAACTGGAATCTCCTCCAAGGTAACTCCTTCTGCATGATTTTCCATTGCCTTTTTGGTTGTCAGCTGAACTGCCTTGAACTCTATACTGATTTCTTCCTCATTTATCAATTGCACTGTCCGAGTAGCACACTGAATCACTCCGTTGTGCTTCCTTAGCCAATCAATTCCAAGTATGATGTCCAAGCCTTGAGAATTCAATACTCTAAAGTTGGCAACGAATTCTACCCCCCTTATTGAAATAATTACTTTGGACATACTATATTTGTCTTCCTCTCTCCTCTAGGAGATTTAACTAACAAGGTAAACTTTAGGTATGATATAGGTATGCTATGCTTTGCAACATACTTTGATGAGATTAATGAATGGGATGCTCCAGAATCAAATAATATAGTCACAGGGTTGGAGTTTGCGAGAAACATACCAAACACAATGTCTTCAGCTTGTTGGGCCTCTTCTGTAGATACATGGTTCACCTTGCCACGAGCGAAATTATGCGGTCCATGGTTGCTTTGAGTTGCTCCTCCGTTGGGCCTTGGATTCTGCCGTGGACCATTGTTCATCTGACCCTGAACTGATCTTGGGCATTGATTTGCAAAATGTACTGTTTGACAACAAGCATAGCATGTCTTTCCACCAGTGGTGCCAGCAAAGTTAGGACGAGGCTGATTTTGAGCATAGGCAGTCACATTTGGGCATGGTGCAGGCTGCATAGGTAAGTGACGTGCCTGCATAGGCGGGCATTGTTTCCTTGGCTATTACAGTCGTGGTTGATAAGTAGGGCGATATGCAACAACAGACGGGTTGTAATATGGTGCAGCAAGTGGTACATAGCAAGGACGCACATTGCTTCCTTGTGGCTGTCCCTGATATGGCATCTTCCGCTTGTGATCCAGCTCCATTTCTCAAATCTTGTTCTCAACCACAATAGCCTTGTCAACCAGCTTCTGAAAGTTTGCATAGTCGGCATTGGATAACATGACTTGAATTTCATTGTTAAGACCCCTCATGAACAAATATTGCTTCCTGCTATCAGTGTTGATGTAAACTGGTGTGAGGCAAAAAAAGCCTTCTCTCTATCACTGCACTAGACTATAACGTGTTTCTTCTCAACTGACTTCAGCCAATCATCAGCTTCCATTGGATATGTGGCTTGAGCAAAGGTAGGCATCCTGGTCCTCATAAACTGTACCAAACGGTTGTGGTGTCAAGAGGGCGGTGGTGGTGGCGGTATGTGGAGCTGATTGTTGTTGCCAGCTTGTAGCTATCCCATAGTCTGTATCATGGTCAGCATGAGCTGATTTTGCATAGCCAATAGCTGCTCAAGGTTGATAGCTCCCTGTGTAGGTCCCTGGTTGTTCTGAGGTGCTTCATTGCTCTCCTCCTCACCATAGGCATTCTTTTGGTTATGTGTCCTCAGCATCTGTCGATGAAAGAATAGTAAAGATGAAAGAATTTAGAATTTGAAAAGAATACACCCCAACTATATGCATCAAGGTATATGTAACTAAAAACTCTTTTATTAATACTAATAACCCTATTAGAGGATGTGGACAAGCATCCCACAACTCTCTACTACGTGCGGAGGTGGACAAACCGCTAGACATCCCACAACTCGCACCAAGCACACAAGCGCAAGCACACACAACGAAAATTTAGCGCACCACACTAACTATGACTAATACGACCTAAACGCTTCTCTCACTCCTAGACAGGAGACCTAGACTTAATTGTGTGAGCTATGGATGTCCTGGCCGTGAGGCGGCGAAGGCGATGGCGGCGGTGACGCATACATGGGCACACGCCGAGGTGAGTTGGCCGTCCATGTAGGCGCTTAAGAGGTTGATACACCATTGACCTGCACGGTGGTACGAACTTCCTCTCGCTTTTCCATGATGAATAGCCTCCTACGGAGGTAACAGATCTCTTCCATTGCATCAACATAGCGATTTACCAAATTCACCAATATCTCTTGAGATCTGTTAATGGCCCGAGAACTGACTTGAACTCCATCTTGTGGCCTTAAGATTTCCCTTGTTCCCTTCTTGCGTTACGGGTGCAATGCAAAACTAGTATCTCCAACTTGCTCCCTATAGACGTGGCACAATATAGTAAGTGCATCCCAAGCAGCATCATCAACAACTTGCTCCCTGGTGGCTCTCTATGCGGATGCAAAGTGTCTGGTGACAACCTTGTCTCTAGCAAGAATAGTAACTTGAGCCCTCCATTCATCCCGTCTATGGCGAGGAATCCTCTTTACATAGTATTACGAGTGCATCTTGCATAGATAGAGGAACTCCTTCAATTGCTTGTCTGCAAATCCTCCATCAGCACCATCGGAGCGGAATTCTTGGGCATCACGATAAACTATGCATTTATCCTCTTTTTTGGCTTCACTAGGCTGTGATGTGTTCCCTTGAGCTTCAGGTACCTCCTCTTGTTGTTCCTCCTCATCTTGGGCTTCATATTCATTCCCCTCATGTGTATCATCCTCCTATTCTTCGCTATCATAACATTCCACCATTTCAGGGTCTTCCTCTTCCTCATCATCATCATAGGACTCTACCATTTCAAGATCTTCTTCCGCCGTGTTGGAATGTTCATGCTCAATTTCCTTAGTGAGAGAACTCACTTCTTCCTCCTCTGGGGCTGGTTCCATTTGCGGCTCCTTGCGAGGCCTAATGTTGCTTCCAAGGGGTGGCAAACGAGCTCTCTTGCGGGCTGTCATTTTGGTGTGAGCCATCTACAAGAATACATGAGAAAAATGGAGGAAAACACAAATATCAGTTCTGAAATTGTAGCAATAGCAAAAACACAATTTTCCCACTTTATATAGCTAGTGGAAGGCAAAATACTGCAAAACAGGCTAATTTTGAATAGGAAAGAAGTCCTAAGTGATCTATGGTGTCCATTCTAACTAGACATGTGTCCTACAGTCAAACACGGCTCTGATACCAATTTGTGACACCCGGTTCCGAAAATGAACCAAGCGTAATGCATATGTGTGCCTAGGATGTAACACACATACACAAGTGATTCACAAACTATAAAAAGATTATAAACCATGTCTCGAATATTAATACTAATAAGAGTATCTTATTACAAACCAAATAGTCTCAAATACAAACTACAATGAAACTACAGCGGAAAAAATAAACTCTAATGACTCCAAACTCCATAAGCAGGTTTGACGGCAAAAACACATGCCTAGAACTCCTCAAAAATCTTCTGGGTACTCCACCTGGTCGCCTGCATCTGCATTTGGTGGGGGAATAGCAAGGTGAGCAGATCTCGTATTGAGCAAGTGTGAGAAAGTATGACATGTAGCTTAAACAAGGAATAGTAATGAATAATGGCTAATTGAATAAAAGTACATTTAAAACAGTTGAAAATGCAATTATATCATTATTTAGTGAGGTCCATCCCAAAAGTAACTCAAATATCATCAATTTTAACATAAATAACCAATACCAGTAATAATAATCTATAATCAACTCATAACTGCTCATATGTCTCAATTTCATCAATTCTATATACCTAAGCCATTTAAATAACCAATATCGATTCCCAATTCAATTCCAGCCATTAAACCAAGTTAAAGTCCATAATCTAATCATATGAGGGTCCGGGTTGCTCATGACTGTGAGCACATCTATCATGATAGTTTTAGACATACTCTGCAGAGGTTGTACCGCTTTACCCACAAGTTCGTGATTTCATCACCTTTCGATGACTATGAAATCTCAATTATGCCATCTCACATTAATTTTGGTGTGTGGCCAAGAGATCACATAATAGCCTTTACAAAGTGATTACTAGCCTATTTAGACCCCACTGAGGTTTCACTGGTGGTGATGTCTCCAACTGAGCACATCCATCCAAGGGCCCCCTCTTGAGCCATTCGGATCCTAGGGTAGTCCCACCAATCTCTACAAACCCAATCCGACTACCCCTTCCTCGAGCATTCTTAATGGTCCAAACAGTATTGGCAATTCACCAATTAGTCAGCTAAGCCGCACCCATACTTGGCCCTGTGGTGGCACTGTAAATCCTAGATGGTCGCTCCACGAACCGGTCCTTAGATCTAAAGTAGGCAAAACCACCAAAATAGACCAAACCATTCCACATTACCATCTTGCTTAAATCCCTAGGCACCATGTTGCTAAGGGTCATAATTATCAGTTCTCATCATTCATATGTTCAATAGTTCAGAATTAGGCATTATAGTTGATCCCCAAACCCAATTGATCATTGTGCAGAAAAAAGTGTAAAATACCCTTCCCGACTCTCTACATAGTGTTCAAGTGACAAGGGTGGTCATACAAAACTAGTAAACCCCTACAATTGGGTTTTCCCATCAATTTCGACACAAGCATGCAGTTTTGCCAAAAAACCTTTGAAACAGAATCAATATGGTCAAGGACACTTGCCTTTCTCTTGAGTCTGGTTGGGATCGAAGGCTTCAAAGTTCTGGTTCTGTAGGTCCTCGTAAGCACTCTCTACGGCAAGACCTCCTGCTCCGCTTAACAAACAAGCAAAAGAACAATTTCAATCAAATAATGCTCATATATTACTCAATATGCCATGATATGCATGATTAATGCAATTGTGAAGTAAAACTAGTTAATGAATTGCTATTAATATTTACTAACAAGTTACAATAGTTTTTAGCAGGTTTGAAAAAGTTTGAAATTGATTTAAATCAAATTGAAATTAATTCAACACAATAGAGATTCAGAGGTCGGACAAGTCCGGTATAGGGGTCGGACTAGTCCGCCCTATACAGAACTATTGAGTAAGGGTTTTCTGATCAGCAGGGTTTTAAGGTTAAATTCTCATGGACACTTGAATGTAGAGGGAGTACCATGTATTTAGAGATCCAAGGGTTGAAGATTGGATGCAACACTTGAATCTTGACATCTAGGGCTTGATGGAGATGAGTTGATGAAAGTTTGGTGATGAAGAACGTCATTTGTCGGAAGGTTGACGAAGATCGATCTTGATTGGTCCTTCTCCCTCTTCTCCTCCTCCTTTCTCCTGGGCTTCCTCTTGATGTCGGCGCAAGGTTAAAGGCAGTAGCAAGGGTTTTTCTCAAAGTTTGGAGAAGTGATGGTATTGGGTTGTTTATATAGGGGTGGAGAGGTAGGGTTTTGGTGTAAATTCCAATTGGATTTCGGTGGGGGACGTGTAGGGGCCAAGGTGGGGTCCACATGGGCACCTCTGAGGTTGGATACGAAGTCCCTGGTACCAAATTAGGCAATTACCCAAAAATAGATCGTTGGAAAATAACATAATCCGAGTGGGATTTAGGAGGCCGGACTAGTCCGCATGATGGACCGGACAAGTCCGTTGAGGAAAAGAGGCTACATTGGACTAGTCCGGTGTATAAGGCCGGAGAAGTCCGAGGTTGCGGAATAAAACTCTTCCAGACTAAAATTCAACAAGGAACGGACTAGTCTTGTTGGACCACGAACAAGTCCGGACAACATCAGAGACCAAACCGGACTAGTCCGTGCATTGCGCCAGACAAGTCCAGGCTCTTAAGGAATTGAATTTTCTGAATGAAAATTGGGTCATCAGACTTGTCCGAGGTTATGGACGGACAAGTTCGCACTCTAACAGAAATAATTTGCCGATTTGGCCTAAATTCATTTTAATCTTGTTCCACTTTATGTTGCCTATTGTTATACATGTATGAGGATATATGCAATGCATTATGCATGAAAAGGGAAGTGTTACAGACCGGGGGCGCTAGGCTTGGTGGACTGGACTGGGGGCGCTAGGCTTGGCGGACTGGACCGGGGGCGCTAGGCTTGCCGGACTGGATGGACTGGGCCAAGGGTGCTGGACGAACTGGGCCAAATTTTAACTGCACAATGATTGGGAATTCGGTTCACCCGGCTAACCAAAATAGAAAACTGAAACAAAAAAAAGATCGTTTTTACAGTTTAGGAACCAAAATAGAGACCGGTTTAATCGATTTTGGTTTATTCGGTTTCCATTCCGGTTAATTCGGTTTCGGTTTTTGGTTTTTTTGCCCACCCCTAATTGCAATGTATTGAGTTCTTAGCACTAAGTTTGAGTGATTTTTGCAACCGGTAGGGTTAGAACTGTCAGGCTCAAACATGTCCGACCTGTGTCTCAAACAAGTCCAAGGCACATCGGGCAAGTTTGAAGGTTTCCTTCGGATACATCCGACCTGCTCGGACATATTCGACCGTAGCTTCAGACTTATCCGAGTTTAAATAGTTTCTAACTCGAACTATGCAAAATCTTCAAGCATTTGCTTTGACGACTTTGCAATCCATCCTAACCCTATCTCTTTCATCTCACATCATGGCTTGAGACTCTCAATCCAAAAGGAGGTCAAAGAGGCTCCATGATTGAGGTGACTCCTCCCACATCCCTCAACCGATGAAGAGGACCCCTCGGAGCACCGCCTCGGTTCTCTGAGAACCGAGCCGAGGCCAAGGCAGCGGTTCAGGGGAGCAGCCCCCGCTGCAGAGATAGGCCCGCTTGTGGTCACCAAGTGTTAAGTGAGTATGAGTTTGTTCTCAATGCTTTACTCATACACTCATACTCACTCAACACTTAAAAATACTTGTTTATCTCAAAATTGAAAACTTTAATTAGTTATCATCAATAACCAAAAAGGGGGAGATTGAAAGTGCATCTAGGACCCTTGTGGGTTTTGGATGATTAATGACAAACAATTAAAGAACTAATAAAATTGTTGAGTTACTGCAAGAATAGAATGTAATAAAAGCCTTTATTGAAAACACTTCGAAAATGGAGAAAAGGCGCGAAAAAAGGAAGGACACGTAGCATTAGGGTTTTAATTTTCTTGAGTCATAGGGAAAATCGGACTGTCAAGAGGGAAACAACTCTTGTAACACTAGGGAACCAAATAGGAGCTCAACACTTGGAAAGGTTTATAGAACATCAATTAACCTAAGGCTCGGACTTATCTGAGCCATGGGCTCGGATATGTCTGAGTTCTCCCTGCACAGAACTGGACTTGTTTGGGGTAGACCAGACTTGTCCGACCTGCCCTAACTTAGAAAATTATCTAAGTCTTCTGGCCACTCGGACTTATTCGAGTTTGGCCAGATAAGTCCTAGTTGTCCCTGCACATATTTTGGACACGTTCGAATTGAATCGGACATGTTCGTGTTATCTCTGCACAGTTAGGTCTTAGAAAAATTCTAAGGTCTCTGTCCCCTTGAACTTGTTTGTGTTGGGCCAGACATGTTTGGTTCCTCACTCCATAGCCTGGACTTAGAAAAAATTCTATGTTTTGTGGCTACTCGGACGTGTCCGAGTTTGGCCAGACATGTCTGAATTGCCTCTGACTAAACTCGGACATATCTGAGGTGCTTCGGACTTGTCCAAAGAGAACATGTTTGAAGGGGCAAAGCCAGATAACTTAGACAAAAACCCCACCTTGGTATCTCGGACTTGTCCTACCCATGTCGGACATGTCTGACGCGGCTTTTATGCACTAATGCTAAATCAAACACTCAGCTTACAATCACAAGGTCCCTTAGCCCGGACATGTCCGCATATTTTTTGGGCTTGTCTAACCTGGGCAACCTAACAACGGTGAAAAACACTTTTTGGCTATAAATAGCGAATAAAATCCACTCATAGCCATACTCTAACCATTTAAAATAGCACCTGTGCCCAGGATTCCCTCAAGAGCACTTCTCCACCTAGTTTTCACCTCCAAATGCCAAAACTTGATATTTTTGGGAAGAGTGAAAGAGTGGTTGTGAGATTGAATAAGAAGTGGCTTTAGTGTTGAGCCTTGATTCAATTTGATTTGTGTGCCTGAGTTATTCGTGTTTGTTAGTCTTGGATGCAAACCCTAGATGGTTAGGTGTTTCCCCGTGATTTCTTGTGAGATTTTCGTGTCCAGGAAGTTTGTATCACCCTTTTGAGATAGTGGAAGAACCAAGGCACAACCTCTGTGGTCTCTTGGTGAGGGAAGGGCTAGTGAAAGCCCGATCCTTTGTGGACTCCTCAACGGGGACATAGGTTTTATTGTGAAATTGAAACTCGATGAAAAATCCCGTGTTCATTTTCTCTCTTTTGATTTATACACTATATTAACCTTTTTAGTGATCATCTAGGGCTTTATCTTCATCTACTTGTTCAAGCACGTTTTAGATCTTGTTTCATATTCTATATTGTCTCTATAAGTGCTAGGGTGTATTTTACTTCATAAAAGTTGAGAAAAATCCCTCCTTTGATCAATTCCTACGCAGAAACTTGGACTTATTCGACTTCTGTCAGACTTGTCTGAGCACTGTCGTACAATTTCGAACCCGGCTCGAACTTATCTGAAATCTGGGATCAGGATGAAGTTTAATTACTTGCATTTTTGTTTTAATTGCCTATTCACCCCATCTGTAGGCCACCTTTCAACTTCGGAGCCCAGCTAATGAACCGAGCGTAAAGCAAAGGATCTCAGCGGGATTTCCATCGGACAACTCGCGGGGCGGGGGCGCATGAACGAGGCTGTGCGGCAGGGCTGCATAAAATTTGTTTCTCACCGACCCCTTTTACCTCATCCCAGTTCAACACGGTCCGTCATCGGCGAGCTCGGTCCGGCCAACTCAAGGAAGGAAAAGACCTACTCGCGCGGCTCATCTGTGGCACACGGACCCCATGTGGCCACATGCTCTTTTTCTGTAACCCCCCGTGTTGTCGTGTCCTCATTGGTACTTTTAAACCCCGTGGCCCACCTCTCAGGCCTAATGTTTTTCCTTTAGAAAAATAAATACAGAAAATCTTTCAAGCTTTGAAAAATCATAGTAAATCATAGAAATGTCCAAAAAATGTCAAACCAATTTTGTTATTGTCCTCTTGTTCTATACTCAGTGGAGCAACACTCTTGACATGAAAAACCTTATAAATTTATCTAAAAATCTGAGAAGCTTCAAACATAGAGTAATTCTATTGCAAGCTCTAGATCTTCAAAAATTCTGAAAATATTCTGGTCATCTCCCCATCATCTCTAGAGACCATGGTAAAAATTTCTTTGTCAGTTAGATACGGAAATCTGGAATAATAAATTCTTAAGTGCTCATTGTAAATTTTGTTACAAATTATTAACAATAACACTATAAATTGGTGAAAACCTTCTTCAACATGTTCCTCATTTCCAGTAAATCACTCATGGCCATTAGTTGCTCAAAACATAATAGAATTGGTTAACCAAGTGTATTTTGTATATTGATTCAACATAGTAATTCCCATAATTATAATCCCTATTGATCTCAATCCTTCTCTTAGCAGCACTAGGACTTCTAGTTCTGATTAATTAACTGTTATGTACATAAGCATTATGCCTTCATCTTAACCATTTGGCCAATGAAGCTTTAGCAGAGACGATGTGATGAAGATTATTAAGCCTCTTTGAGAAACAGTAGCAACAATTTCCTTTAATTCTTTATTGATAAATTGAAGTTCAAAACTAGTAATTGAAGTTCATTTTAGTTCATAATAAATATTTCTATTGCTAAATTGATAAGTTCAATAGTGTGATGCATTTTCATATCGGTAGATCACGTGACTATGCAGATCGATGAGGAGCACAACTCGGAGGAGCACTGGCAGGGACCCAAGCAACACACATGGGCAAGAATTTCTCAAGTGGCACCCAAGCACAAGATTTGCCCAAGCAACAATAAAGACAAGGAAGAAAGAAGAACGATGAGGAGTTTTGCACAGTTGATCAAGCACTGACTTATTGACATTTACACTAGCTGCAACCTATGGCAAGTCCCGGTTTGCATTTAAGTTGTTAATATGTTTTGCTTTTATAATATATATAATGGTTAATTGGGCACTAAGTCTAGGGATGTAGGATACTCCACATTTGTCGGTACCCTGTGGACCAGGTACCCTCGCTTACCAGAAAAAGAAGTGTTGAGTCCCACCTTCCATGAGAAGACCTTTGGATGCCATGTGTCCTGCAGCTCCGAACCTGCCTCCCTACTAAGGGTGGCTCTGGTGCTGCCACGTGTCTGGCGGCTTCGGTCCTGCCTCCCTGCTAAGGGTGGCTCCAGTGCTGCCACATGTCCTGCAGCTCCGGACCTGCCTCCCTGCTATGGGTGGCTCCATTGCTGCCATGTGTCCTACGCTCCGGCCTACCTCCCTCCTAAGGGTGGCTTCGGTGCTGCCATGTGTCCCACAGCTTCGGACCTGCCTCCCTACTAAGTATGGCTCCGGTGCAGCCACGTGGGTCTAGACCCTGCCTGTCCAACGGGAAGGGCTCTGGGATCTCCATTTGTCCTAGAGTGGCGTGGGCATTCAAGAACATAAATGAACCATTTCAAGACCAGTTTAGCGTGTCATTAACTCCACATTAATGACGCACAATCTGCAGGGTATTCAAATGTTGTGACATCGCCATTAGGGCACGTTAATACATGAATAAATCACTATTAAGTGCCTTATATCATGTATAGGGTGCTTAATATCCCGGGGCCACCTGTCGGGCCTCGGCGTCACTGTAAACAGCCAGACCTTGGCATATAAAAGGTATGTGCCACTCAGTAGATAGGAGGACTCAATCAGGCTCAGACACACTATTGACAACTACTAACGTCTCAGATATAAATCCTCAAGCGCACATAAGCTATCGTTGAAGCATTTCGCTTTAAGAGTATTCTCAAGGGTGTCATTTATATTTTCCCAATGGAAGCCTAGGTGGAAGCAAAGCAATCAACAAATGGAGAGGGTAGTTGGTCTAGGTAGGGTTCTAGCAAGGATGGGTAAATGATAATTGGAGGTAGTGTGACACACACAAGAGAATTCTATCCTAAAGGGGGGTAAATTAGGTAAAGAGGGACTAGGCCAAGAGTTAGGTAGATACTCCAGCTGTACTTCTAATATACATATACATAGCATAAGTTAGTTACAAACAATCATATGAATTATGAATTCTCATGCTAAGTTGATCAATACATCGGGCACGGGTTTACACCTAGCAACACTAGTACAACTTCCGCCAAGAGCCTGTGGCATAGCCGAACGTGGAGGATTACAAAAGACGAAAAGGGTTGTCACCACCTACTGCCTACCTCTTCAATCTATGGGTCTATGAGACATTCAATGCTACTTATCTATCCTAGCACCATGCTAGCATATTAAGTAATTACCTTAAGAGCCTAGGCACAAGCCACCCTAAGGCAATGAACAAAATCATCGATGAGCCAATGATGATACATAGCATAAGTGATTCATATTAACATAACCATGTCATAGTGAATGTAGGCCTAGAGGGGGGGTGAATAGGCCTTCTTGAATTTTCTCGGTTCCTGTAACACTCAACAACAAAGTCAATACCAGAGATATCGGACTAGTCCGGTAAAGTGCGGACTAGTCCGGTTTTCACGGGCTAAGTTGATCAAGTTCAGTCAATTTGATTGATTCGTTAATGTTTGCAGCGGAAATATAAACTTGAATGACAGTTTAATAGTTGTATGTCAAATTCTATTGCAATTAAGGCTCTTGTTCAACAATTTAACTCAAACTGAACAAAGTGAATCAAACCCTAGATTAAGTTGATCAATTAAGATGAAGAACGCAAAAGGACAAGACACACGATTTATCCTGTGGTTCGGCTACCACGAAGGCAACCTACGTCCACGTTGAGGAGCCCACAAAAGGACCGGGTCTTCTCCAACCCTTCCCTCGTCGGATCGCCACGAAGGCCAATCCTCTTCCACTAATCACAAAGGGTAAATAACCAAGTTGAAGGGGCATTCTCACACGTTGAGAGCTCCCTTGATTACAACTTACAAAGCCACCAATAACACACTCGAAAATTACAAATTGAAACGCAAGAGTGTGTTAGAGAATCAAACCAAGAGCTCAATGACGTGTGCCAAGTGTCTCTCCAATGATCTAGAAGTGATCTTCAATAGATTGATCGATTTTGCACTTAATTTCGTGGAGAGAGGTGGTTTTTGAGTCTCTTGGGAGGTGTGACGGCGCTAGGGTTCGAGAGATTGTACAAGTGGGACGTGCACCTCTATTTATATGGGGTTTCTATAAGTGACCCTTAGGGTTCAGAAAGATCAGACTAGTCCGTGGTGGTCACCGGACTAGTCCGATGTGCTGTGTGTAGCAAACCCTAAGTGTCCAGGAATATCGGACTAGTCCGGTTGAAAACGGACTTGTCCGATTTCACTACTGGAAATCTTCGGACTAGTCCGATTGCCATCGGACTTGTCCGGACATATGAAACCCTAAGTGTTTAGGATGACAAGTCCGCACTTGGAGGACTTGTCCGATTTAGATCAGTGTGTATATCGGACTAGTCCGTGTAGACACCGAACTTGTCCGAAGTGGATCAGAAAGAATATCGGACTAGTCCGGATCACAACGGACTTGTCCGATTTTGTGTGACTTGTGCATTGTGTTGAGGACTAGTCCGCATTGGGGAGGACTAGTCCGAAGTGGATCAGAAAGATATCGGACTAGTCCGGTGGATACCGGACTTGTCCGATCTAGTGCAGAAAGTGATATCGGACTAGTCCGGCTGATATCGGACTAGTCCGGTCCTGTATAACTTTGTGCATTGTGTGTGTGTGCTTGAAAGTGATTGAGCTCTTGGGTGTGTTTCCTTAACACACTCCATACATAATAATCTACTAGTTTCTTCTCCTTGAGCTCAAATTCACTTTGCTTCTCATTTCCCTTCTTTTTGGCATTTTGCTCATTTTTCATTATTTGCCTGCATTCATCTCAACAAAAGGATTAGGATCCCAATTGCTTGTCATAAATCATCCAAAACCCACAAGGGAGTCCTAGATGCACTTTCAATCTCCCCCTTTTTGGTGATTGATGACAACCAATTGAGATTTCACAAAATAAGGCAAAAAATGAGATTTTCATAAAGTATGCACATATGACTCAAAAATACATCAAGCAACAAGAGAATTATCCATATGTGCATTCTTTATGGTGGGATGCATACTAAGTGCATGAATACATTGAGAATGACAGAATTTACATTAATCAACCGATACCAAGTGCATATGACATTCCAGGAGCAAAAATGCAGTTTTCATCACATACTCGCAAATAAATTGAGCAATTCATCACAAGACCAAACTTAATATGAAAATAGTGTTAAACTATTACAATTACAAATAAAAGTACAGAGAAGGCCCTCTCCTCGCATCCTATTACAGCTAAAGCTAAGACTTGACTCCCCCTCAATCTCTCCCCCTTTGGCATCAAGACACCAAAAAGAGAGAGAGGAAGGTCCTAGGTTCTTCACTCTTCGCTGTTTGTCCTCTCGTCATCTTCTTCATCTTCTTCGCTCTCCGCTTGACGAGGAGGAGAGGGAGGAGGAGATTAGGGTTTGGTGGCGGCTAGGGTTATGGACACGAAAAATCGGACAAGTCCGGACATGACCGGACTAGTCCGAAGTCATCCAGAGACCTATATCGGACTAGTCCGTGGTCTATCGGACTAGTCCGGCCTAACCGGCACTCTGCGGACTAGTCTGCATGGGCGGACTAGTCCGGGTAACCACGGACTAGTCCATGGTCACCTGGAAAGAATTGCATACCCCATTCATATATATTTGAAGGTTCAATAATAGAGAATAGAGAGGCAAAACAATTCAAGTAATCTTGATGAATTTGACCAGTAAGCATACAACAATCATACAATGATCAAAATTCATCAAGATCTAATAATTGACATAGTTTTTCGAGAGAAAAATGGAGAGGGATGATTTTCACAATTCAATCAACATTTTTGAAGCAATCATACAGGTATGCAACTTTTCAAGCCACACTCCGAGAATCAAGAATATTTAGCTCATTTCGGAGTTCGCAAAAACGCTTTTCATCAAGTGGCTTGGTGAATATGTCGGCCAATTGTTTTTGGGTGTTGACATGTGAGATGGTTATGTCTCCTTTCATGGAATGGTCTCTCAAGAAATGATGTCTTATGTCTATGTGTTTAGTCCTAGAGTGATCAACTGGATTGTGGGCTATTTTAATGGCACTCTCATTATCACAAAGGAGAGGAATACGGTTCATATTGTAACCGTAATCCCTTAGAGTTTGTCGCATCCAAAGGAGTTGTGCACAACAACTCCCGGCTGCAACATGCTCCGCTTCGGCTGTGGATAATGCAATGGAATTTTGTTTCTTAGATGACCAAGAAACCAAAGATCTTCCTAGGAATTGGCATGTGCCAGAGGTGCTTTTTCTATCAACTTTGCACCCGGCATAATCTGCATCGGAGTAACCAATGAGATTGAATTTGGAGCCTTTTGGGTACCAAAGACCAAGGTTGGGTGTATGAACTAAATATCTCAAGATTCTTTTTACGGCTGTCAAGTGACATTCCTTAGGGTTGGCTTGAAATCTTGCACACAAACATACACTCAACATAATATCTGGCCTAGATGCACATAAGTAGAGTAAAGATCCAATCATGGAGCGATATACCTTTTAGTCGACGCTCGGTCCATCTTCATTGAGATCCAAGTGGCCATTCGTAGCCATGGGAGTCTTTATGGGCTTTGCCTTGTCCATGCCAAACTTCTTGAGTATGTCCTGCGTGTACTTGGTTTGGCTTATGAATGTTCCTTCCCTTTGTTGCCGCACTTGGAATCCCAAGAAGTACTTCAATTCTCCCATCATTGACATTTCAAACCTGTCTGTCATAATTCTACTAAATTCTTCACAGAAAGATTGGTTAGTTGACCCAAAAATTATGTCATCAACATAGATTTGGCAAATAAAAAGATCATTATCTAGATTCTTTGTGAATAATGTATAATCTACTTTGTCAATTTGAAAACCATTATCAATTAAGAAATCTCTAAGACACTCATACCAAGCTCTAGGAGCTTGTTTGAGGCCATAGAGATCCTTACGCAGTTTATATACGTGGTCGGGGAACTCTTCGTCTTCAAACCCGGGTGGTTGCTCCACGTACACCTCTTCCTTGATCGGTCCGTTGAGGAAGGCGCTTTTCACGTCCATTTGATACAGCTTGAAATCATGGTGAGTAGCATATGCAAGTAATATTCTAATTGATTCAAGCCTAGCTACTGGAGCAAAAGTCTCATCGAAATCCAAACCTTCGACTTGTGAGTAACCTTTGGCCACAAGTCGTGCCTTGTTTCTTGTCACCACTCCGTGTTCGTCTTGCTTGTTGCGGAAGACCCACTTGGTGCCCACTATATTTGCATTGGGTCTTGCCACAAGTTCCCAAACCTCGTTTCTCTTGAAGTTGTTCAACTCTTCTTGCATTGCCACCACCCAGTCCGGATCCTTCAATGCATCCTCAGTCCTGCGTGGATCCAAAAAGGAGACAAACGAGTAATGCTCACAAAAATTAGCTATACGAGATCTAGTGGTTACTCCCTTTTGGATGTCACCGATGATGTTGTCGATTGGGTGATCCCTTTGAATGCATTGGTGTACTCTTGGGTGTGGCACTTGGAGAGTTGTGTGTTGGTGATCATTTTCTTCTCCCCCTGAGTGGTTGCCCTCGTTGATTTGTTGATCATCTTCATATTCTTGTGATTGATCTTGTATCGAAGCTCCCCCTTGATTGTTGATCTCCTCCTGTGGTTCACTTTCCTCTTGTATTTGTGTCGATGACTCTTGTGGTCGAACTTCGCCTAGAGCCATTCTCTTCAATGCTTGATAAGGAGCTTCTTCTTTACCTGATTCACATTGATCAACTTGCTCCTTTTGGGAGCCATTAGTTTCATCGAACACTACGTCACGTACCACTTCAACAAGTCCGGAGGCCTTGTTGAAAACACGATAGGCGTAAGTGTTCAAATCATAACCAAGCAAGAAACCTTCATCGGACTTCGAAGCGAACTTTGAAGTCCTGGGCTTCTTGTTCAAGATATAACATGGAGAGCCGAAAACTCGAAAATATGAAATGTTTGGTTTGTTACCGGTGAGTAGCTCATAAGGAGTCTTCTTGAGTAGTTCATGAAGTTAGAGTCGATTTGCGGCGTGGCAAGCGGTGTTAATTGCTTTCGCCCAAAATCGATCCGAAGTCTTGTATTCATCGAGCATTGTTCTTGCCATCTCTATGAGTGTTCAGTTCTTCCTTTCGGCAACTCCATTTTGTTGTGGAGAGTATGGTGCTGAAAATTCGTGCTTGATTCCCTCCTCATCAAGGTACTGCTACACTTGTATGTTCTTGAACTCCGTGCCGTTGTCGCTCCGAATACTCTTGATCGATAGTGAGAACTCGTTTTGCGCTCGCTTGAAGAATTTCTTGAGTGTCCCTTGTGTTTCTGACTTGTCATGCAAAAAGAACACCCAAGTGAAGCGGGAAAAATCATCAATAATGACTAAACCGTATTTATTACCGCCGATGCTTATGTAAGCAATTGGACCAAACAAGTCCATATGAAGTAGTTCGAGCGGTCTTGTCGTAGTCATGATGTTCTTTGCGGGATGATGTGCTCCAACTTGCTTCCCGGCTTGGCACGCGCTACAAGGCCTATCTTTCTCAAAAACAACATCTTTCAAACCTCGGATGTGATCGCCCTTGAGGAGTTTTTGAAGATTCCTCATACCAACATGTGTTATCTGTCTATGCCACAGCCAACCCATGTTGGTTTTTGCAATCAAGCATGTGTCGAGTTCGGCTTTATCCTTGTTGAAGTCATCAAGGTAAAGCTTTCCCTTCAACATACCCTTGAATGCAACGGAACCATCACTCCTCCTTGAGGCGGTCACACCCTTGTTAGTGAACAAGCAATTATAACCTTTGTCACATAATTGAGATATGGACAGCAGGTTATAATCTAAAGATTCAACATGTAAAACATGAGAAAGAGTGTGTTCAGAGGATATTACGATTTTACCGGTACCGAGCACCCTTCCTTGACTATTATCTCCGAAGTAGATGCCTTTGTTTGGGTCCTCGTTTTCTTCATATTCCACGAACATCCTCCTTTCTCCGGTCATGTGGTTGGTGCATCCACTGTCTAGCACCCATTTGGATCCACCGGAGGAATAGGCCTGCAAAAACAAATTATGCCTTGGTTTTAGGTACCCAAGCTTGCTTGGGTCCTTGGAGGTTAGTTACAATACATTTGGGCACCCACACATGGGATTTTGTGTTCCCATGGCGTGGCCCAGCATAACAAGCATAAACTTTACCAAGATTGTTTCTCATTAATACATAAGAGGCATCAAAGGTTTTGAACAAAAGTTGCGGTTGTTTATGGATCGGACTAGTCTGGGTGACTGGACTTGTCCGGATGACCGGACTTGTCCGGACCACAACCGGACTAGTCTGGTGTTCATGAGAGTTCGGGTTCTTAATTTTCGAGTTACCAGGTTGTGAGGGTCCTCCCTTCACAAAGGTAATCCTTCCCTTGTTATTCTTATGACTTCCAGCATTTTGCTTTCCATCATAAGAGTAACCAATGCCATACTTGACATTTGGAGGTATTTGGACCAAGTATGCACTACGTGCATAGTTGATCCTCTCCTTGTCAAATATTCCACATTGGGTAGGATTTTTATCCTTTGTGGAGGTAGACTTTTCCTTCAAACTGGTGTTGATTTTACCACATTTGCACATATGAACAAGATTAGTTGAAGTGGGTTGAGAAGGTAGACTTGAAGAGGAGGAAGATTCACTTAGCTTGAGTGACTCAACTTGCACTTCAAGGATCTTGTTAACCTTGATCAGGTCATCAAGTTGATCCTTGATTGCAACATTTGAGTTGGTTAACTCCAAGCAAGTTTTCTTGCTTGAAGCTAGCTCAAGCTCTAGTGAGCTGTTTTTCTCCTTTTAAAGAACTAGAAGATTGTCAAGTTTGACATACTTCTCCTTTTGGGAGATAATCATGTCCTCTTGACGATCAATTAGCCATTCCTTCTCAACAAGTTGGTCAAGTAAAAATTTCATTTTAGCAGCAGTTTTTCTATCTAATCCAATTAACATATCTTCATCATCACTATCTAGTTCATCATTACTTGAGTAGAAATGCATGGAAGGAGTTTTGATGTTTACCTTGCGTTTACCTTCCTTTGCCATGAGGCAAGTGCCATTTCCCTTCTTTGTAGGGCGTGGGGAAGAGTGTGGGTTTCTTGGACGTGCTTTCAATGGCTATGCTAGCCATCTCTTCTTCATCGGATGATGAGGACTCATCGTTTGAGTCCCACTCCTTTCCAATGTGTGCTTGTTCAGCTTGTTTATTCTTCTTGAAGAATTTCTTCGGTTGAGGCTTGGCTTCTTTATTCTTCTTCTTGTTGTCCTCATACGGGCAATCGACTATAAAGTGGTTATACTCACCACAATTATAGCACGCCCGCCTCATCTTCGGCTTTGTCCTCTCCTTGTACTTGCCTTCACTTGATTTTGTTCCTTGTCTTTTCTTCATTATTCTTTTGAACTTTTTCATGAACAAAATCATATCCTCTTCGTCCAGCTCACTGCTTTCATCATCGCTGTCCTCCTCAAGCTGTGCTTCTCTTGCTTCTTTGGATAGAGGCTTGAGTGTGGACTTTAAGGCAACTCCCTTCTTCTTGGCCGATGTGAGGTCGGCTATTTCTTTGACGTGCTTGGCTTGTTTCTCCATCATTTCAAAGTTGATGATTTTGCCAAGCAATTCATCTGGAGTCATCCTCTTGTACCCGGGACTTTCTCTGATCATAGAGCATAGTGTGACATTGCGAGGCATAAAGGCTCTAAGGATGAGCTTTACAACCTTGTGGTCATTCCACTTCTTGCTCCCATATGATCGAACCTTGTTTACAAGTGTCTTCAATCGGTTGTACATGTCCTGGGGAGACTCGTCTTCCTCAATTGCGAACCTTCCTAGTTCGCCTTCGATCATTTCAATTTTCGCCCCCCGCACATGCAGGTCACCTTCATGGGCTGTTTGTAGTGTGTCCCATATTTCCTTGGCAATCTCCAGTCCGTCCACCTTTGTGAATTCAGCTCGACTTAGAGAGGAGGTGATTACGGCTGCGGCTTGAGCGTTTCTGTGGATGGCTTGCTCTTGACTTGGGGTGAGCTCTTCGTCGTCATCTGGGATATCTATTCCTGTGCACACAATATGCCATAAACTTGGGTTAAGGGAAATCAAGTGCATCTTCATACTTTGCCTCCACATGGAGTAATCACTCCCATCGAAGTGTGGGGCTTTTCCAAGAGGAATAGATAGGTAATGGCTGTTGTTTGAATTTAAACGATCATGGTTAAAAGGATATCGGGAGTAGTCGGTGTGACTACTCCCCTTCTTCTTTTCTTCAACTTTAGCTTTCCCTTTGGAAAGTGCTTTCTTTCTGAGGAGTGCTTTTAGCTCCAGCGTCTCCTCGTCATCATCATCGATGTCTTGAATTGCTTCGAGATACTTTTCCAGCTTTTGGTTCTTGTCGTTGTTCACTTCTTCCTGGTTGTTGATTTTCTGAACTTCCTTCATGTCCGACATGATCTCTTCGAGTGGTTGCACTCTTTCTTGAAGAACCTGCTCTGATACCAATTGAATGTAGGCCTAGAGGGGGGGTGAATAGGCCTTCTTGAATTTTCTCGGTTCCTGTAACACTCAACAACAAAGTCAATACCAGAGATATCGGACTAGTCCGGTAAAGTGCGGACTTGTCCGGTTTTCACGGGCTATGTTGATCAAGTTCAGTCAATTTGATTGATTCGTTAATGTTTGCAGCGGAAATATAAACTTGAATGACAGTTTAATAGTTGTATGTCAAATTCTATTACAGTTAAGGCTCTTGTTCAACAATTTACCTCAAATTGAACAAAGTGAATCAAACCATAGATTAAGTTGATCAATTAAGATGAAGAACGCAAAAGGACAAGACACACGATTTATCCCGTGGTTCGGCTACCACGAAGGCAACCTACGTCCACGTTGAGGAGCCCACAAAAGGACCGGGTCTTCTCCAACCCTTCCCTCGTCGGATTGCCACGAAGGCCAATCCTCTTCCACTAATCACAAAGGGTAAATAACCAAGTTGAAGGGGCGTTCTCACACGTTGAGACCTCCCTTGATTACAACTTACAAAGCCACCAATAACACACTCGAAAATTACAAATTGAAACGCAAGAGTGTGTTAGAGAATCAAACCAAGAGCTCAATGACGTGTGCCAAGTGTCTCTACAATGATCTAGAAGTGATCTTCAATAGATTGATCGATTTTGCATTTAATTTCATGGAGAGAGGTGGTTTTTGAGTCTCGTGGGAGGTGTGACGATGCTAGGGTTCGAGAGATTGTAAAAGTGGGCCGTGCACCTCTATTTATATGGGGTTTCTAAAAGTGACCGTTAGGGTTCAGAAAGATCGGACTAGTCCGGTGTGCTGTGTGTAGCAAACCCTAAGTGTCCAGGAATATCGGACTAGTCCGGTTGAAAACGGACTTGTCCGATTTCACTACTGAAATCTTCGGACTAGTCCGATTGCCATCGGACTTGTCCGGACATATGAAACCCTAAGTGTTTAGGATGACAAGTCCGCACTTGGAGGACTTGTCCGATTTAGATCAGTGTGTATATCAGACTAGTCCGTGTAGACACCGGACTTGTCCGAAGTGGATCAGAAAGAATATCGGACTAGTCCGGATCACAACGGACTTGTCCGATTTTGTGTGACTTGTGCATTGTGTTGAGGACTAGTCCGCATTGGGGAGGACTAGTCCGAAGTGGATCAGAAAGATATTGGACTAGTCCGGTGGATACCGGACTTGTCCGATCTAGTGCAGAAAGTGATATCGGACTAGTCCGGCTGATATCGGACTAGTCCGGTCCTGTATAACTTTGTGCATTGTGTGTGTGTGCTTGAAAGTGATTGAGCTCTTGGGTGTGTTTCCATAACACACTCCATACATAATAATCTACTATTTTCTTCTCCTTGAGTTCAAATTCACTTTGCTTCTCATTTCCCTTCTTTTTGGCATTTTGCTCATTTTTCATTATTTGCCTGCATTCATCTCAACAAAAGGATTAGGATCCCAATTGCTTGTCATAAATCATCCAAAACCCACAAGGGAGTCCTAGATGCACTTTCACATAGCTAATTAGACTATAGTGGGGGTTTGTAGTGCTTATGATGATATAATGAGAATGGCATAGCATCATCATAAATACTACTCCGACCACATATATGGAATCCGCAATTAAACAAAAAACGCTTCATCCAAGTATATGAACAATAGAAGACTGAAGATAACATCTTTATTAAGAGCAAAGTCACAAATACAAACAGGAATATGAGAGCCATACATTTCCCAATTAGGAATTGGGAAGAGACTTCTTCTACTCCTCTCCTACTTGGACTATGGACTAGAGACTCTCCTCTCTACAGCCTAAACTCCTCTAAACCTATGGAGAGTAGTGGATACAATAGAATGAATACTCAAGTGGTGTGTGTTTGAAGTGAGGGTAGGGGGTCCTATTTATAGGTGGAGAAGGGTCGGTTCCCACCACCAAAAGCGCACGAATTAGTCACCACTAACTTCTTTAAGCTGGGAGGAGACAACATGAGGCGATTGACTGAGTTTGGCACCAGGACCAAGTCGGCCTACTAGGGGCGTCGGTCGACGTGGTCTCTGCACCATTTCTCATGTGCTTTCTCCAGGTCACTACCAGGTGGGTCCGATCCTTTGATATGGGTGCTACACTGTTCGATGGCCTCGGATACTTCTGTTTGTGGGCCATTTGATCCATGTGGTGCCACATGTCAGCACTTGATTCACTGAGATGGTATTTTATAGGATTGCTCCCCCTCTTTTATCTCATTTCCTGCAATAATTCTCTGCATGCACTATTTTCTCCAAGGACAAGTGGAAATATGTTAAATAGAAATGTGATGTGTGTAAGAAATGGTAATTCCTTCACATAATTGAGTTATATTGACGGGTGAAATTGGTATATAATAGCCGTCAACAAACTCCCCCAAGCTTATCCTTTGCTCGTTTCGAGCAAAGTCAAGACTTTAGGTTGATGATCAGGAGTTGCTACAATGTTCTATTTTTCACAAGTACCATGCGCATAACAAAATACCCTACTTAGTATTGCAAAAATTGGTATGGTACTTCACCCATCTCAAGTCATTATGGGGCTTACGCCTTCTCCTATTCATGGGTGGTTGAAGTACCTCAACTTGATTCTCTCAATCACTCCTTTATGTGTAGTGGAAATATTTCCTAACCAATGAATTTTTTCTAAACTCATCCTACCAATAAATAAGGCTTGTATGTGGAGCTTGGTAGGGACTGTAGTAGGCATTTTTGCAACACATAATATTGCTAAGTCAAAAAAGCAAGCCTTAGGAGAAATCAATTCAAAACTATTTGATTCAAGACTTGTGCATGTGTGATGGAATAGAGGTGGATATTTGAGATGACTCCTTTTTGAGTGGACTCTCTTATTTTGCAGAGATGAAACATGGCTACTTTTCTCTTTTTTTCTCATAATTTTTATGTAAGCTTGCATTTTCTTTTTCTTTTTTTTTTCTTGTAGCCATGTCTTCTACTCCCTTTTATGCAAGAAATTTATGAGAGAGTACTAAGCATGAATGATATGGAGTTTTTCTTTTTATTATGGAATGGTGATATGATGGCAATTTGCTCACTTCTAGTGTAGAAGTATAGCATGTGCAAGTGAAGTCTTGAATTCAAAAAGTAATGAATGAAATCTCATATAGGTCTACTAGTTTGACAAAGCTCGATGTGAAGACAAATAGCATATGCATAAGGTCTATTAATGTAATATATCATACGGATTTGATAGGTATTTCCAATCAAATGAGGATAACTTAAATATTTTTAGAATTTCTCCGGAAATCTAAGTTTCACTTTCAAACTAGGAATAGCAGCCCTATCACTATATCATATCTCAGCACAACTTAGAATGGATTAAGCTTTTGCTACCCACAATTTCCAAATCAAGGCAAAAGCAATTTTCGCTAATGAGAGCAATATGTTGGAGAGTAGTAAGTTGTAAACTAGGGACTTAGGAAAATTAAAATAGAGCAACTATTAATCATTTCATCTATGTGAATTCTAAACCATTGTTACAACACATCCTTTATTTTATTTGAAAATAAATCTACACTACCTTTTTTATATGCAAGGTGAATGGTGGGTGAATGGAAAATAAATATGCAAGGGGTGTGATACAATTTACCTCAAGTTGGGATCCCCCCCAATCTTGTTCTTCATTCACCTCCGTGATGAGGGTTGAACCCTTGATGACGGAAGTATGCCATGAGATCAGCTTGTTGTTGTTGTAGTGTGGATTGTTCCATCCTAGTGCATGCCAAATGGAAAAGAATTCAGAATCCATACCTATTTTGGATATGAAATCCGGATCATAAGCTTTCATATGAAAAAACTCACGATCTTGGAGGAGCTTGCGTGCTTGATCTACAACATCACTTTGTCTGTCAAGGTCGTTTTCATGGAGAAGTTGACGCGGGTTGCTCCTCTCACCCATGGGAGTGTCCTCACATACAGTCCTCCGTGAACTTGGTGTAGCAACGGGAGAGGGGCATTCACCTGAGTCTCCACCATGGCTTGAGCTTGCAGCCTCCTTCCTCTTTCCAAATAACCTCTTCATTCCTTTATTGGCCACAACAAAGCAAAAACTTGAAAGAGGTGAAAGCCCCCAACGAATTTTCCCTTGAAGAACATGATATCAAATAGCAAATGCAAACAAAAGCAAATCTTTTTGGGTTGGATTTAAGCAAGAGTGTTTAAATGAAGAGCAAGAAAAACAAGGTGAGCAAGTAGAGAATTTGGGGAGGTGTGAGATAAGGTGAAGTGTGAGCTTGGTAGGGAATGTAGTAGGCATATTTGCAACACATAATATTGCTAAGTCAAAAAAGCAAGCCTTAGGAGAAATCAATTCAAAACTATTTGATTCAAGACTTGTGCATGTGTGATGGAATAGAGGTGGATATTTGAGATGACTCCTTTTTGAGTGGACTCTCTTATTTTGCAGAGATGAAACATGGCTACTTTTCTCTTTTTTTTTCTCATGATTTTTATGTAAGCTTGCATTTTCTTTTTCTTTTTCTTGTAGCCATGTCTTCTACTCCCTTTTATGCAAGAAATTTATGAGAGAGTACTAAGCATGAATGATATGGAGTTTTTCTTTTTATTATGGAATGGTGATATGATGGCAATTTGCTCACTTCTAGTGTAGAAGTATAGCATGTGCAAGTGAAGTCTTGAATTCAAAAAGTAATGAATGAAATCTCATATAGGTCTACTAGTTTGACAAAGCTCGATGTGAAGACAAATAGCATATGCATAAGGTCTATTAATGTAATATATCATACGGATTTGATAGGTATTTCCAATCAAATGAGGATAACTTAAATCTTTTTAGAATTTCTCCGGAAATCTAAGTTTCACTTTCAAACTAGGAATAGCAGCCCTATCACTATATCATATCTCAGCACAACTTAGAATGGATTAAGCTTTTGCTACCCACAATTTCCAAATCAAGGCAAAAGCAATTTTCGCTAATGAGAGCAATATGTTGGAGAGTAGTAAGATGTAAACTAGGGACTTAGGAAAATTAAAATAGAGCAACTATTAATCATTTCATCTATGTGAATTCTAAACCATTGTTACAACACATCCTTTATTTTATTTGAAAATAAATCTACACTACCTTTTTATATGCAAGGTGAATGGTGGGTGAATGGAAAATAAATATGCAAGGGGTGTGATACAATTTACCTCAAGTTGGGATCCCCCCCCAATCTTGTTCTTCATTCACCTCCGTGATGAGGGTTGAACCCTTGATGACGGAAGTATGCCATGAGATCAGCTTGTTGTTGTTGTAGTGTGGATTGTTCCATCCTAGTGCATGCCAAATGGAAAAGAATTCAGAATCCATACCTATTTTGGATATGAAATCTGAATCATAAGCTTTCATATGAGAAAACTCACGATCTTGGAGGAGCTTGCGTGCTTGATCTTCAACATCACTTTGTCTGTCAAGGTCGTTTTCATGGAGAAGTTGATGAGGGTTGCTCCTCTCACCCATGGGAGTGTCCTCACATACAGTCCTCCGTGAACTTGGTGTAGCAATGGAAGAGGGGCATTCACCTGAGTCTCCACCATGGCTTGAGCTTGCAGCCTCCTTCCTCTTTCCAAATAACCTCTTCATTCCTTTATTGGCCACAACAAAGCAAAAACTTGAAAGAGGTGAAAGCCCCCAACGAATTTTCCCTTGAAGAACATGAGATCAAATAGCAAATGCAAACAAAAGCAAATCTTTTTGGGTTGGATTTGAGCAAGAGTGTTTAAATGAAGAGCAAGAAAAACAAGGTGAGCAAGTAGAGACTTTGGGGAGGTGTGAGATAAGGTGAAGTGTGAAGAGGAGTGTTCCTCACGGCCACCATTTATAGTGTACACTCCCCAACGGTCACAAGGGAATCAAATGTAGTCGTTGGAGAAGAGAGAGCCAAAATGGCTCTTTCCCAAAGTCGGCCGAACTGAAAAGTGGCCCCCAGGTTCTTCCTTTTGGCAGGCGGCTCCCCAACGGCTATAGAATTAACAGTTGATGAAATGCCACATTTGCAGCTCAGAAAATTGTTTTCTAAATAAAAACCTTTTTTTCAAAACCCAACAATTTTCTTTTTGTGAAAAATAAAGAAATAAAAATAATAGTTGAGAATATAAGATTCTCAACTTGCTAAGAAAACTCAAATATGCAGTGGGGAAAATCAAACTAAGTGCGGAAAAACAAATGAACAGAAAAGAAAATTAGAAGAAAAGATAACTACCAATATAACTTATTGGCTAGGTCTCACCACTGTCCGATGAGATGGGCATTCCTCCTTCTTCATTTCATGACACCCGGGATCGGGGGGATGGGCTCAGACGACTTGTCTTGCTTCTTCCACCATTCCTTCTTTGGCGGCTTGGTGGACTTGGACCTTTGGGGAGGCCCAAACTTTTCTGTTTTCTTGGGGTGTCAGCGTGTATGATAAGACGGGTTCTCCGCATAGATCAATTTCCTTATGAATGCAATGAGTGGGTCCACCTTTGGAGGTGTGGCTTCGACCTCTTGAATGTGCTTAGCATTCGGCCCATACTTGATACTTATCATGGAGCATTGCTCCAACTTTTGGCAAAAGATAAACTTCTCATCCTTGCCATTGATATGGAAATGGATATCTCTAGCTCCCACATCTATGCGAGCCTTAGCGGTGCTAATGAATGGTTGTCCAAGGATGAGCAACATATCCTTCTCGACCTCCATGTCGATCACCATGAAATCCACGGGTATGAAGCAATTCAAGATTTTCACTGGAACGACTTCAGCAATACCTGCTGGATAACGAACTGAAGAGTCAGCCAGTTGGAGCTACATTGGTGTTGGAGTAAACTCCGTGTAGTTGAGTTGGTCGAAGAACACCTTGGGCATGACACTCACACTTGCTCCAAGGTCACAAAGTGCCTTTTCAAACTGGTGAGCCCCAATTGAGCATGATATCGTAGGACATCTAGGGTCCTTCTTCTTTTCTGAGAGCCTATTAAGGATGGTTGCACTACAGTCCTCCGTAGCTTGACAACCTCAGTGGGGGGCAATGGCCGCTTGTTATTCAATATGTCTTTCAGATAGCGAGCATAAGTGGGTACTTGCATCCCATCAATCAAGGGCACATTGATGTGGATTTTCTAAATAACCTCAATAAAACGGTTGAATTTCTCATCCGCTGTTGGCTTCCTTTGCTTGTGAGGGAATGAAAATATGTTGGTGTCTTCGAAGTGCTTGGCCATTCTCTCACTGAATGTAGCCTAGAGGGGGGGTGACTAGGCTTTTTGAACTTTCGTCGGATCCTGAAACACTTAACAACTTGATCAAATACAGAGAAATCGGACTAGTCTAGTATGGTGCAGACTAGTCCGGTGTGTGCGAACTAGAACGATCAAGTTTGATCGAAGAATTCACGTCAAGTACTCTATGCAGCAGAAAGTAAGTTGTAATTTGGATGTATCACGACAATGAAACTATGTATATCACAAATTAACTTTGATTTCAATGTTTTAACGTAAGTTATATGAGCTTGAGTAAACCCTAGAATATGATAAACAATAAGAACAAAAGTACGCGACACATGATTTTATCCCGTGGTTTGATTCCCACGAAGAAAACATACATCCACGTTGAGGAGTCCACGGAGGACCGGCTCTTCACCAACCCTACCCTCGTCAAATCGCCACTAAGGCCGATTCTCTTCCACTAACCACAAAGGGGGCAAATAACCGTGTTCAAGGGGCCTTCTCACAAGTTGAGGGCTCCCCAAGACTTACAAAGATGAACACCACCAAACACACTCGAAAGATATGCAATAAACAACAAGAGTGTGCGAGAGAATCAAACCCAAGAGCTCAAGATCGTGTGAGACATGTCTTTCCCTTTGATCAATGCTAATACTCAAAGATTTTATCTTTCTAGGATTAGAATGTGTGGAGAGATGTGTATTTTGGGCTCTTGGGAGGTGTGACGGTGCAGGGGGTCGTGAGAATTGGTTGTAGGGCCGTACACCTCTATTTACACTAGGGTTTCCGAAAGTTACCGTTAGGGTTTGCGATGTCCGGACTAGTCCGTGGTGGACTCAGGACTAGTCCGGTGTGCGGCGTGTGGGAAACCCTAAGTGTTCAAAATTATCGGACTTGTCAGGAAATGAGTGTACTAGTCTGGTTTGGTCTCTGGAAGTGTTCGGACTAGTCCGACACATATCGGACTAGTCTGGTGTGGTGAATCTCATGTAGAATTGATGACAAGTCCGCACTTAGAGGAACTGTCTGAGTTTAGTTAGAGAGTTTTCGGACTAGTCTGTGGTGATATCGGTCTTTTCCGTTTTTGTGTAAAGTGATGTCCTGAGAACAAGTCTGCATTGGGGTGGACTTGTCTGTTTTTAGTCAGAAAGATATCGGACTAGTCCGAACAATATCGGACCAGTCTGGTGCTGTGAAACCTGGAATGTTTTCGAACAAGTCCGCACTGGGAGGACTTGTCTGTTTCTGGACAGAGAGATATCGGACTAGTCCGGTGAATATCGGACTAGTTTGGTGAATATCGGACTAGTCCGGACCTATGAAATTTTCTGTAGTGAGGGTGATTTATTTTGCTTGAGCTCTTGGGGTGTGTTTCTCCAACACACTCTGTCAAAGTGTGATTCGGGCAATTCTCCCGGTACTATCGTTTGCAGCCCGCGGAGTTTGTAGTTTGGTTGTGGGCGCGCAGAGATTCAGAACAGGATGATGAGTAGACACGAGGATTTACGTGGTTCGGGCCACCTGAGCGTAATACCCTACTCCACGGGTGTGTGTTGTTTTTATATTGAGCGTCTGAGCGCTTGTGGGCCTATGTAGGATCGGAGTGTGGAAGTTCTCTCCTTGTGTATCGCTCGGTCAGTCCTTTTATAGTACAAGGACTGGCCGTTACATTGTTAGCCTGGCCCGACATGTGGCCCTGGCAGTTACTGATGTTTAATACACAATTAATGAGCTTAATTACCCTTAATACTATGGTAACGCGCCTTGACAATGGCCTTACTGGTATTAAGGGCCCTGTGATCATGTGTCATATAGATTGCATTAATGACACTTAATCGGGTCTTGAGGTCTTTAATGTTCCTTGAAGGTCCGAGCCGTTGGAAGTCCACCACTCTGCCTATTGAGGTGGACGGTCCAGCGGATGGACGCGTGGCAGCTCTGGAGCTTACTGTATTGGACAAGTAGGTCCAGTGTTGTTGTACACGTGTCAGTACTGGAGCTTCCCTCTGTCTGAGGTTAGGTCCGGGGGTGCTGCACAGGTATCTAGTTCGGAGCTTCCCCATGCATGGGATGTAGCTCCGGTTTAATGATACACGTGGCGACACTGGGACTAACCATAGAAGGGAGGCAGGTCCGGTTCCGTATGACACGTGGGGCCTTTGGTGGTCTTCAACTCAGGTATGTGGTGTTCCTTAGCATTCTTTGCAGTCCCAAAGCGTATCTGGTACACAGGGTACCGAGAGTGGCCCCCTGGGCCCACCTCTTGGAGAGACCTTTTGGATGAAGTAGTTCTGCCGGAGGTGGGTCCATCCTTCGGTTTTTGAGCCATGTCTTCAAGGGTCTTTGGATGTGCCGTTGGCGGTAGTTCGCAGTTAAACCATTGCCGCGTGGCATATCCAGTATGCGGCAGGCTAGATCTGAGCGTGCGGATCTCACGCAATTGAAGGTCGCCAGTTCCCAATACGTAAACCGTATCGGTTCTGCACGCCCTACCAGGCCGCCGCCCTCGGGCTTCCCGCCTCTCATGATGACAACTGTTCACCTGGGGTAAGGACCTCAACTTGATCGTCAGGGTGGCCCCGGGCCCCCTTGTCATTGGCAGGGTGAAGTTTTTGAACTGTATCATCGGCTCCTCTGTGGTTTCCATCCAAGCGTTGCGGGGGCTTACTTAAGAAGGAATGCGCGCCCCGTTTGGGGATTCTTTACGCCTTCCTTTGAAATTGCACTTGAATCCTCCAAACTTTCGCTTGCTTTTCATCTCTCACCCCGCTATGCTGCGATGATGTTGGGACTCCCCAAGAGCCGCATTGGGAGCAAGAAGGAGTTTTCTAGGGTCCGGACCTACATGGGTTGATCCAGTGACTCCTTTGACAACGACATTAGCTGCGGCAAGCTTCCCTTAGAGAAGGAGCGAGTCGGAGATATGGTGTACTTCCTTGGGTATGCCATGGCGGGTTTGATCTCGCCTTTCTCCACTTTCTTTCTGATGCTGCTTGATTTCTATGGTCTGCAGCTCCACCATCTTGGCCCCCACTCAATCTTGCTAGTGGCGAATTTCGTCCACTTTTGCTAGATGTGGGTGGTGGAAGTGCATGTAGGAATCCCTTGTGGGTTTTGGATTTTTTATGACGAGCAAATGACATCCTAGCCACTTTGTTGAGATGAGCACAGGTTTTAATATGAAAATAAGCAAAGTGCCAAAAAAGAAGGGAGAATGAGGAGCAAGGTGGAGAAGAGCTCAAGGAACAAGAGTAGTAGATCATTGTGTGTGGAGTATTTTAAGGAAACACACCCCGAGAGCTCAATCACAAATAAACACACACATTGCACAAAGTTATATAGGACCGGACTAGTCCAACTGACATCGGACTAGTCCGATATCCTTTCTGCACAAGGTCGGACAAGTCCGATATCCATCGGACTAGTCCAATATTTCTCTGACTAGAATCGAACTAGTCCTCCCCAGTGCAGACTAGTCCTCAAAACACTTCACAAGTCACAAAAAATCGGACAAGTCCGATCACACAATGGACTAGTTTGATATCTTTCTGATGTCAATCGGACAAGTCCGATATTAGCACAGACTAGTCTGAAAAACTCTCTGACCTAAATTGGACAAGTCCTCCAAGTGCGGACTTGTCCTCATAACCACTTAGGGTTTCACTGTCCGGACAAGTCTGATGCCTATCGGACTAGTCTGAAGATTTCCAGAAGCGAAATCGGACAAGTCCGCTCCTAGCCAGACTAGTCCGATATTTCGAGACACTTAGGGTTTGCTACACATAGCACACCGGACTAGTCCTGTGTCCACCACGAACTGGTCCGATCTTTCTAAACCCTAACAGTCACTTTTAGAAACCCCATATAAATAGATGTGCACGGCAACTTTAACATCTCTCAAACCCTAGGGCCATCACACCTCCCAAGAGCCTCAAAAACACATATCTCCACAAAATTTAAAGCCAAAAGATCAATCCCTTGAGGATACACATTGGAACATTGGAGAGATACGTTTCATCACTCTTGAGCTCTTGCTTTGATTCCCTAACACACTCCTGTGATTTTTATTGTCATCTTGTGAGTGTGTTCTTGGTGGAGTTGTCATTGTAATCTAGGGGAGCCCTCAACGTGTAAGAAGGCCCCTTGAATTTGGTTATTCACGCTTTGTGATAACAAAGAGGATTGGCCTTCGTGGCGATTCGACGAGGGTAGGGTTGGAGAAGACCCGGTCCTTTTGTGGACTCCACAACGTGGATGTAGGTTGCCTCTATGGGAGCCGAACCACAGGATAAATCATTTGTGTTCTTGCTTTGTGTTCATCATTCTTATTCATCACAACAATCTAGGGTTTGAATCAATATTGCTTACTTTACATTGAATCATAAAGTATAAGATTGAATTGTGATATATCCTAGTACATCATCTTGCAACATTTAAATTAACTTTATATTTCCGCTGCATACATCGTAGAATCAAATTAATCGATCAAACTTAATCAACCTAGTCGGTACACACCGTACTAGTCCGCACTTCACCGGGCTAGTCCGCACTTTACCGGACTAGTCCGATATCTCAAGTTTTGATCCGGTGATTAAGTGTTGCAGGTTCCAAAAAATTTCAAAAAGGCCTATTCACCCCCCTCTAGGCCACATTCAATTGGTATCAGAGCAGGTTCTTCAAGAAAGAGAATAATCTCTCGAAGAAGATCATGTCGGACATGAAGTACATCCACAAGAGCAACAACCAAGAAAAGGTTGATGATGACAAAAACCAAAAGGTGAAGAAGCTCCTCGAAGCCATTCAAGACTTCGAGGATGATGATGAGGAGACGCTGGAACTAAAGGCGCTCCTAAGAAAGAAGAAACTTTCCAAAGGGAAAGTAAAGATTGAAGAGAATAAGAAGGGGAGTAGTCACACCAACTACTCCCGATATCCTTTCAACTATGATCATCTCAATTCCAACAATAATCATTTTTTGTCTATCCCACATGGAAAAGCCCCACATTTTGACGGAAGTGATTACTCAATGTGGAGGCAAAATATGAAAATGCATCTAATCTCTCTAAATCCAAGTCTATGGCATATTGTGTGCACAGGAATAGATATCCCGGACGACGATGAAGAACTCACACCAAGCCAAGAGCACGCAATTCACCAAAATGCTCAAGCCGCGGCAGTAATTACCTCTTCGCTCAGTCAGGATGAGTTCACCAAGGTGGATGGACTCGAGATTGCGAAGGAAATATGGGACACATTGCAAACTGCACATCAAGGTGACCGTCATGTGCGTGAAGCAAAGATTGAAATAATCGAAGGCAAATTAGGAAGATACGCAATTGAGAAATGTAACACCCTCATTTTCATGCATCATGCCCTACATACACTCATATACATGTTTAACATTAAGCCACAACAAGAGGAACGAGTTTAAAATTGATTTTGAACAAAACCGCACATAAAATGCAGGAAAGTGCGGACTAGTCCGATTTTTCTGAGGACTAGTCTGATTTCTCTCTGACTAAAAACGGACTTGTCCATTTTTGCTGCGGACTATTCCGATTTTGGCTCTGGAAACTTTCGGACTTGTCTGATTTTGTGCGGACTAGTCCGATATTCCAAGAATTCTTGAAAATTTGCTAAGTCCCCAGACTTTTCCGAACTAGTCCGGTGTTCCAGCGGACTTGTCCGATTTCCTCTCTGTTTAAAGTCGGACTTGTCCGATTTTTGGCCAGACTTGTCCGATTTTCTCTCTGGATGACTTCGGACTAGTCCGGTCCTTTCCGTACTTGTCCGATATTTCATGACTCCGAGTTGATCTTTTGTTTTACGACTTGTTTCTTGGGTTTCACGTTAAGTGGGCCTAGGGACGTCGTGCCTAACTCTTTTAGAGCCCATGAGGGACTCTAAACCGGCCTCTACTCATCCCAAACTCGAAATCCATCTAACCCTAGCCTCCATTTCTATATAAACAACCCCACCCCTTGGCTTGACATCTATTTGCCACTTTTCCACCCCGCCCAAACCCTAGTTCGTGGAGAGCCACCATCAAGGAGGGAGGAGAAGATCCCAAGCAAGAAGGAGAGGAGGAAACGAAGGAGGATCAAGATCTCCACCAAGCTTTCATTCTTCATCACCAATTCATCTCCAAGTTCATCACCAACCCTAGATCATAAAGATCCAAGTGTTACCTCCATGTTTCTTGATTCATTGGAGTCCTAAAAACCTGGTATACCTTCTATTCTCTTTTCCTTACGAGAATTCGACCCCTAATCTCCAAGTTTACGTCGATCTAGAAAACCCTAATCTGCTGATCTCGCAGAGTGCGGACTTGTCCGGTCCCTAGCGGACTAGTCCGATCATCCTAGTTAAATTGGGTTGAATTGATTCTAAAGTGAGACCTAATCACATCCAAACCTGTATAAACTTGTTAAAATCTATTAGAACTAGTTAGTGATCATTAAAAGCAATCAGTTAACAAGTTCTACCCTGCATCTGCATTAATCATGCATGTCATGTCATATTGAGTAATATTTGTGCACTCTTTGATTGTATTTCTTGTCTTGTATGTTTATTGTATGGATTAGATGGATTTGCGCTAGAGAGTGCCGCGGAGGATCTACAACACCAAGAGCTTGAAGGCTTTGACCCTAATCAACAGCAAGAGCAAGGCAAGTGTCCTTGAAGCATATTGATCCTGTTTTTAAATTAAATGTTTTGTTTGAAAATTGCATGCTTGTGTCAATTTGATGGGAATCTTATGGTAGGAAGTTTACTAGATTTGTTTGGCCACCCTTGTCACCTGGAATATATGGTAGAGAGTCGGGAAGGGCTTTTTACCTTTTGCTTCGCTTAATCAACTGGGATGGGAAACAACTATACCACTCAATTTAATTATGCATGTATGAGATTATGGTTAACATGAACTGGTTAGATATGATATGGTAATGGGTGATCTAAGCAAGCCTGGTATGTGGATGGGTTGGACATATGGTGGTTTGCTTGCTTTATATCTAAGGACCGGTTCATGCGAGAATAAGCCAGGACTACAGTGCCACCACGAGGCCAAGTATGGGTGCGGCGTAGCTGATTAATTAGGACTTTGCCGGTGCTATTTGGACCTTATGGATGCTTGGGGAAGGGGTAGTTGGATTGGGTTTGATAATGATTGGTGGGACTACCCTGGGATTCGAATGGCTCAAGAGGGGGCCCTTGGTTGAAGATGTGCTCTGTAGGAGACATCGCCACCGGTGAAACCTTAGTGGGGTCTAAATAGGCTAGTAATCCCTTTGTAAAGGATATTTTGTGATCTCTTGGCCACACACCGACGAAAGTGTGAGACGGCATAATAGAGATTCTAGTCATTGAAAGGTGATGAAATCACGAACACGTGGGTAAAGAGGAACAAACTCTGCAGAGTGTGTCTAAAACTATCATGATAGTTGTGCTCCCGGTTATGAGCACCTGGACAACTTCCATGATTAGAGGGAAATTGGGATGGTTATGGATGGTTATGGATTAATTTCTGGTATTGAATATGGTTATTGGCAAATGGAGAAATCTAGAATTATTGATGATGGTAGTGAATTCAGATTGGTATTATGATATTACTTATGATTATGATTGGTTTACTTCACATACATATAACATATTGCTTTTCAAATGTTTTTATGTACTTTTCAGCACTTTGCCATTATTATTGTCATCATTTGAATCAGCCACATGCCATACTTTCCACACTTGTTGAGTACGACATGTACTCACTCTTGGAATCCCCCCCCAACAGTTGCAGGTCAGGATTGGGAGTTTAATGGTGATAATGCGGAGTTCTAGGCCGTGTCTACCATCAGCTTTGCCTGTGGTGTTATTGGAGCTGCGCTATCCCTTATGCTTAGTTTGCTTAGTTGCTTAATTAGTTCATTTCCGCTGCATTAGTTGAACTTGTCATAAATATTCATTAGAGGTTGTATTTGAGGATAATATGATTTGTTTAATAAAATTTGATAATTAATCTTGTTCTGTGGTAATTTTCTGTATACTCTTTTGTGAATGCACTCGTGTATGTGTGATGAACATCCTGGGCACACATATGCATTAGCTTGGTTCATTTTTCGGAACTGGGCGTCACAAGGAAGACGAGTCACCTCAAGATATGTACAACCGATTAAAGACACTCATCAACAAGGTTCGATCATACGGAAGCAAGAAGTGGAATGACCATGAGGTGGTGAAGCTCATCCTTAGAGCTTTCATGCCTCGCAACGTCACTCTATGCTCAATGATTAGAGAAAGCCCTGGATACAAGAAAATGACTTCGGATGAATTACTTGGAAAAATCAACAATTTCGAGATGATGGAAAACAAGCAAAGCATGTCAAGGAAATTGCCAACCTTGCCTCGGCAAAGAAGAAAGAGGTTGCTTTGAAGTCCACCCTCAAGCCCCTATCTAAAGAAGCTCGAGAAGCTCAACTAGAAGAAGACGGTGATGATGAGAGCAGTGAATTAGATGAAGAAGACATGATATTGTTCATGAAGAAATTCAAGAGAATATTGAAGAAAAGACAAGGAACTAAATCAAGCGAAGGAAAGTACAAGAAAAGAACAAAGCCAAAGTTGAGGCGGGCATGCTATAATTGTGGTGACTATAGCCATTTTATAGTTGATTGCCCATATGAAGAGAACAAGAAGAAGACCAAAGAAGCCAAGACTCAACCCAAGAAATTCTTCAAGAGGAGGAAACATGCCGAACAAGCGCACATAGGGAAAGAGTGGGACTCAAATGATGAGTCCTCATCATCCGAAGAAGAAGAGATGGCTAGCATAGCCATTGAGAAGACATCCAAGAAGTCTACCCTCTTCCCTACATTCGGCACATGGAAGGGAAATGGAACTTGCCTCATGGCTAAGGAAGGTAAATGCAAGGTAAACACCAGATCCCCTTCTGTGCATTCCTATTCTAGTGATGATGAAATCAATAGTGGTAATGAGGACATGCTTATTGGATTAGATAGGAAAACTGCCACAAAAATGAAATTTTTACTTGATCAACTTGTTGAGAAGGAGAGGTTGATACATCGTCAAGAGGACATGATTATCTCCCAAAAGGAGGAACATGTCGATCTTGACAAACTTCTAGAGCTTGGAAAGGGGCGAAGCAAGTCACTAGAGGTTGAGTTAGCTTCAAGCAAGGAAGCTTGCTTGGAGTTAAACGACTCAAATGCTGCAATGAAGGAAGAACTTCCTAACCTAATCAAGGTTAACAAGATCCTTGAAGTGCATGTTGAGTCACTCAAGCAAGGTGACCCTTCATCCTCCTCAAGTTCACCTTCTAAACCCATTAAAACTGAAGTTGCTTCTACTTGTACATGTAATAAAGTTGACACCAGTTTGAAAGACAAGACAACCTCTACAAAGGATAAGCATCCTGCCCAAAGTGGCATATTTGACAAGGAGAAGATCAAATATGCACGTAGTGCATACTTGGTCACAAGACCTCCAAATGTCAAATATGGCATTGGTTACTCTCATAGTGAAAAGCAACAAGCTAGAAGCCACAAGAATAACAGGGATAGCAATGTCTTTGTAAAGGGAGGAGCATTCCAAACTGGAAAATCAAAAATTAATAAGTACAACACGCATGACCACTGGACTAGTCTGTTCAGGGTCCGAACAAGTCTGGTAAACCGGACAAGTCCGGCCTCCCAAACTAGTCCTGTGTATAAACAACAAAAGCTACTTTTCAATACTTTCGATGCATCCTATGTCTTAATGAAAAGTAATTATGGAAAGATTTATGCTCATTATGTTGGGCCATGCCATGAGAACATGAAATCTCATGTGTGGGTGCCCAAATCCCTTGTGACTAACCTAAGAGGACCCAAGCAAGCTTGGGTACCTAAAACCAAGGCATAAATTGTTTTTGTAGGCCTATTCTTCCGGTGGATCTAAATGGGTACTTGACAGTGGCTGCACCAACCATATGACCGGAGGAAGAAGAATGTTCATTGAATATGAAGCAAATGAGGATCCAAGCGAGGGCATCTACTTCGGAGACAATAGTCAAGGAAAGGTGCTCGGTACCAGTCAAATTGATATATCATCTAAGCACACACTTTCTCATGTATTACATGTTGATTCCTTAGATTATAACCTGCTGTCCATATCTCAATTATGTGAAAAGTGTTATAATTGCTTGTTCACTAACGAGGGTGTGACCGTTTCTAGGAGAAATGACAGTTCCATTGCATTCAAGGGTATGTTAAAGGGAAATCTCTATCTTGTTGACTTCAACAAGGATAAAGCTGAACTTGACACATGCTTGATTGCAAAAACCAACATGGGTTGGCTGTGGCATAGACGGCTAGCGCATGTTGGTATGAGGAACCTTCAAAAACTCCTCAAGGGCAATAACATCCGAGGTTTAAATGATGTTGTGTTTGAGAAAGACGGGCCCTGTAGCGCGTGCTAAGCCAGGAAGCAAGTTGGAGCACCTCACCCCGCCAAGATTGTCATGACTACAACAAGACCGCTCGAGCTACTTCACATGGACTTATTTGGTCCAATTGCCTACATAAGCATCGGCGGTAAAAAATATTGTTTAGTAGTTGTTGATGATTTTTCTCGCTTCACTTGGGTTTTCTTTGTGCCTGACAAGTCAGAAACACAAGGAATACTCAAGAAGTTCTTCAAGTGAGCTCAAAATGAATTCTCATTGACAATAAAGAACATTCGAAGTGACAACGGTACGGAATTCATGAACATACAAGTGGAGGAGTACCTTGATGAAGAAGGCATAAAGCACGAATTTTCAGCTCCGTACTCCCCTCAACAAAACGGAGTTGCCGAATGAAAGAACCGAACACTCATAGAGATGGCGAGAACAATGCTCGATGAGTACAAGACCTCGGATCAATTTTGGGCGGAGGCGATTAACACCGCTTGCCACGCCATAAATCGACTTTATCTTCATCGACTACTCAAGAAGACATCCTATGAGCTACTTATCGGTAACAAGCCTAATATTTCATATTTTTGAGTTTTCGGTTCTCCATGTTATATATTAAACAAGAAGCCTAGGACTTCAAAGTTCGCTTCGAAGTCCGATGAAGGTTTCTTGCTTGGTTTTATTCGAACACTTACGCCTATCGTGTCTTCAACAAGACCTCCAAACTTGTTGAAGTAGCACGTGACGTAGTGTTCGATGAAACTTATGGCCCCCAAAAGGAGCAAGTTGATCCATGTGTGCTAGATAAAGAAGAAGCTCCTTGCCATGCATTGAGAAGAATGGTGTTAGGTGAAGTTCGACCACAAGAGCCACCTCTACATATTCATGAGGAAAACGAACCACAAGAGGAGACCAATGATCAATGAGGAGCTTCCATACAAGATCAACCTCAAGAAAGTGAAGATGACCAACAAGTCAACGAAGGCAACCATTTAGGGGGAGAAGAAGATGATCATGAAGATACAACACCTCAAGTGCCACACCTAAGAGTACACCAATGCGTCCAAAGGGATCACCCAATCGACAATATCATCAGTGAGATCCAAAAGGGAGTAACCACTAGATCTCGCATAGCTAACTTTTGTGAGCACTATTCATTTGTATCCTTTTTGGAACCACGCAGGGTTGAGGATGCATTGAATGATCCGAATTGGGTGGTGGCAATGCAAGAAGAATTGAACAACTTCAAGCGGAACGAGGTGTGGGAACTCGTGGCAAGACCCAATGCGAACATTGTCGGCACCAAGTGGGTCTTCCGCAACAAACAAGATGAACATGGGGTGGTGACAAGGAACAAGGCACGACTTGTGGCCAAAGGGTATTCACAAGTCGAAGGTTTGGATTTCAATGAAACCTTTGCTCATGTAGCTAGACATGAATCTATTAGAATATTACTTGCATATGCTACTCACCATGATTTCAAGCTCTATCAAATGGATGTGAAAAGCGCCTTCCTCAACGGACCAATCAAGGAGGAGGTGTATGTGGAGCAACCCCCCGGGTTTGAAGACGAAGAGTTTCCCAACCATGTATTTAAATTGCGTAAGGCTCTCTACGGCCTCAAACAAGCTCCTAGAGCTTGGTATGAGTGTCTTAGAGATTTCTTAATTGAAAATGGCTTTAAGATTGGCAAAGTAGATTATACACTGTTTACAAAGAATTTTGACAATGATCTTTTTGTTTGTCAAATCTATGTTGATGATATAATATTTGGTTCAACTAACCTATCTTTTTGTGAGGAATTTAGTAAAATCATGACAGATAGGTTTGAGATGTCCATGATGGGAGAGCTAAAGTACTTCTTGGGATTCCAAGTACGGCAACAAAAGGAAGGGACGTTCATAAGCCAAACCAAGTACACACAAGACATACTCATGAAGTTTTGAATGGACAAGGCGAAGCCTATAAAGACTCCCATGGCAACAAATGGCCACCTGGATCTCAATGAAGATGGACCTAGCATCGACCAAAAGGTATATCGCTCCATGATTGGATCTCTACTCTATTTATGTGCATCTAGGCCAGATATTATGTTGAGTGTATGTTTGTGTGCAAGATTTCAAGTCAATCCTAAGGAGTTTCACTTCACAGCCGTAAAAAGGATCTTGAGATATTTAGTTCATACAACCAACCTTGGGCTTTGGTATCCAAAAGGCTCCAAATTCAACCTCATTGGCTACTCAGATGCAGATTATGCCGGATGCAAGGTAGATAGAAAGAGTACCTCCGGTACATGCCAATTCCTAGGTAGATCCCTAGTTTCTTGGTCCTCCAAGAAACAAAATTCCATTGCCTTATCCACATCCGAAGCGGAGTATGTTGCAGCCGGGAGTTGTTGTGCACAACTCCTTTGGATGCGGCAAACTCTAAGGGATTACGGTTACAATATGAACCGCATTCCACTCCTTTGTGACAATGAGAATGCCATTAAAATTGCCCGCAATCCAGTTGAGCACTCTAGAACAAAACATATAGACATAAGGCATCACTTTTTGAGAGACCATTCCATGAAAGGAGATATAGCCATTTTCCATGTCAACACTCAAAAGCAATTGGCCGACATATTCACCAAGCCACTTGATGAGAAACGCTTTTGCGAGCTTCAAAATGAACTAAACATCCTTGATGCTCGAAATGTGGCTTGAAATGGTGCATACATGTATGAATTCTTCAAAATATGTTGATTGGATTGTGAAAATCATCTCTCTCAATTTTCTCCCGAAAACTATGTCAATTACTAGATCTTGGTGAATTATGGTCATTGCTTGATTGTTGTATGCTTACTAATCATATTCATCAAGATTATTTGATTTGATTTGCCTTCCTATTTTCTAAATATGTACCTTCAAATATATATGAATGGGCTAAAATTTTCTTCCTTGGTAACCACAGACTAGTCGGTGGTTACCCGGACTAGACCGCCCATGCAGACTAGTCTGCAGAGTGCTAGTTAGGCCGGACTAGTCCGGTAGACCACGGACTAGTCCGTTATAGCCTCTGGAAAAGTTCGGACTAGTCCGGTCACCTCCAGACATGTCCGATTTTTCGTGTCCATAACCCTAGCTGCCGCCAAACCCTAATTTCTTCACCTCCACTCTTGCCTCACGCATTCTCTCTATAAAACTCGAGCTCCCAAGGCGATTTTGCATCCCCTCCACCAAAAAGCTCCACATTTGGGTGGAAATCAAGCTTCCTTGCTCGAAGATTGAAGTTCTCGGACAAGACCGAACTTCAACACCTCCTTCTTCGAGAATCAAGCGAATTCTTTGGTAATTTTCACCAAAACCCTAGAAATCCCTATTTTCTTCATTGTTAATCGAATAGCCTAGCATCCCTCACTATATACATGTCTCCTTGATGTATTACGTTTATGCTAAGCTAGTTGTGCATTAGGAATCACCATTTGTATAGTTGCTTAGGTTTTTGAGGATGAATACCGGACTAGTCCAGTCCATGCACGGACAAGTCTGGTCACCCCGCACTAGTCCGTGCCTGTACACCAGACAAGTCCAATTTTTCTGAACTCAAATCCTAACCAGTCAATTCCTCAATGCAATTCCTTGTTATCCTTTCTCACCCATGCCTTGAGTCATCAATACTCATTCATGCCTTGCACAATTCATTCTCAGGACATGTCGAGCACAAATGATGAGATTTACGATTTTGAGGCCGAGATGGACCACGAGGTGGCACCTCGGCCCTCGAAAAGCCTTGGCAAGAAATGCCAAGAGCGACTCTCCGAGCCAGCTCCATCTCCTCCTGAGGCTCGGAGGAAGGTGCTTGCCAAGAAGCCAGCCTCCAAGGCAACTGCAGCAACAAGTGGCCCTTGCCAAGCTAAGAGCAAGGGCAAGGGAATAGCAATGGGCCCGATTGGCCCCCTGAGGCTGCATGCTCCAAGGGAAGGGGTCAGGGACCCCACTGAAGATAGATTCAATAGAAAAGGCAGTGACTCGGCGGCGAAGTTCAGAAGCATTGATTGGTATGGCCGTCCGAAGCAAGCTGCCGATGGCAGATTTTGGAGCAATTTCCATGCAGATTTCTACAAATCTGTGTACCTCCCAATGAAGACACCGGTAGTGCACAATCAATGAATTGATTGGGCACATTTTGAGAAAAAGGGCTGCTCCCCGTTCATTGAAGTGGTGGAAGCAATTGAGAGGCATGGACTGAAGGACCTTTTTGCCTTCAGAAACAATTGGAATGACGAGGTCATAGCGAAATTCTTTGCGACTTGTCACTTCTCAAGTGAAGATGAAGAAAGTGTTACTTGGATGACTCACAAATCCAAGTACAGTATAACTCGAGAAGATTTTGCAAGCCTGCTTCACCTTGACACCTCAAGATATGACAGCTTGATCATCCACAACATAGGTGTCATTGAGAAGGACAGGATGAAATTCCTTTATGAGCCAAACTCGAAGTTCAACCCCCCCTCCACAAAGAACATGAAGCCTTTCTTTGTGGTTCCAAACAGAGTCTTGAGGAAGACAATTGCTCCGAAGGATGGAGATGCTCGGAGTGTGCAGGGTTATCTCCGACCCTGATGAGGGTCATAAGCAAGGACTGTCAGTTTGATGTGGCTGATTACATTTGTAATGACATGGTGAACATTTCTTGCACGGCCAATAGGTCATGTGGCTATGCTCCCTATCTTATGTTTATGATTGAGAAAGTCACTGGCATAGAGTTTGTGAAAGATGTGGAGCACCTTCCATTGAGGCCCCAGATGCCTCAGAAGCCAAGTATACAGGTTGCTCCATCTCCAGCCTCTAGTCCTGAAGCTCTGGGGAGAAGAAGTGAAGATGCCAGGGCTGCCCCTGCCCCTAGGGCAGCCCCTCAAAAAGGATCTGCGAGTGGTATTTTCAAGTACTTGGCTGCCATCTTTGCTTCTTGCAAAAAGGCCGAAGTGAGGGCCCACAAGCTGAACAAGAAGAGAAAAGAAGACATGAAGTATGTCAAGCCAATGTGAAGCAGATATGCCAGAAACTGGAGATCGAGGCCATTGGATCTCCAGTGATCTCCGATGATTCTGATTTATACTTCACCGATCTCGGGCCCTTGACCCCCTTCGAGCTTGCCTGCTCTGGCATTGGGGGCTCAAATGGCTCCGCACCTCCTCCTCCTCCTCATCATCAGCCCAAAGGCGATGATGAAGACGATGAGAGGACCGACAACGAGGAGTGAAGACTTTAGGTCCCACCTCTCCTTATTTTTGGTGTCTTGATGCCAAAAGGGGGGAGATTGAGGGGGAGTATTAGTCTTAGCTGTAGGATGCGAGGAGAGAGCTCTATTTTATGCTTTTTGACTATTTTGTGGGTTGTAAAGCTTTTACTATGTTCTTATGACGATTATGGTCCTGTGATGCATTATTTTGATCTACATGAGAATTAATTGTTGAAAACTGTGTTGTTGCTCCTAGAATGACATATATGCTTGGCTTTGGTTGATTAATGTCAATTATGTCATTCTCATTGTTTCAATGTACTTAGTCATGCATCCCACCATAAAGAATGCACATATGGATTATGTTTTCATTGCTTGATGTATTTTAGACTCATATGTGCATACTTTATGAAAATCTCAATTTTTATCATATTTTGTGAAATCTCAATTGGTTGTCATCAATCACCAAAAAGGGGGAGATTGAAAGTGCATCTAGAAATCCCTTGTGGGTTTTGGATGATTTATGACAAGCAAATGAGATCCTAACCACTTTGTTGAGATGAGCACAGGTTTTAATGTGAAAACAAGCAAAGTGCCATAAAGAAGGGAGAATGAGGAGCAATTTGGAGAAGAGCTCAAGGAACAAGAGTAGTAGATCATTGTGTGTGGAGTGTGTTAAGGAAACACACCCAAAGAGCTCAATCACAAATAAGCACACATATTGCACAAAGTTATACAGGACCGGACTAGTCCGACTGACAACGGACTAGTCCGATATCCTTTCTGCACAAGATCGGACAAGTCCGATATCCATCGGACTAGTCTGATATTTCTCTGACTAGAATCGGACTAGTCCTCCCCAGTGCAGACTAGTCCTCAAAACACTTCACAAGTCACACAAAATCGGACAAGTCCGATCACACACTGGACTAGTCTGATATCTTTCTGATGTCAATCAGACAAGTCTGATATTAGAACGGGCTAGTCCGAAAAACTCTCAGACCTAAATCAGACAAGTCCTCCAAGTGAGGACTTGTCCTTATAACCACTTAGGGTTTCACTGTCCAGACAAGTCTGATGCCTATTGGACTAGTCCGAAGATTTCCAGAAGCGAAATCGGACAAGTCCGCTCCTAGCCGGACTAGTTCGATATTTCGGGACACTTAGGGTTTGCTACACACAGCACACCGGACTAGTCTGGTGTCCACCACGGACTAGTCCGATCTTTCTAAACCCTAACGGTCACTTTTAGAAACCTCATATAAATAGAGGTGCACGACCCAACTTTAACATCTCTCAAACCCTCGCGCCATCACACATCCCAAGAGCCTCAAAAACACATCTCTCCATGAAATTTAAAGCCGAAAAGATCAATCCCTTGAGGATACACATTGGAACATTGAAGAGACACGTTTCATCACTCTTGAGCTCTTGGTTTGATTCCCCAACACACTCCTCTGATTTTTATTGTAATCTTGTGAGTTTGTTTTTGGTGGAGTTGTCATTGTAACCTAGGGGAGCCCTCAACTTGTGAGAAGGCCCCTTGAATTTGGTTATTCACCCTTTATTCAACTTGGATTGGCCTTCGTGGCAATCCGACGAGGGTAGGGTTGGAGAAGACCCAGTCCTTTTCTGTACTCCTCAACGTGGATGTAGGTTGCCTCTGTGGGAGCCGAACCACGGGATAAATCATTTGTGTTCTTGCTTTGTGTTCATCGTTCTTATTCATCACAAAAATCTAGGGTTTGAATCAATATTGCTTACTTTACATTGAATCATTAAGTATAAGATTGAATTGTGATATATCCTAGTACATCATCTTGCAACATCTAAATTAACTGTATATTTCCGCTGCATAAATCGTAGAATCAAATTAATCGATCAAACTTAATCAACCTAGTCGGTACACACTGTACTAGTCCGCACTTTACCGGACTAGTCTGATATCTAAAGTTTTGATTTAGTGATTAAGTGTTGCAGGTTCTGACAAATTTCAAAAAGGCCTATTCACCCCCCCTCTAGGCCACATTCAGGTGGGTGTGCCCCCTTGCATGGAGTTGTTACGGACTTTTTTCACTGTCCACCCCACCGGGAAGAGTGATGAGTTCATCAAGTTCTACTACTTCGTGAAGCGAAAAAACTCCCCCCTCAAGTACTTGAGGTCCTTTCCGTCCTGCAAGTGGGACGACCGGAAGAATGAATGGGTGGTCATCACCGTCGAGGGACACGAAAGGCTGGAACTTCCTGAAGGCCTCCCTCGCGTCGACACTGACATTTTGAGTGACGTGTCGAAGCTATTGAGGGAGTACTGGCCCATTTTGGACAGAATCCAGGAGTGTGTCGAAGGTGAGGTGACCCCCCAGATGGTTTTCAGCAACTTCTTGACGAACAGGTGGGCCCCGCTGAGGGCTAGGGGGCGACCTGCTTGGGCCTTCAACAGTGAGATGGATACCAACCGCATTGAGGTTGGTTTGGGCACCAACTTGAACGGTGAAGCCTTGAAGGCCCATCTCAAGAAGTTCCAGCTTGGGAACATCGGCCCTGGCGATGTGTCTCCACAAGCGGCCTTCATTCCTTTGAATATGATACCAGAGGAGTGTAGAGAGCTCCGGAGGAAGATGCCACTGTTGGAGGACTTGGGCCTGATGGAGAGGCGATCAATCTCTGGGGTGGCGATCCCCGGAGCTTCAGAAGGTGGCTCTGCTCCCGCCTCTGAGCCAAGAGTTGAAGTCATAGGTAAGGGCAAGGAGTTGGTCGAGCCCTCGAGCCGCAAGAGGAAGTTGAAGCACTTTGACGGGAGGTCCGTCAGACTTGCTCCTTCCACGACAGCTCCTTCTCCCCGGTGGGGGAGGTCTTCAACGGCGACACCTACTCCAGCATCGGCGTCTCCCAGGGATGCTAGCTCGGCCATGTGACTCCGACACCAGGGCCTGCTAAGGGTTCTAGGTCCGAGGGTCCTTCTCAGTCGAGGGGGGCCTCAACCAAGACGTCACTGACGGCGACAGCAAGCTCTGGGGAGCCTTCCGGAGCTACTACGCCAGTGGCGACAAGGTTCGGTCCTGAGCGTCCGGTGAAGAGGTTCCATGCTAGTTGGAGCAGAAGCCTTCCAAGGTAAATTTGATTTTTTTACCTCAGTTGATTACCTCCGGGGCAGGCATGGGTACCTCCAGAACCACCACCACCAGTTTGAGTTACTTCGTACTTCATCTACAGGGTACCCAAGAAAGGGGTTGCAGCTCTGGTTCTTGCAACAGCGACTGATGTTGTGCAGGCGGAGGCTCCAGCTCCAGTCCTAGCACCGCCCCACGAGGTGGCTGAGGCCGCAGCAGCTCCGGCGCCAGCTGTCGTGGTCCTTGACCTCGAGTCATCACCTAAAGCTCCAGTGGTAGCGCCGGACCACAGGAATGAAGATGTACCAGCGGCACCAGCTCCGGAGATTGGAGCTCTAGTTTTGGATGTTGTGATGATGTACGCTCTGTCCTCAGAGCCGTAGGTAGCTGCAGTTCCAGCCCTAGAGACGGATCTTGTTGAAGCCCCGGCGGTGGAGCCGGTGGTTGATGAAGTTCCGGCGCCCGAGCTGGTTGTCGCAGAGGTGCCGGCGCCTGAGCCGGTGGAGGTCGAAGCACTGGCGCCTGAACCGGCGGTGGAGGAGGTACCAGCATTGGAGCCGGAGGTGGCCTCAGCTCGGGCCGAGCCTTCAACGCCTGCCCCGGAGGTGGTGGTTCTGAAGGTACCCGCGCTTGAGCCAGGGTGCCAAGACGAAGCTGCCGGTCCTCCGCCTGAGGGACCAGTTGCTGATGACCTGGCGGCGGGACCTTCAGAGCCGACTCTAGAGGTAGAAACTCCCGTTGCAGGACCTTCCTCGGCGGCGACCGAGGCTTTCCCGGAGGGCGGCCCTAGTGCCGTGGAAGCTCAGGGGACCGCTCTTGTAGAGTGGGACCCGATTTTTGTTACGGAGAACCTGCTAGAGCCAGCGGAGAAGACCCCGGCAGGTCCGGAGCCAATCCCTTTGTCGGTGTCTATCGACAACGCCTGCTCCAGCCTTCGTTAGGTCCAGCTGGCCTTTTACCACGACAGCAAGGCCCTCGAGGAGGAGTGCCAAACTCTTAGGAGGTGGCGCAACCAGCTCCAATTCGAGACCAAGCTTGCGCAGACGAGGCTGGCCGACGACAAGGAGTGGGTGAAAAGGGAGAAGGTCCGGTTGGAGTACTGGGGTCAGCTGCTGGATGAGAGGGAAAGCATGGTGCGATCCCTCGACAACCAGTCCCGGGCCATCCATGAACAGGTCGTGGCTTCTAATGAAGCAGCGAATGACCACCAAGAGAAGCTCAGCGCCATCCACGACAGCCTCATCTAGCGCCAGGAGGCTCTTGAGGAGCGGGAGAAAAAGCTCGAAGATGAAGAGCAAAAACTCCTGGAGCTGTGTGATGACCTCGTGAAGAGGGAGGAGGAGCTTACTTAGAGGCTGACTCTGGGTGACAGGAGCCTTGCGGAGCACACCAAGAAGCTGGAGGAGTGCTGCGAGAAAGAGGAGAAGAAGGCCTAGCAGCGGGGACAAGACCTCACCAAGAGGGAGAATGAAATTGCTACCAGGGAGAAGAAAGTGCGGGGCCGGGAGAAAGATCTGGTCGACCGCCAGAACAAGATCCACCTCCGAGAAGAGGAGCTTGGTAAACTCTAAAGGCAAGTTGCTAAAAAAATTTAGCAGAACACCAAATAGGTCAAGCACCTTGCCCGAGAGGATTCGGAGCTTGCGGCGACCAAGAGGTCCTTAGAAGAAGTGCGAGGCTCAAGGGTTGCGGAGTCCCAACAAGTATGGGACTTCTTTGGCAAATTCAATGATGTGCTGATGCCATTGGGCTTCAGTCCATTGCGCCCGGATGATACAGAGCCGGAGCTAGACCAGGCATTGCAGGCGTTGAGCTCGGCGGGCAACAAGCTCACCAAGATGGGTAATGTCATCGTGGACCATTTGGAAACCGAAGGACAATCCCTGGCGAAGAACGTCGTAGAGTACATGCTGACGTGATACACAAGTCGGGATCCTCATTTCCCACTAGACCCGGTGCTCGAAGGTCCCATCGACGGGGGGGAGATGCCACCAAGGTCAGCGTGTCGGAGGTTGCCCAGAAGGTCGCCTCGTTCTTCCATAGGATTTAGGACTTTCTCCTTGTATCTCCCGCTTGTATCTTCTCTTCCTTTCCTCAATTTTGTAATCTCTTGTCTCCATATTAATGAAATCCAAGAATTTTATGAATTTCATTTTTTGTCTTCAACACCTTTGTCCCACTTGGCCCCCTGGTAGATGCACACAATTTGATTGTGAACATGTACCAAGAGGATGTAGCATTTTGTTGAAGACTTGCGTGCTTCGAACTTGTAGTTTGTAGGTCCGAAGTCTTATTGCGTTGACAGTAGAGGCCCCCTGAGGTTGTTGGAGCTTAATAGCTTTGGCAGTGACCCTTGACAACACGTAGAGCATCGACAGTTAGTCCTTTGGGGTTGTCGGAGCTTGGTAGCTCTGGCAGCGACCACTGTCAACACACGGAGCATTGGCAGCAGACCCAACTGGGGAGTCTTCCCACCATCTTTTCTTCACGTTGACGGCTGGCCCCCTGGATTTGCCAGAACTTTGTAGCTCCGGCAACGTCTACTATCAATGTTTAAAACATCGACAGCAGATCACCTTAGGCGGTGTCAGAGATTTGATAGCTCCGGCTTCATCCACCATCATCATGAGATTTTTATTTTTCCTGCACACTGAAGTCAAGAAAAACAGTAAAATCCATTTCTTATCTATAACTCGATTGCGGCTTACTATCCCCGAAAGAAACTTTTAGGTCGACATCAATTCTTTATAAAATCAAGTGCATTGGCTTGTTTTCTCAAGGTCCGATCATTTTCTGGACTCGCCTTACTTCGGCCTGCCGAGGTGTAGGTAGAGTGGCATACTTAGGGTGCAAGACCAGGCTAAGTCGATAGCACACTCCGGACCTAGATTGGCTTGGCGGCATTCAGGCGAGTAGGCTATTTAACAATGTTAAGACCCGAAAGAATTAACAATGCAACTTGGATTATACATGAATTGTTCGAGCAAAATTTTCTTGAGAATTGCACAACTTTGTTATAGACAAGAAAGAGAAAAATAAAAATATTGAGCTTGTACAAAATAAGTGCATGTGGAGTTTTTTTTCACATAATGATGTCTTTCATTATAGGTCCGGGGTACAGGGGAAACATGTACACTCTTAGGGTACGAAACCAGGCTAAGTGTGTTGCATTTTTTGTTTGACCCAGGGTAGCTAGCTACACTTTTAGTTCTGAGACTATGTCAAGTGTTGCCTGAACCTTGCGGACATTCTGGGAAAGGTCCGGCTGTTCTCCTGGAGGAGCTACCCGACTCTGTACAATGACGCTATAACATACATCACACGTAATTACAGACTCACCTCTGTGATATTAAGCGTAGAACTTACGGAGGTGCTCAATATTCCAAGGATTAGGGAGCGGTGTCCCATCCTCAGTTGCCATGCGAACGCATCCAGGACGGGATACTTTGATCACTCGAAAGGGTCTTTCCCAACTGGGGGAAAGTTTGTTTAACCCTTCTCGAGTTTGTATTCTCGATAGCACTAGATCGCCTTCCTCGAGCTGTCAGCTGTGAACATGCCTTTGGTGATAGCGCCGAAGAGCTTGGTGGTATAGGGCATTCCGAACAGCTCGGCACCTTCCCTCTTCAACAAGGTCAAGGTCTTCACGCCGGAGCTGGTCCTGCGTGGCATCATCGAAGGTCCGGACCCGGAGTGACTCCAAGGTGATTTCTGGAGGAAGGACTGCTTCAGCTTCGTACACCAGGAAGAAGGGTGTCTCTCCAGTTGACCCGTTTGGAGTTGTCCTGTTTGCCCACAAGGTGGGCGGAAGCTCTTCAATCAAGTTGGATTCATGTTTTTTTAGGTGCTCATATGTGCGTGTCTTGAGTCCTTTTAGGATTTCTGCATTTTCTCTCTTAGCTTGGCCATTGCTTGCCGGGTGAGCTACAGAAGCGTAGCTGACTTGGATGCTGAGGTCTTTGCAATATCCTTGAAATGCAGAGCTTGTGAATTGAGTCCCATTGTCAGTTATGATCTTGTTTGGGACTCCAAATCTGCATACTATGGACTGCAAGAAGTTGATAGCTGATTGCTTGTTTATTGTCACAATTGGAGTTGCTTCTGGCCACTTGGTGAACTTGTCGATGGCAACGTACAGGAACTTGTAACCTTCGATGGCTCTTGGGCAAGATCCCAAGATATCCATCCCCCACACAGCGAATGGCCATGTAGGAGGTATCATTTGTAGAGGTTGAGCTGGTGTGTGAATTTGCTTTGCATGAAACTGGCATGCTTCACATTTCTTCACTAGCTCAGTTGCATCCTGGAGTGCTGTAGGCCAGTAAAAACCATGCCGGAAGGCTTTACCGACCAACATGCGGGAAGACGCGTGGTACCCACACTCGCCTTCATGGATTTCCGCGAGGAGCTTGTGGCCTTCTTCCCTTGTAATGCACCGCATTAGGACACCGTTAGCACCACGCCGGTAGAGATCCCCTTCTACCAGTGTGTATCTTTTAGCCGATCTGACTATCTGTTCAGCAGATACATTGTCTTCAGAAAGGAAATTGTTTTTCAAGTAGCTCTGGATCTCCGAGATCCATGCATCGGAGCTAACTTGAGCATTTGAGTCTTGCATGCTGGGTTGCTCGGAGCTTCCTGCAGCACCTACGACCCTTGATGGACGCCATGGTAATAGGGCCATCGGGACCGCCAGCTTCGAGGTGCTGGTCTCGCCCCCTTCGCTCAGTTCAGCAGGCTGAGCTGTTGGTCTTGACAATCTCAGGATGAAGGTTTCATCGGGAACCGGAGCTCAGTTGAACCTTTCGTTGAGAGTTCGTCAGCTTCAGCATTGTTGAGACGCTGGACATGGCAAAGATCCAGGACTTCAAAGTCCTTCTGAAGCTTCTGGACTTCAAGTAGGTATGCAACTAGTTGAGGGTTGTCACAGCAGCATTCACCTTTGACTTGTTTTATTATGAGTTGCGAGTCACCCTTTACCAACAGCTGCTTGACACCATATGATAGTGCCACCTTGAGCCCGTAGATTAGTGCTTCATACTCCACCATGTTGTTGGTCGCCTTGAAGTCAAGGTGGACCATGTATTTGACCTTTTCCCCGGTCGGAGCAAGGAGAAGGACTCCAGCTCTGGCCCCCTGCTTCTGCACGGAGCCGTCGAAGTAGAGAGTCCAGTGAGGCTCGGTGAAGACCGAAACCTTAGATTCTGGCTTCTGCTCACTGGGGCCCCCAGGATTTGATGGAGAGGGGGTCCATTCCGCCACGAAGTTTGCCAATGCTTGACTCTTGATTGCTTGTCTTGGGACGAATTCAAAATCGAACTTGGCCAATTCCGCTGCCCACTTTGCAATGTTCCCAGTAGAGTTGGGGTTATGCAAGATTGCACGCAGTGGATAAGAGGTTATCACTGAAATCTTGTGAGCTTGGAAATAGTGTGGAAGCTTCCTAGAGGCAATGAGAACTGTGTAGAGCAGCTTATGCACCTCTAGGTATCGAGTCTTGGCGTCATGGAGTACTTCACTGATGAAGTACACTGGGCACTGGACTGTCCAGACCCTCCGAGAGGGGCCGGAGCTTCCTCCTCATCAACCCGGACCCTCCCGGAGGGGTCCGGATCTTCTTCGGGGACCTCCAAGTTCGTGTCAGAAGAACCCGGAGCTTCTTCTGAAGTGACCCGGACCTTCCCGAAGGGGTCCGGATGTTCTTGCTCGACAACATTGACTCCTCCGCTTGGAGGATGTTGATCCTCTGGCGTCTCGACTTGAGGATCCTGGTCTGGGGGCTGGGACCCAGACTTGTCTTCAGGTAGCTCCGAACCCTCCCGGAGGGGTCTGGCTCCCTAAACTGGAGATGGTTCTTGTCTTTCCGCAACCAGGACCATGCTAACAACTTCGTCAGTTGTCAAAATGTAAAGCAGAAGTGACTCACTAGGATTCGAAGCTACCAAAGTTGGTAGAGTGGTGAGGAGCTGCTTTAGCTCTTGGAAAGCCTTTTCTGCTTCTTCAGACCATTGGAATGGTCCAGACTTCCTCAATAACTTGAAGAAGGGTAGCGCCCATTCTACCAGTCTTGAGATGAACCGGCGAAGGGCAGCTAGACATCCAGTCAGCTTCTGGACGTCCTTGATGCGGGCTGGTGGCCACATGTCTTCAATAGCTTTAATCTTCACCTGATTCGCTACTATTGCTCGATGGTTCACCAAGAATCCAAGAAGCTTTCTGGAGCTAACCCCAAAGACACACTTGTCCAGGTTCAGCTTTGTGCATTGATTCGCAACTTGTCGAAGACAGCTTGCAAGGTGTCAAGAAATGACTCCTTGCTCTTGATTTTGACGACGATGTCATCGACGTACACTTCCACTATATCTCTAATAGGCTCTCCGAAAGTTTTGTGCATAGCTCGTACAAACGTTGAAGTGGCGTTTTTGAGACTGAATGGCATGGCAGTGTAACAATATAATCCATCCACTATGATGAAGGAAGTATGCTCTTCATCTTCCCTAGACATTGTGATTTGATGATACCCAGAATATGCATCTAGGAAACACAGTAATTCACACCCGGAGGTGGAATCCACTATCTGATCTATTCTAGGTAGTGGGAATGGATCCTTTGGACATGCCTTATTCAGTGTGATGTAGTTGATACACATCTGAAGCTTCCCGCCAGCCTTTGGTACAAAGACTGGGTTTGCCAGCAATTTTGGGTGGAAGAGTTCTCGGATGAATCCAACTTGAAGCAACTTCTTCACTTCTTGAAGTATGAAGTTTTGTCGCTCTACTGAATGCTTCCGAGGCTTTTTATGTACAGGTCGAGCATCAGGATAAATCTTCAGATTTTCCTCAATCACTTCCCTAGGGATCCTAGGAATTTGTGATGGTTGCCAGGCAAACACGTCAACATTGGCCCAGAGGAAAGTGATGAGCGCGAGTTCCTATTTTTCGTTCAGACCTCCCGATATACGGGTGGTCTAAGCGGCGTCAGAACCAATCTGGATGACTTTGACGGGAATGTTGGTGTCGCCACTTGGTTGCACACGAGGTGCGGAGGTTGAGCCTCTATGACGAATGCTCGGGGGTTTCGGAGCTTGCTCCTTTCCGGATTCTTCCTTCTACGTTGTAGCAAGCGCATGGAGTTCTTCTAGAGCAGTAACTCTGGCGGTGCGATCTCCGCGGATTCAGAGAACACCTGCTGGTGTTGGCATCTTCAACACCAAGTAGTCGTAATGAGCAGCAACCATGAAATTGTGTGAGGCTGGCCTGCCCAAGATGGCATTGAATGGTAAGTTGATCTGCGCCACGTCGAAGACCAACTTCTCGGTGCAGTAATTCTCCTGGATCTCGAAGGTCACCGGGAGGGTAATAGCACCGAGTGGAGTTATGGCCCCCGAACCTACTCTGGAGAAAGGTCGGGAGGGGCGAAGATCCAAAGGTCGGAGCTGAAGCTTGACGAAGGCCTCAAAGCTTATGAGGTTCAGCCCCGAACCTCCGTACACCATTACATGGTGGAGCTGGATGTTGTTGATGGTCAAAGATACCATCAATGGGAGTTGGCCAGCTCCGATCATGTTCTGAGGGTCGTCCGAAGCATCGAAGGTGATGGCAGTGTCCATCCACATCCGGTGCGGCTCCGCCATGGCGGTGGGAGCTACTGAGGCCATGCCCCGCCGCATTGTCTTGAGGACACGACGGGAGGTGATGTCCCACGAACCACCAAGGATGGTGGTCATGGTCTTCCGACGCTCGTTGTCGGAGACATTGGAGTCGTCATCGACGGAGGTGTAAACAGCATTCAAGACCTTTTTAGGGCCCTGAAAGCCTAACTCCTCTTCAGCCGGAGCTTCGTCGACTTTTTGTTTTCCTTCCCTTTGACGGAAAGGAGCTTCTTCCTGGTGCTTGTTGTAGCGCTCGGCGAGGTTCTGGACCTCTCAGCAGCCTTCCAAGTTGTGGTTGTTCGTCTTGTGTATGGGACACCACATCTTGGAGCTACCGCCGTCTTCAGACGACGGCCGAGGTCGCTTCTCGGGGCGTGGCCCCCGGCCACCAGGAGCTGCAGCAGCAGCGGCAGTAGGTGTGCCGGCCGACGGCTTCTTCTTGCCATTGGACTTTTTCATCTTCTTGCCACTCTCGGAGGTAGCGATTTCACCCTTGGAGAACTTTTTGTTTCCTCTGGAGGTGGTTGAGAGTGCATTTCATGGCCCTCCGCAGCTTTGGCACACTTGTCTGCCAAGCTGAAAAGTTCCGTGACTCAGGTGACTTCCTTGGTCGCCAGCTTCTCCAGCATCTTCTTGTCTCGAACGCCCTCTCTGAATGCCATAATAACAGAAGCGCTTGAGATAGAAGGAATGGTGTTTCGTACCTGGGAGAACCTCTGGATGAAGGATTGCAGGGACTCTCCCCCATTCTGCTTGACAGCAAAAAGGTCCAGGTCCGTGCCTGGTCGGGTATATGAGCTCCCGAAGTTGGCGGTGAACTGTTGGCACAGTTCCGCCAAACTGTTGATGGAGTCGGGTGGAAGGCTCATGAACCAAGACCTGGCGGTCCCAGTTAAATCCACAAGGAAATAATTGGCTATCACGGCCTCACTTCCCCCAGCTGCGAGGATAGCGGTGGAGTACATTTGGAGAAATTTAGCAGGATTGACAGTCCCGTCAAATTTCTCCGGTAGGTGAGGCCAGAACTTTTGCGGCCATTTGACCATGTGTAGGTGCATGGCCAGGGCAGAACAGCCTCCTCCTACTCCCTCAGGAGCAGGGCTGTCCCGAGCCTCTCGCCTCTCGCAAGCACGCTCGATGTGGACATGGTCGTCTTGTTGCTGGTAACGACAATCGAGCTCCGCCCAGAGGTCATGAGTCGAAAGCCTGGTTACCGGGTGGGTACATTGCGCCCCAAAAGGCAGCGACGTTGCCTGTTCAGACGCATCACGCCTCCTGTGCTGTGAAGCATGCGGACCGAGTATACCCGACACAGTCCGATGCTGTGATGGGGCCCGCCCCAAGAGGGGGGGACCTTGGTTGCTGTGATCAGCTGCTGCTGCAACCAAATGTTCCACATCAGCTCTCCACTGCTCCATTGCACCCTGCGATGCTCCTGGAGGCGGTGGATGTTGGAGAAGGGCACGCGCAGCATGGAGCGCGTGTTCGGGGTTGTTGTTCGCCGATGCAGTGACTGATGCAGACGCCCCATCTCGCTATCCAGCTTGATTCGTCGGTGCGAACAGTGGCAGTGGTGGCATGACTCTTGCTGGAGCCAGGCACCTGCTGGCTGCTGCATGTTGGAGGGATTGCCTCCAATAGGTTGCATAGCAGGGTTGCCGTTGGACGACCCAGCAGCAGAGTTCACCATCCTTGAATCTCGGGCACCCCCTACCTGGCACGCCAACTATCGGAGTGTGATTATGAGAATTCTCTCGGTACTATTGTTGGCAGCCGGCGAAGTTTGTAGTTCGGTTGTGGGCGCGTAGAGATTCAGAACAGGATGATGAGTAGACACGAGGATTTACGTGGTTCGGGCCGCCTGAGCGTAATACCCTACTCCACGGGTGTGTGTTGTTAATATATTGAGCGTCTGAGCACTTGCGGGCCTGTGTAGGATCGGAGTGTGGAAGTTCTCTCCTTGTGTATCACCCGGTCAATACTTTTATAGTACAAGGACTGGCCGTTACATCGTTAGCCTGGCCAAACATGTGGCCCTGGCGGTTACTGATGTTTAATACACAATTAATGAGCTTAATTACCCTTAATAGTGTGGTAACGCGCCTTGACGGTGGCGTTACTGGTATTAAGGGCCCTCCGATCATGTGTCATTAAGATAGCATTAATGACACTTAATCAGGTCTTGAGGCCTTTAATGTTCCTTGAAGGTCCGAGCCGTTGGAAGTCCACCACTCTGCCTGTTGAGGTTGAAGGTCTGGTGGTTGGACCTGTGGCAGCTCCGGAGCTTACTGTCTTGGACAAGTAGGTCCGTTGCTGTTGTACACGTGTCGGTATCGGAGCTTCCCTCTGTCGGGGGTTAGGTCCGGGGGTGCTGCACAGGTATCTAGTCTGGAGCTTCCCCATGCGTGGGATGTAGCTCCGGTTTAATGATACACGTGGCGGCAGTGGGACTAACCATAGAAGGGAGGTAGGTCCGGTTCCGTGTGACACGTGGGGCCTTCGGAGGTCTTCAACTCAGGTATGTGGAGTTCCTTAGCATTCTTTGCAGTCCCAAAGGGTATCCGGTACACAGGGTACCGACACATTCCATACACAATAAAGTATTCTATTCAGCTCTTGAGCTCCTTTACATATAGATTCCTCATTCTATTTTCTTTTTGCGCTTTCTTCATAATTTCATTAAAACATGCGCTCATCTCAAAAATTTTGTTAGGATCTCATTTGTTTGTCATAAATCAACCAAAACCCACAAGGGATGCCTAGATGCACATTCAATCTCCCACTTTTTGGGGATTGATGACAACCAATTGAGATTTCACAAATATGATAAAAATTCAGATTTTCATAAAGTGTGCACTTATGAGCTTGGAACAAATTAGGCAATGAAAACATAAGACATATGTGCACCCTTTATGGTGGGATGCAAAACTATATGTGTGTGAGGCAAGATCGAAAGGAGAAAGAGGTGGAAGTTCCGAAAAGTCAGAAGATGAGTCCTCGGAGATAACAGGAGACCCAACAGGCTCAATCTCCAGCTTTTGGCATATGGGTTTGACATTTTGCTTCATGTACCTGTGGATCTTCACTTCAGCTTTCCGGCAAGAGCCAAAAATAGCAGCCATGTACTTCATAATGCCACTAGGAGACCTTTTGTGAGGAGGGGCCCTAGTGTTAGAGGAAGGCCTTGCATCTCATTGGGCCCTCTTGGGAGCCTCTTCACTTGACACAGGAGATGGAGTAGTCGGAAGGACAGCTTGAGGTGGCTTCTGAGGCCTCAAGGCTGCGAGCTCAACATATTTCAAAACTCGATCCATGTGACCTTCTCTATCATGAACATGATATAAGGCGCATAGCCAAAGGAACGGTTAGGGGTGCAGGAAATGTTCACCATGTCGTTCTAGATGTAGTCGAAGATGTCAAGCTTCCTACTCTTGCTAATCACCTTCATCAATGTCCTTAGGTAACCTTAGACACTCCCTGCATCTCCATCTTTTGGAGCGATGGTCTTCCGGAGCACTCTATTGAGAACCATAAAGAAGGGCTTCATGTTTTTGGTTGATGGAGGGTTGTACTTGAGACGGGTATCATAGAGAAAGTCCATCTTGTCCTTCTCTAAAATCCCAATGTTGTGAATAATCACTTCATTGCTGCCGGTGTCGCCAAGGTGCAGCAGCCTAGCAAACTCATCATATGTCACAGTGTCCTTGGATCCATGAGTCATCCAAGTCACTCTCTCTTCTTCATCACTGGTGATGCAGCAGGTCGCAAAGAATTGAGCGATGACCTCATCATTCCAGTTATATCTAAAAGAAAACAAGTCCTTGAGGCCATGCCTCTCTGCAGCCTCTACCACTTCATCAAAAGCACCACAACTTTTTCTTTCAATGTGGCTCTAGTCAATCCATTGGCTGTGGACTACTGGAGTCTTCATCTGCAGGTACACGGAACTGTAGTAGTCCACGTGAAAGTTGCTCCAGAATCTAGGATCAGCTGCCTTCTTGCTACTGTTGTATGCATCAACTTTCCTCAACTTCCAAGCCACATCACTCCCCTTGCCATTGAATTTTTCTTCCGAGGGGTCTCTATCCCCCTGCCTTGGAGCTGTCATTTTGAGAGGGCCAATCTGGCCAGAGGCAATCCCTTTGCCTTTCTCTTTGGATTGGCGATGAGCCGCTAAGCTAGAACCAATCATATATTGAACTTTCGAAGCTGGCTTCTTAGCCGCAACCTTCCGCCGCACCCTAGGTGGAGTAGGCGAAGGTTCGGCAACACGATCTTGCCTTTTGTTGGCGCGAGACTCAGAGGCTCACGGCAACACATCTTGATCCATCTCATCTTCAAAGTCGGAGATGTTTTCATTCGACATTGTGCTAACAAGGAGGGTATACATGACATAGATAAGGATTGATGGCAAGGGAATGCATTGAGTAGAAGGAAATTAGGGTTGTGTCCAGTCAAAATGGGACTTGTCCGGTGCTCAACTGTGGACTAGTCCGGAGTACTAGACTTGTCCACACTAAGAACAAACTAGTTCGATATTCAGCTGTTTGAACCCTAACTAGCAACAATGGTGATTCTCAATGCAAAAGTGGCTCAATGTAGTTGTAATACAACATGGAATCATGTATTAATAGGACGAACTAAGCTATTTGAGCAAAAACAAGAGAAATGGAAGGTTCTATGGTTTGGAGGGAAACTTTACCAAATCCTTCGATTCACGGAGTTGGAGGCGGACAAATCTGGGGTCCTTGATCCCCTTGTGATGAAGATCGTTTCCCACGGATATTTGAGGAGATTTGGTGGGGAACTCGCCAATTCACCTTGGGGGCACTTGAGTGATGAGAGAGAACATGAGATGTGTTGTGAGGATGAAGAAGATTAGGTTTTTGCGGCCCTAGGGTTATGGAGTTGAAAATTCGGACTAGTACGTGGTCGACAGGACTAGTCCGGACTACCAGAATTCTACGGACTAGTCTGCATTGTGCAGACTAGTCGGGTAACCACGAACTAGTCCGTTGTCACCATAACAGAAATAGTTAGACCATTTATGTATATTCGAAAGTGCTTATTAAGAAAATATGGGGCAAAACACACAAATAATCTTGATGAATATGATCAGTAAACATACAACAATGAAGCTATGACCATAATTCACCAAGATCAAGTAATTAACATAGTTTTCAGAGAAAAATAGAGAGAGATGATTTTCATAACACAATCAATAGATTTTGAAGATGGCATACAGGTATGCAAGCTTTCAAGCCATGTTTCGAGCATCAAGGATATTTAGTTCATTTCGGAGCTCACAAAAACGTTTTTCATCAAGTGGCTTGGTAAAGATATCAGCTAGTTGTTTTTTAGTGTTTACATGGGATATGGCTATGTCTCCTTTCATTGAGTGATCTATCAAAAAGTGATGTCGGATGTCTATGTGTTTGGTCCTAGAGTGCTCCACGGGATTATGGGCAATTTTAATGGCACTCTCATTATAACAAAGGAGCAGAATATGACTCGTATTGTAATTGTAATCCCTTAGAGTTTGTCGCATCCAAAGGAGTTGTGCACAACAACTCCCAACTGCGATATACTCCGCTTCGGCTGTGGATAAGGCAATGGAATTTTGTTTCTTTGAGGACCAAGAAACTGGGGATCTACCTAAGAATTGGCAAGTGCCGGAGGTACTTTTTCTATCTACCTTGCATCCGGCATAATTTGCATCGAAGTATACAATGAGATTGAACTTTTAACCTTTAGGATACCAAAGGCCTAGGTTGGGAGTATGAACTCAATATCGCAAGATCCTTTTTACGGCTGTCAAATGACATTCCTTAGGATTGGCTTGAAATCTTGCACATAAACATACACTCAACATAATATTAGTCCTAGATGCACATAAATAAAGTGGGAGCCAATCATGGAGCAATATATCTTTTGATCCACATTTGGTACGTCTTCATCGAGATCCAAGTGTCCATTTGTCGCCATGGGAGTCTTTATAGGCTTTGCTTTGTCCATTCCAAACTTCTTAGGTATGTCTTGAGCGTACTTTGTTTGGCTTATGAACGTCCCTTCCTTTTGTTGCCTCACTTGGAATCCCAAGAAATATCTCAATTCTCCCATCATGGACATCTCAAATCTATCTGGCATGATCTTACTAAATTCTTTACAAAAAGATTGGTTAGTTGAACCAAATATAATATCATCAATATAAATTTGATAGACAAATAGATCATTATCAAAATTCTTAGTGAACACAGTGTAATCTTCTTTACCAATCTTAAATCCATTTTCAATCAAAAAATCTAAGGCACTCATACCAAGCTCTAGGAGCTTGTTTGAGGGCATAGAGAGCCTTACGCAGTTTGAACACATGGTCGAAGAACTCTTGATCTTCGAACCTAGGGGGGTTGCTCCATGTACACCTTCTCCTTGATCGGTCCGTTGAGGAAGGCACTTTTCACATCCATTTGATAAAGCTTGAAATCATGGTGAGTAGCATATGCAAGTAATATTCGAATCTATTCAAGCCTAGCTACGGGAGCAAAAGTCTCGTCGAAATCCAAACCTTCGACTTTTGAATACCCTTTGCCTACAAGTCACGCCTTGTTCCTTATCACCACTCCGTGTTCGTCTTGCTTGTTACAGAACACCCATTTAGTGCCGGCAACGTTAAACTTGGGTCTTTCAACAAATTCCCACACCTCGTTCCTTTTGAAGTTGTTCAATTCTTCTTGCATTGCCACCACCCAATCCAGATCCTTTAATGCATCTTCAACCCTGTGTGGTTCCAAAGAGGATACAAACGAGTAATATTCACAAAAATTAGCTATACGAGATCGAGTTGTTACTCCCTTTTGGATGTCACCGATTATGTTGTCGACGGGGTGATCTCTTTGGATGCATTGATGTACTCTTGGGTGTGGCACTTTGGTCTTGAGTCTTCATGGTCATCTTCTTCTCCCCCTAGATAGTTGCCCTCATTGACGTGTTGATCACCTTGATATTCATGAGGTTGATCTTGTGTAGAAGCTCCCCCTTGATCATTTTCCTCCACTTTTGGTTCGTCTTCCTCATTTGCATTTGGAGGTGGTGCTTGTGGTCGAACATCGCCCAACGCCATTCTTCTCAACGCTTGACATGGAGCTCCTTCTCTATCTATCACACATTAATCAACTTGCTCTCCTTGAGAGCCGTTAGTTTCATCGAACACCACGTCACGTGCTACTTCAACAAGTCTGGAGGCCTTGTTGAAGACACGATAGGTGTAGGAGTTTGAATCATAGCCAAGTAAGAAACCTTCATCGGACTTCGAAGCGAACTTTGAAGTCCTAGGCTTCTTGTTCAAAATATAACATTTAGAACCAAAAACTCGAAAGTATGAAATATTCAGCTTGTTACCCATGAGTAGTTCATATGATGTTTTCTTGAGTAGGCGATGAAAATATAGCCGGTTTATGGCGTGACAAGCGGTGTTAACCGCTTCTGCCAAAAACCGGTATGAAGTCTTGTACTCATCGAGCATTGTCCTCACCATCTATATGAGGGTTCGTTTCTTCTTTTCAGCTACTCCATTTTTTTTAGTAGAATAAGGTGTTGAAAACTCGTGTTTTATCCCTTCTTCGTCTAGATACTCCTTGAATTGGGTATTCTTGAACTTTGTTCCGTTGTCACTTCGTATGTTATTGATTGTCAATGAAAATTCATTTTAAGCTCACTTGAGAAACTTCTTGAGGGTTCCTTGAGTTTCTGTCTTATCATGCAAAAAGAAAACCCCTGTGAAGTGCGAAAAGTCATCAACAATTACTAAGCCGTATTTGTTACCGCTGATGCTCATGTAAGTAATTGGAACAAATAGGTCCATGTGAAGTAGCTCGAGTGGTCTCGTTGTTGTCATGTGTAAAAGCCCGTTTTTCGGAGAACAAAAACGCAAAAATGCGAACTTAAAAATTTTGAAAGTGGACATGGAAATCCAAACTCACATGAACCATATGAGTTAACCCATGTTCACTAAAAATAGGAACTTGTTAAAATTTCACATATAGAACATGTTTGTTAATGTATTAGAACTTAAGGTGTAAAATCCTTAATTTCCAAGTATTCCTATTTTCAATGAAAAATTAAAAGAGAAAAGAAAACAAAATAGAGAGAAAGAAAAAGAAATTATTCCAACCCTAAAATGGGACATCCAAAAATATTCAAATCTCATGCCGTAAATTTGTCCATGACCTCCTAATATTCCAAATAGACTCTCGGTAAAGTTTCAAAATTTTTGAAGCACGTTTCCCATTTTTTGGACACGTACTGAGAGTTTAATCAACGTCGACCTCAAATTTAAACTTTGTGCTCAACCTTGTCCAAATCAACTCCAAATTTTTCCTGAGGTCCCTTATGGTTCAAAAAGGTTAACTTCAAAGTTTCAGGATTTTTGAACCTAATCTACTAATTATTTCCTTGAGTCAAGTATCACCACTTGAATTCAAATTCAAACCTGAGTTCAAATTTGACTTGCTCAGTTTTGAAATCTGATTGCACCATAAAATTTCTCACATTTTATTTAGTCATTGGGCCAAAGTTGAGTATTTTTGAAGCATGTTTGCTAGCCCTAATTGAAATTTGAAAGGGGAATGAGGGAGGTGGGTCCCACAAGTGGTCCCCACTTGTCAGGTCGGCAAGGCTTCCTCTTTCCTCCCCTGCCTCCATTCAGGCGCGTGCATGTGCCACCGCGATGGCCACCACGACGAAAACGTAGCTACTTATCCCAAGCCCTGCCTTCTCTCGGTCCTGTCCACAGCGCCCCGGCTCCTCCCGTCAGCCGACCAGCTCGCCGGTTCGCGCCGCTCACCACACGCCCGTGTTCGCACCCAGTTGCGCACCTCCTCGCCTCCCTCCGGCGCCTGCTCACCGGTGCCGACCCGCCCCCCCCCCCCCCCCCCCCCCCCGCCAGCTCGCGCGTCCGCCGGCCCGCGCGCCTCCCCGCCCGCGCCTCTGTCTCCGCTCACGCCGGCGCTCCTCCCTCGCTGGCTGCCTCCGGGTCGTCCTCGCGCTGCTGCGCCCCACACCCGGAGTCGCATGCCCTGCCGCGCCGCTCGCCCTACGCTGGTCACTGCTCACCCTGCCTCCCCGGCGGCCGCCTCCAGCGCCCAACACCGGCCGCGCCGTTCTTGGCCTCTGCACGCCGCCTGCAACCCCGTCGTCGCACCTCCCTGGTGCCCGGCCGCCCACGGCGCCGCCGACGCCGCACTCGCCCCTTCACCACAGCGACGTCGCCCTCCCCACTGTTCTCCTGCCATGGCTGAGCGCCGCCGTCCGCGCGCTTTCCCCGCCAGCGCCTCCCTGCCGAGCCGTCTGTCGTCAGCCCTCCTAGCTCCTGTCCACGGCGCCCCGAGCAGCACCGCCGCCCATGCCCCAAGTCGCCGCCGCGCTCGCGTCCTGCTCCAGTTCACGTGCGTGGCATGTTGCGCCGCGCCGTCCTCTACGAGGGCGTGCCTCTGCTGCATCTCGCCGTCCCTTGCTTCCGCTGGTGCCTCGCTTGCGCCCAGGCCCGCTATCCGCGCCTTGGCCGTGCTTCGCATGTGCTGTTTTGGATGCCATTGTCGACTTGATGTTGTCACTACGTTCTTCTCACATGCTGCATCCAAACAGTGCGAGGATTGATGGAGGTGATGTATGAGATGCAGGAACACGCCTTTGACACAATGGTATCGACCATTAATCCAAGGTTAGCTCTTATTTTGCAAGAGTGATTGGATCGGTGACTGCAGCCTAGGTGTTCAATGAAATGGTTACATGGCGAAACTAAGTGTGTTGTTGTTAAATCTTGGTCTATGGATGTAGGTCTGTTGTGGTGTGGCGAATCGGCCAAGATAAGTGTCAAGATGCCCTTTTAATGGTGATGAAGCGACGGAAATCAAGTGCACACCCTAGTTGTTCAGCGAAATGCCTACAAGGTGAGCCTTGCACTGAAATATCTTGCTTGACGTCACTGATGTCCGTTCGTCGTGATCGCTAAGGTTACTCATGTGTCGTCAAGTCGTATGTCTAGTTTTCACATTGATATCATTCCTATAAGAGTCCCTAAGTTGACCTCTTTTGTCGTTTGTATCACGTCGGCCTGTCCGTGCGTGCTCGTGATGCTCCACCATGAGCCGCGTCGACGTCGTTGACCATATGACGTCGTCGTGACACTCCGAGCCGTCATCATGTCCTGGCATCGAGATGAAGAATGCTTGTGATGTGTGTGGTGCTGAAACACCAGCACAACTCGTCGTACAATGGTCATTTAGCCAAATTAGGGTTTAGTCGAGGTGAGACTCGTCGAGCCCTGGGTGTAACCAAGGTGCTCGATGAAATGCCTTCTAGGTCAAACCAGGTGTGTCGGTGATCACCGATGGCCTGGGTAGAGGTATGCAAGAACGTTGCGACCAACAAGGAGAACTAGACCAAGGGGAACCTTGGATAAGAATTTCTTAGTCGTGTCGAGGAAGTTTCCTTTCCGTTCGTAGAATTGCTTACCTAGGTGAACCTCTTCATCGATGGTAGGTTCGTCGAGTCTTTTGTCGACAACTAAGTCGAGACCCTAACGCTCCGACTCATGAGGTGGTGTTCGAGATTCTGCTCACCACTGTTGATGAGTCCGGGTCGATGTGAACGTCGAGGAGACGATCTTCCCGATATGGCAAAACACATAGTCATGGCAGAGACTTGCATCATGTTGAAGTCCTGGGAGCTTACTGAGCTCACCTAGACAAGCTTGCTGAAGACACTACATTAGTGTTGTCGTGAGGCACTTGAACGATGCTCGAGGAGCTTGCCCTAGAAACTACTTTACCTAAAGGTCATTTGAACGTTGTCTCGGTACTCACGTCAGGTTAACAAGGCTCGTTATGATGTCTTAAGTCCAAAGAATGTTGACCTCACTTCACTCCCAAGTGCCGCTAGGGTTTCATCCTGGTTCATCCTTATCAAAACCCTGCGACCACACTTGTCACGTAATTAGGTTTACACCTTAATGAGTTTGTGTAACTTCATTGGTCGACTTCTAAGTCACAACCTCTTGTTGCACAGTTCACTCATGCCTTAAGCTTTCAATGCTCCATCTTGATCGCTTGGTCTTCCTTACATCACATAGTCCAGTAATGCTTCTTCACCATTCTACCTTATCACTCTTTGAGCGGCATAGCTCCAAGTGTCGAGTGCTAAATTGCGATGTGTCATTACATTGCACCTTTCAGTGCTTATCTCGACACTACTATGCCACCTTGAGTCATCCTTTGTTTATCCACACAACAGAGGCATATCTGTCTTTCCTAGCCGAACTCCTCGGTCTTAAATTTTAAACAACCCCGTGGAGTCTATTACTTAATTACTTATATGTATATCATGTCGATAGGAATGTGCTGATAGGTGATAGACAAGAAGTTTCGCTTGGAGGAGAAGGCCAGGGTGTCCACTTGAAGTCCTTGGCGGAGTCTGCACAGAAGGACCACTAACAATTGACATTTATTCAAGTCGCAAACTAAGGCAAGCCCCGGTTTGCATTTAAAAGCTTTACAGAGTTTTGCAGTATTTCTCACTTACGTCTTTAGTTGATATTGTGCATTACGTATAAGGTGTTTGATACCCCACTTGCATATCCATAAAATCCTATGGGAAGGTTGGGAAGGTTTACAGCTTGACGTGTAGAACTGCCTTGCTAATGTATAGGAAATCCGGTAGAAGTCGAGTAGTTGGAATCTACTCGCGAGAGGATCACAATTTATTGATCACAAGTCAAGTAGTTGAATTCTACTTGCGAGAGAAGTCGAGTAAGGGAAACCTACTCGCGGGATGTTACCAAAATGTTCACTCTTAATAATTGGAGATGTGGACGGGGATGTTCCTGTAGGACGGGATGCGCAAGGTTTTCTGATCCCGGATGAGGGGGACAATGCTTGCAACCACATTTGGGCATGGGCCAGTAAGGGTAAGGCAAATGTGGAGGTTGGTTGTAGCCCCGTCTGTGTCGGTTAAGGACCGTCTCGTGTGCGGCCCTGTTGAGCAAGTTGTATCGGTTACATAATGGATTAATGGGGTCCATTAAACTGATGTAGCTTGGGCACCCTCGTGTCGAAACTTATACCGCCGTTCTTCGGGGGAAGATGATCGTAAGATGGGAACCTCTAAGGAGCAACTTCGACGTGCTCAGTTAGGGACCTTACTTTTGGGATGGTAGAACTGGTTCGACATCGGGATGACGGGTGAAAGGTGGCCACATACGACGTGGGAGAGGTGTACAGTGAAATGTACTTCCGAGCGGGCGTATGTGTCGTGTATTCCGGGTGTGTCCTGATTGCAATCACCGTCCCTCGCGGTAATAGAGTACCACTTGTTCACTGAGTTGTGACGTAGTAAATAAGAGTAATGGAATGATGATGAATATTGCCGATCTGCTAAATCATTGTATTGCAACCTTGTTTGGCTTAGAGATAGTATAATTAAAAGTTACAGTTTCCCCATACTTTACCTGTAATAGCATTATGTGCTTTGGGCATGTCATATCATCGGCAAAGCGTTTCTTGTTTGATTGTGGAACCCATGATGTGCCGTGCCTAGAGAATGTCATTTGCTACATAAAACCTAATTATAAGGATCCACTTGTAGGCGAGTCTATTTATGCTATTCCTTACCCATGCTTAGTACTTACCCCTGCATATGTCTAGTGAGACGGTTAAGTCTTGCTGAGCCTTATGCTCACATTTGCGCTTTAACGATTTTTGCGGGTATTAGTTTTATTTCTGCTGTTCAGGTTGTACATGAGACTCAAGGTGTCGAGATAAATCTCATGTGAACCACGCCGCTACTGCATGTTCTTCTTGTTGCTAGTGAGAATCGTCCTAGGGCATGGACGTCTTCTCTCCTGCTTAGTTAGGTGAGATTATGAGTATGTATTTTCCGCTGCGTGTGTACTTCTGTGGTACAGTCTTTTGTAAACTCTTCTTATTATGAAATGAAAAGTTTATATGTTTTGGTATCCTTTTTGTGTGTGCTGTTAGGTGCCGCATCGCACGGCACCACCGAATGAGATCCTCGGATGTGTGGACTCCGGTCCCCCACAAACATGGTATCAGAGCTTCATTGGGAATAGCACGCTCGAAAAGAGCCTATTTTCGAAAACTCCAAAGTAGTCGAGTGAGGATTAGCTATATGCCCATTAAGGACTATTACTAGTATAAGTTATAATGGTGGTGAACTAACTTGTTATATTATTCTGTAACGACGCTCCGTCGTCAAGGTAAGAGGTAAGGTACGCTGCCGAGAGCGGATCAATCCCGGTAAACTCTGCATACGAGATATGGTATGTGATATTTCCGTGGCTTGGCACGGAAAGTTAATATGAGTCTCTGGAACTTTCCATGATTCTGAGAACATATGGCACGCGGTACCCCAGCGTGACACAAAATTAGTGGCAGCTCCCGTCGGGTGGTGTATAACCCGATAGTATGCATCTCTAGAACTATTCATGTTCTATGGGATCATGCGAAACACGTATGCCCGAGCGTGTATAAGCCGGTTCGTGCGGGAGTCTTTGCTGTACAGACGTATTTACAACAATGTACCTTGAGACATGACTTCGCTCGAGAGCGACTCACACCAGAGTTGTATGCATTTACTTTCATATATATTATTGTGACTGCCTGTCGTGTTTCCCCGTGCCGCCCTTGAGGTGTGAAGGTGTGAAAGGGGATTGTTTGTCTTCTGCAGGTACACTAACTTCGATAGCGACCCGTGTAGAATACGTTTGCGAGTGATCGATATTAGAACCACCTATAGACGTATCCGGATATACCGGGTTAGACTTTTCTTTTGGTAAGGCACGTAGTACCGTCAGTATTCCACTTGGTACTTTGACCATCCCCCACGAAAGAAATGGCTTCATATTCATATTTAGGTCTAAGTATCAGTTGATGATATCTTATGGACAAGGTAAAATGTTTCTCTTCAAGGGTAGGTGAACCAAAGTCCTTTGATCCTGGCGATAGTTTAGCTCGACTTCGCCGGAGTAAGACTTTGGTTAAGCATGAAGACTCATAGTGATATGCTATGGAAAAGAAGGTTGTCAAGTCTCTTTTAAGATTCCATTTGTTTCCAAAGAAAATGATTAGTTGTGAATCAAGTTCTATCCATCGGACTTGAGTTTTGAGCTAAGTTTCAAAATTTGAGTTTGTTCCCAAATTCTTGTGTTTCGAAGCTGGTGAGTTCTGTTTCGAACAGAATTGACCTGACTTTGAAATTCCATATCTCTTCAACCTGAAGGTCTATGAATGCAATTGAATACTTTTTGGAAAGATTTTGAAGTCTTCTATAAGTTTTCTATTGACCTCCAAGCCAAAAGACACTTTTATGGTGATGAAAATGCACCGTTATCACAGCAGCTGCTGTTCTGAAACTACACGGACCAGCATCTGAATTTTTGCCATATTTCCTTGTAGAAAGCTCTTCTATTCCATTATGATACATTTCTGGAGAGGGGAAGAGCTACTCTACAACTTTTTTATTCAGTGATACCTCAAATTCAGTTTATAACTAATTAGAAAACAGAGTTGAAGTTAGTACATGTATATAGGTGCTATCTGAAACAGTCAGAAAAAAAATTCTAAACTTTGAACGGCCATAACTCGTAAACTAGAAATGCAACCTATGCATGTTTATACATGTATGGAAAGATTAAAGAGTCCTCGATCAACTTCCTATTCAACACAAAGGCTAAAACTCAAATTAACAAGGTCTAAATTGAAGTGTCGTTTAAGAGGTTCTGGCAGCCCGGAAGAGGGGACAGAATCTGAACTCTTCACCAATTGAATCATAACTTTTTGCAGACTTCACCTCTGCAGGCCTACTTTATGGGGTTGGGAAGTATAGAGAGTCCTCTACAACGTTTCTATAGAACTCCAGAGCAGAATTCATCTCTAACATACTAAAAACTTCAAATTTCTAAACTTGATCAAATCTGGACAGCGAGTGGACAGTCCTGTATACCGTTACTGTTTCTCGCATAACTCGCTGTAGAATTGTCGAAAGACTTCATAAGTTTCGTTTCTGGAATCTTGAGAATGTATGCAACAAGTTTTCTATGTATTATTTTTGCAAATGTTGATGTTTGTATATCTGAAAATTCTGGACAAAATCAGCCTTAAACAAAGGAGGTGCTGTCCAAATTTTCAGAAAAACTGTCAACTTGCAAATGCCATATCTTCTCAACCAGAAGTGCTATGAGGGCAAGTAAATACTCATTATAAAGATTTGGAAGTACTGTACGAGTTCTTTATTCAGCTTGAGACCAAAATCCGTTTTTTAAGTGGGTGAAATTTGGATAATCGCAGAGACTGTCCAGGCACACCCAAACTGGACAGCAATCTGTACACCTCTGAATTTAATCCATAACTCGCAGACCCTTGATCCAATGGTGTCGCACGAGTAACCGTTGGAAAACTTAGAGAGTCAGATACAATTTTTACAATTGGCTCCAGACCTGAATCCGTCATCTACCTATTCCAAATCGAGTTTGAATACAGAGTGGTCAATCTGAACTGAATTCAAATTCTGAATGCTGAAATTTCAGCCAACTTCAAAACTTAATATCTTTTGAACCAGGACTTATATGAATACAAGTAAGTACATTCTGGAAAGCTTATTACATTGGCTACAACTTTGTATATAAGAATATTTCCAGATTTCCATCAGAACAGTCTGAAAACTTTAGATCAAAACTGCTACTTTTTAAGCAGATTCTGCTGAAAGTGCAGAAAATTTCTGCTGACTTTAAAATAGCATAACTTGCAAACAAGAGATGATCTAGAGGCAAACCAATACTTTTTGGAAAGTTCTTGAAGTGTACTTTAACTTTGTTGTTCACCTCAAGTTCTGATTTTGCCATTAACTGGATAAAAAATCGAGTTTGCGTTCAGACTGGTCGTTTGTCACCATAGCCTGGCCATTTTGAACCTTTTGGTTTTTGGTTAGGCATTTGGTTTTCGAGTTCAACTTGAGGAATTTCATAACATCACAGGTGTTGTGATTCAACAATAATTACCATTAGAGTTGAGTATTAAACCCAATCAAATCTCTTTGGCTCGATTGCTCATGATTAGTGTTCTAATTAGGCAACCGTGCACCTCACACTTAAAGGGTGTATTGAGCATGTGTTGCACTTCCATTAGTCAACGGCCCTCCCTGTAAGGACCGTTTGGGGTAAATTTCTCACTTACCTAGCTTAAACCTTAAGGGGGAAGGAGTGCACCTAGTAATCAAAGTGATGTGTTCACCTAAGTGTCATACCAAGGTACATCGACACCGAATAAACGTGCTGGAAGCAATGCTCAAAGTAAGTAGGACCGAGTACAACATTGACTCATTGAGTCAATGAGAAGCTTAAGTAACGGATCACCTCGAACCCCATTTCTTGTGGAACTCGATCATCAAGTTAAAGAAGTCAGTTGTTTCTTCACGCTAAACCACTCCCTTGCTTCCGTCTCTGAGACGAGAAGCCATATGTGAGTAGTATGAGCTGGAGATTCTTTAGCAAGAACGTGGATCACTAACCAAGGTCGTGCCTAGCACAGTACTTTGTCAACCACTTCGTGCAACCTACAGAAGTGATGATAACCTTACTCTTCAAAGGTTACTCTCTTTGCAACTTCTGAAGGTAACCCTGTCGCACCTTTTAAGGGGAAGACATAGTACTTTAAGAAAACTACGAGATGAAAAACCTGACCCTTTGTTAAGGAATCACAATTACCTGTAAGGTGTGATTAGCAAGCTTCAGGGAACTTCACATCAACAAGAAGTTCAATCGTTTTGTTCCATTATGTACACTCCGTTGCCTTGAGATGAACCTCATCATTCCTTGCTAATGTTCTTACCTTGAAATTCTTGAATTTGGTCAAGACATGAAAGTGACATTCGTTGTTCGACACTTTTAATGACCAAGTCACTTAATCCTTCTGTATCTAGGGTACTTCTGACTGTGTTTGGATTGTCTTACCTACTTTTGCTCAAAGCATAATAATGAATGCATCATACCGTCTACATTTCTAGCTGGCCAGCATTGCATCATTAATGCATAACATTATTCCACTTGTGATGCATCATGAAACGTAATTATCAATGAGTTTTGAGCAAGAATATATGACCCCATTCAAATACCTATGTTGTGTCTCACAATTTTGAGTTGTGATCAACTTTATCATTCGCAACGCCTTCGACTTGTTTTATTATCTTGAGTGGCACAAGGGAAACCACTTAACACCTTGTGACCAAAACACAGTTGAGCCTTTGTCCTTGACTCGTTGAAACTCAAATCAACTTGAGTCCTGGAAACTGATTGTTTCTAGTTGCGAGGAGCTTCCTATGGACTTCTCGACCTCGCTAAAACCCTGCATGTTTCTTTTCGCGAGTTTATCAGTTAATTATCAAGTCTTGGAACTCCTTGACTCGTAATGGATGGTGACATTGCTTTGGCCACAAGACCAGGGCAGAAAAGTCTTCGTAAGAGAAACACCCAGAGTTAAGGACACCTAACTATCTTAGAGTTCTAAGGTCCTCCAATGCAGAAGCTTACTTCTTTTTGACGAAAAGAATAAGACCCCAATATATCAACATAGCTTTCTAAGCTACAAACTTTACGGTGTGATCAGAGTCACGTCGAGCATCCTGTCAAGATTTTCAACCTAAAGACTGGAATCACTTGAAGCAGACTTTAGAATTTCTTAACATGCTTGAAGATAATCACTATTTCGTAGAACCCAAGTCTTTAAGGGCATTGCCATTTTCCTTAGTCAATGACCCTCTTTTACGGATCGTCCCCTCATCGTTCCTGTTAGTCTACTTGCTAGAATCTCGGGACGAGATTCTTTAAGGGGGAAGGATTGTAAAAGCCCGTTTTTCGGAAGAACAAAAACGCAAAAATGCGAACTTAAAAATTTTGAAAGTGGACTTGGAATTCCAAACTCACATGAACCATATGAGTTAACCCATGTTCACTAAAAATAGGAACTTGTTAAAATTTCACATATAGAACATGTTTGTTAATGTATTAGAACTTAAGGTGTAAAATCCTTAATTTCCAAGTATTCCCATTTTCAAAGAAAAATTAAAAGAGAAAAGAAAACAAAATAGAGAGAAAGAAAAAGAAATTATTCCAACCTTAAAATGGGACATCCAAAAATATTCAAATATCATGCCGTAAATTTTTCCATGACCTTCTAATATTCCAAATAGACTCTCGGTAAAGTTTCAAAATTTTTGAAGCACGTTTCCCATTTGTTGGACACGTACTGAGAGTTTAATCAACGTTGACCTCAAATTTAAACTTTGTGCTCAACCTTGTCCAAATCAACTCCAAATTTTTCTTGAGGTCCATTATGGTTCAAAAAGGTTAACTTCAAAGTTTCAGGATTTTTGAACCTAATCTACTAATTATTTCCTTGAGTCAAGTATCACCACTTGAATTCAAATTCAAACCTGAGTTCAAATTCAACTTGCTCAGTTTTGGAATCTGATTGCACCATAAAATTTCTCACATTTTATTAGTCATTGGGCCAACGTTGGGTATTTTTGAAACATGTTTGCTAGCCCTGATTGAAATTTGAAAGAGGAATGAGGGAGGTGGGTCCCACAAGTGGTCCTCACCTGTCAGGTCAGCAAGGCTTCCTCTTTCCTCCCCTGCCTCCACGCAGGCGCGTGCATGTGCCACCTCGATGGCCACCGCGACGAAAACGTCGGTACTTATCCCAAGCCCTGCCTTCTCCCGGTCCTATCCACGGCACCCCGGCTCCTTCCGTCGGCCGACCAGCTCGCCGCACGCCCGAGTTCGCCCCCGGCTGCGCGCCTCCTCGCCTCCCTCCGGCGCCTGCTCACCGGGGCCGTCCCCCCCCCCCCCCCCCCCCCCCCCGCCAGCTCGCGCGTCCGCTGGCCCGCACGCCTCCCTGCCCGCGCCTCTGTCTCCGCTCACGCCGGCGCGCCTCCCTCGCTGGCTGCCTCCGGGCCGTCCCCGCGCTGCTGCGCCCCGCACCCGGAGTCGCATGCCCTTCCGCGCCGCTCGCCCTACGCCGGTCACCGCTCGCCCTGCCTCCCCGGCCGTCGCCTCCACCGCCCAACACCGGCCGCGCCGTTCCCAGCCTCTGCACGCCGCCTACAACCCCGTCACCGCACCTCCCTGGTGCCCGTCCGCCCATGGCGCCGCCGACGCCGCGCTCGCCCCTTCACCGCAGCGACGTCGCCCTCCCCACCGTCCGCCTGCCATGGCTGAGCGCCGTCGTCCGCACGCTTTCCCTGCCAGCGCCTCCCTGCCGAGCTGCTCTGTCGTCGGCCCTCCTAGCTCCTGTCCACGGCGCCCCGAGCAGCACCGCTGCCCATGCCCCAAGTCGCTGCCGCGCTCGCGTCCTGCTCCAGTTCACGTGCGTGGCACGTTGCGCCGCGCCGTCCTCTGCGAGGGCGTGCCTCTGCTGCATCTCGTCGTCCCTTGCTTCCGCTGGTGCCTCGCTTGCGCCCAGGCCTGTTGTTCGCACCTTGGCCGCGCTTCGCATGTGCTGTTTCGGATGCCATTGTCGACTTGATGTCGTCACGGCGTTCTTCTCACATGCCGCGTACAAACAGTGCGAGGATTGATGGAGGTGATGTATAAGATGCAGGAACACGCCTTTGACACAATGGTATCGACCATTAATCCAAGGTTAGCTCTTATTTTGCAAGAGTGATTGGATCGGTGACTGCAGCCTAGGTGTTCGATGAAATGGTTACATGGCGAAACTAAGTGTGTTGCTGTTCAATGTTGGTCTATGGATGTAGGTCTGTTGTGGTGTGGCAAACCGACCAAGATAAGTGCCAAGATGCCATTTGAATGGTGATGTAGCGACGGAAATCAAGTGCACACCCTAGTTGTTCGGCGAAATGCCTACAAGGTGAGCCTTGCACTGAAATATCTTGCTTGACGTCACCGACGTCCGTTCGTCGTGATCGCTAAGGTTACTCATGTGTCATCAAGTCGTACATCCAGTTTTCACATTGATATCATTCCTATAAGAGTCCCTAAGTTGACCTCTTTTGTCGTTTGTATCACGTCGCCCTGTCCGTGCGTGCTCGTGATGCTCCACCATGAGCCGCGTCGACGTCGTTGACCATATGACGTCGTCGTGATGCTCCGAGCCGTCATCGTGTCCTGGCATCGAGATGAAGAATGATTGTAATGTGTGTGGTGCTAAAACACCAGCATGACTCGTCGTACAATGGTCGTTTAGCCAAATTAGGGTTTATTCGAGGCGAGACTCGTCGAGCCCTGGGTGTAACCAAGGTGCTCGATGAAATGCCTTCTAGGTCAACCCAGGTGTGTCGGTGATCACCGATGGCCTGGGGTAGAGGTATGCAAGAACGTTGCGACCAACAAGGAGAACTAGACCAAGGGGAACCTTGGATAAGAATTTCTTAGTCGTGTCGAGGACGTTTCCTTTCCGTTCGCAGAATTGCTTACCTAGGTGTACCTCTTCATCGACGGTAGGTTCGTCGAGTCTTTTGTCGACAACTAAGTCGAGTCCCTAACTCTCCGACTCATGAGGTGGTGTTCGAGATTCTGCTCACCACTGTTGACGAGTCCGGGTTGATGTGAACGTCTAGGAGACGATCTTCCCGATATGGCAAAACACATCATCACGGCAGAGCCTCGCATCATGTTGAAGTCCTGGGAGCTTACTGAGTTCACCTAGACAAGCTTGCTGAAGACACTACATTAGTGTCGTCGTGAGGCACTTGAACGATGCTCGAGGAGCTTGCCGTGGAAACTACTTTACCTAAAGGTCATTTGAACGTTGTCTCGGTACTCACGTCAGGTTAACAAGGCTCGTTATGACGTCTTAAGTCCAAAGAACGTTGACCTCACTTCACTCCCAAGTGTCGCTAGGGTTTCATCCTGGTTCATCCTTATCAGAACCCGACGACCACACTTGTCACGTAATTAGGTTTACTCCTTAATGAGTTTGTGTAACTTCATTGGTCGACTTCTAAGTCACAACCTCTTGTTGCACAGTTCACTCATGCCTTAAGCTTTCAATGCTCCATCTTGATCGCTTGGTCTTCCTTACATCACACAGTCCAGTAATGCTTCTTCACCATTCTACCTTATCACTCTTTGAGCAGCGTAGCTCCAAATGTCGAGTGCTAAATTGCAATGTGTCATTACATTGCACCTTTTAGTGCTTATCTCGACACTACTATGCCACCTTGAGTCATCCTTTGTTTATCCACACAACAGAGGCATATCTGTCTTTCCTAGTCAAACTCCTCGGTCTTAAAGTTTACACAACCCCGTGGAGTCTATTACTTAATTACTTAATTACTTATATGTATATCATGTTGATAGGAACGTGCTGATAGGTGATCGACAAGAAGTTTCGCTTGGAGGAGAAGGCCAGGGTGTCCACTTGAAGTCCTTGGCGGAGTCTGCACAGAAGGACCACTAACAATTGACATTTATTCAAGTCGCAAACTAAGGCAAGCCCCGATTTGCATTTAAAAGATTTACAAAGTTTTGCAGTATTTCTCACTTACGTCTTTAGTTGATATTGTGCATTACGTATAAGGTGTTTGATACCCCACTTGCATATCCATAAAATCCTATGGGAAGGTTGGGAAGGTTTACAGCTTGACGTGTAGAACTGCCTTGCTAATGTATAGGAAATCCGGTAGAAGTCGAGTAGTTGGAATCTACTCGCGAGAGGATCACAATTTATTGATCATAGGTCAAGTAGTTGAATTCTACTTGCGAGAGAAGTCGAGTAAGGGAAACCTACTCGTGAGATGTTACCAAAATGTTCACTCTTAATAATTGGAGATGTGGATGGGGATGTTCCTGTAGGACGGGACGCGCAAGGTTGTCTGATCCCGGATGAGGGGGACAATGCTTGCGACCACATTTGGGCCTGGGCTGGTAAGGGTAAGGAAAATGTGGAGGTTGGTTGTAGCCCCGTCTGTGTCGGTTAAGGACCGTCTCGTGTGCGGCCCTGTTGAGCAAGTTGTATCGGTTACATAATGGATTAATGGGGTCCATTAAACTGATGTAGCTTGGGCACCCTCGTGTCGAAACTTATACCGCCGTCCTTCGGGGGAAGATGATCGTAAGGTGGGAACCTCTAAGGAGCAACTTCGACATGCTCAGTTAGGGACCTTAATTTTGGGATGGTAGAACTGGTTCGACATCGGGATGACGGGTGAAAGGTGGCCACATACGACGTGGGAGAGGTGTACAGTGAAATGTACTTCCGAGCGGGCGTATGTGTCGTGTATTACGGGTGTGTCCTGATTGCAATCACCGTCCCTCGCGGTAATAGAGTACCACTTGTTCACTGAGTTGTGACGTAGTAAATAAGAGTAATTGAATGATGATGAATATTGCCGATCTGCTAAATCATTGTATTGCAAACTTGGTTGGCTTAGAGATAGTATAATTAAAAGTTTACAGTTTCCCCATACCTTACCTGTAATAGCATTATGTGCTTTGGGCATGTCATATCATCGGCAAAGCGATTCTTGTTTGATTGTGGAACCCATGATGTGTCGTGCCTAGACAATGTCATTTGCTACATAAAACCTGATTATAAGGATCCACTTGTAGGCGAGTCTATTTATGCTATTCCTTACCCATGCTTAGTACTTACCCCTGCATATGTCTAGTGAGACGGTTAAGTCTTGCTGAGCCTTATGCTCACGTTTGCGCTTTAACGATTTTTGCAGGTATTAGTTTTATTTCTGCTGTTCAGGTTTTACATGAGACTCGAGGTGTCGAGATAAATCTCATGTGAACCACGCCGCTATTGCATGTTCTTCTTGTTGCTAGTGAGAATCGTCCTAGGGCATGGACGTCTTCTCTCCTTCTTAGTTAGGTGAGATTATGAGTATGTATTTTCCGTTGCGTGTGTACTTTTGTGGTACACTCTTTTGTAAACTCTTCTTATTATGAAATGAAAACTTTATATGTTTTGGTATCCTTTTTGTGTGTGCTGTTAGGTGCCGCATCGCACGGCACCACCCAATGAGATCCTCGGATGTGTGGACTCCGGTCCCTACATCATGACATTCTTCGCGGGATAGGGTGCTCCTACTTGCTTCCCGACTTGGCACGCGCTACAAGGCCTGTCTTTCTCAAAAACAACATCCTTCAAACCTCATATGTGATCACCCTTAAGGAGTTTTTGAAGATTCCTCATACCAACATTTGCTAGCCGCCTATGCCACAGCCAACCCATGTTGGTCTTTGCAATCAAGCATGTGTCAAGTTTGGCTTTATCTTTGTTGAAGTCAACTAGATATAGCTTTCCCTTTAACACACCCTTGAATGCAACCGAGTTATCACTCCTTCTAGAGACGGTCACACACTCATTAGTGAACAAGCAATTATAACCCTTGTCGCATAACTGGGATATGGACAAAAGGTTATAATCTAAGGAATCAACGTGTAAAACATGAGAAAGAGTATGTTTTGATGAAATTGCTATTTTACTAGTACCGAGCACCCTTCCTTGACTGTTATCGCCAAAATAAATATCTTCGCTTGGATCTTCATTTTCTTCATATTCAACGAACATCCTTCTTTCTCCGGTCCTATGATTGGTGCATCCACTATCTAGCACCCATTTTGCTCCACCGGAGGAATAAGCCTGCAAAAATAAATTACTCCTTGGTCCTAGGTACCCAAGCTTGCTCGGCTCCTCTAAGGTTAGTCATAAGTGATTTGGGCACCCACACATGAGACTTGGTGTTCCCATGGCATGGCCCAACATGTTTAGCATAAACTCTACCAAGATTACTTTTCATAAGAACATATGATGCATCCAAAGTTCTAAACAAGAGTTGTTGTTCATGTGAGTTTACACTATTAGACTTATCAACATTATTAGATTTTCTAGCTTGAGAGGAATTTCCCTTGACAAAGACAATGTGTTCCTTGTTATTATTGTGGCTTCTAGCATTTTGCTTTTCACCATAAGAATATCCAAGGACATATTTAACATTTGGAGGTCTTGAGACCAAGTATGCACTACGTGCATACTTGACCATCTCCTTGTCAAATATGCCACTGTGAGAAGGTTGCTTGTCCTTTGTCAAGGTCTACTTTTCTTTCAAGTTAGTGTCAATTTTAGCACATGTACAAGCAATGGTAGTTTCAGATTTTAGATGTTGAGAAGGTGAGCTTGAAGAGGATGAAGAGCCACTTTGCTTGAGTGAGTCAACTTGTACCTCAAGGGTCTTGTTAACTTTGGTTAAGTTAGCAAGTTCATCCTTGATGATTGCATTTGAGTTGCTTAACTTCAAGCAAGATTCTTTGCTTGAAGCTAACTCAAGTTATAGTGATTTGCTTCACTCCTTTTCAAGTTCAAGGAGCATTTTGATCTTAAGATATTCCTTCTTTTGGAGGATGATCATATCTTCTTGACGATCAACTAGCTCCTCCGTATCAACAAGCTTATCCATTAAAATTTCATCTTAGCAGCAATTTTTGTATCTAAAACACTAAGCAAGTATTAATTTTCATCACAACTATCATCCTCACTAGAATTATCACTATCACTAGCAAAGGAATACGAGGAGGAAGATTTATTTGTTACCTTTCTTTTACCTTCTTTTGCCATTAGACGTGTGTTATCGTTGTCCTTCCATGCGCCCATGGTTGGGAAGAGGCTGGATTTCATGGTTGTCTTCTTGATGGCTATGGTAGCCATCTCCTCTTCCTCTTCGGATGAAAACTCATCATTGGAGTCCCACTCCTTCCCTAGATGTGCCTGTCCGAATTGCTTTTTCTTCTTGAAAATCTTCTTGGGTTGAGGCTTGTTGTCCTTGGTCTTCCTCTTGTTTTCTTCATGAGGACAATCAACTATGAAATGGTCGTATTCTCCACAGTTATAGCAAGCGCACCTCTTTTTTGGTCTTGGCTTGTCCCTTTGTCTTCCTTCATTTGGTCTACCATATTGTCTTCTTCTCATCATTTTCTTGAATTTCTTCATGAATAAGATCATATCTTCTTCATCTATATCACTGCTATCATCATCCCTGTTGTCTCCCTCTTGATCTTCTCGAGCTTCTTTTGATATAGGTTTACAAGTGGACTTCAAAGCAACTCCTTTCTTCTTTGCCGTGATAAGGTTTGCAATCTCTTTGACGTGCTTTGCTTGTTTCTCCATCATCTCAAAATTGATAATCTCCCCAAGAAGTTTGTCTTGGGTCATTTTCCAATATCCGGGGCTTTCTCTAATCATCGAGCATAGGGTTACATTGCGAGGCATGAAAGCTCTAAGAATTAGCTTTACGACCTCATGATCATTCCACTTCTTGCTTCCATATGCTTGAACTTTGTTGATGAGATTCTTCAATTGATTGTACATATCTTGCGGTGACTCATCTTCTTATATCGTGAATCTTCCCAATTCGCCTTCAATCATTTCAATCTTGGCTTCTCGCACATGACGATCACCTTCATGTGTTGTTTGTAAAGTGTCCCATATCTCCTTTGCAATTTCGAGTCCATCCACCTTGGTGAACTCGTCTCATCTTAGTGACAATGTTATGACAGCTACAGCTTGAGCGTTCCGATGAATAGCTTCTTCTTGGCTTGGTGTGAGCTCTTCATCATCATCCGGATATCTATCCCTGTACACACTATATGCCACACGTTGGGGTTAAGTGATATGAGATGCATTTTTATATTTTGTCTCCACATAGAATAATCATTGCCATCTAAGAAATGTGCTTTCCCTAGAGGAATTGACAAGTAGTGATTATTGTTTGAATTTAACTGATCGCGATTAAAAGGATATCGGGAGTAGTCGGTGTGACTACTCCCCTTCTTCTTCTTTTCATCCTCGATCTTCATCTTCCCATTTGTGGATAGTGCCTTCTTCCTTAGGAGTGCCTTTAGTTCTAGCATCTCCTCATCATCATCCTCGCAGTCTTGGATGGCATCGAGGAGCTTCTCCAGCTTCTGAGTCTTTTCATCGTCACTGTTCTCTTGGTTGAAGTTCTTGTGTACATCCTCAATGTCTGACATCTTCTCTTCGAGTGGTGAGTCTCTTTTGAAGAGTCCTTGCTTTGATACCAAATGAATGTAGCCTAGAGGGTGGGGGGTGAATAGGCTTTTTGAACTTTCGTCAGATCCTGAAACACTTAACAACTTGATCAAATACAAAGAAATTAGATTAGTCTAGTATGATGTAGAATAGTTCGGTGTGTGCGGACTAGAACGATCAAGTTTGATCGAAGAATTCACGTCAAGTACTTTATGCAGCAGAAAGTAAGTTGTAATTTGGATGTATCACGACAATGAAACTATGTATAGCACAAATTAACTTTGATTTCAATGTTTTAATGTAAGTTATACGAGCTTGAGTAAACCCTAGAATATGATAAACAATAAGAACAAAAGTATGCGACACAAGATATTATCTCGTGGTTCGATTCCCACGAAGGAAACCTACGTCCACATTGAGGACTCCACGGAGGACCGGGTCTTCACCAACCCTACCCTCGTCGAATTGCCACTGAGGCCGATTCTCTTCCACTAACCACAAAGGGGGAAAATAGCCGTGTTCAAGGGGCCTTCTCACAAGTTGAGGGCTCCCCAAGATTTACAAAGACGAACACCACCAAACACACTTGAAAGATATGCAATAAACAACAATAGTGTGCGAGAGAATCAAACCCAAGAGCTCAAGATCGTGTGAGACATGTCTCTCCTTTTGATCAATGCTAATCCTCAAAGATTTTATCTTTCTAGGATTAGAATGTGTGGAGAGATGTGTATTTTGGGCTCTTGGGAGGTGTGACGGTGCAGGGGGTCGTGAGAATTGGTTGTAGGGCCATACACTTCTATTTACACTAGGGTTTCCAAAAGTTACCGTTAGGGTTTGCGATGTCTGAACTAGTTCGTGGTGGACTCCGGACTAGTCGGTGTGCGGCGTGTGGGAAACCCTAAGTGTTCTGAATTATCGGACACTTCTAGAAATGAGCGGACTAGTCCGATTTGGTCTCTGGAAGTGTTCGGACTAGTCTGACACATATCGGACTAGTCTGGTGTGGTGAACCTCATGTAGAATTTAGGACAAGTTCGCACTTGGAGGACTTGTCTGATTTTAGTCAGAGAGTTTCTGGACTAGTCCGTGGTGATATCGGACATGTCCGTTTTTGTGTCAAGTGTGATGTCCTGAGGACAAGTCTGCACTAGGGCGGACTTGTCCATTTTTAGTCAGAAAGATATCAGACTAGCCCGGTGCTATGAAACATGGACTGTTTGCGGACAAGTCCGCACTGGGAGGACTTGTTCGTTTCTGGACAAAAAGCTACCAGACTAGTCCGGTGAATATCGGACTAGTCTGAACCTTTAAAATTTTGTGCATTGAGGGTGATTTCTTTTGCTTGAACTCTTGGGATGTGTTTCTCCAACACACTCCAAACACAATAAAGTATTTTATTCATCTCTTAAGCTCCTTTACATATAGATTCCTCATTCTCATTTCTTTTTGTGCTTTCTTCATAATTTTATTAAAACTTGCGCTCATCTTAACAATTTTGTTAGGATCTCATTTGTTTGTCATAAATCAACCAAAATCCTCAAGGGATGCCTAGATGCACTTTCACTCACAAAGTGTTTCACTTATGCCAGTTGGGGCATCCTCTTTCTCATTTTCAGTTGTCCTCTTCTCTTGTGTGCGATATGGTGGGTCACGAGTGGTCTTGCCACCTCTCGTAGCAACCGCACTCACTTTTTCCACTGGAGGAACAACTGCAGCAAGTAGAGCCAACTGAGTTTCCAACATCTTGTTGAAGCTCAAATGATTCTCGAAGGCCGAGGATAGTCCTTCAATCTTGGCATTAATGCTCTCTAGGGTCTTTTCATTAGCTGACAGTTTCTTGAACAGAGCATCATTGATCTTCAGCTGGCTAATGGCAAGATCTCTCAAGTTGGGATGATTTCCATTCTTGCCATTGTTGTTGTACCCTCCTTGAAAGAATGGGCATGGTTGGCCCCACCCTTGGCCTCCTGGACGATAGCCATTGTTGTTCCCATTGTTGGCTACGTATAAGGAATCCTCACTGGTTTCTGAGCAGTCATTGCCCAAATGGCCCGTGTTTCCACAGACTTCACACGTGATGTGAGAGTCTAGGGCATAAGTATTGCCACACACCTCACCATTGGCTTGTCCATCTATCTTCTTCATAAGGAGGTCCAATTTGGAAGTGATCATGTCCACCTCCTTCAAGGTGTGCATGCCTCACTGGCGGGTATGGAGACGCTCGTCGCTCCAACCCATATTTGACATCATCTTCTCAACTAAGTGTGATGCCCGGTTCCGAAAAAAGAACCAAGCAAACGCATATGTGTGCCCAGGATGTTCAACACACATACACGAGTGCATTCACAATAGAGTATACAGAAAATTACCACAAGACAAGATTAATTAACAAAATTTTATTACAAAAACCATATTATCCTCGAATACAACCTCTAATGAATATTTATGACAAGTTCAACTAATGCAGCGGAAATAAACTAATTAAGCAAACTAAACAGCAAGGCAGCATAAGCAATAGGGTATAGCGCAGCTCCAATCAACACCACATGCAAGCTAACAGTAGACACGGCCTAGAACTCCACATTATCACCATTAAACTACCAATCCTGACCTGCAACTGTTGGGGGGATTGCAAGAGTGAGTACATGTCGTACTCAGCAAGTGTGGAAAGTATGACATGTGGCTGATTCAAATGACGACAATAATAATGGCAAAGTGCTGAAAAGTACATTAAAACATTTGAAAAACAATATATTATATGTATATGAAGTGAACCCATCATAATCATAAGTAATATCATAATACCAATCTGAATTCACTACCTTCATCAATAATTCAAGATTTCACCATTGCCAACAACCATATTCAATACCAGAAATAAATCCATAACCAACCATAAGCATTACCAAACCATAACCATCCCAAATACGAAGTACTCTCTAATCATGGAAGTTCTCCAGGTGCTCATAACCGGGAGCACGGCTATCATGATAGTTTTAGACACACTCTACAGAGTTTGTACCACTTTACCCACGTGTTTGTGATTTCATCACACGTCGACGACTAAAGAAACCTCTCTTATGCCAATTACACTTCCTTTGGTGTATGGACAAGAGATCACAAAATAGCCTTTACAAAGGGATTACTAGCCTATTTAGACCCCACTGAGATTTTACCGGTGGCGATGTCTCCCTCAGAGCACATCTTCAACCAAGGGCCCCCTCTTGAGCCATTCGGATCCTAGGGTAGTCCCACCAATCATCAACAAACCCAATCCGACTACCCCTTCCCCGAGCATCCACAATGGTCCAAACAGTACTAGAAAAGCCCTAATTACTCAGCTACGCCGCACCCATACTTGGCCTCGTGGTGGCACTGTAATCTTGGCTTATTCTCGCATGAATCGATCCTTAGATCTAAAGCAATCAAAACCACCATAACATCCAACCCATCCACATACCAGGCTTGCTTAGATCACCCATTACCATATCATGTTATCTAGTTCATGTTAATCATAATCTCATCCATGCATAATTAAATTGAGTGATATAGTTGTTTCCCATCCCAGTTGATTAAGCGAAGCAAAAGGTGAAAAGCCCATCCCGACTTTCTACCATAATTCCAGGTGACAAGGGTGGTCAAACAACGCTAGTAAACTTCCTGTCATAGGATTCCCCTCAAATTGACACAAGCATGCAGTTTTGTAAACAAAACATTTATTTTAAAAACAGGATCAATATGCTTCAAGGACACTTGCCTTGCTCTTGCAGTTGATTAGGGTCAAAGCCTTCAAACTCTTGGTGCTGTAGATCCTCCACGGCACTCTCTAGTGCAAATCCGTCTAATCCATACAATAACCATACAAGACAAGAAACACAATCAAAGAGTGCACAAATATTACTCAATGGGACATGACATGCATGATTAATGCAAATGCAAGGTAGAACTTGTTAATTGATTGCTTATAATGATCACTAACTAGTTCTAATAGATTTTAACAAGTTTATACAGGTTTGGAGTTGATTAGATCAAATTTTTGAATTAATTCAACACAATTTAACCAGAAAGATCGGACTAGTCCGCTACGGACCGGACAAGTCCGCACCCTGCGAGATCAGCATATTAGGGTTTTCTAGATCGACATGAATTTGGAGATTAGGGGTTGAATTCTCATAAGGAAAAGATAATAGAAGGTATAACAGGTGTTTAGAACTCCAATGAATAAAGAAACTTGGAGGTCTCACTTGGATCTTGGTGATCTAGGGTTGGTGATGAACTTGGAGATGAATTGGTGATGAGGAACGAAACTTGGTGGAGATCTTTATCCTCTTTCGTTTCCTCCACTTCTTATTCTTGTTTGGGATCTTCTCATCCCTCCTTGATGGTGGCTCTCCACGAACTAGGGTTTGGGTGGGGTGGAAAAGTGGCAAATAGATGTCAGCCCAAGGGGTGGGGTTGTTTATATAGAGGTGGAGGCTAGGGTTAGATGGATTTCGAGTTTGAGATGAGTAGAGGCCGGTTTAGAGTCCCACATGGGCTCTAAAAGAGTTAGGCACGATGTCCCTAGGCCCACTTAACGTGAAACCCAAGAAACAAGTCGTAAAACAAAAGATCAATTCGGAGTCGCGAAGTATCGGGCAAGTCCGGAAAGGACCGGACTAGTCCGAAGTCGTCCAGAGAGAAAATCGGACAAGTCTGGCAAAAAATCGGACAAGTCTGATTTTAAACAGAGAGGAAATCGGACAAGTCCGCTGGAACACCGGACTAGTTCGGAAAAGTCCAAGGACTTAGCAATTTTTCAAGGATTCTCGGAAAATCGGACTAGTCCGCACTTTCCTGCATTTTATGTGCGGTTTTGTTCCAAATCAATTTTAAATGCTCCAAATCAATTTTAAACTCGTTCCTCTTGTTGTGGGTTAATGTTAAACATGTATATGAGTGTATGTAGGGAATTATGCATGAAAATGAGGGTGTTACAAACCTACCCCCCTTAAAATGAATCTCGCCCTCGAGATTCGATGTGGAAGAGAAAAGATAGGGAAATTCCTTCTTGAGATCATCCTCCAATTCCCACGTCGCTTCTTTTTCTATGTGGTGCTTCCATTGAACTTTACACCATCTAATAACCTTGTTCATTGTGACTCTCTCCTTGGTTTCCAAGATCTTGACCGGTTGCTCGGCATAAGTCAAATCTTTCTTTAATTCCAATCCTTCCATTGACACTTGTTCTTCTGGTACTCTCAAGCACTTCTTGAGCTGGGAAACATGAAAGACATCATGTACGTCTGAAAGATGAGCTGGCATCTCCAACTTATATGCTACTTCTCCTCTTTTGTCTAAAATCTTGAACGGACCAATATAACGAGGTGCTAGCTTTCCTCTTATGTTAAACCTCTTATGACCTCTCATTGGTGACACCTTGAGGTAAACAAAATCTCCCACTTAAAAGGCTAATTTCCTTATTCTATTGTCCGCATAGCCTTTTTGCCTTGATTGGGCAGCCCTAAAGTTTTCACGAATTATTTGGACTTGCTTTTCGGCTTCTTGCAACACATCCGGACCAAATACTTGAGTTTCTCCTGCCTCATTCCAGAACAAAGGTGTCCTACACTTCCTCCCATAAAGCGCTTCATATGGTGACATCTTCAAACTTGATTGGTAACTATTGTTGTATGAAAAATCCGCGTATGGCAAGCTTTTGTCCCAACTTTTCCCATGCTTCAAAGCACAAGCTCTTAACATGTCCTCTAAAATCTGATTGGTCCTCTCGGTTTGTCCATCCGTTTGAGGATGATATGCTGAACTAAAATTCAACCTCGCTCCCAAAGCTTCATGCAATTTTTGCCAAAACCTGGAAGTGAATTGTGAACCTCTATCTGAGACTATCTTCTTCGGCACTCCGTGTCGACACACAATATGCTCCATGTATATTTCGGCCAATTGTGCAGTTGTATATTTGGTCTTCACAGGGACAAAATGAGCTGATTTGGTTAAGCGATCCACAATTACCCAAATTGAGTCATACCCGGACTGAGTACGTGGTAACCCAACTATGAAGTCCATTCCAATTTCTTCCCACTTCCATTCCGGAATCTTCAATGGTTGCAATAATCCGGCTGGCCTTTGATGTTCCGCCTTGACTCGTTGACACACATCACACAATGCCACATATTCAACTATGTCCTTTTTCATGCTATCCCACCAATAGCAAGCCTTCAAGTCTTTGTACATCTTCGTACAACCGGGGTGAATCGAGTACGGCGAGTCATGTGCCTCCTTTAATATTGTCTCCCGAATATGCTTCACATTAGGCACGACAATCCTTTTTCCAAGCCATACAGTACCATGTTCGTCTTCATCAAATCTAAATTCTCTCCCTTCTTCGGTCCTGTTCTTGATTTCCTTGATCTCTTCATCTGCGGTTTGTGCCTCTCTAATTTCTTGCTCCAAGGTTGGGTTTAACTGCATCATCTCCATTTGATTTACAAACCTGAGGTTCAACCTTTCAAACTCCTTACATAACTCGAATGGTAACTCTTGAACTGTGAGTTGATGACTTACTCCCTTTGTACTCAAAGCATCGGCCACTACATTGGCTTTTCCCGGATGAAAGATGATCCCCAAATCATAATCTTTGATAAGCTCCAACCATCTCCGTTGCCTCAAGTTCAGATCCATTTGTGTGAAAATATACTTCAAACTCTTATGATCCGTATAAATTTCACACCTATGTCCAAGAATATAGTGTCTCCAAATCTTCAATGCATGTACCATGGCTGCTAGTTCAAGATCATGTGTAGGATAATTCTGCTCATGTTTCTTCAGTTGTCTTGATGCGTAGGCGACCACTTGACCTTCTTGCATCAATACACATCTGAGTCCTTGTCTTGATGCATCACAATAGATATCGAAACTCTTGCTTACATCCAGCAATACCAAAATTGGGGATGTTGTCAACCTCTTCTTCAACTCCTCAAAACTCTCTTTACAAGCTTGAGTCCATTGGAAAACCTTCCCCTTCATTAGCAATTCCATCATGGGCTTGTCTATCTTGGAAAAGTCCTTGATGAATCGACGGTAATATCCAGCCATCCCAAGAAAACTCCTTATTTCCTTGACATTTTGCGGCGGTTCCCACTTCAACACGTCTCTCACTTTTTTGGGGGTCAACCGATACTCCTCCTCCTGAGATGATATGACCCAAAAACGACACCTCTCTCAACCAAAACTGACACTTGTTGAACTTGGCATACAATTGATGCTCCCTTAATTTCTGCAACGTAAGCCTCAAGTGTTCCTCATGTTCCTTCTCATCCTTCGAGTAGATCATAATGTCATCAATGAACACCAAAACGAACTTATCCAAGTACTCCATGAAGACCTTATTCATGAGGTACATATAGTAGGCAGGCGCATTTGTTAATACAAAAGACATCACAGTGTACTCATAAGATCCATACCGTGTCCTAAAAGCTGTCTTGGGTATGTCCGATGGTCTAATCTTCATTTGAAAGTATCCCGACCTCAAATCAATCTTAGAGAAGACACAAGCACCCTTCATCTGATCAAACAAGTCTTCTATATGTGGCAAGGTATACTTATTCTTGATTGTTACCTCGTTGAGAGCTCGGTAATCTACGCACATCCTTTGGGATCCATCCTTCTTGTCCACGAATAGCACAGGCGCTCCCCAAGGTGAAGAGCTGGGTCGAATGAAACCCTTCTCTAGTTGCTCTTGAATTTGCTTCTTGAGCTCCGCTAATTCCATAGGAGGCATCCTATACGACCTCTTAGCTATAGCTGCAGTTCCAGGTATTAAATCAATAACAAACTCAATGTCTCGATCAGGTGGCATACCTGGCAACTCGTCCGGAAAAACATCCAAAAATTCACACACCGCCGGAATCTCCTCAATTGTGGCACCGTCCATATGATTCAACTCCAATTGCTTTGATGCGGTTTGAGATGCTTCAAATTCTATGGCGATCCCTTCCTCATTGGTCAACTTTACCGTCTTCATGGCACACTCAATAACTCCATTGTGCTTCCTCAACCAGTCCATACCAAGTATAATGTCCAATCCTTGAGAGTCCAAAACAATGAGGTTGGCGGAGAAGTCTACCCCCCTTATTCTAAGGCTTACTTTTGGACATACTATATTTGTCCTCATCTCTCCTCCAGGAGACATAACCAATAGAATAAACTTCATATGAGAGATAGGCGAACTATACTTGGCGACATACTTCGATGCAGTGAATGAATGCGATGCTCCAGAATCAAATAACATAGTCGCGACATAGGATTTTGCGAGAAACATACCAATGACCACATCATCCGCTTGTTGAGCATCCTCCGTAGAGACATGGTTCACATTACCACGAGCAAAATTTTGCTCTCCAAGGTTTCCTTGTGGTTGTCCTCCATTGGGTCTTGGGTTTTGCTTCGGCGCATTGCTTCCTTGACCAAGGCCTAACTTAGGCCATTGATGCGCAAAGTGTCCAGCTTCTCCGCAAGTATAGCACTTCTTAACTCCACCCGAATTATTGGGACGAGCTTGGTTTTGAACACTTGCAGCAGGAAAGTTAGCTCGAGGCGCATAAGGCATTGGAGGCCTAGGTGCTTGCATGACGGGGTGCTGCTGCACAAATTGAGTTGGGCGCGGTGCAAATCCAGGGTGTTGGGTAGGAATAGAGGAGCTGTAATAGGGCGCATTGGGTGGTGCAAGGCGAGGGCGCACATCACTTCCTTGTTGCTGTCCTTGATATGGCGCCTTTCTCTTATGGTCTTGCTCCATCTCGCGAATCTTGTTCTCAACCACAATTGCTTTGTCCACAAGCTTCTGAAAATTTGCATAATCACTTGAGTAGTTGCACTTGGATTTCACTGTTCAAGCCCCTCATGAACAAGTATTGCTTCTGGCTGTCCCGACTCACATCCTCAGGCGCATACCTTGAGAGTTGAGTGAACTTGTTGAGATATTCACTCAAGCTTGATCTTCCTTGCCTTAAATTCTCAAATTCTTGCCTCTTCAAGATCATACACCCTCCGGCACATAATGAGAATAGAAATTCTCCTTGAATTCGGCCCAAGTAATTCTCTCTTGGTTCTCATGAGCATTGCAATAAGAATCCCACCAATCCGCAGCTGCTCCAACTAGTTGATGAGAAGCGAAAAGCACCTTCTCCCGGTCACTGCACTGGACAATAGCAAGTTTCTTTTCCACGGACTTGAGCCAGTCATCCGCATCCATAGAGTTAGCGGCTTGAGCAAAGGTCGGTGGCCTAGTCCTCATAAACTCTCCCAATCGGTTATGAGGAGGCGGGGGTGGCGGTGGAGGCATGTGGGGCTAATTGTTGATGTTGCCAGCCTACAGCTGTCCCATTGTTTGTATCATGGTTTGCATGAGCTGGTTTTACGTAGCCAATAGCTTCTCAATGTTGATAGCTCCCTGAGTAGATCCTTGTCCAATGTTGTTCTGAGGCACTCCATTATTCTCCTCCTCGTCATTGCCATCCCTCTGGTTGCAAGTCCTCACCATCTGAAGAAAAGCAATAGGTATGAATTAGAGAACGTCCCCAACTATATGCACCAAGGGATATGAAACTAAACAACTAGCTATACTAGCCTAGGTGGACATGGCAATGCTAAAGCATCCCAAAATCCTCTATTAAGCACACAAGCAAACAATATATATATATAGCAACAACACACCAAGCAAAAACACATCGATTCCTGAGTGCTCCTATGTGCTCTTAAGTGTCCATTCTATCCAGGCTGCATCCTATGGTCAACCTGTGGCTTTGATACCAATCTGTGATGCCCGGTTCTGAAAAAAGAACCAAGCTAACGCATATGTGTGCCCAGGATGTTCAACACACATACACGAGTGCATTCACAATAGAGTATACAGAAAATTACCACAAGACAAGATTAATTAACCAAATTTTATTACACAAACCAAATTATCCTCGAATACAACCTCTAATGAATATTTATGACAAGTTCAACTACTGCAGCAGAAATAAACTAATTAAGCAAACTAAACAGCTAGGCAGCATAAGCAATAGGGTATGGCGCAGCTCCAATCAACACCACAGGCAAGCTGACGGTAGACACGACCTAGAACTCCGCATTATCACCATTGAACTCCCAATCCTGACCTGCAACTGTTGGGGGGGGGATTACAAGAGTGTGTACATGTCGTACTCAGCAAGTGTGGAAAGTATGACATGTGGCTGATTCAAATGACGACAATAATAATGGCAAAGTGCTAAAAAGTACATTAAAACATTTGAAAAGCAATATATTATATGTATGTGAAGTGAACCCATCATAATCATAAGTAATATCATAATACCAATCTTAATTCACTACCTTCATCAATAATTCCAGATTTCACCATTGCCAATAACCATATTCAATACCAGAAATAAATCCATAACCAACCATAACCATTACCAAACCATAACCATCCCAAATACGAAGTACTCTCTAATCATGGAAGTTGTCCAGGTGCTCATAATCGGGAGCACGACTATCATGATAGTTTTAGACACACTCTACAGAGTTTGTACCGCTTTACCCACGTGTTTGTGATTTCATCACCCGTCGGCGACTAAAGAAACCTCTCTTATGCCAATTACACTTCCTTTGGTGTATGGCCAAGAGATCACAAAATAGCCTTTACAAAGGGATTACTAGCCTATTTAGACCCCACTGAGATTTTACCAGTGGTGATGTCTCCCTCAGAGCACATCTTCAACCAAGGGCCCCCTCTTGAGCCATTCGAATCCCAGGGTAGTCCCACCAATCATCAACAAACCCAATCCGACTACCCTTTCCCCGAGCATCCACAATGGTCCAAACAGTACTAGCAAAGCCCTAATTACTCAGCTACGCCGCACCCATACTTGGCCTCGTCGTGGCACTGTAATCATGGCTTATTCTCGCATGAACCGGTCCTTAGATCTAAAGCAAGCAAAACCACCATAACATCCAACCCATCCACATACAAGGCTTTCTTAGATCACCCATTACCATATCATGTTATCCAGTTCATGTTAATCATAATCTCATCCATGCATAATTAAATTGAGTGATATAGTTGTTTCCCATCCCAGTTGATTAAGCGAAGCAAAAGGTAAAAAGCTCATCCCGACTTTCTACCATAATTCCAGGTGACAAGGGTGGTCAAACAACGCTAGTAAACTTCCTATCATAGGATTCCCATCAAATTGACACAAGCATGCAGTTTTGCAAACAAAACATTTATTTTAAAAACAGGATCAATATGCTTCAAGGACACTTGCCTTGCTCTTGCAGTTGATTAGGGTCAAAGCCTTCAAACTCTTGGTGTTGTAGATCCTCCGCGGCACTCTCTAGCGCAAATCCATCTAATCCACTCAATAACCATACAAGACAAGAAACACAATCAAAGAGTGCACAAATATTACTCAATATGACATGACATGCATGATTAATGCAAATGCAAGGTAGAACTTGTTAATTGATTGCTTTTAATGATAACTAACTAGTTCTAATAGATTTTAACAAGTTTATACAGGTTTGGAGTTGATTAGATCAAATTTTTGAATTAATTCAACACAATTTAACCAGAAAGATCGGACTAGTCTGCTAGGGACCGGACAAGTCCGCAACCTGCGAGATCAGCAAATTAGGGTTTTCTAAATCGACATGAATTTGGAGATTAGGGGTTGAATTCTCGCAAGGAAAAGATAATAGAAGGTATACCAGGTGTTTAGAACTCCAATGAATCAAGAAACTTGGAGGTAGCACTTTTATCTTGGTGATCTAGGGTTGGTGATGAACTTGGAGATGAATTGGTGATGAGGAACAAAACTTTGTGGATATCTTGATCCTCTTTCATTTTCTCCTCTTCTTCTTCTTGCTTGGGATCTTCTCCTCCCTCCTTGATGGTGGATCTCCACGAACTAGGGTTTGGGTGGGGTGGAAAAGTGGCAAATAGATGTCAGCCCAAGGGGTGAGGTTGTTTATATAGAGGTGGAGGCTAGGGTTAGATGCATTTCGAGTTTGAGATTAGTAGAGGCCGGTTTAGTGTCCCACATGGCCTCTAAAAGAGTTAGGCACGATGTCCCTAGGCCCACTTAACGTGAAACCCAAGAAACAAGTCATAAAACAAAAGATCAATTCGGAGTCGCGAAGTATCGGACAAGTCCAGAAAGGACCGGACTAGTCCGAAGTCGTCTAGAGAAAAAATCGGACAAGTCTGTCCAAAAATCAGACAAGTCTGATTTTAAACAGAGAGGAAATCGGACAAGTCAGCTGGAACACCGAACTAGTTCAGAAAAGTCCAAGGACTTAGCAATTTTTCAAGGATTCTCGGAAAATCGGACTAGTCTGCACTTTCCTGCATTTTAAGTGCGGTTTTTTTCCAAATCAATTTTAAATGCTCCAAATCAATTTTAAACTCGTTCCTCTTGTTGTGGGTTAATGCTAAACATGTATATGAGTGTATGTAGGGCATGATGCATGAAAATGAGGGTGTTACATTAAGTCTTTGGCTTTGGGCACCGTCAATGAGAAGAAGGCACCTCTAGCACAGCATCAACATGGTCACAGGTAGAAGGGATCAGCCTGTTGTAGAAGTTTTGGATAATGAGCTAATCATCCATCCCATGGTGAGGGTTGGCTAGGATATACTCCTCCAGCCTTTTCCCATGCCTCAGGAATAGATTCCTTGGCATCTTGCTGGAAGCTAGAAATTCTTTCACGTAGGGCATTGGTCTTGCCCAACAGAAAGAACATGGAGAGGAATGTCGTAGAACACTTCTCCCAAGTGTCTACAACACTTCGGTTTGAGTAGAACCATTATTTCGCTCTCCCGAGAAAAGAGAACGGAAACAGCCTAAGACGGACAGCATCAGGAGACACGTCCTTGATCTTAAAAGTGTTGCAGATCTCAAGGAAGTGTTGCAAGTGAGCACTTGCATCCTCATTAGCCTTCCCACAAAATGGGTTGGCTTGCACCATAGTGGTTAGGCCAGTATTGATTTCGAAGTACATGTCTCCCATGTGAACAGTGGGTCCAGTAGGCATATTGTTAGCAGAGGGAGCAAAAAACTCACGAAGCGTCTTCTGGGCCATTGAAGTTTTAGTTGTTGGTGTGGTTGTGCTAGCTTGCTTTGCCACTTGAAGCTTCTGAGGAGTAACGACACGGGGTGATATCTCTGAAGAGATTCGGGATCTTCAACAAAGTTTTCCAGCAAGCGGAAACCAAATATACACTACCCTATTTTCACATAAAATGCGAAAACAAAGGAGGGTTATCCTACTAAAAACCTACCAAGGGTCCTACCCTATTCACTCAATCATGCAACACTTTGGCTGCCTTCCACGGCAACGGCGCCTGGAATGATTGCTGTTGGCTACTAACATCATAGATATAAATCCACAAGCGTACGGAAGCTATCGATGTAGCATTTCCCTTTTAAGAGTATTCCCAAGGTTGTTATATTTTCCCAAAGGTAGGCTAGGTGGAAGCAAAGCAATCAACAAATGGAGAGGGTAGGTTGGTCTAGGTAGGGTTCTAGCAAGGATGGGTAAATGATAATTGGAGGTAGTGTGACACACACAAGAGCATTCTATCCTAAAGGGGGGTAAATGAGGTAAAGAGGGACTAGGCTAAGCGTTAGGTAGATACTCCTACTGTGCATCTAATATACACATACATAGCCTAAGTTATTTACAAACGATCATATCAATTATGAATTCTCATGCTAAGTTGATCAACACATTGGGCACGGGTTTACCCCTAGCAACGCTAGGATGACTCCCGCTAAGAGCCTGTGGCATAGCCGAACGTAGAGGATTACAAAGGACAGATAGGGTTGTCACCACCTACTGCTTACCTCTTCAATCCATGGGTCTATGAGACATTCAGTGCTACTTATCTATCCTAGCACCATGCTAGCATATTAAGTAATTACCTTAAGAGCCTAGGCACAAGCCATCCTAAGGCAATGAACTAAATCATCATTGAACCAATGTTGATACATAGCATAAGTGATTCATATTAACATAATCATGTCATAGCTAATTAGACTATAGTGGGGGTTTGTAGTGCTTATGATGATATAATGAGAATGGTATAGCATAATCATAAATACTATTCCTACACATATATGGAATCCACAATCAAACAAGAAACACTTCATCCAAGTATATGGAAAATAGAAGACTAAAGACAACATCTTTATAAGACCAAAGTCACTAATACAATGTGACACCCGGTTCCGAAAATGAACCAAGGAAACGCATATGCGTGCCCAGGACGTTCAACACACATACACAAGTGCAATCACGAAAGGATATACAGAAAATTACTACAAAACATGAATAATTAAGCACTTTTATTACACAATTCATAATATCTTCGAATACAATCTCTAATGAATATTATTGACAAGTTTGAACTAATGCAGCAGAAATAAACTAATTAAGCAACTAAGCAGCTAAGCAAAGGGATAGCGTAGCTCCAATCAACACCACAGGCAAAGCTGACAGCAAACACGGCCTAGAACTCCGCATTATCGTCGTTATACTCCCAATCCTGACCTGCAACTGTTGGTGGGGGAATTACAAGGGTGAGTACATGTCGTACTCAACACGTGTGGAACGAATGATATGTAGCTGATTCAAATGATGAATATAATAATGGCTAAGTGCTGAAAAGTACATTAAAACATTTGAAACGCAATATATTATATGTATGTGAAGTAAACCCATCATAAACCATAATTATTAACATAGTACCAGTCCATATTCCATAACCATCACCATTATGCCAGATTTCTCATTAGCATTAATCGTATCCATTGTCATAAACCATAACACCATCCATAACCAGGACCAAACCATCCCAAATACCAAGTTTTCCCCTAATCGTGTGAGGGTCCAGGTTGCTCATAACCGGGAGCACGGCTATCACGATAGTTTTTAGACACTCTGCAGAGATTGTACCACTTTACCCAACTGTTTGTGATTTTATCACCTTGCGGTGACTAAGGAATATCAATTATGTCGTCTCACACTTCCTTGGGTGTGTGGCCAAGAGATCACAAAATAGCCTTCACAAAGGGATTACTAGCATGTACAGACCCACTGAGGTTTCACCGGTAGCGATGTCTCCAACTGAGAATACATTCAACCAAGGGTGTCTTCTTGTGCCATTCGGATCCGAGGGAGCCCCACCAACCATATCATAACCCAATCCGACTCCCCTTCCCCGGTGCGCCAAATGATCTGCTCAATACTAGCAATACCCTAATTAATCAGCTACGCCGCACCCATACATGGCCTCATGGTGGCACTGTAAATCCTGGATGGTCGCTCCACGAACCGGTCCTTAGATCTTAAGCAAGCCAAACCACCATAACATCCATGCTTGCTTAAATCACCCATTACCATGTCATGTTAACCAGTTCATATTAACCATAGTCTCCTTAGTGCATAAATAAATGATATAGTTGTTTTTTTATCCCAATTAATTAAGCAAAGCAAAAAGGTAAAAGCCCGTCCCAACTCTCTACCATGTATTCCAGGTGACAAGGGTGGTTAAACAAAGCTAGTAAACTTCCTATCATAGGAATTCCCATAAAATTGACACAAGCATGCAGTTTTGCAAACAAAACCTTTATTGTCAAAACAGGATCAATGTGTTCAAGGACACTTGCCTTGCTCTTGGTCTTTATTGGGATCAAAGACTTCAAATTCATGGTGCTGGAGATCCTCCGCGGCACTCTCTAGCGCAAATCCATCTAATCCAAACAATAAACATACAAGACAATAATTACAATAAAAAGTGTGCATATGATACTCCATATGTCATGATATGCATGATTAATGCAATTGCAAAGCAAAACTAGTTAATGAGTTGTTAATGATGTTTACTAACTAGTTATAATAGTTTTTAACAAGTTTATACAGGTTTGGAATTGATTCGAAACAATTTAGAATTAATTCAGCAGGAAACAGGTTGCAAAATCGGACTAGTCCGCTTGGGACCAGACTAGTCCGCCCTATGCGGGAGCAGCGAACTAGGGTTTTGTAGATCGATGTGAACATGGATAAACGGGGTTGAATTAAAATGAGGAAGAGGAAGTAGAAGGTGTACCCGGTGTTTGGGACTCCAAAGAATCAAGGGTTTTGGAGGCAACACTTGGATCTTGACGATCTAGGGTTGATGAAGAACTTGAAGGTGAATTGTTGATAAAGAACGAAAACTTGATGGGGATCTTGATCCTCTTTCGATTCCTCCTCTTCTTCTTCTTCTTGCTCGGGATCGGAATGTGGCATCAAGGGGGGGTGAATAGGCCTTTTTGAAATTTGGTCGGAACCTGCAGCACTTAACAAACTGATCAAATCCCGAGATATCGGACTAGTCCAGTATAGTGCGGACTAGTCTGGTGCGTGCGGACTAAATTGATCAAGTTCGATCAATGATTTCAATACAAGCGCAGTATGCAGCGGAATTTAGTATGTAACTTGCAAGTATTGAGTCAATGAAGTTAAGTATATTACAAATTAACTTTCATTTGAATGTTTTAACGTAAGATGGACAAAATCAATCAAACCCTAGAATGTGATATGAGAAACTTAAGAATAAGTTTGACACAAGATTTTTATCTCGTGGTTCGGTTCCCACAGAGGCAACCTACGTCCATGTTGAGGAGCCCACAAAAGGACCGAGTCTTCACTGACCCTAACCTCGTCGAATCACCACGAAGGTCAATTCTTCTTCCACTATCACAAAGGGGCAAATCACCAAGTTCAAGAGGCCTTCTCACAAGTTGAGGGCTCCCCAAGATTACAATTCAAACACCACCAAGAACACACTCGTAATATCAACAATGAAACAACAAGAGTGTGTTAGAGATCAAACCCAAAAGCTCAAACGTGTGGAACCATGTCTCTCCTTTGATCCAAGGTGGATTCTAAAGGGATTGGTCTTTCTTGTGTTGGATTGCATGGAGAGATTTGTTTTCTAGGCTCTTGGAGGGTGTGACGGCGCAGGGGGTCGAGAGTTATGATAGTTGGGTCGTGCACATCTATTTATATTAGGGTTTTCAAAAGTTTCCGTTAGGATTTTGAGGGTCCGAACTAGTCCGTGGTGGAGTCCGGACTAGTCCGGTGTGCAGCGTGCAAGAAACCCTAAGTGTCCAAGAATATCAGACTTGTCCGATTTTAGTCAGAAAGGTTTTCGGACTTGTCCGTGGTGATATCGGACTAGTCCGGTGTGGTGATGCCCTTAGTGAATATAGGACAAGTCCGCACTTGGAGGACTTGTCCGATTTTAGTAAGAGACAGTATCGGACTAGTGCGGAAATTATCGTACTAGTCCGATGCGGACATGTCCGTATTGGCTAGACTTGTCCGAACCTGTCCAGAGAGGATATCGGACTAGTCCGGTGTATACCGGACTAGTCCGTTTTTCCTGTGAAATGTGAAGTGTGTGAGGATTTTTATGATTGAGCTCTTGGGATGTGTTACACCAACACACTCCCTACACAATGATGTACTCTATTCAGCTCTTGAGCTCTTTTCCGAATTGATCCTCATTCTCCTTTCTTTTTGGCACTTTCTTCATTCTTTCATTAAAACCTGCACTCATCTCAATAATATGGTTAGGATCTCATTTGTTTGTCATAAATCAACCAAAACCCACAAGGGATGCCTAGATGCACTTTCAATCTCTCCCTTCTTGGTGATTGATGACAACCAATTGAGATTTCATAAAATATGATATAAATTGAGATTTTCATGAAGTTTGCACATATGAGCTTGAAACTTATTTAGCAATGACAACATAAGACATATGTGCACTCTTTATGGTGGGATGCAAAACTAAATGAGTGAGAGCAGTAATCATGATGACAGTGAAATAATTGACATCAATATATCAACAACAAGCATATATGTCAATTTCAGAGCAAAATCACAGATTTCATAAATATGAGCATAAATAGTTCATAGTGTTGCATCACAAGACTAAAAGTACCAAAAGAGCATAATATGAAGTCTTACAACTCAAAAGAGACAAAAGATGCATAAATGAAGCTCTCATCTCTCAACCTATAGCTAAGAACTAGTGACTCCCCCTCAATCTCTCCCCCTATGGCATCGAAACACCAAAAAGAAGGGGGGGAGGGATCTAAGAACTTCAGTCCTTACTGTCGGTCCTCTCATCATCATCATCTTCATTCTCAGGCTGAGGAGGAGGAGGAGGAGGAGCGGATCCACTCGAGCCCCCAATGCCAAAATAAGCAAGCTCAGAGGGAGTCAAAGGCCCGAGCTCGATGAAATCTGAGGCTAAATCTTCAGAAATGACTGGAGATCCAATGGGCTTGATCTCTAGCTTTTGGCAAATGTGTTTGACATTTTCTTTGACAAACCGCATATCAGCCTTCCTCGCCTTGTTCAGCTTATGGGTGTTCACTTTTGCCTTCTTGCATGAGGTAAAGATTGCGGCCAAGTACTTTAGTATTCCACTAGGAGACCCTTTTTGGGGAGGGGCCCTAGTGGTGGGATCAGCCCTTGCATCACCTCTAGCTCTCCTTGGTGCATCTTCACTAGACACTGGAGAAGGAGCAGCTTGAACTGTGGCTTGAGTAGGCTTTTGGGGCCTCAGAGGGGTGTGCTCCACATCTTTCACAAATTCGATCCCTGTGACCTTCTCAATCATGAACATCGAGTAAGGTGCGTAGCCACAGGACTTGTTAGGAGTGCATGAGATGTTCACCATGTCATTCCATATGTAGTCAATGACATCAAACTTCCTGTCTTTGCTAATCACCTTCATCAGTGTCCTTAGATAGCCTTGGACACTTCCTGCATCCCCATCCTTTGGGGCAATAGTCTTCCTCAGAACCCTGTTGAGGACCACAAAGAATGGCTTCATATTCTTGGTGGAAGGAGGGTTGAAAGTTGAGCGGGTGTCATAGAGGAACTTCATTTTGTCCTTCTCAAGGACCCCAATGTTGTGAATGATCAAGTTGTCGTTGCTTGAGCTATCAAGATGTAGCAACCTTGCAAATTCGTCATAGGTGATGGTGTACTTGGATCAATGAGTCATCCAAGTCACCCTTTCTTCCTCATCACTTGCAAAGTGGCATGTAGCGTAAAATTGGGCAATGACTTCATCGTTCTAGTTGTTCCGGAAGGAAAATAGATCCTTCAAGCCATGCCTCTCAACTGCTTGAACTACTTCATCAAAGGCTGAGCAGCTATTCTTTTCAAAATGCGCCCAATCAATCCATTGGCTGCGCACAACTGGGGTCTTCATAGTGAGGAAGACTGAACTGTAGAAATCTGCATGAAAGTTGCTCCAAAACATAGCATTGGCAACTTTCTTGGAACGTCTGTAGCAATCAATGAATCTGAGTTTGGAATCAGTGTCGCTTCCCTTGCCATTGAACTTCTCCTCGGAGGGGTCTCTATTTCCCTGCCTCGGAGCATGCAACTTGAGTGGGACGATCGGGCCCGTGGCAATCCCTTTGCCCTTGCCCTTAGCTTGGCGAACAGCCACCGAGCTAGGGCCACAACCTACTGAAACCTTGGAGGCAGGCTTCTTGGCGAGCACCTTGCGTCGAGCCTGAGGTGGAGAAGGTGCCGGCTCGGATGGGCACTCTTGGCGCTTCTTGCCTTGGCTCGTCGAGGACCGAAGCAAGGCATCTTGGTCCATCTCAGCCTTGAAATCGGAGATCTCGTCGTTGGAGCTCGACATTGTCCTGAGAATGGATTACACAAGGTATGGATGAGAATTGATCGTAGGGAAGTGCATTGAGGAATGAGTAATTAGTGTTGAGTTCAGAAAAAATCGGACTAGTCCGGCATACAGGTATGAACTAGTCCGGGTGACCGGACTTGTCCGTACATGGACCGTACTAGTCCGGTGTTCATCACCCTAAACCCTAACTAGACGGACAATGGTGTTGCTCAATGCTATAATGGCTCAACATCAATGTAATACATCACGGAAGCATGTATTTGGTCAAAGGAACTAAGCTATTTGATCAACATAGAAGGAAATCACGATTTCTAGGGTTTGGGAGGAAATTTTACCGAAATTGCTCGATTCCTGGAGATGAAGGGGTTGAAGGTGCAGACAAGTCCGTGGTCTTCAATCCCTATGTAATGGGGGTTGATTTCCACCAAAACACGAAGAGATTTGATGGAGGACGAAGGAAATCGCCTTGGGGAGCTCGAGCGAGGAGAGAGAGCATGAGGCAAGTTGTGGGGATGAAGAAGATTAGGGTTTGGCGGCGGTTAGGGTTATCGAGTCGAAAAATCGGACTTGTTCGAAAATAATCAGACTGGTCCGAAATCTTCCAGAGCCTAAATCGGACTACTACGTGGTCTGCCGGACTAGTCCGGACTACCGGACGCTCTACGGACTAGTCTGCGGGGGCGGACTAGTCCGCGTAACCAGAACAGAAATGCTTAGCCCATTCGTATATATTCAAAGGTACTTATTAAGAAAATAGGGGGCAAAGAAAATCAAATAATCTTGATGAATATGATCAGTAAGCATACAACAATCAAGCAATGACCATAATTCATCAAGATCAAGTAGTTGAAATAGTTTTTGGAGAAATTTGAGAAAGATGATTTTCGCAACTCAACCAATATGTTTTGAAGAGTCCATACAGGTATGCAAGTTTTCAAGCCACATTCCGAGCATCAAGGATATTTAGTTCATTTCAGAGCTCGCAAAAACATTTTTCATCAAGTGGCTTGGTAAATATATCGGCTAGTTGTTTTTCGGTGTTGATATGGGAAATAGCTATGTCTCCTTTCATTGAATGGTCTCTCAAAAAGTTATGTCGGATGTCTATATATTTGGTTCTAGAGTGTTCAACTGGATTATGAGCAATTTTGATGGAACTCTCATTATCACAAAGGAGTGGAATACTGCTCATATTGTAACTGTAATCCCTTAGAGTTTGTCGCATCCAAAGGAGTTGTGCACAACAACTCTCGGCTGCAACATACTCTGCTTCAGCAATTGATAAGGCAATGGAATTTTGTTTCTTGGAGGACCAAGAAACTAGGGATCTACCTAGGAATTGGCAGGTGCCGGAGGTACTTTTTCTATCTACCTTGCATCCGGCATAATCTACATCGGAGTATCCAATGAGATTGAACTTGGAACCTTTGGGATACCAAAGACCTAGGTTTGGTGTATGAACCAAATATCTCAAGATCCTTTTAACGGCTACAAGTGATACTCCTTAGGATTGGCTTGAAATCTCACACACAAACATACACTCAACATAATATCAGGCCTAGATGCACATAGGTAAAGTAAGGATCCAATCATGGAGCGATATACCTTTTGATCCACGCTTGGTCCATCTTCATTGAGATCCAAGTGTCCATTAGTTGCCATGGGGGTCTTGATAGGCTTCGCCTTGTCCATCCCAAATTTCTTGAGTATGTATTGTGTGTACTTGGTTTGGCTTATGAATGACCCTTCCTTTTGTTGTCTCACTTGGAATCCCAAGAAGTACTTCAGCTCTCCCATCATAGACATCTCAAACCTATCTGTCATAATCTTACTAAATTCTTCACAAAAGGATTTGTTAGTTGAACCAAATATAATGTCATCAACATAGATTTGACAGATAAAAAGATCATTGTCGAAGTGTTTTGTAAATAGTGTATAATCTGCTTTTCCAATCATGAAACTGTTTTCAATTAAGAAATCTCTAAGACACTCATACCAAGCTCTAGGAGCTTGTTTGAGGCCATAGAGAGCCTTACACAGTTTAAAGACGTGGTTGGGGAACTCTTTGTCTTCAAATCCGGGAGGTTGCTCCACGTACACCTCCTCCTTGATTGGACCATTGAGGAAGGTGCTTTTCACATCCATTTGGTAGAGCTTGAAATCATGGTGAGTAGCATATGCAAGCAATATTCTAACTGATTCAAGTCTATCTACGGGGGCAAAGGTTTCATCGAAATCCAAACCTTCAACTTGTGAATACCCTTTGGCCACAAGTTGTGCCTTGTTCCTTGTCACCACTCCGTGTTCATCTTGTTTGTTTCGGAAGACCCATTTGGTGCTATCGACGTTCTCATTAGGTCCTTCGACGAGTTCCCACACCTCGTTCCATTTGAAGTTGTTCAGTTCTTCTTGCATCACCACCATCCAGTCCGTATCTTTCAATGCATCCTCAATCCTGCGTGGTTCCAAAAAGGACACAAAAGAGTAATGCTCACAGAAGTTAGCTATGCGGGATCTAGTTGTTACTACCTTTTGGATGTCACCGATGATGTTTTCGATTGGGTGATCTCTTTGGACGCATTGGTGTACTCTCGAGTGTGGCACTTGTGGTCTTGTATCTTAGTGATCTTCTTCTTCTCCCCCTGGATGGTTGCCCTCATTGACTTGTTGATCATCTTCGTCTTCTTGAGGTTTATCTTATATGGAAGATCCCCCTTGATCATTGGCCTCCTCTTGTGGCTCATCTTCCTCATGCACATGTAGAGGTGGCTCTTGTGGTCGAACATCGCCCAACGCCATTCTTCTCAATGCTTGACAAGGAGCTTCTTCTCTATCTAGCACACATGGATCAACTTGCTCCCTTTGGGAGCCGTTAGTTTCATCGAACACTATGTCACGTGCTACTTCAACAAGTCTGAAGGTCTTGTTGAAGACACGATAGGTGTAAGAGTTCAAGTCATAGCCAAGCAAGAAACCTTCATTGGACTTCGAAGCGAACTTTGAAGTCCTAGGCTTCTTGTTCAAAATATAGTATTTAGAACTGAAAACTCAAAAATAAGAAATGTTTGGCCTGTTACCGGTGAGTAGCTCATAGGATGTCTTCTTGAGTAGTCGATGAAGATAAAGTCGATTTATGGCGTGGCAAGCGGTGTTAACCGCTTCTGCCCAAAACCGATCCAAGGTCTTGTATTCATCGAGCATTGTTCTCGCCATCTCTGTGAGGGTTCAGTTCTTCCTTTCGGCAACTCCGTTTTGTTGAGGGGAGTAAGGTGTTGAAAACTAATGTTTATGCCTTCTTCGTCTAGGTACTCCTCAAATTGAGTTTTCTTGAACTCCGTGCCATTGTTGCTTCATATGTTCTTAACCTTCAATGAGAACTCATTTTGGGCACGCTTGAGAAAATTCTTGAGGGTTCCTTGAGTTTGTCTTATGATGCAAAAAGAAAACCCAAATGAAGCGCGAAAAGTCATCAACAATTACTAAGCCATATTTGTTACCGCCGATGCTTATGTAAGTAATTGGACCGAATAAGTCCATGTGAAGCAGCTCGAGCGGTCTCATTGTAGTCATGACGTTCTTCGCGGGATGAGGTGCTCCAACTTGCTTCCCGGCTTGGCACGCGCTACAATGCCTGTCTTTCTCAAAAACAACATCCTTCAAACCTCAGATGTGATCGCCCTTGAGGAGTTTTTGAAGATTCCTCATGCCAACATGCGCTAGCCGTCTATGCCACAGCCAACCCATGTTGGTCTTTGCAATCAAGCATGTGTCAAGTTCGGCTTTATCTTTGTTGAAGTCAACAAGGTAAAGCTTTCCCTTTAACACACCCTTGAAAGCAATGGAACCATCACCCCTTCTAGAGACGGCCACACCCTCATTAGTGAACAAGCAATTATAACCTTTGTCACATAATTGAGATATGGACAGCAGGTTATAATCTAAGGAAACGACATGTAACACATGAGAAAGAGTATGTTGAGACAATATAGCAATTTTACCGGTACCGAGCAACTTTCCTTGACTATTGTCTCCAAAATTGATGCCCTCACATGGATCCTCATTTTCTTCATACTCAACGAACATCCTTATTTCTCCGATCATATGGTTGGTGCAACCACTGTCTAGCACCCATTTCGATCCACTGGAGGAATAGGCCTACAAAAACAAATCATGCCTTGGTTTTAGGTACCCAAGCTTGCTTGGGTCCTTGGAGGTTAGTTACAAGAGATTTGGGCACCCACACATGAGACTTGGTGTTCTCATGGCATGGCCCAAAATAATGAGCATAAACTTTACCAAAATTACTTCTCATTAGAACATAGGATGCATCGAAAGTCCTGAATAATAGTAGTTGTTGTTGTTGTTGTTTATGAACAGAACTAGTCCGGGAAAATGGACTTGTCCGGAGGACCGGACTTGTCTGAGTAAGGACCGGACTAGTCCGGTTGTTGTATGTGTTGACTATCTTGGACTTGTTAGCATTATTGGTCTTTTTAGCTTGAGAGGAGTTTCCCCTCACAAAGGCAATGATCTCCTTGTTATTTTTATGGCTTCTAGCATATTGCTTTTCACCATAAGAATAACCAATGCCATATTTGACATTAGGAGGTCTTGTGACCAAGTATGCACTACGTGCATATTTGATCTTCTCCTTGTCAAATATGCCACTTTGGGAAGGATGCTTGTCCTTGGTAGAGGTTGACTTTTCCTTCAAGCTAGTGTCAATTTTAGCACATGAACAAGTAATAGTAGCTTCAGTTTTAAGTGGTTGAGAAGGTGAGCTTGAAGAGGATGACGGGTCACTTTGTTTGAGTGACTCAACTTGTACCTCAAGGATTTTGTTAACCTTGGATAGGTTAGCAAGTTCTTCCTTGATGGTGGTGTTTGAGTCACTTAACTTCAAGCAATCTTCCTTGCTTGAGGCTAACTCAAGTTCCAGTGACTTGCCTCGCTCCTTTTCAAGTTCGAGAAGTTTGTCAAGTTCAATATATTCCTCCTTTTGGGAGATAATCATATCTTCTTGACGGTTGATCAACTTCTCCTTCTCAACAAGCTGATCAAGTAGAAATTTCATTTTCGCAGTTGTTTTCTTATCTAAGCTAACGAGCATGTCTTCATTATCACTAGCAACTTCACTATCGCTAGAATAGGAATGCAAGGAAGAGGATTTGGTTGTTACCTTTCGTTTACCTTCCTTTGCGATGAGACAAGTGTTGTTGCCCTTCCATGCGCCGAGACTTGGGAAGAGGATGGACTTCTTAGTTGTCTTCTCGATGGTTATGCTTGCCATCTCCTCTTCCTCTTCGGATGAGGACTCATCATTTGAGTCCCACTCCTTTCCTAGGTGTGCTTGTCCAACTTGCTTCTTTTTCTTGAAAAATTTCTTGGGTTGGGGCTTCATTTCCTTGGTTTTCTTCTTGTTTTCTTCGTATGGGCGATCAACTATAAAGTGGTCATATTCACCACAGTTATAGCATGCCCGCCTCAACTTTGATCTTGACTTCTCTTTGTACTTTCCTTAACTTGATTTTCCCCCTTGTCTTTACTTCATCATTTTCTTGAATATCTTCATAAAGAGGATCATGTCCTCTTCGTCAATGTTGCGACTCTCGTCATCACTGTCTTCTTCTTGTTGAGCTTCTCGAGCTTCTTTAGACAAGGGCTTCCAAGTGGACTTCAAAGTGACCCCTTTCTTCTTTGCCGAGGTGAGGTCGGCAATCTCCTTGACATGCTTTGCTTGCTTTTCCATCATCTCGAAATTGATGATTTTCCCAAGCAGCTCATTCGGGGTCATTTTCATGTAGCCGGGGCTTTCTCTAATCATCGAGCACAAGGTGACGTTGCGGGGCATGAAAGCTCTAAGGATGAGCTTCATCACCTCGTGATTGTTCCACTTCTTGCTTTCGTATGCTCGAACCTTGTTGATGAGCATCTTTAACTGGTTGTACATGTCTTGTGGCGACTCATCTTCTTCTATGGTGAATCTTCCCAATTCGCCTTCGATCATTTCGGTCTTCGCTTCTCGCACATGATTATCGCCTTCATGTGTAGTTTGCAATGTATCCCAGATTTCTTGCACAATCTCGAGCCCGTCCACCTTCGTGAACTCGTCCCAACTTAGTGAAGATGTAATGACTGCTGCGGCTTGAGCATTCCGATGAATTGCTTGTTCTTGACTTCATGTAAGCTCTTCATCGTCGTCTGGGATATCTATTCATGTACACACAATATGCCATAAACTGGGATTGAGTGAGATCAAGGGCATTTTGATGTTCTGCCTCCACATTGAGTAGTCATTGCCGTCGAAGTGTGGGGCTTTTCCTAGAGGAATAGATAGATAATGGTTATTGTTAGAATTAAGACGATCTTAGTTAAAAGGATATTGGGAGTAGTCGGTATGACTACCCCCCTTCTTCTTCTCGTCCTCGACCTTCACTTTCCCTTTCGAGAGAGCTTTCTTCCTTAGGAGCGCCTTGAGTTCAAGCGTCTCCTCATCGTCATCCTCGAAGTTCTGGATACCATCAAGGAGCTTTTCCAATTTTTGAGCTTTTTCATCTTCAACCTTTTCTTGGTTGAGACTCTTGTGCACATCCTTCATGTCCGACATGTTCTCTTCGAGCAATTAGTCTCTTGCGAAGAGTCCGGCTCTGATATCAATTGAATGTGGCCTAGAGGGGGGTGAATAGGACTTTTTGAAATTTGGTCGGAACCTGCAGCACTTAACAAACTGATCAAATCCTGAGATATCGGACTAGTCTGGTACAGTGCGGACTAGTCCGGCGCGTGCGGGCTAAATTGATCAAGTTCGATCAATGATTTCAATACAAGCGCAGTATGTAGCAGAATATAGTATGTAACTTGCAAGTATTGAGTCAATGAAGTTAAGTATAGTACAAATTAACTTTGATTTGAATGTTTTAATGTAAGATGGACAAAATCAATCAAACCCTAAAATATGATATGAGAAACTTAAGAACAAGTTTGACACACGATTTTTATCCCGTGGTTCGATTCCCACAGAGGCAACCTACGTCCACGTTGAGGAGCCAATGAAAGGATCGGGTCTTCACTGACCCTAACCTCGTCAAATCGCCACGAAGGCCAATTCTTCTTCCACTATCACAAAGGGTCAAATCACCAAGTTCAAGGGACCTTCTCACAAGTTGAGGGCTACCCAAGATTACAATTCAAACACCACCAAGAACACACTCTAAGATCAACAATGAAACAACAAGAGTGTGTTAGAGATCAAACCCAAGAGCTCAAACGTGTGGAATCGTGTCTCTCCTTTTATCCAGGGTGGATCCTCAAGGGATTGATCTTTCTTGCATTGGATTGCATGGAGAGATGTATTTTCTAGGCTCTTGGAGGGTGTGACGACGCAGGGGGTCGAGAGTTATGATAGTTGGGTCGTGCACATCTGTTTATATTAGGGTTTTCAAAAGTTACCGTTAGGGTTTCGAGGGTCCGGACTAGTCCGTTGTGGAGTCCGAACTAGTCCGGTGTGTGGTGTGCAGGAAACCCTAAGTGTCCAGGAATATCGGACTTGTCTGACTAGGAGCGGACTTGTCTGATTTTAGTCAGAAAGGTTTTCAGACTTGTCCGTGGTGATATCGGACTAGTCCGGTGTGGTGACGCCCTTAGTGAATATAGGACAAGTCCGCACTCTGAGGACTTGTCCGATTTTAGTCAGAGACATTATCGGACTAGTCCAGACATTATTGGACTAGTCCAGTGTGGACAAGTCTGCATTGGCACTTTCTTCCGAATTGATCCTCATTCTCCTTTCTTTTTGGCACTTTCTTCATTCTTTCATTAAAACCTGCGCTCATCTCAATAATGTTGTTAGGATCTCATTTGTTTGTCATAAATCAATCAAAACCCACAAGGGATGCCTAGATGCACTTTCAGGATCTCCTTCTCCCTCCTGGGTGGCGGCTACCCATGAGCTAGGGTTTTGTGGAGTTCAATTGAGGCGAAAGGATGTTAGGTCAAGGGGTGGGGTTGTTTATATAGAGGAGCTAGGGTTTGATGAAATTTTAGTTTAAGATGTGTAGAGGCCGGTTTGGGGTCCCGCATGGGCTCCAAAAAGAGTAAACCACGACGTCCTTAGGCCCACTTAAGGTAAAACCCAAAAATACGTCGTGAAATAAAAGATCAACTCGAAATCGCGATTTACCGGACTAGTCCGATGTTAGACAGAGAGATATTGGACAAGTCTGAACTTGGTCATAGGGAAATCAGACAAGTCTAGCCAAAATCGGACAAGTCCGATTTTAGTCAAAAGAAAAACAGACAAGTCCACTGGAATACCGGACAAGTCCGGACAAGTCCAGGGACATAGCAAATTTCAAGGATTACTGGAATACCGGACTGGTTCAGAAAGGAATGGACAAGTCCAAATGTGTCCAAAGGGGAAACAGAATAGTCTGTAGCAAAACGGATAAGTCCGACAGAGGTCAGAGATAATTTGGACTAGTCCGCATCAAAAACGGACTAGTCCTCACTTTCTAGAATTCTTAAGTGCAGTTTTACTCTAAATTCATTTTTCACTTGTTTCTTTTTACGCGGATTAATGTTAGACATGTATTAGAATGTATGAAATGCATGATGAATGAAAATGAGGGTGTTACAAACCCACCCCCCTTAAAATGAATCTTGCCCTCGAGATTCGACGCGGAAGAGAAGAGATAGGGAAAATCCTTCTTGAGATCATCCTCTAGCTCCCAAGTTGCCTCTGATTCTATGTGATGCTTCCATTGAACTTTGCACCATCGAATCACCTTGTCACTTGTGACTCTCTCCTTGGTTTCCAAGACTTTGACCGGTTTCTCGGCATAAGTCAAATCTGCCTCTTATTCCAATTCTTCCATTGGAACTTGTTCTTCCGGTACCCTAAAACACTTCTTGAGCTGGGAAACATGAAAGACATCATGAACATCCGATAAGTGAGCTGTCATATCCAACTTATATGCTACTTCTCCTCTTTTTTCCACAATCTTGAATGGTCCAATATATCGAGGTGCTAGCTTGCCTCTTATGTTAAACCTCTTATGACCTCTCATTGGGGACACCTTGAGGTAAACAAAATCTCATACTTCAAAGGATAGTTCCCTTCTCCTATTTTGCACATAGCCTTTTTGCCTTGATTGAGAAGCTCTTAAGTTGTCGCGAATAACCTGAACTTGTTTTTCAGCTTCCTGCAACATGTCAGATCCAAATACTTGATTCTCACCTATCTCATTCCAAAACAAAGGTGTCCGACACTTCCTTCCATAAAGTGCTTCATAGGGTGACATTTACAAGCTTGCTTGGTTACTATTATTGTATGAAAACTCTACATATGGCAAGCTCTTGTCCCAACTTTTCCCATGCTTTAAAGAACAAGCTCTTAACATGTCCTCTAATGTTTGATTGGTCCTCTCAGTTTGTCCATCCGTTTGAGGGTGGTACGCCAAACTGAAATTCAACCTTATTCCCAATGCTTCATGCAATTTCCGCCAAAACTTGGAGGTAAATTGAGAACCTCTATCGGACACCGTCTTCTTTGGAACTCCATGCAAACATACTATCCTTCCCATATATAGTTCAGCCAATTTCTCTCCATTAAAGATGGTCCTGACAGGAATAAAGTGAGCTAACTTGGTCAGACGATCTACAATAACCCATATTGAGTCATAACCAGACTGAGTATGTGGCAATCCAACTATAGAGTCCATACCAATTTCTTCCCACTTCCATTCTGGTATCTTCAATGGCTGCAATAATCCAGCTGGCCTTTGGTGTTCTGTCTTGACTCGTTGGCGCACATCACACAACGCTACATATTCAGCTATGTCCTTTTTTCATGCTATCCCACCAATAACATGTATTCAAGTCCTTGTACATCTTTGTAAAACTGGGATGAATCGAGTATGGCGAGTCATGTGCCTCTTTTAATAACGTCTCCCGAATATGCTTCACATTGGGCACGACAATCCTTTTTCCAAGCCATAAGGTACCATGTTCATCCTCATCAAACCTGAATTCCCTTCCTTCCCGGGTCCTTTCTATGATCTCCTGAACTTCCTCATCCTTTGTTTGACTTTATCAAATTTCTTGCTTCAAGGTCGGATTTAACTCCATTATTCCCATCTCATTCACAAATCCGAGATTCAACCGTTCAAACTCCTGTAGTGATGGCAGCTTTTGAACTGCGAATTGATGACTTACTCCCTTCCTACTCAAGGCATCGACCACTACATTAGCCTTTTCGGGATGATAGTTGATTCCCACATCATAATCCTTGATGAGTCACAACCATCTTAGTTGCCTCAAATTCAGATCTGTTTGTGTGAAAATATACATAAGGCTCTTATGATCCGTATAAATTTCACATTTATGTCCAAGGATATAATGTCTCCAAATCTTCAATGCGTGTACCACGGCTGCAAGTTCCAAATCATGTGTTGGGTAATTCTGCTCATGTTTCTTCAATTGTCTCGATGCATAGGCGACAATGTAGGATCGAAGAGCACGTGAAAAGCTACCAGAGGGGGGTGAATGGTAGATTTAAAAATCTTACGCAGCGGAAACAATTAAACCCCAACCCCTTCGGCAGAAAAATGATGTGTTAAAGAAATCGTGTGTGAGACTAATCTAAACATGTTTCACCGTGACAAAAGTGATAGATATCAGAGAGAATCAAGTCACGAAGACAACACAACAAGAATCACTCAAATCCGTCAATAAAAATTCAAGTTATGATCGAAAGATCAAACAAAGGTCAATATGCCCTACCTGAGAACAAAACAGTTCTGGAACACCGCAAAGAAACTCGTGTAGATCATAGACCACAAATCCAATGACCGTGAAATTTTGACATATGATAGATAATCAAGTTGTGAAGACAACCCAAAAAGAATCACGTCAATTGGATCTGTAAAACTCGAGTTATGATACAACTACCAACGAAAGGTAGTGCTGTCCAGAAACTCGACGAGTAAAACTTGTCTGGAACAAGTCTGACGAACAAAGCACAAAAGTTCCTTCAAACTACGAATTTTATTCAATAGAACACAAGAGGAACGGCCCCCAAAGTCGTCCACCACGAGCTCTGGGCTCCCTTGCTTATATAACCAGCTCGAAAGCCAACTCAACTCAGATCAGGAACCTAATCCTACTCTGTTCACGAATTGTAACTTTTCATAACTGCTTAGGATTCTTCTATACGCAGATAGAAGCAATCTTAAGACTTACAAACTCCTTAGGAACGTATCCCACATTCATAAACAACTCAAATTCGTGACCCACACGAAATCCTATCATAACCAACTCAAATCTTTCCATATTTGAGTCAAATCCGACTCAGTCGTAGCCTAAGTCCATAACCTATTCAGTTGGACCTTTCCGACCAACTCTTTACGTCCACATCTGTTCAACACGTCTCGGAACCATGTAGCCACATCCATGCACTCCTTGCACATGTGCAAACATCTTCCAATGACGTCCACGATACCTTCACATGCATTGTTCTTGATTCAATCATGTTGCGCAACCTCCTGATCAGCTCAACCACAATTCCTCCTAAATTTGGTTGTTGGAACCTCATCTCCTCCCTGAGACTAGCCCAATGGATCCCATCACCAGCCATGTCTTGAACTCAATCAACACCGGCACATGAATAAGCAACAAATCCATACGAGCCCAAGTCCTCGACTTGACTCAGGTTAGTTTCAAACACAACACTTTACGTGAGAACCTCACATAAGCATGTTGCAAAACCACAGTAACACGATATCATCCTTGTCAGCCAAAAACGCACCAAAGACTTAGCAAATGAATACTAAGCAATCTTTCCAGAGATGTAAAGCAAGTACGAAATATTGCAAATGAAAAACAGAAGTATTGCGGTCAAGTTCCAGACCTTGCCAGAGCAACCCGGACCTTGAGCTGGAGCTAACAAAAGCTAGTAGAACCTAGCGCCGGGGGTAACCAGAACTAGTATAACCAAGCTCCCGCCGGAGCTATCAAAACTAGCAGGATCTTAATAAAAAGGTGTTTTGGTGATATTCAAAACTTTTATCGTCAAAGCAAGTGTATTTACTACAAGCCAATGTATTCAGCACACATAGGTCTTACAATCTCCCCCTTAATGAATGTATTGGCAACACCATTTAAAATCTGAACATTGGTTTATTTACATAAAAGTTTTGAAGACAATTTCTCCCCCTTTGTAAATCAGAAATAAAATGAGAAGAAAATCCAAAAATTATCCCATATTATCTCTCCCCCCTTTATTATCTCTCCTTATGCACATATTCTCTTTCTCTTCATGCTTATCTCTCCCCCTTTGACAATGTATTCAGCAAGTCATGAGCATATAAACAAATTATCTCTCCCCCTTTAGTTGTTATGAGCATATTATAACATATACATATAAACAAAGCTCATCCAAGTCATACTATCAAGTACCTTACATTATCACATCAATGAAATACATAAAGTTGTGTAAGCCATGCTAGAGATCAAATGTAATTTTCAATTTAAGTAAGTAATGATCTCACAAATTTAACTATTTCAAAACCTGAAATCATGACACTAGTTGCTGCATTTTATTATTTTTCAAAGCATAAGTTTAGATCATATTATATTTGCTAGAGATTATATGCGCATCTGCCTTATTCTAACCAACCAAGCCAAGCCTTTGTCATTTGACAATCAGAAGCTTAAGGACATGGTTTTAGTCATACACAACTTCTTCCAAGTTCAAATCTAAGTGCAATGATAAGCCATCTCAAAAGAAGAAGTGTGATGCATGCATATTCTCTTGATCTTTTCTCAATTTATATTTGTTCATAAAAACTCAACTTGTGAGTTGATTACTTGATTAATTCTTAATGATTAAAAGCACTTGTGAACATGTAACAAGTTCAAAACAGCAAGAAAGTTCGACCATGACCAGTTTTAGTGTAAGTAATTATTCCAATTACTAGACATGGCAAAAACTACAAAATGTATAACACGAGTAATGTAGTAAGAACTTTCAGCATGTAAAAGGAATCACAAAGTCATATATGTATGAAATACTATGCTCATATTATTTTAATTTCATATTCACACATAGACTTCCCAAGTTTCAAAACTCCCCCTCAATTTAAGCCATGAGGATGCATAACCCCTATTTCACTACGAATGTAACAAAAACGAGTGAAATCCAAAGGTTTTGTAAAAATGTCAGCCAATTGTTGTTCGATATCTACATGGTGAAGCACAATGTTTCCTTTTTCAACATTATCTTGAAGAAAGTGATACCTAATGTCAATGTGCTTAGTTCTAGAATGTTGCACGGGGTTTTTAGCAATGCAAATGGCACTAGTGTTATCACAGAACAGTGGAACACTATCTAGATCAACCCCATAGTCCTTAAGTGTTTGAACAATCCAAAGAATTTGTGAGCAAGCACTAGCAGTAGCTACATATTCAGATTCGGATGTGGATTGTGCAACTGAATTTTGTTTTCTAGAGGACCAAGCAACAAGAGAATTACCAAGAAAATGACAAGCACTGGAAGTACTTTTCCTATCAATCCTACAACCCCCAAAATCAGCATCCGAAAAAGCTTTCAAAGTAATGGTTGAGGAAGAAGGAATAAAAATTCCAAATTCTTGAGTTCCATGTAAGTACCTGAGAATCCTTTTAACGGCTTGACGATGTGAAGCACGTGGGGAGGCTTGAAACCGTGCACAAAGACATACGCTGAATTGTATGTCTGGTCTTGATGCTGTGAGGTACAAGAGTGATCCGATCATGCTTCTATATTCTTTTTGATCCACGGGTTCACCATCTTCATCAAGTTCAAGTGTTGTTTTTGTTCTCATTGGTTTCCGAAGAGGCTCGCTTTTGTCCATGTTGAAGTGCCTTAGGATATCTTTTGTATACTTCGTTTGATGCACAAAGGTACCCTCCTTTGTTTGCTTGATTTGCAGCCCCAAAAAGTAAGTGAGTTCACCCATCATACTCATTTCAAATTCGGGACTCATTATTGCTGAAAACTTGGACACAAGATCATGAGAAGCACAACCAAAGATAATATCATCCACATACACTTGAACGAATAATGAGTCATTGCCATGCTTAAGCACAAAAAGAGTTTTATCAACCTTGCCCATGGTAAACCCTTTTTCAAGTAAGAATGTTTTTAACCTATCATACCATGCTCTAGGGGCTTGTTTGATACCATACAAGGCTTTGGACAGTTTGTAAACATGATTAGGAAAATCTGGATTTTCAAAACCCGGTGGTTGTTTCACATAAACCTCCTCATCTATGTAGCCATTAAGAAAAGCACTTTTAACATCCATTTGATATAGCTTAAGACCATTTGATGTAGCAAAAGCTAGCAAAATTCTTATGGCTTCTAATCTAGCAACAGGAGCAAATGTTTCATCAAAATCTAGACCTTCAACTTGAGTGAAACCTTGAGCAACCAGCCTAGCCTTATTCCTAACCACAACCCCATCCTCACTTTGTTTATTTTTAAATACCCATTTAGTTCCAATTAAAGTGTGACCTTGAGGTGGAGGTACAAGTTTCCAAACATTATTTCTTTCAAAATTTTCTAACTCTTCTTGCATGGCAATAATCCAAGATTCATTAGTGAGTGCGTGTGATATATCTTTAGGTTCAAAAGAAGCAACAAAAGCAGAATGAGCATAAGAGTTTGGATTGCAAAACCTGGACCGTGTGACTCGTTCGTGCAAGCTTCCAATCATCTGTTGTGGGGGATGATCTTTGTAAAACCGTAGGGGAACAGATGTCTCAACAGCTTCTTCTTCTTCATGTTCATCACAAATTGATGATCTTGTGACTTGAGGAAGATCTGAATCAGCATTGATGGTTGTCGGTGCTTGTTGAGAATTAACATCCGGAGCTAAACCAAAGTCTTTTGCTGCTGAATTTTCTGGCAGCAACTCCAATTCTTCCTCATCTTCAACGAAAATGCTCCCCCCCTGCGGATATGGATCTGGACCTGCAATGTTTGTGCTAGTACCTGGGCTAGATTCATCAAAAGACACTTCACAAGTCTCCACAATTTTGTTAGTGTCAAGTAAAAGCACACGGTAGCCTCTAGTATGAGATGGATAACCAAGAAACATGCCATCAATGGATCTAGGTTCAAATTTATCAAGATTACCATGGTTCTTAACAAAGCATTTGCAGCCAAAGATCCGAAAGTGTGTAACACTAGGCCTATGTCCAAATCGGAGCTCATATGGTGTTTTACCTAGCTTAGCACGCAAGAAAACACGATTTGAGACATAACAAGCGGTTGCTAACGCATCAGCCCAAAATTTCCTAGGAGTTTGATATTCATCAAGCATAGTCCTAGCCATCTCAACTAAGGTTCTGTTCTTTCTTTCTACAACACCATTTTGTTGAGGTACATATGGTGAAGAAAATTGATGATATATTCTATTTTCAGCACAAAAGTGATCAAAAGATTAATTTTTAAATTCAGTTCCATTATTACTTCTAATTGCTTTTAAAGATCCTGGGTAATCAATTGATAATCTAGGAAATAGAGTTCTAAAGTGACTAAAAACTTCATTCTTAGACGCCATAAAGTAAACCCAAGAGTATCTAGAATAATCATCAACAATCACAAGTACATACCATTTACCTCCGAAGGATTGAACACGTGAAGGTCCTGCGGTGTCAAGATGAAAAACTTAACATGGTTCAGTTGTCATGATCATTGTGAGAGGAGTATGTGAACCTGCAACCATCTTAGCATGTCTACAAGAAGAGCACACAATTTCTTTGTCCTTTTTAAGCTTAGGCAGCCCACGTATGCGATCAAGAGCACTAACACGCATTAGGTGATCAAAGCCTACGTGACCAAGTCTACGATGCCAAAAATATAAGTCCGTTGAATCATTAGCAACTAGACACCTATGCTTAGAGGAAGACATATCAAATTCAGCTTTAAAAACTCTTCCAAACTTAGACATGTTAAAAATAAGCTCACTATTTGAACCTACAACTTTGCAGCAGTTTTTATTGAAAATAATTTCTAGATTTTCATCTAGCAATTGTGCAACAGAAAGCAAGTTGTATTTCAAATTTTTGACAAGTGCCACATCCTTCAAAGTGTAGTGATCATTTACTCTAACCAAACCCTTAGCAATTATAGGAGTTGAAGAATTATCGGCAAAAGTAACATTCTCTACACATGACAGAAAAGAGAGCGAGGAGAACCAATCTTTGTTACCGGTCATGTGGCATGAGCAACCAGAATCCACAATCCAAATGTTCTCCTTCCTCAAACGTGTAACCTACATAGAAGCACAATACGTCGATGACTCAATACTGGGGTTAGTTAAAAGGCATTTAAGAATCCAGTACTGAGTCATGCGACGTGCAGCAAGAAAAACACGCGAAAGCTGAGATAAAACAGCAGGTTTATGAGTCAAAGCTTGAGTTTTTTTATTCTTAACTACTAACCTATAAGGTGTTACTTGTGTAGCACAAAAATCAGTAGCTCCGGAGGCAAAAACAGAAGGTCCAGAGGTAAACTTTGAATGTTTTTGACTCAAAACAGCAGGTTGTACATTAGGTTCAATATGTGCAGCAAATTTTGCATGAAAGTTATGAGATCTAGCAACCATTCTTTCCCTTTTCTGTTGTTTAGCTAGTCTATAACAAAAATCTATGACATGACCATCTCTACCACAGTAGGTACAACGAAATTTAACTTTGTGTTCATGTCTAGATGAGCAAACAACATTTTTATTTGAAACCGAATGAGACAATACTCCTGCAGATTTGAAAACCACTTCTTTTTGTTTATGAACTATTTGAATCAAACCACTTCCTAATGACTTTACAATTTTAGGTGGATGTGCCTTAGCATTAGCATGAGAATCAAAACCTAAACCAGTTTTATCATTGCAAGACTTGGATGAATTCAGCAGCAAGTTTAGGTTCTTATTCCCATTACAAAACCGATCAAATGTCTTATGCAGGTTATCAAGATTATTGGACAGATCAAGGCAATTTTCACATGAAGTTTTTCCTTTTAATTTGCAATTGGAACAATATTTAACTTCATGACAACATAAAGCATTGTTCAATATAGAGATTTCATTCATAGCATCTTGCAGTTCTTATCAAGATCATCACAAATAGAACAATGCAAATCAATTGTAGAACAAGAAGCATCTTTTAAGTTTCCAATATTAAGTGCAACAAGCTTTTTGTTCTTTTCAATTTCAAGTTCAAGTTTATCAAGTGTGGAGGTATGTGCACTTCTTAGGGAGGACAATTGTTCATATATTAAGTCACATGAGGAACAAGAATCATCACTAGGAATCAAGGATTTCAAACGATTAATTTAAGATTCTAGTGACTCAATTTTAACAGCATTGTCCCTCATCTTTTTGTCCTTTTTCTTAACAATAACAGTGGCACGAGAAATAGCATCACACATTTCTTCGCAAGTAGGACATACCTCTTCATTGTCGCTGTTGTGTTCTACCTCCTCCATACTTGATCTTGACTTGCCCTCCATGAAGCACAAGTTTGCCAAATCATCTTCATCCTCATCACTTTCAATGCCCACGTCGCTTGAACCAAGTTCCTGGAGTGGTGAGATAAAACTGCTCACCAATTGACGTCCTGTAAAACCCTTCTTTTTCTTCGTATCTTTTGCAGAGGAGTGCTTCGTTCTTGTTTTCTTTTCATCCCGAGAAGTAGGACCTGAAAGGTTAGGGCAATCTGAACAAAAATTTCCTGTCTTACCACATTCAAAGCATCATTGAGGTCCGTAGCTTCCTCTCCTTCTAGTTCTCACATTTTGCAATGCTTTTGAGAACCGTGTAGAGATGAGCGCTAGCTCCTCCTCTGGAAACTCCTCAATCTGTTCAAGGGTTAGAGAGGACAGCAAAGCAAGTGTACCACAAGATGATGTTTGGCCAGAGCTAGGCATATCACGTTGAGAAACAAAAACAATAGACTTGTTGGGGTTCTTACGTGATATTATGTCAATTTCATGAGTTTTTAGCTTAGAATATAGCACATCTAAAGTAAGTGTATTCATGATAGTAGATTCATGAATAGATTTGACTTTCATCTCCCAAATTGACATATCTAATGCACTTAGCAATCGCCTAGCATTTTCAGCATCTGAAAAATTAACATTGACACTACGCAAGTTTCTGAGAATCTTATTAAAGCGAGCATAAAGGTCATCAATAGACTCACCGGGTTGCATCTCGAAGCGCATGTATTCTTTCTTGAACATGTCTTGCCTTACCTCTTTGATTGTGTTGGTTCCTTCGTTGTAGTCACAAAGTGCTTTCCACACATCGTATGCAGATCGGAGGTGCGCAACACGGTCGAAGTCGCTTTGAGTTAATCCTTGTATGATCAAGTTCCGAGTCTTGTTGTTGTTGTCGACATCTCTCAGATTTGTAGCTGTAACTTGATCGTTTGATGGCACTTCGTAAGGCTTGTATACCTTCTCCCATATTGCAAAGCCTTGTGCCTGGATGAAAGCCTCCATGTGTGCCTTCCAAACCCGAAAATCAATACCAGCAAACACACAAGGTTTGGCGAAGTACTTCTCCATGATGATTAGTCAAAAACACGCGCAAATCACAAAGATTAGAGCATTGTGGCTCTGATAACAATTGTAGGATCGAAGAGCACGTGAAAAGCTACCAGAGGGGGGGTGAATGGTAGATTTAAACATCTTACGCAGCGGAAACAATTAAACCCCAACCCCTTCAACAGAAAAACAATCTATTAAAGAAATCGTGTGTGAGACTAATCTAAACATGTTTCACCATGATAAAAGTGATAGATATCAGAGAGAATCAAGTCACAAAGACAACAAAACAAGAATCACTCAAATACGTCGAGAAAAACTCAAGTTATGATCAAAAGATCAAACAAAGGTCAATCTGCCCAACCCGAGAAAAAACAGTTCTAGAACGCTGCAAAGAAACTCGTGTAGATCATAGACCACAAATCCAATGACCGTGAAATTTTGATAGATGATAGATAATCAAGTTTTGAAGACAAACCAAAAAGAATCACGTCAATTGGATCTGTAAAACTCGAGTTATGATAAAACCACCAACGAAAGGTAGTGCTGTCCAGAAACTCGACGAGTAAAACTTGTCTGGAACAAGTCTGACAAACAAGGCACAAAAGTTCCTTCAAACTACGAATTTTATTCAATATAACACAAGAGGAACAGCCCCCAAAGTCGTCCACCACGAGATCTGGGCTCCCTTGCTTATATAACCAGCTCGAAAGCCAACTCAACTCAGATCAAGAACATAATCCTACTCTGTTCACGAATCGTAACTTTCCATAACTGCTTAGGATTCTTCTATACGCAGATAGAAGCAATCTTAAGACTTACAAACACCTTATGAACGTATCCAACATTCCTAAACAATTCAAATTCGTGAACCACACGAAATCCTATCATAACCAACTCAAATCTTTCCATATTTGAGTCAAACCCGACTCAGTCGTAGCCTAAGTCCATAACCTAGTCGGTTGGACCTTTCCGACCAACTCTTTACGTCCACATCTCTTCAACACGTCTCGGAACCATGTAGCCACATCCATGAACTCCTTGCACACGTGCAAACATCTTCCAATGACGTCCACGATACCTTCACATGCATTGTTCTTGATTCAATCATGCTGCACAACCTCCTGATCAGCTCAACCACAATTCCTCCTGAATTTTGTTGTTGGAATCTCATCTCCTCCCTGAGACTAGTCCAATGGATCCCATCACCAGCCATGTCTTGAACTCAAGCAACACCTGCACATGAATAAACAACCAATCTATATGAGCCCAAGTCCTCGACTTGACTCAGGTTAGTTTCGAACACAACACCTTACGTGAGAACCTCACATAAGCATGTTGCAAAACCACAGTAACACGATATCATCCTTGTCAACCAAAAACACACCAAAGACATAGCAAATGAATACTAAGAAATCTTTCCAGAGATGTAAAGCAAGTACGAAACATTGCAAATGAAAAATAGAAGCATTGCGGTCAAGTTCCGGACCTTGCCAGAGCAACCCGGACCTTGAGCCGGAGCTACCAAAAGCTAGTAGAACCTAGCGCCGGGGCTAACCAGAACTAGTATAACCAAGCTCCCGCCGGAGCTATCAAAACTAGCAGGATCTTAATAAAAAGGTGTTTTGGTGATATTCAAAACTTTTATCGTCAAAGCAAGTGTATTTACTACTAGCCAATATATTCAACACACATAGGTCTTACAGACCAATTGACCTTCTTGCATGAGCACACATCCAAGTCCTTATCTCGATGCATCACAATAAATATCGAAGCTTTTGCTCACATCCGGCAAAATCAAAACTGGGGTCGTTGTTAACCTTTTCTTCAACTCCTCAAAACTCTCTTGACAAGCTTGAGTCCATTGAAATGCTTTCCCCTTCATTAATAGTTCCGTCATTGGTTTGGCTATCTTATAAAAGTCCTTGATGAACTTACGGTAATACCCAGCGATCCCAAGAAAACTCTGGATTTCCTTGACATTCAACGGGGGTTCTCATTTTAGCACATCTCTCACTTTTCCAGGGTCAACCGATACTCCTCCTCCCGAGATGATATGACCCAAAAACGACACCTCTTTCAACCAAAATTGGGACTTGCTGAACTTGGCATACATCGATGCTCCCTCAATTTCTGCAATGTAAGCCTCAAGTGTTCCTCATGTTCCTTCTCATCCTTCGAGTATATCATAATATCCTCAATAAACACCACAACGAACTTATCCAAGTACTCCATGAATATCTAATTCATGAGGTACATAAAGTAGGCAGGTGCATTGGTCAGTCCAAAAGACATCACAGTGTACTCATAAGACCCATATCATGTCCTGAAAGCTATCTTGGTTATGCCCGAGGGTCTAATCTTCATTTGAAAGTATCTCGACCTCAAATCAATCTCGAAGAAAACACAAGCACCCTTCATCTGATCAAACAAGTATTCTATGCATGGTAAGGTGTACTTGTTCTTGATTGTTACCTTGTTGAGAGCTCGGTAATCCACAGACATCCTTTGTGATCCATCCTTCTTATCCACGAAAAGAATAGGCGCTCCCCAAAGTGAAGAACTTGGGCGAATAAAACCCTTCTCTAGTTGCTCTTAAATCTTCTTCTTGAGCTCCACTAACTCATTAGGAGGCATCCTATATGGCCTCTTAGCTATAGGTGTAGTTCTAGGTATTAAATCAATAACAAACTCAATGTCTTGATCAGGTGGCATACCTTGCAACTCATTCGGAAACACATCCAAAAATCCACACACCACTGGAATCTCCTCAATTGCGGCACCATTCATGTTGTTCAGCTCCAATTGCTTCGGTGCATGTTGAGATGCTTCAAATTCTACGATGATCCCTTCCACATTGGTCAACTTCACCGTCTTCGTGGCACATTCAATGACTCCATTGTGCTTTCTTAACCAGTCCATACCAAGTATAATATCCAATCCTTTATAATCCAAGACAATGAGATTGGCAAAGAAGTCTACCCCCTTATTCTAAGGCTTACTTTTGGACATACTATATTTGTCCTCATCTCTCCTCCAGGAGACTTAACCAATAGAGTAAACTTCATATGAGAGATAGGCAAACTATACTTGGCAACATATTTCGACGCAATGAATGAATGCGATGCTCCAGAATTAAATAACATAGTCACCGAGTTGGAGTTTGCGAGAAACATACCAATCACCACGTCATCCGCTTGTTGAGCATCCTCTGTAGAGACATGGTTCACGTTGCCACAAGCAAAATTCTGCTGTCCACAATTCCCTTGCGGCTGTCCTCCATTGGGTCTTGGGTTCTATCTTTCGGCATTGCTTCCTTGACCAAGGCCTTACTTAGGACATTGATGTGCAAAGTGTCCCGCTTCTCCACAAGTATAGCACTTCCTTGCTGCACCAGAATTATTGGAATGGACTTGATTCTGCACATTTGCACCAGGAAAATTGGCATGAGGCGCAAAAGGCATTAGAGGCCTAGGTGCTTGCATGACAGGGCATTGCTGCACCAACTGAGCTGGGCGCGGTGCATAACCAGGGCACTGTATAGGAGCGGGAGAATTGTAATAAGGCGCATTACGTGGTGCAAAGCGAGGGTGCACATTACTTCCTTGTTGCTATCCTTGATATGGTGCCTTCCTATTGGTATCTAGCTCCATCTCACGGACCTTGTTCTCAACCACAATTGCTTTGCCCACAAGCTTCTGGAAGTTGGCATAATCACAATTCAACAATTATACCTGGATTTCATTGTTCAAGACCCTCATGAACAAGTATTGCTTCCGGCTGTCCCGACTCACATCCTAAAGCACATACCTCGAAAGTTGAGTGAATTTGTTTAGATATTCACTCACGCTCGATCTTCCTTGCCTCAGATTTTCAAATTTCTGCCTCTTCAAGATCATAACACCTTCCGGCACATAATGAGAACAGAAGCTCTCCTTGAACTCAGCCCAAGTAATTCTCTCTTGGTTCTCATGAGCATTGCATAAGGAGTCCCACCAATCGGCAGCTGCTCCAACAAGTTTATGGGATGCAAATAGCACCTTCTCCCGGTCACTGCATTGGACAATAGCTAGCTTCTTCTTCACAGACTTGAGCCAATCATCAACATCCATAGGGTCAGCAGTTTGAGCAAAAGTGGGTGGCCTAGTCCTCATAAACTCTCCCAACCAGTTATGAGGAGGTGGGAGTGGCGGTGGAGGCATGTAGGGCTGATTGTTGTTGTTACCAGCCTGCTGCTATCTCATAGTCTGTATCATGGTCTGCATGAGCTGGTTTTGCATAGCTAATAGCTGCTCAAGGTTGATAGCTCCCTGGGCAGGTCCTTGTCCATTGTTGTTCTGAGGTGCTCCATTGTTCTCCTCCTCATCATTGCCATCCGTCTGGTTGTGAGTCCTCACCATCTGACGAAAAGCAAGAGATAAGAATTTACAAAATGTCCCCAACTATATGCATCAAGGGATATGAAACTAAGCAGCTAACTATACTAGCCTATGTGAACATGACAATGCAAAAGCATCCCAAAATCCTCTATTATGCACACAAGTAACAAATATATAGCAAACAGCACACCAAACATAAACACCTTGATTCTTGAGTGCTCCTATGTGCTCTAAAGTGTACATTCTATCTAGGTTGCGTCCTACGGTCAACATGTGGCTCTGATACCAATTTGTGACACCCGATTCTGAAAATGAACCAAGTGAACGTATATGTGTGCCCAGGACGTTCAACACACATACACGAGTTCAATCACAAAAGGATATGCAGAAAGTTACCACAGAACAGGATTAATTAAGCACTTTTATTACATAATTCATAATATCCTCGATTACAAGCTCTAATGAATATTAATGATAAGTTTGAACTAATGCAGCAGAAACAAACTAATTAAGCAACTAAGCAGCTAAGAAAAGGGATAGCGCAGCTCCAATCAACACCACACGCAAAGCTGGTGGCAGACACGGCCTAGAACTCCGCATTATCATTGTTTTACTCCCAATCCTGACCTGCAACTGTTGGTGGGGGAATTGCAAGGGTGAGTACATGTCGTACTCAGCATGTGTGGAAAGTATGACATGTAGCTGATTCAAATGACGAATATAATAATGGATAAGTGCTGAAAAGTACATTAAAACATTTGAAAAGCAATATATTATATGTATGTGAAGTAAACCCATCATAAACCATAATTATTAACATAGTATCAGTCCATATTCCATATCCATCACCATTATGCTAGATTTCTCATTTCCATTAACTGTATCCATTGCCATAAACCACAATACCATCCATAACCAGGACCAAACCATCCCAAATCCCAAGTTTTCCCCTAATCATGTGAGGGTCTAGGTTGCTCATAACCAGGAGCACGGTTATCATGATAGTTTTTAGACACACTGTAGAGGTTGTACCACTTTACCCACGAGTTTGTGATTTCACCACCTTGCGGTGACTAAGGAATCTCAATTATGCCATCTCACACTTCCTTGGGTGTGTGCCAAGAGATCACAAAATAGCCTTTACAAAGAGATTACTAGCATGTACGGACCCACTGAGGTTTCACCGGTGGCGATGTCTCGAACTGAGGACATCTTCAACCAAGGGCCCCTTCTTGTGTCATTTGAATTACAGGGATTCCCGCCAACTATATCGAAACCCAATCCGACTTCCCTTCCCCGGTGTGCCAAATGATCCGCTCAATACTAGCAATACCCTAATTAATCAGCTACGCTGCACCCATACTTGGCCTTGTGGTGGCACTGTAAATTCTGGATGGTCGCTCCACGAACCGGTCCTTAGATCCAAAGCAAGCAAAACCACTGAAACAGTCCAACCCATTCCACATAACCATCTTGCTTAGATCCCTAGGCATCATGTTGCTAAAGGGTCATTATTATCAATTCTCATCATTCACATGTTCAATAGTTCACAATTAAGCCATTTGATTGTTTCCCAAACCCAATTTAGTATTGCGAAGCAAAAAGTGCAAAATACCCTTCCTGGCTTTCTACATAGTTTTCAAGCCACAAGGGTGGTCATACAAAACTAGTAAACTCCTACAATTGGGTTTTTCCATCATATTGACACAAACATGCAATTTTGCAAACAAAACCTTTAAAACAGAATCAATATGGTCAAGGACACTTGCCTTGCTCCTGAGCTTGATTTGGATCAAAGGCTTCGTAGTTCTAGTTCTGCAGGTCCTCGAAAGCACTCTATATAGAAATTCCTTCTATTCCGAGCGACAAACATGCAAAACACACAATTCAATCAATTAATGCTCAAATAGTACTCAATATGCCATGATATGCATGATTGATGAAATTTTGAAGTAAAACTTGTTAATGAGTTGCTATTAATGTTTACTAAATAGTTCTAATAGTTTTTAACAAGTTTGAACAAGTTTGGATTTGATTCGAGTCAATTTAGAATTAATTCAGCACAATTCAGATTCAGAGGCCGGACTAGTCCACCCTGGACAGAATCGGATTTTTTTAGGGTTTTCTTGATCTGCGAGAATTGGAGTTGAATTTACGTAAAAAATTGAATGTAGAGGGTGTACCACGGGTTTAGAGATCCAAAGATCAAAGTTTTGACGTGAGACTTTGGATCTTGGCAATTAGCGCTTGATGGATATGAGTTGATGAAGAACTTGAACAAAGAGGAATAGATGAAGATTGATCTTGACTGGTGCTTCTTCGTGTTTCTCCCCTCCTCCTTGCCTCTGGACTTGATATTGATGATGGTGCAATGCAAAAGTGGCAGCAAGGGGTTTTCAACTTGATGGAGAGGTGAGGGGGTCTTGGTTGTTTATATAGGGTGGAGAGGTTAGGGTTTTGCGGGGGATTCCAAGTGGAATTCGGTAGGGGGACATGTAAGTGCCGAGGTGGGGTCCACTTGGGCCCCTCTAAGGTTGGGCACGAAGTTCTTGGGCCCAAATTAGGCAATTACCGAAAAACAAATCATGGAGAAATAAAAGAATCTGAATTGGTTTCCGAAGGTCGGACTAGTCCGCAATAGGGACCGGACTAGTCCGTTCTAGTACAGTAAGGGACTTTGGACTAGTCCGGTGTTGATACCGGACAAGTTCGGGGTTGGATCGGACTAAATTAGGTGTTTTCGGACAAGTTTGAAGTGTTACAGGAAGGCTGATCGGACTTGTCCGGTGTCATAATGGACTAGTCCGTTTTGGTCCAGTAAGGTTGATAGGACTAGTACGTGGTGATAAAGGACTAGTCCGCACTTTTAAAGGGAATACTGGACTAGTCCGCTGTTAGACCGGACAGGTATGTACTCTAACAGACTGAAACTTCCACATTAAGCCTAAATTCATTTTAATCTTGTTCCTTTTTACATGGCTTGATGTTAAACATGTATGAGGATGTATGCAATGCATTATGCATGAAAATAAGGGTGTTACAAACCTACCCCCCTTAAAATGAATCTCACCCTCGAGATTCGACGCAAAAGGAAAGATATAGGGATATTCCTTCTTGAGATCATCCTCTCGCTCCCAAGTTGCTTCCGATTCTGTATGATGCTTCCATTGCACTTTGCACCATCGAATCACCTTGTTCCTTGGGACCCTCTCCTTGGTGTCCAAAATATTGACAGGTTGCTCGGCATAGGTCAAATCCTCCTTAAGCTCCAATTCTTCTATCGGTACTTGCTCTTCTGGTAACCTCAAGCACTTTTTGAGCTGAGAAACATGAAACACATCATGAACTTCCAATAGATGTGCTGGCATCCCCAACTTGTAGGATACTTCTCCCCGTTTGTCCAAAATCTTGAATGGTCCAATATAGTAAGGTGCCAGTTTGCCTTTGACATTAAAACGCGTGTGACCTCGCATAGGTGACACTTTGAGGTATACGAAATCTCCCACCTCAAAAGATAAGCTCCTTCGCCTATTATCCGCATAACCTTTCTGTATTGACTGAGCAGCCCATAAGTTCTCACGGATGGTCCACACTTGCTTTTTGGCTTCTTGGATCACATCAGGTCCGAATACTTGAGTTTCCCCTTTCTTATTCCAAAACAAGGGTGTTCTACACTTTCTCCCATATAAGGCTTCATATGGTGACATTTTCAAGCTTGCTTGATAGCTATTGTTGTAGGAAAACTCAGCATATGGCAGACTCTTGTCCCAACTTCCTCCATACTTTAGCGCACAAGCTCTTAGCATGTCTTCCAAAATCTGACTTGTCCTCTCAGTGTGCCCATCCGTTTAAGGGTGATATGCAAAACTGAAATTCAACTGAGTTCCCATCGATTCGTGCAGCTTTTGCCAGAACCTCGAGGTAAACTAAGAACCTCTATCAAACACTATTTTTTTTGGGCACTCCATTTAAACACACTATTCTTCCCATAAACAGTTCTGCCAACTTCGCTCCACTGTAAGTAGTCTTGACAGGAATGAAATGGGCTGATTTCGTCAATCGATCCACAGTAACCCATATTGAGTCATAACCTGCTGAAGTGGGACGTGTTGACGGCTGTTATATACCAATTTCTACCATCAATATAACTCAATTATGTGAAGTATTGATCATTTCTTGCACACATCACCTTTCTACTTGACCAATTTCCACTTGTACTTGGAGAAATATGTGTATGCAGATATTTATACAAGAATTGAGGAAAAGTATGGGGAGCAATTTTATAAAATATCATCCCAGCCAATCAGGCGATGACACGTGGCACCACATGGATCAAATGGCCCACAAACAGAAGTATCCGAGGCCATCCAACGGTGTAGCACCAATATCAGTCAATGGAACCCACGTGGCAGCCACCTGGAGGAAGTACGGGCCATTTGGAGCCCTGACCAGGTCGGCCGAACCAGGGGGTCGGCCGACCTGGTCCTGGCGCCAAACGCGGTCAACTTCCACGTGTTGGCTCTTCCGGGCTCCCTGGAGTCAATGACGACTGATTCGCACGGTTTTGGTGGCGGTAACTGACCTCAACACTAGTATAAATAGGACCCCATACCCATCACTTCAACACACACCACTTGGGCATCATTCTATTGTATACACTATCTTCCATAGTCCTTAGAGGAGTTAGGATTAGAGAGGAGAGCCTCTAGTCCCAAGTCCAAATTGGGAAAGGAGTAGAAGGAGTCTCTCTTCCCAATTCCACATTGGGAAAGGTATGTCTCATGTATTCCTTCTTGTATTTGTGACTTTGTTCTCAATAAAGATATTATCTTTAGTCTTCTTTTATACATATACTTGGACAAAGCGTTTCTTGTTTGATTGTGGAGTCCATGTAAGTGGAAGGTATAGTCTTTATGATTGTACTCTCATGATCACATCTTATGGTCATAAACACTATAGACCCCCACTATAGTCTATGTAGTTATGATATGATTATATTAAGATGAATAACTATGCTATGCAATCAACATTGGTTCAACGATGATTAAGTTCATTGCCTTAGGATGGCTTGTGATGCAGCTCTTAAGGTATTTGCTTAGTATGCTAGCATGGTGCTAGGCTATTTAAGTAGCGATTGATGTCTCGTAGACCCACGGATTGAAGAGGTAGGCAGTAGGTGGTGACAGCCCTATCTGTCCTTTGTAATCCTCCACGTTCGGCTATGCCACAGGCTCTTGGCGGGAGTCACCCTAGAATTGCTAGGGTAAGCCCGTGCCCGGTGTGTTGAATAGCATTGCATAGGAATTCATCATCGACATGACCATTAGTATCTACCTTAGGCTATGTATATGTATTAGGAGCATTGTAGGAGCAACTCTCTAACTCTTAATCCAATCTCCCTCTAGGACCGATTTACCCTTTAGAATAGATTGCCTAGGTGTGTGTCACACTACCCCTATTATCAACTTACCCCCTGTCTGGATAATTGATTAGTATCCCATAGATTGACCATAAGAGTAGTATATACTTTACTCCATTGCCTTCCTTTGGGATAAATACGATATACCCTTGGGAATACTCATCGGTGAAATGCTACAACGGTATCTTCTGTGCGCTTGCGGATCTCATCTCTTTACCGGAGATGATCGGTGGTGTTAAGAAATACCAACAAGCATTTCTAGCGCCGTTGTCAGGGATGATTTGTTAGTATATCTTAGGATCCATCAAGAAGCATTTCTGGCACCATTGCCAGGGAAGGCAAAGGAAGTGAAGGATAGCTATCACTTTTGATTAAGCTATAGGTACTAATAGTTACTAGACAGGATTACCCTTGTTTGTTTTCTCCTTTGTGTGAAAACAGGGTAGTGTTGGCCAACCCATTGTATGGGATGGCCAACGAGGACGCAAGTGCTAAACTGCAAGATGATTCAAGGCGTACCTCAACAAATGTCCGCTAGGCAACACCATTGCCTTTTTGCTGGAGAATTTCAGCTTTCATGAGCCAAAGTCATCCATACCCAAGCATGGGGAAGGCTCCAAGAAGTTCTTCTTGGTTTGCCTCTACCATGGGGTGGATAGTTGGTTCTTCATCCAACACTTGTGTCATGGGTTGGCTCTACCAATCCATGACCACATTCATGCTGGAGCGGAAGGAGTCCTATTCTCATTCATCATGGATGAGAAGAAGGTCTCCACTCGAGGGGTGGATTGAAGAATGCTCGAGTTCCCATAGCTTGTCATGCACACCACTTCACAAGGTGGATATGCTAGTTATGGAACTACACCTCCCATTGAAGTGTCATAAATATCCAAGTCGTTGGATATTCGTTTGTATAATCCAAGTCGTGGATATTCACATGATTTGTGAAAATCTATTTCATCATGGGATGCATGGGAATTATTTCCCTAAGACCCATGAGGACCTTTTTCAAACAACAACTCCAATGGCTACCATTCACAAGGAGGTCAAGGGTGGAATTAACATCACCCTTGTATTCAAGGAGGCTATGGCTTTCCAAGGGATTTAAGTTCAACTAGCCTACCTTGAAGTATCTTGGCCAAGCAGAAATCAAGACAACATTCACATGAAGATCTTGGCCAAGGACAAGAACTTAAGTAGAATTCAAAGTCCAAGATATCCCACATCACTTGTTGGGATTCCCACACTTTGACCAAACCCATTCAACCTAGGGCAAGTGAAATTGTGGATGAAGCTTTTCTTGTTTGATTGTGGAGTCCACATGTCATCATGCCCAAGGAAGCCTTTGATCCATGATCAAGGTATGGGTTGATTCAATGGAATATCAATATGATCAGAGTGGCACCCCTAAGAAGGACAAAGCCTCACCATGCTCATGAAGGAATACATTCAAGAGGGAGAACCCGTCGCTACAACAACATGTCTATATCAATATAACGGGGAGAGACTAGGGCTACCATGTGGCCCACATGTTCGAATGATAGCCAAATGAGTTCGGCATGTCAAAACAGAAGAAATCGTCCACATCTTCAACTCCGGGATTGGACAACAAATCATCGCGCTGAACAGAATGGAGGTAAGTCCTACTCATCAGACTTCAAAAATTCGGTGAGTCCTTGCCAATAGGTTAATTGGTAGTTATCTCATATTTGTTTTCCAAATTGCATCAACCCTTGCATTTGCATGTTTGAAATTCCACACTTGCATGTTGGAAAGTAAAATTTCCAACCATCATAAAACTAAAAATTTAAATTAGGGGAGCGATTTAATTGGATATGAACTACGTGCATGACCACTTGAATTTATCTTCCTAGTTCAAACCAAAAAGATTTGCTTTGACCCTCATTGCATTTACAAGTTATTCCAAGCTGGGAAAGACAATTTGAAGATTGGGTTCAATTTGCTTTTGGCTAACGTAACCCATTTTTGAGTTGTTTTGTGTGTTCTTGATTAAAGTGCAGCTAGGTCAAAATTGTGAAGAGGTGGTATGGCAAGAAAGTGGAAGGTTTCATCAAGCTCAAGTCACCATTGGGAGGATTTGAGAACACTTCTCTCCTTCAAACTCATTGTGAGTTTGAGGAAGAGAAATGTTCAAGATGATGACCCAATGGAGGAGCCAAAACCAAATCCAATCTCAACTTGGCATTTGATATCAACCATCAAGCCTACGCCGAAAATCAATGTTGTGAGTTTCTCACACAAAGACCTTCGTCACCAACTGCTCTTCAAATGAGGTATGAGTTTAGAATTTTTCATTGTTTGATTTGCCATAGAATTGAATGTATTTGCTTGCATTTGTGAGGAAGGTTAACACTTCCTCATCATTTAATTCTCATGCATCCTCACAAGAGTAAGTGTGGGTATTGACTTTTGGATCTCCAAAAGGAAATCCCACCTTACATGGAAAAATCTAAAACAAGTACCTAGAATCCTTTAAGCATTGTTTTGTAGACTTAGTCATTTTTGTCTAGGTTTACAAAAAAAAACTTTTGGGCATGACTTAATTGGTAAATTGGCATATAGAAACTTGGGCATAGTGACGGCCATAATTTTTAATTGAGCTTCATGCATAGATGGTGTCACTAGATTTCAAACTCCTAGGAATAAGTGATATCCTTGCTCTAAAATTGAATTGCATTTTTTTGGAGGAGTCACTAAATTTTAAATTCCTAGTGAAGCTCAGGAGGATAAAATTGAGAATCTTGTTTGTCATGGTCTAAATGATAAAATTTGCTATTGAAAGCTAAGATGGTTAGAAACTTTAAAAGATGTAGGGATCCATATAGTATATTTCTATCACATGCATTGCTCTGAGTAGGAGCTTTAGAAAATATGCAACATGAATTATCCATAAAGCTCCACTCTTATCAATGAATAACACATTGATCATGGATACACTTGACATTAGAACCAATGCATCTTTGATTTTGTTCTTCCCCGTATGTACAAATGAAAGTTCGGTTACCTAACCCAAACATTCATTTGTACAAGTATCAGGAGCTAACCATCCCTCTCTATTCAAGAGAGGAAGTTTGCAGGAGTAATATTACTATGCAGTCATTCAAGAAGATGATTGTTGGGATCCCTAGAGGATCTCATTTCAACATCTCTTGGCCAAGGAGTAAATGAGGATGGTTGCTACCTATCAAAAATTATGCCCGAAGGTCAATCATAACTATACGAGGCTAGAGATTTGAAATGGGAACCCTCCATGAGCAACCAATGGGCTGCCACGAATGGGTGAGAGCATTATGCTCTCAACTATTCCAAGCACTCATTCAAGCTCAAGGGATTTGCCACCATCATTGGGTGCAAGTTATTCCTATGTTTCTAGAAGCCAAGGAATGACAAATCACACCCAAAACATGGAGACCCTGATGTGCGGACAATCAACATCGAAAACACTCTATTCAGCCACACTCATGGTGTCCATGGGAGGCAACACAACAATCAACACTCAACCCTCCATTGTCAAAGCCACGCTGCAACAAGGATAGGCCAACCCATGGCCTACCTCCGTCGTTAGGGTTTCAACCCCTATCACAGACCTTGATCAAGTATAAGCTTGGGGGAGGACCCCCACTTGAGGTAACTTGTATCACACCCACTGCATTTTTATTTCAAATCATCCATTGCATATTTACTTTCCATTCATCCACCATCCACCATGCATCTAAAAAAACATAAAAATAGGAACTTAGATTTTCTTTGCTTATCAAATAAAGATGTGCGGTAAGAATGATTTAGAATTCACATAGATGAAATGATGAATAGTTGCTCTGTTTTATTTTTCCTAAGTCCCTAGTTTACAACTTGCTACTCTCCGAATATTGCTTAAATTGGCTAAAGTTAACTTTTCCTTGATTTAGAGATTATGTGTAGCAAAAGCTTAATCTACTTCTAGGTTGTTGGGAGATTTAAATTAGTAACAGGGCTGTTATTCCTATTTTGAAAGTGAAACTTGGATTTTCGGAGATATTCTATCAAGATTTAAGTTTCCCTCATTTGATTGGAAATACCTACCAAATCCATATGATATTCATACATAGACAACACCTTATGCATATGCTATTTGCTTTCACATTGAGCCTAGTCAAACTACTATAGAACTATGTGAGAAACCATTCAATTCTTTTTGAATTCAAGACTTCACTTGCACATGCTATACTTCTACACTAGAAGGAAGCAAAATTCCATCATATCCACCATTCCACAATAAAAAGAGAAACTCCATGCTATTCATAGTTAGCACTCTCTTCAAGTTATTGCATAAAAAGGAGTAGAAGACATGGCTACAAGAAAAAGAAAAAGAAAATGCATGCTTATATCATAAGCATGAGAAAAAAAAGAAGAAAAAATATGCTTACTCCATAAGCATAAAAAAAAGGGGTAGCCATGTTTCATCCTTGCAATAAATAGAGTCCTCATCAAAAGGAGTCATCTCAATGTTTCCACATCCACCTCCATTCCATCACACATGCACAAGTCTTGATTCAAAAGTTTGAATTGATTTCTCCTAAGGCTTGCTCTTTTGACTTAGCAATATTATGTGTTGCAAATATGCCTACTTACTTTCCCTACCAAGCTCCACATACAAGCCATATTCAAAGAGTAGGAATAGTATAGGCATAATGCCTTGGTGATGACATATTTCCACTATGAACAAAGGAGTGATTGAGAGAATCAATTAAGGTACTTATAATCTAATTTGAATCTCTCCGGAATTTAAGTGGAACTTGATATCTAGGCTATGCTTGTTCCATTTGCTGTTCTATCTTTCAATTACCCATGAATAGGAGAAGGCATAACTCCCATAATGACTTAAGAAGGGTGAAGTACCATAGCCACTTTTTGCAATACAAGGTAGAGTATTTTGTTGTGCACTTGGTACTTTCGAAAGGTAGAACATTGTAGCAACTCCTGATCATCAAACTAAAGTCTTGACTTTGCTCGGGACGAGCAAAGGATAAGCTTGGAGGAGTTTGTTGACGGCTGTTTTATACTAATTTCAGCCATCAATATAACTCAATTATGTGAAGGATTGATCATTTATTGCACACATCACCTTTCTACTTGACCTATTTCCACTTGTACTTGGAGAAATATGTGTATGCAGATATTTATACAAGAATTGAGGAAAAGTATGGGGAGCAATCCTATAAAATATCATCCCAACCAATCAGGCGATGACACGTGGCACCACATGGATCAAATGGCCCACAAACAGAAGTATCCGAGGCCATCCAACGGTGTAGCACCAATATCAGTCAATGGGACCCACCTGGCAGCCACCTGGAGGAAGTACGGGCCGTTTGGAGCCCTGACCAGGTCGGCCGAACCAGAGGGTCGGTCGACCTGGTTCTGGTGCCAAATGCGGTCAACTTCCACGTGTTGGCTCCTCCTGGCTCCCTGGAGTCAATGACGACTGATTCGCACGCTTTTGGTGGCGGGAACCGACCTCAACACTAGTATAAATAGGACCCCATACCCCTCACTTCAACACACACCACTTGGGCATCATTCTATTGTATACACTATCTTCCATAGTCCTTAGAGGAGTTAGGATGTAGAGAGGAGAGCCTCTAGTCCCAAGTCCAAATTGGGAAAGGAGTAGAAGGAGTCTCTCTTCCCAATTCCACATTGGGAAAGGTATGTCTCATGTATTCCTTCTTGTATTTTTGACTTTGTGCTCAATAAAGATATTATCTTTAGTCTTCTTTTATACGCATACTTGGACAAAGTGTTTCTTGTTTGATTTTGGAGTACGTGTAAGTGGAAGGTATAGTCTTTATGATTGTACTCTCATGATGACATCTTATGGTCATAAACACTATAGACCCCTACTATAGTCTATGTAGTTATGATATGATTATATTAATATGAATAACTATGCTATGCAATCAACATTGTTCAATGATGATTTAGTTCATTGCCTTAGGATGGCTTGTGCTGCAGCTCTTAAGGTATTTGCTTAGTATGCTAGCATAGTGCTAGGGTATTTAAGTAGCGTTGGATGCCTCGTAGACCCACGGATTGAAGAGGTAGGCAGTAGGTGGTGACAGCCCTATCTGTCCTTTGTAATCCTCCAGGTTTGGCTATGCCATAGGCTCTTGGCGGGAGTCGCCCTAGAATTGCTAGGGGTAAGCCCGTGCCCAATGTGTTGAATAGCATTGCATAGGAATTCATCATCGACATGACCATTAGTATCTACCTTAGGCTATGTATATGTATTAGGAGCATTGTAGGAGCAACTCTCTAACTATTAATCCAATCTCCCTCTAGGACCCATTTACCCATTAGAATAGATTGCCTAGGTGTGTGTCACACTACCCCTATTATCACCTTACCCCCTGTCCGGATAATTGATTAGTATCCCGTAGATTGACCATAAGAGTAGTATATACTTTACTCCACTGCCTTCCTTTGGGATAAATACGATACCCTTGGGAATACTCATGGGTGAAATGCTACAACGGTATCTTCTGTGCGCTTGCGGATGTCATCTCTTTATCGAAGATGATATGTGGTGTTAAGAAATACCAACAAGCATTTCTTGCGCCGTTGCCGGGGATGATTTGTTAGTATATCTTAGGAGCCGTCAACAGGATGCAAGCCAACTATGAAATCCATACCAACCACTTCCCACTTCCATTCTGGAATCTTCAATGGTTGTAATAATCTAGCTGGTCTTTGATGTTCAGCTTTGACTCGTTGACATACATCACACAATGCCACATATTCTGTTATGTACCATTTCATACCATCCCACCAGTAGCACATCTTCAGGTCCTTGTACATCTTTGTACAATCGGGATGGATAGAGTAAAGCGAGTCATGTGCCTCCTTTAATATCAATTCTCAGAGACACATAGCATTGGGCACAACAATTCGTTTCCCAAGCCATAGAGTACCTTGGTCATCCTCATCAAATTTGAATTCTCTCCCCTCTTGGGTCCTTTACTTGATTTCCTAGATTTCCTTGTCCTTCATTTGACCTTATCGAATCTCTTGTTCTAGGGTTGGATTCACTTCCATTGCTCCCATCTCATTCACAAATCCAAGATTCAACCGTTCGAACTCCTTGCATAGCTCGGGTGGCAATTTCCTAATGGCGAGCTGGTGGCTTACACCTTTTCGACTCAAGGCATCAGCCACTACGTTGGCCTTTCCTGGATGATAATTGATCCCTACATCATAATCTTTAATGAGTTCCAACCATCTTTGTTGCCTTAAATTCGGATCCGTCTGAGTGAATATGTACTTAAGACTCTTGTGGTCCGTATAAATCTCACATCTATGGCCAAGAGTGTAATGTCTCCAAATCTTCAATGCATGCACTACGGCTGCAAGTTTGAGATCATGCGTAGGATAGTTCTGCTCATGTTTCTTCATTTTCCTTGATGCATAAGCTACTACTCGACCTTCTTGCATCAATACACATTAAAGTCCTTCCCTTGAAGCATCACAATAGATGTCGAAGCTCTTGCTCACATCTGGCAATACCAACACAGTTGTTGTTGTTAACCTCTTCTTTAACTCCTCAAAGCTGTCTTGACAAGCTTGAGTCCACATGAAAGGCTTCTCATTCATTAACAGCTCAATCATAGGCTTTGCTATCTTGGAAAAGTCCTTGATGAACCGACGGTAATATTCTGCCATTCCAAGAAAGCTCCTTATCTCCTCCACATTCTGTGGTGGTTCCCACTTTAGCACGTCTCTAACCTTTCTTGGGTCGACTGACACTCCACCTCTAGATATGATATGGCCTAGGAATGATATCTTCCTTAACCAGAATTGGCACTTGTTAAACTTAGCATACAACTGATGGTCTATCAGTTTCTGCAATGTCAACATTAAATGATTTTCGTGCTCCTCTTCACTCTTCGAGTAGATAATGATGTAGTCAATGAACACTACCATTAATTTGTCCAAATACTCAATGAAAACCTTGTTCATATGATACATGAAGTATGCAGGTGCATTGGTCAATCCAAATGACATGACCGTGTACTCATAGGATCCATACCGTGTCCTGAAGGCTGTTTTAGGTATGTCTGATGGTCTAATCTTCATTTGAAAATATCTCAACCGAAGATCAATCTTAGAGAATATTTTGGCTCCCTTCATCTGGTCGAATAGATCTTCAATGCAGGGCAGAGTGTACTTAGGCTCTCTTTGGTTGAGCTGCACCAAGCAAATTCTCTACCAAAAATCCAAAATCCAAACCAAAGGGCTTTTTATAGAAATCAGATTTTGGAGAATCTATAGATTTTTGCAGTACAAGTGAAAATCTGCTAGTACCCAAGATTTTCCAGATTCCTATTCCCATTTTTCTTCAAAATTGCCCACCACGCCATTGGTTAAAAAATGAATCGTTATTTTTCTATTCTCGTCGGCGGCCTCCCCGCAAACATCAGACCTCCCGATACATGCGTACTCCTCGCGCCGGTAGGGTTCGCGGCGTCTCCTCCTGGAGTCAGCCCCTGCTCCCGGCAGCGGCTGCTCCTCATAGCGGGCAGCGTCGGCTCCTCTCCAGATTCGCACGCTCCCCCGTCTGCTCTATTCTCTAGTCCTTGAGTCTGGCGGCGGTGACTTCAATCTCTTGTCAAGGCGGCGGCGGCGTTCCTCTGTCATCACGCGCTGTGGCGGCTGCTCCAATCCGCGTTCGAAGGCCAGCACGACGGGGCTTGCCTGCACGACGGCGGTGGCGTTTCTAGGCCAGCAGAACGGGGGCGCGCGGCGGCTGCGGTCAGGTGTCCCGGTGCTGCTCACAACGCCGAACACGGAGCAGCGGCGGCGGCGTCTGATCTCTTGTGCTTCCTTCTCATCAGCTCCGTAGCTTGTATCGTGCTGCTACTGCTGCAGCGTTCAGCTGATCCGTGGCCACACCGCCGCTGTCCCGGCACGTAAAGAACAGGCCTTGGGTGCTAGCTGAACTCAAGTCGTCGATCCCAGCATGAAGCTGCTCAGCGCAGTACGTTGATCTTCAGTTCTTTTTTTATTAATTTACTATGTTCGTGTTTTTTCTGTTACTAATTCATTTGCATGCTTTATATGTAATGAACTTGATCGATCAACTAGCAGCAGGCTGAAGAAAAGCTTCCTGAGATCCTGAGCAGAGCGGCCATGGAGGACAACCCCTACAACCTGGACAAGTGCGCCAAAGGCGGGTTCGTGTACGCCAAGGCCAGCGCCAGGACAGTGGCCTTCTATGAGGGCTAGTACGCAGCACGGAATAGGTTCCCGAGCAAGAACAAGCGGATCTGATTGAGAAGCTCCGAGAGCGGGCGGCGGCGCACGGTGTGATGGCGAAGTTCGTGGACACGGTCTACCTTGGTGGGTTCTGCCAGCGGCGGATGATCAGGGACTTCAACAAGCTGTGCACATTTCACCCCAACTGCCTCGTCGGGCTCAAGATGAAGCTGGAGAGGCTCCGAGGCGTCCTCGAGGCCAGCAGCACCACCGTGCTCACGGACTGATGACGAACTCGTGTCACATGCCAGGATCCAACAAAGAAATCCTTCCTGGGAGTACATGCACTTTCTAACGATCATTGAGCAGATTAGCATAGCTAATGCTTTGGTTAGTTAATGTGAAATAATTAGTATTTTCACCGTGAAAAACTTTCTACATTGGAGTTACTAGTATTGTGGTAATTCATGACTTTGTATTATTTATATTATATCAGTTTTATATTTATATTATTTATACACACAAAATTACAATAATAGAGGTATAATATACATTTCTAACAGAATCACAGTTGACAGTTGTTTCCAACCAAACGGATTTCAGCTTCCCCTCAGCTGACAGCTCACAGCAGCTTTTCTACATCTCACAGCTAGAATCAGATTTTCAGGAATCCATAGCTGAACCAAAGACACCCTTATTCTTGATTGTCACCTCGTTGAGAGACCGGTAATCCACACACATTCTTTGGGACCCATCCTTCTTATCTACGAAGAGCACTGGGGCTCCCCATGGCGATGAGCTTGGGCGTATAAAACCCTTTTCGAACTGCTCTTGAATCTGCTTCTTGAGCTCTGCTAATTCCGTAGGAGGCCTCCTATATGGCCTCTTTGCTATAGGTGCAGTTCCAGGTATTAAATCAATGACGAACTCGATGTCACGATCAGGTGGCATACCTGGCAGTTCCTCAAGAAACACATCTGGATACTCTCGAACAACTGGAATCTCCTCCAAGGTCACTCCTTCTGTGTGATTCACCATTGCCTTCTCGGTTGTCGGCTGTACTACCTAGAACTCTATATTGATTCCTTCCTCATTTGTCAATTGCACTGTTCGAGTAGCACACTGAATCACTCCGTTATGCTTCCTTAACCAATCGATTCCAAGTATGATGTCCAAGCCTTGAGAATTTGGGACTATAAGGTTGGCAACAAATTCTACCCTCCTTATAGTGAGACTTACTCTTGGACATACTCCTCATCTCTCATGTAGCTTGGTCCGAAATAGTGAATCTTCTAGTTGCGTCCATCTTCCATTTAAGTATTTCCATAAGGGGGTTTGGTGGTATGTGCATGTGGGGATGATTGTTGTTGCCAGCTTGCAGCTGTCCAAGGTTAATATTCTCAGGTACATCATCGTTCTTATTCTCTCCATTGGCATTCTTTTGGTTACAGGTCCTCAGCATCCGTTGGTGAAAGAATAGTAGAGACGAAGGATTTATAATTTGAAAGGAAATGCCCCAAATATATGCATCAAGGTGTATCTAACTAAACAACTCCTTTATTGATGCTAATAACCCTATTAGAGGATGTGGACAAGGATCCCACAACTCTCTACTACATGCGGATGTGGACAAAACACTAGACGTCCCACAACTCGCACAAAGCACACAAGCACAAGCACACACCAAGAAAATTCATCACACCACACTAAACATGACTAGGACGATCTATGCACTTTTCTATCTTCTAGATAGGAGACCTAGACCTAATTGTGTGAGCCGTGCTTGTCCTGGCCGTGAGGTGGCGAAGGCGACGGCTGTGGCGAAGCATACAGGGGTGCACACCAGGGTGAGTTGGCCTTCCATGTAGGTGCTGGAGAGGTTGCTACACTATTGACCTCCACGGTGGCACAGACTTCCTCTTGCTACTCCATGATGAATAGCCTCTTATAGAGGTAACAGATCTCTTCCATAGCATCAGCATAGCGATTCCCCAAGTTCACAGATACTGCCTTAGATCTATCAATGGCACAAGAAGTGACTTGAGCTCCATCCTGCGGCCTTAAGATTTCCCTTGTTCCCTTCTTGCGTTGCGGGTGCAGTGCAAAGCTAGTACATCCAATCTGCTCCCGATAGGTGTGGCACAATCAAGTCTGTGCATCCCAAGCAACATCATCAATAGCTTGCTCCCAGTGCTTCTCCATGTGGAAGTGTTAGGTGGCCACCTCATCTCTAGCAAGAACTGTAACTTGAGCCCTCCATTCACCACGTCCATCCCAGATAACCCAAATAACATCAATTTCAACCTAAATAGCCAATTCCAGCAATAATAAACCATAATCATCTCATAACTGCTCACTAATCTTAGTTCCATCAATTCCACATACCAAAGCCAATTAATAAACCAATATCGATTCCCAATTCAATTTCAGCCACTAAACTATATTAAAGTACATATTCTAATCATGTGAGGGTCCAGGATGCTCATGACCGGGAGCACAGCTATCATGATAGTTTTAGACACACTCTGCAGAGGTTGTATAACTTTACCCACAAGTTTGTGATTTCATCACCTTTCGATGACTATCGAATCTGAATTATGCCGTTTCACACTTCCTTAGGTGTGTGGCCAAGAGATCACAAAATAGCCTTTACAAAGTGATTACTAGCCTATTTAGGCCCCACTGAGGTTTCACCGGTGGTGATGTCTCCAACTAAGCACATCCAACCAAGAGCCCCCTCTTGAGCCATTCAAATCCCAGGGTAGTCCCACCAATCTCTACAAACCCAATCCAACTACCCCTTCCCCGAGCATTCTTAACGGTCCAAACAACACTGGCAATTCACTAATTAGTTAGCTAAGTAGAACCCATACTTGGCCCTATGGTGGCACTGTAAATCCTGGATCGTCGCTCCACGAACTGGTCCTTAGATCTAAAGCAAGCAAAACCATCGAAACAGTCCAACCCATTCCACATAACCATCTTGCTTAGATCCCTAGGCGCCATGTTGCTAAAGGGTCATTATTATCAATTCTCATAATTCACATGTTAAATATTTCACAATTAAGCCATTTGATTGCTTCCCAAACCCAATTTAGTATTGTGAAGCAAAAAGTGCAAAATACTCGTCCCGACTCTCTACACAGTGTTCAAGCGACAAGGGTGGTCATACAAAATTAGTAAACTCCTACAATTGTGTTTTCCCATCATGTTAACACAAGTGTGCAATTTTACAAACAAAACCTTTAAAATAGGATCAATATTGTCAAGGACAATTGTCTTGCTCCTCAGCTTGATTTGGATCAAAGGCTTCATAGTTCTGATTCTGCAGGTCCTCGAAAGCACTTTCTACGGAAATTCCTTCTATTCCGAGCGACAAACATGCAAAACACACAATTCAATCAATTAATGCTCACATAGTACTCAATATTCCAAGATATGAATGATTGATGAAATTATGAGGTAAAACTTGTTAATGAGTTACTATTAACTAGCAACACTAGGATGACTCCCGCAAAGAGCCTATGGGATAGCCAAATGTGGAGGATTACTAAGGACAGATAGGGATATCACCATCTACTGCCTACCTCTTCAATCCGTGGGTCTACGAGATATTCACTGGTGATTTCTAACCTAAGCACCACGCTTACGTTGTAAATCACAACTCTAGTTGTTTCAAACACAAAGCTACAACTAGAGCCTCTAATAAATTAAAGCAATGAACCCACAAGTAACTACTTGTGCAAACTACTATGAATTGAGAATCAAACTTGAATTGAATTCACAAACAGCTTACTTGATTTTAATAACACCTTTGTAGGGGTACAAGTGTAGAAGAGGGACTTGACAAGCCTAAGCCTCCTTCTCCTAAACTCTTCACCACACTCTCCTTCTACTTGGAAGCCTCTAGGACTACTCTAAACCTTAGGAGTGGTATTCTATTCTCAACTTTTGGTTTGTGTGTGAAGTGAGGTGTGGGGTTCTATTTATAGGAGGAGAAGGGTCGGTTCCCACCACCAAATGCGCGTGAATCAGTCTTCATTGTGATCAGGGCACCACAGGGAGTCAACACGTGGAAGCTGATCGAGTTTTGCGCCAGAAAGGGTTCGACCGAACCCCCTAGTCGGTCGAACAGAAAGTTGGACCAATTCCAGTGTGCTTCCTCGGGGTGACTTCCAGGTGGGTCCCATTGATTGATATGTGTGCAACACCGTTGGATGGTCACTTCTGTTTGTGGCCATTTGATCCATGTGATGACATGTGGTGTCGCCTGATTTGTCGAAATCCAATTTTATGGATTACTCTTTGCATGTCTTGGTCTTTTGGGTATAAATTCACCTGCATACAAATAAACACCAACATTTGTGGAATTGGTTAGTTTTTAACCCTACCACTATGTTGTGTTTCTCCTTTGTATATTTTATGAAGTGAATTGACGGTCTAAATATGGCACTTAAGGATTGTCGATAGTCAGCCGACCTGGTCTCTGCAACATTTTTTATGTGCTTGTCCCAAGTCATTGCAAAGTGGGTCCCATCCCTTGATATGGGTGCTACACCGTTGGATGGCCTCATATACTTCTGTTTGTGGTCCATTTGATCCATTTGGTGCCACATGTTGGTGCTTGATTAGCAGGGATGGTATTTTAGTTGATTACTCCACCTCTTTTACCTCATTTCTTGCAATAATTCTCTGCATGCACTATTTCTCTAAGGACGGGTGGAAATAGGTTAAATAGAAAGGTGATGTGTGCAAGAAATCGTAATTCCTTCAAATAATTGAGTTATATTGACGAGTGAAATTGGTATATAAGAGTTGTCAACACACACTCAGACATAGACACACAATACAACACACAAACCCCCGTGGAGTAGGGTGTTATGCTCAGGCAACCCGAACCATGTAAATCCCTGGTGTTCACCCTATTCAAAGTTCTTTGAGTTTACACCCCATCAAAAAAGAACCTCTGCGGACTACTTCTTAGTAGTATTGAGGGAAGTGTCGTTGCTACACTTCGACATTTTGCGCGCCAGGTAGGGGCCTCTTACTCGAAGAATTTCAAGATCACAATGGTAAACTCCGTTGTTGCTTCCTCCGACTCGGCTGCATGAGCCAGAAGAGAAAATGAAGCTGGCAACACCACTCGTCGTTCTTGTGGCAATCCATCCACGAATCCACAAGTTGATGCTGCAGCGCATTAGCCTGGTATTGACGGCTATTATATACCAATTTCAGTCGTCAATATAACTCAAATATTTGAAGGAATTACCATTTCTTGCACACATCACCTTTATATTTAACCTATTTCCACTTGTCCTTGGAGAAATAGTGCATGTAGAGAATTATTGCAGGAAATGAGGTAAAAGAGGGGAAGCAATCCTACAAAATACCATCCCAGCCAACCAAGTGCTAACATGTGGCACCACATGGATCAAATGGCCCACAAACAGAAGTATTCGAGGCCATCTAATGGTGTAGCACCCATATTAGGGGATGGGACCCACTTGGCAGCGACATAGAGAAAGCACATGAGAAATGGTGCAGAGACCAGGTCGGCCGACCCCCCTAGTCGACCGACTTGGTACTGGCGCCAAACTCGGTCAATCACCTAGTGTTGGCTCCTCCCGGCTTGAAGAAGTCAGTGATGATAGATTCGCGCACTTTTGGTGGCGGGAACCGACCCTTCTCCACCTATAAATAGGACCCCCTACCCCCACTTCACACACACACCACTTGGGTATTCATTCTATTGTATCCACTACTCTCCAAAGGTTTAGAGGAGTTTAGGTTGTAGAGAGGAGAGACTCTAGTCCATAGTCCAAGTACGAAAGGAGTAGAAGGAGTCTCTTCCCAATTGGGAAAGGTATGGCTCTCATATTCCTATATGTACTTGTGACTCTATTCTTAATAAAGATGTTATCTTTAGTCTTCTTTTATTCATATATGTGGATGAAGCATTTCTTTTTTTGTTGTGAATTCCATGTATGTGGTAGGAGTTGTATTTATGATTATACTATACCACTCTCATTATATCATCATAAACACTACAAACCCCCACTATAGTCTAAATAGTTATGAAATGATCATGTTAATATGAATGACTTATGCTATGTTTCAACGTTGGTTCAATCATGTTTAGGATTGTCATTGCCTTAGGATGGCTTGTGCTGCAGCTCTTAAGGTATTTACTTAATATGCTAGCATGGTGCTAGGATAGCTAAGTAGTGTTGGATGTCTCGTAGACCCACAAATTGAAGAGTTAGGCAGTAGGTGGTGATAGCCCTATCTGTCCTTGTAATACTCCACGTTCGGCTATGCCACAGGCTCTTTGCGGGAGTCGTCCTAGTATTGCTAGGCATATACCCTTGCCCGATATGTTGAACAACTTAGCATGAGAATTCGTCATTGATATGATCATTAGTAATTAACTTAGACTATGTATATGTATACTAGAAGCATAGTAGGATTATCTACCTAACTCTTAGCCTAATCCCTCTTTGACCCATTTGTCCCCCCTAGAACAGGATACTCTTGTGTGTGTCACACTACCTCCACATATCTCTTACCCATCCTCACTATAATCCTACCTAGACAAACCTATCCCTTCCATTTGATGATTGATATGCTTCCACCTAGCCTTCCTTTGGGAGAATACAAATGACACCCTTGGAATACTTTTTTAAGGGGAAATGCTACATTGATAGTTTCCGTGCGCTTGCGGATTTTTATCTGTGACATAAGAAACGCCAACAAGCATTTATGGCGCTGTTGTCGGGGATGATTGTTAGTGTTTCTTAGTAGCTGTCAACACCTGGAAACAAGGGGGCCACCACCTGCTGCAACAGCTACTGCTTAGATGCAGGATGGTGTTCTAGCATCAGTTACTGAATTGACTACAAATCCAGAGAATTGTAGCGTGTGCTCTTCTCCAGCTTCCACCTGCATTGGATGCACCTCCAGTAGCGCTGGAGCAGTGTCGTAGTGATGTCGACCATCTGGTCACCACCGCAACCACTACTCTGCACAACTCACCACACCCTAGGCCTAGGCCTACACCAACCTGCATCAGGCCCCTGTCAAGGAAGCTCGGTCCTGTGCCTTCACAAAGGAGACACGCACCATTGTAGAATGAGACGTTGCGTACTCCTTCGATGGACCGTCACGCCTCCATAGTGTTGAGGCTACCGATCAGAAATCTTAGGTCTGAACTCAACCGCCGTTATGTGGAGCAAGATGGACGAGTCACAATCGAGCGTAGTCGCAAGAGGCGATGCATCCTTGATGATCTTTCTCCTCTAGAAGAAGGTGGTGGTTGTTTGGCGCTTTTGCCACATCTTCGTATGGTGGAGTGGCCACCCAAGTCTCGGCCTCAGTTGCCAGAGAAGTACGATGGGACTGTTAATCCCGTTGAGTTCCTGCAAATCTACTCCACCGCCATCCTTGCCGCAGGACGGAATGAGGCTGTTGTTGACAGCTGTTATATACTAATTCCACCTGTCAATATAACTCAATTATGTGAAGGAAATATCATTTCTTGCACACATCACCTTTCTGTTTAGCCTATTTCCACTTGTCCTTGGAAAAGTAGTGCATGCAGGGATTCTATGCAGAATTGAAGTGAAACAAGGGTTGGATCCTATAAAATATCACTCCAGCCAATCAGCCAATGCCACGTGGCACTACATGGATCAAATGGCCCACAAACAGATGTATTTGAGGCCATCCCACAATGTAGCACCAATATCAGTCAATGGGACCCACCTGGCAGAGACCTAGAGGAAGCACACCGCAAAAAGAGCCAAGACCAGGTCGGCTGACCCTCCTAGTCGGTCGACTAGGTCGTGGAGTCAAACGCGGTCAAACACCACGTGTTGGATCCTCCTTGAAGCGGTCATGGGTGACTGATTCGCGCGCTTTTGGTGGCAGGAACCAACCCTTATCCAAGCTATAAATAGGACCCCCTCACTTCAACACACACCACTTGAGTATTCATCCATCGTATCCACTACTCTCCATAGGTTTAGAGGAGTATAGGTTGTAGAGAGGAGAGTCTCTAGTCCATAGTCCAAGTAGGAGAGGAGTAAAAGGAGTCTCTTCCCAATTTCCATTTGAGAAAGATATGGCTCTTATATTCCTATTTGTATTTGTGACTTTGTTCTTAATAAAGATGTTATATATAGTATTCATTGTTCATATACTTGGATGAAGCACTTATTGTTTGATTGTTGATTCCATGTATGTGGAAGGAGTAGTATTTATAATTATGTTATACCCTTCTCAATATATCATCATAAACACTATAAACCTCCACTATAGTCTAATTAGCTATGATATGATTATATTAACATGAATCACTTATGCTATGAATTAACATTGGTTCAACGATGATTTAGTTCATTGCCTTAGGATGGCTTGTGCCTAGGCTCTTAAGGTAATTACTTAATATGCTAGCATGGTGCTAGGAGAGATAGTAGTGTTGAATATCTCGTATGCCCACCGATTAAAGAGGTAGGCAGTAGGTGGTGACAGCCCTATCTGTCCTTTGTAATCCTCCATGTTTGGCTATGCCATAGGCTCTTGCCGGGAGTCGTCCTAGTATTGCTAGGGTAAACCTGTGCCTGGTGTGTTAATCCACTTAGCATGAGAATTCATAATTGACATGATCATTAGTAACTAACCTAGTCTATGTATATGTACATTAGAAGCATTGTAGCAGTCTCTACCTAGTTCTTAGCTTGATCCCTCTTTACACCATATTACCCCCTTAGGATAGAATGCCCTGGTGTGTGTCACACTACCTCAACTACCTTTATCCATCCTTGCTAGAACCCTACCTAGGCCAACCTAGTCTTTCCACCTGATGAATGTTTTGCTTCCATCTAGCCTTCCTTTGGGAGAATATAAATGACACCCTTTGGGAATACTCTTAGAGGGGAAATGCTACATCGATAGTTTCCGTGTGCTTGCGTATTTACATGTATAACCTAAAATTTGTACATTTCTGGCACCACTACTAGAGATGAATTGTTAGTAGTACGTAGGAACCGTCAACAAGCATTTCTGGCGCCGTTGTCAGGGAAGTCAGCCAAAGTATTACATGATTGAGTGAATAGTATAGGACCCTGGTAGGTTTTAGTAGGATGAACCTTCTTTGTTTTTGCATTTTATGTGAAAACAGGGTAGTGTATGTCTGGTTTCCGCTTGCCGGAAAACTTTGTTGAAGATCCTGAATCCCTTCTGCGAGATCGACCTCGTGTCATTACTCCTTAGAGGCTTTGAACCGCAAAGCAAGCCAGCACAACTGCACTAACCACCAACACGCTAATGCCCAGGAGACCCTTCATGAGTTTTCAGCTCCCTCTGCTCACAATGTGCCTATTGGGCCGACTGTTAACACGGGAGACATAAACTTCGAAATCAAGACTGGCCTTATCACTATGGTGCAAGCAAACCCATTTTGTGGGAAGGCTAACGAGGATGCAAGTGCTCACCTGCAACAGTTCCTTGAGATCTGCAGCACTTTTAAGATAAAGGACGCATATCCCGATGTTGTCCGTCTGAGGCTGTTTCCGTTCTCTCTTCTCTGGAGAGCAAAACAGTGCTTTTATGCGAACCGAAATGCTGTAGATACTTGGGATAAGTGTTCTACTGGATTTCTCGCCAAGTTTTTCCCATTGGGCAAGACCAATGCCCTACATGGAAGAATTTCCAGCTTCCAGCAAAATGCCAAGGAATCTATTCCCCAGGCTTGGGAAAGGTTGCAGGAGTATATCCTAGCCTGTCCCCACCATGGGATGGATGACTGGATCATTATCCAAAACTTCTACAATGGGCTGATCCCTTCCGCCCGTGACCATGTTGATGTTGCTGTGTTGACAACTGTTATATACCAATTTCATCTGTCAATATAACTCAATTATGTGAAGGAAATATCATTTCTTGCCCACATCACTTTTCTATTTAACCTATTTCCACTTGTACTTGGAAAAATTTGTGCATGCAGGCATTTTACACAGAATTGAAGTGAAACAAGGGGATGGATCCTATAAAATATAATCCCAGCCAATCAAGCATCGACACGTGGCACCGTATGAATCAAATGGCCAACAAACAGAAGTATTCGAGGCCATCCAACGGTGTAGCACCCATATCATGGAATGGGACCCACCTGTCAGTCACCTGGAGGAAGAACTGGCCGTTTGGAGTCAGGACTAGGTCGACCGACCCCCCTAGTCGGTTGACTAGTTTCTGGTCCCAAACGCTGTCAAATACCACGTGTTGGCTCCTCCCGGCTTGAAGAGGTCATGGGTGACTGATTCGCGTGCTTTTGGTGGCGGGAATTGACCCTTCTCCAAGCTATAAATAGGACCCCTCACTCCTCACTTCAACACACACCACTAGAGCATTCACTCTCTTGGATACATTAGTTCTCCAAGTCCTTACACTACAAGAAACGATGAATAAGGTGTCAGTTCAGTTAGAGGCGTCGGCTTTGACGCATTTAAATTAACTAAGATTGTCGGTTTAAGAAAACTGACACCCATAAACTAAAGGTGTCGGTCGTATTTAAAAAACCGACGCACATAACAAATGTGTCAGTCCAACCGACGCTTTTAATAAATATGTCGGTTCAACCGACGCTTTTATTCCCGTCCTCCTGTGAAAAACCGCGGTCGCCAAATTTTTTTATACTCCTGCCCACCACGCGCGCCTGTTCCAAAAAATTTTATTACCACGCGCCCACAGCCCGCATGCGCCTGTATATCTTTTCCTGGTTACATAACTCCCATGAACCTAACCCACGCGCCTCTTCCTCTCCTTCTCTCTCTTCCACGACCACTACTCCCCACCACACGCAGCTCCGTAGATCTAGGTGCGGGCGGGCGGTGCAGGTGGCCCACAGGAGGCGCGTGGGCAGCGTACGGGGGTGCGCGCGGGCAACGCGCAGGTGGCGTGCGGTGGTGCACAAGCGGCCAGCGCAGGTGGCGCACAGCAGGGCAGAAGAAGCTCTCTACTGGAGATGCGGAGACGCGCGTCTAAAGTGGCTTTGTCTTCATTGCTTCCACATCATGTTCAAAATTGATGTTCATCATTCTCTATCATTTTTTCCCGAGACCAGAGGATGTAGAACATAGGTGTTGGAGGAAAAAATCGACCAAAGCGCCTCCTTACCTACAATTTCTCTCCAACATTGGCGATGGAAACCGGCAGGACGTTGGTGGTCGATGGAAACAAGGCCGGAGCAAATGGTTTTTTTTGTGTGTGTCATAGCGTAAGTTTATCGATTTCCAACAGTACCGTCGCTTATAAAATGTTTATATTCGTTGGTTGAAGTGGCTGACGCATTTACAATTAAGAGTGTTGGTTTTTTTAAACCGACGCTCATAAAGGATAAGGGTGTCGGCCCCGACGCATTTATTCATTAAATGCATCCGTGGGATTTCGTCGGTTAAGAGTGTTGGTTCACTGACACTTTTACTTGCCCTCATGTAGTCGACGCCCTATTCGCAGATTCTTCTAGTGTTAGTGGATGTTAGGTTGTAGAGAGGAGCCTCTAGTCCCAAGTCCAAATTGGGAAAGGTATGGCTCATGTAGCTTTTCTTGTATTTGTGACTTTGTGCTTTATAATAATAATATTATTAGACTTTATTTACTTGTATACTTGGGCAAAGCATTCCTTGTTTGGTTGTGGAGTCCATGTATGTGCTAGATGTAGATGTTATTATGATCTAGACTTAATACCATTACCATGTTATCATAAACATCATACACCATCACTATAGTCTAATTAGGTAATAATATGATTATGTAATATGAATATGTTAGTGCTTGGATCCAACATTGGTTCAACGATGTTTAGATTAGTCATTTCCTTAGGATGAATATTGCATTGCAACTCTTAAGGTATTTACTTAGCATGCAAGTGTGGTCCTTGGATAGTTAAGTAGCGTTGGATGCCTCGTAGTCCAGGGGTTGTAGAGGTAGGCGGTAGGTGGTAACAGCCCTATCCGTCCATTGTAATCCTCCACGTTCGTCTACGACGTAGACTCTTGGCGGGAGTCGGCTGGCAGACCAGGGTAAGCCCATGCCAGATATGTTGGACCACTAAACACTAGTATTCACCATTTGCATAGTCATGTGTACTTTATCAGGCTATGTATATGATTAATTAGAGCATAGTAGGAGTAGCTCCATCTCGTAGTCTAACCCTCGCTAGTACAACCTTACCCTTAGAGTAGATTATGTAGGTGTGTGTCACACTACCCTCATTATCATCTTACCCCTGTCTTGATAATTGATTAGCATCCCATAGCTTGATCATAATAGTAGTGTCTACTTTACTCCATTGCCTTCGTTTGGGATAAATATGATAACCTTAGGAATACTCTTGGGTGAAATGTTACACGACAGTTTCTGTGCGTTTGTGGACCTCATCTCTTTCGAGAGATGATCTATGATGTTAGTAGCCATCAATAAGCATTTCTGGCACCGTTGCCAGAGAAGGCAAAGGAAGTGAAGGATAGCTATCAGTTGTGATTAAGCTATAGGTACTAGTAGTTATTAGATAGGATTACCCTTGTTTGTTTTCTCATTTTGTGGTGAAAACAGGGTAGTGTTGGCTAACTAATTTCATGGGATGGCCAACGAGGACGTCATTACTACATTGCAAGATGATTCAAGGCTTAACTCAACAAATGTCCGCTAGGCAACACCATTGCCTTTTGCGGAAGAATTTCAGCTTCTTGTAGGAACCAAAGTCATCCATCCCTAAGCTTGGGAGAGACTCCAAGAGTTCTTCTTGGTTTGCCTCCATCATATGGTGGATAGTTGGCTCCTCATCCAACATTCATGTCATGGGTTGGTCCATCAATCCATGACCACCTCTGTGCTGGAGCTGAAGGAGTCCTATTCTCATTCATCATGGATGAGAATATGGTCTCTACTCAAGGGGTGGATTGAAGAGTGCTCTAATTCCTTTAGCTTGGAATGCACACCACTTAACAAGGTGGACATGCTAGCTATAGAACTACACCTCCCATTGAAGTATCATGATAGATCAAGTCAATGGAGAAGTGTTTGGAATTATCCAAGCCATGGATATTCACATAATTTGTGAAAATCCATGTCAAACATGGGCCACTTGGGGAATCATTTCCCTAAGACCCATGGGTATTCTTTCTTCCAAACATAACTCCAATGGCTACCATTCAGAAGGAGGTCAAGGGTTGAATCAATATCACCCTTGTAATCAAGGAGGCTATGAGGATTTCGAGGGATTTAAGTTAAACTAGCCTACCTTGGAGTATCCTGTCCATGGCCAAGCAAGAAATCAAGACAACATCTACATGAAGCTCTTGGCCAAGGACAAGAAATTTAAAGAGCATTCAAGATCCAAGATTCTCAATTACTTGTTGGGATTCCTACCCTTCGACCAAGCCCATGCAACCTAGGGCAAGTGACATTGTGGATGAAGTGTTTCTTGTTTGATTGTGGAGTCCATATGTCATCATGCCCAAGGAAGCTTTTGATCCATGATCAAAATATGGGTTGACCTTAAGGAATATCAGGAAGGTTGAAGTGGCACCCCTAAAGAAGGAAAAGCCTCACCATGCTCATGAGAGAATATCTTCAAGAGGGAAAAATCATCACTACATCAACAAGTCTTTATCAAGATGACGGAGAGGCTAGGGTCACCATGTGGTCCACATGTCCAACTAACATGCCAAGGGAGATTTGGCATGTCAATCAAGAGAGGTTGTACACATCCTCAACTCTGGGATTGGACAACAAATCATCGCACCAAACATGACGGAGGTAAGTCCCACTCATCGGACTTTAAAAATTCGGTGAGTCCTTGCCAATAGGTAAATTGGTAGTTATCCCATATTTGTTTTCCCCAATTGCATATTTGAATTTCTCATTTGCATTTAGCATGTTTGAACTTTCACACCTGTATGTTGGAAGGTAAAATTTCAAACCATCATAAAACTAAAATTTTGAACTAGGAAGTAAATTTGTTTGGATATGAACCTTGGGCATAACCACTTGAATTCATCTTCCTAATTCAAACAAAAAATATTTCACTTAATATTCAATGCATTTGCAAGTTCCTTCGAGTTGGCAAAACAATTTGGCAAAGGGTACAACATGCTTTTGGGCTAACGTAACCCGTTTTTGAGTTGTTTTGTTTGTTCTTGATTTTAGTGCAGCCAAGCCCAAATTTGTAAAGAGGTCGAAAGGCCCCATAAAGCACATATCTCCCCATCGATCTTATTTTTAGTTCATGGTGGAGGAATGCTCAAGATGGTGGTCCAATGGAGGAACAATATGAAGCCCATTTAGCTCCAACCTCAACTTGGCATTGATGAAGGCTAAACCAAAATTCATGGTCGTGAAATTCTCACACAACGACTTTCAACCTGGACTGCTCTTCAATTGAGGTACAAGTTTAAAATTTCCCGTTGTTTTAATTTTGTTAGGATTGAATGACTTTTGGTTACATTGATAAGGAAGGTTTACACCTTCTCATCATTCAATTCTTATGCACCCTCACGAGAGTAAGTGTTGGCATTGCTATTTTGATTCTTCAAAAAGGAATGCCACCTTACTTGGGAATAAATTTAAACAAGTACCTAGAATTCCATAAGCATTGCTAAAATTGACTTAGACATTTTCTTCCTAGGTAATGATTACGGAATTACATGATGGTTGAATTGGTATGTAGCTACCTAGGAATAGTGATGTCCATAATTTTGATTTGAAACTCATTAATGCATGGATCACTAAATTTCAAATTCCTAGGCAATAAATTAAAAATGTTCATGAGGATAAAATTGAGATACTTGTTTGCCATGATCTAAATGATAACATTTTCTCTTGTAAAAATAACTATGATGGTTAGAAAATTTGCAAGGTGAAGGGATCCATATAGTGTATCACTTGCATTGCTATGAGTAGGAGCTTTAGAAAATGTGCAAATTGATTTATCCATAAAGCCCCACTCTTGTCAATGAATCATACATTGTTCATGAATACACTTGAATTTGGACCCAGTGCATCTTTGATTTTTATCTTCCTCGTATGTGTAAATGAAAATTCGGTTACCTAACCCGAAAATTCATTTGTACAAGTATCGGGTGCTAACTATCCCCTCTCTATCATAGAGAGGAAGTTTGCATGAGTAAAATAACTATGCAGGCATTCAAAATCCGATTGTTGGAATCTCTAGAGGGTTCCATTTCAACATCTCTTGGCCAAGGAGTAAATTAGGATGGTTTCCACCTATCAGAAATTAAACCAGAAGGTCAACCATAACTATACGTATTTGGAGATTTGACATGGAAACCCTCTGTGAGCAACCAATGGGCTGCTACAAATATTTGAGAGCATTATGCTCTCAACTATTCTAAGCACTCATTCAAGATCGAGGGAATTGCCACCATCATTGGGTGTAATTTATTCCTTTAAGTCTAAAAGGTATGATGCGCCTTAACCAAAGAATGACAAGATCACATCCAATGTATATTTGGTGCAAGTTGTTCCTATGTGGCCAGAAGGTATTTTATACCTTAGCCAAGGAACAACGGATCACACTCAACCCATGTTAAGTGAACGTCATCCCTTTGTGGTTATAGGTATGTTGTACCTTAGCCAAGGAATAACATGATCGTACTCAACACATGTTGGGTACATGTCACTCCTTTGTGGCTAAAGGTTATCATTAACTTAAGCCAAGTAGTGACGGATCACACCCAATACATGAGAGTTACAATTATTTCTTTATGGCAAGAAGGTATGATACACCTCAGCCAAAAAATGACGGAACACAGTCAACCATGTTGAGCGCACGTCATTCCTTTGTAGCCAAGGGTTATCATTACCTTAGCCAAGGAATAACAAGGTATATCCAACCTATGGAAACCTTGAAGTGTGGATGAGCGACATCGACAACACTCTCCTCGACCACACTCGTGGAACCCATAGAAGGAAACCCAACATCAACACTCAACCCTCCAAAGTCTAAGTCATGCTACAAGAAGGTTAGGCCAACCTCATGGCCTACATCCGTCATTAGGGTTTCAGCCCCTATCGCGGACCTTGAACAAGAACAAGCTTGGGGGAGGACCCCCACTTGAGGTAACTTGTATCACACCCCTTGCATATTTATTTTCCATTCACCCATCATCCACCTTGCATATATAAGAAAAAACCTTAAAAATAAGTAAAGTAGAATTGCTTTCAAAATAAAATAAAAGATATGCAGTAAGAATGATTTGGAATTCACAAAGATAAAATGATGAATAGTTGCTCTGTTTTAATTTTCCTAAGTCCCTAGTTTACAACTTACTACTCTCCAACATATTGCTATCATTGGCTAGAATTGCTTTTGCCTTGATTTAGAAATTGTGGGTAGTAAAAGCTTAATCCAATTCTAAGTTGTTGCAAGATATGATATAGTGATAGGGCTGCTATTACAAGTTTGAAAGTAAAACATAGATTTCCAGAGAAATTCTAAAAAGATTTAAGTTACTCTCATTTGATTGGAAATACCTACCAAAGCCATATGATACATTAACATATGCATATGCTATTTTTCTTCACATTGAGCTTTGTCAAACTAGTATAGACGTATGTGAGATTTCATTCATTACTTTTTGAATTCAAGACTTCACTTGCACATCTATACTTCTACACTAGAAAGTAACCAAAATCTCATCATACCACCATTCCAAAATAAAAAGAGAAACTCCATATCATTCATGCTTAGTACTCTCTCCAAAATTTATTGCATAAAAAGGGAGTAGAAGACATGGCTACAAGAAAAAAAAAGAAAAGGAAAATGCATGCTTACATCATAAGCATGAGAGAAAAAATAAAAAAAAAAAGAAAAGTAGCCATGTTTCATCCCTACAAAATAAGACAGTCCACACAGAAAGGAGTCATCTCAAATATCCACATCCACTCCATTCCATCACACATACACAAGTCTTTAATCAAATTGTTTTGAATTGATTTCTTCTAAGGCTTGCTCTTTTGACTAAGCAATATTATGTGTTGCAAATATGCCTACTATTTTCCGTACCAAGCTTTACATACAAGCCTTATTTAGTGGTAGGATGAGTGTAGGCAAAATGTCTTGGTGAGAAAATATTTCCACTACACACAAAGGAGAGACTGAGAGAATCAAATTGAGGTACTTATAATCTAAATTGAACTCTTCATTATTTGAGTGGAACTTGATTTCTAGGGTATGTGTGCTCCATTTGTTGTTCTATCTTTCAACCACCCATCAATAGGAGATGGCATAAGCCCCATAATAACTTAAGATGGGTGTAGTACGATGCCAATTTTTGCAATACTAGGTAGAGTATTTTGTTGTGCACATGACACTTTTGAAAAATAGAACATTGTAGCAACTCCTGATCATCAACCTAAAGTCTTGACTTTGCTCGGGACGAGCAAAGGATAAGCTTAGGGGAGTTTGTTGACGCCTATTATATACCAATTTCATTCGTAAATATAACTCAATTATGTGAAGAAAATATTATTTCTTGCACACATCACCTTTTTATTTAACCTATGTCCACTTGTACTTCGAGAAATTGGTGCATACAGGCATTTTACACAGAATTGAAGTGAAACAAGGGGATGGATCCTATAAAATATAATCCCAGCCAATCAAGCGTCGACACGTGGCACCACATGGATCAAATGGCCACAAATAGAAGTATCTGTGGCCATCCAATGGTGTAGCACCCATATCATGGATCGGGACCACCTGTCAGTCACCTGGAGGAAGAACTGGCTGTTTGGAGCCATGACTAGGTTGGCCGACCCCCCTAGTCCGCCGACTAGTTCCTGGAAACAAATACAGTCAAACACCACATGTTGGCTCCTCCCGGCTTGAAGAGGTCATGGTTGACTGATTCGCGCGCTTTTGGTGGCGAGAACCGACCCTTCTCCAAGCTATAAATAGGACCCCTCACCCCTCACTTCAACACACACCACTAGAGCATTCACTCTCTTGTATACATTAGTTCTCTAAGTCCTTAATGGAGGTTAGGTTGTAGAGAGGAGTCTCTAGTCCCAAGTCCAAATGGGGAAAGGTATGGCTCATGTATCGAGGAAGTTGGGAGAAGTAATGTCTCTGGCAGGGTAACTAGAAGCCGTACAAGGAGAGCGGCTATGCCCCCAACAACCTCCATGGTCCATGAGTACAAAGAGGAAGATAATCCAATGGGTGATGCACCTGGATGGACTCAACCTCCATCGTATGAGACCGAAGGTCCGTCTTGGCGTGGATGGCCAGGTGCCGCATGGGAGCCACCCCTATCCACTTCAAGCTCTAGCAGATTGCCTCCATTGTCCATGAGAAGATGTCGTTCCTCTTCGGCTAGAAGTCATCATGACTATAGCCAAGGAATGACAGATCTCACTAGACGTATGGATGAGCTTGAAGTGAGAATCGGTGACATCTACAACACTCTCAAAGGGCATGTCCAAGGTACCCAAGACTGGCAACAACACATGGACGCTCAATCCATCAACCTCAACTCCACGCTACAACAACAACAAGCCGATCTTGCGGCATACTTCCATCATCAAGGGTTCAACCCTCGACAAAGAGGTGAGTGAAGAACAAGCTTGGGGGAGGACCCCTACTTGAGGTAAATTGTATCAACCCCTTTGCATATTTATTTTCCATTAGACCATCATTCACCTTGCATATAAAAAATAATAAATTTTAGGATAGATTTGTTTTTCAATAAAATAAATGATGTGCGGTAAGAATGGTTTGGAATTCAAATAGATGAAATGATGAATAGTTGCTCTATCTTAATTTTCCTAAGTCACTAGTTTACAACTTACTACTCTCCAAAATATTACTCTCATTGGCTCAAATTTCTTTTGCCTTGATTTGGAAATCGTGTGTAGCAAAAGCTTAATCCATTCTAAGTTGTTGTGAGATATGATATATTGATAGGGCTGCCATTCCTAGTTTGAAAGTGAAACTTAGATTTTTTGGATAAATTATAAAAAGATTTGAGTTACTCTCATTTGATTGGAAATACCTACCAAAGCCATATGATACATCACATTGATAGACCTTATGCATATGCTAGTTGTCTTCACATTGAGATTTGTCCAACTAGTATAGACCTATGTGAGATTTCATTCATTACTTTTTGAATTCAAGACTTCACTTGCACATGTTATACTTCTACACTAGAAGTAAGCAAAATTCCACCATACCACCATTCCACAATAAAAAGAGAAACATCATTTCATTCATGCTTAGTACTCTCTCCAGAATTTCTTGCATAAAAAGGGAGTAGAAGACATGGCTACAAAAAAATGCATGCTTACATCATAAGCATGAGAAAAAAAGTAGCCATGTTTCATCCCTGCAAAATAAGAGAGTCCACTCAAAAAAGGAGTTATCTCAAGATCCACATCCACTCCATTCCATCACACATGCACAAGTATTGAATCATATTGTTTTGAATTGATTTCTCCTAAGGCTTGCTCTTTTGACTTAGCAATATTATGTGCTGCAAATATGCCTACTGTATTCCCTACCAAGCTCCACATAAAAGCCTTATGTAGAGGTAGGATGAATTTAGCCAAAATGCCTTGGTGAGGATATATTTCCACTACAAACAAAGGAGATACTTGGGAGAATCAAATTGATATACTTAAAATCTAAATTGAACTCTCCGAAATTTGAGTGGAACTTGACTTCTAGTGTATGTGTGCTCCATTTGCTGTTCTATCTTTCAACTACCCATGAATAGGAGATGGCATAAGCACCATAATGACTTAAGGTGGGTGAAGTGTCGTGCCTATTTTGCAATACTAGGTAGATTATTTTGTTGTGCACGTGGTACTTTTAAAAAGTATAACATTGTAGCAACTCTTGATCATCAACCTAAAGTCTTTACTTTGCTCGAGACAAGCAAAGGATAATCTTCGGGGAGTTTGTTGATGGCTGTTATATACCAATTTCACCCGTCAATATAACTCAATTATGTGAAGGAAATATCATTTCTTGCACACATCACCTTTCTATTTAACCTATTTCCACTTGTCCATGGAGAAAGTAGTGCATGCGGGGACTCTATGCAGAATTGAAGTGAAACAAGGGGATGAATCCTATAAAATCTCATTCCAACCAATCAGGCGATGCCACATGGCACCACTTGGATCAAATGGACCACAAACAGAAGTATTCGAGGCCATCCAACGTGTGTAGCACCAATAACAGTCAATGTGATCCACTTGGCAGAGACGTGGAGGAAGCACACCATAAAAGGAGCCTAGACCAGGTCGGCCGACCCCCCCCCCCCCCTATTCGGCCAAATAGGTCCTGGCGCCAAACGCGGTCAAACACCACGTGTTGGCTCCTCCCGACTTGAAGAGGTCATGGGTGACTGATTCGCACGCTTTTGGTGGAGAGAACTGACCCTTCTCCAAGCTATAAATAAGACCCATCACCCCTCACTTCAACACACACCACTTGAGTATTCATCCATTGTATCCACTATCTCCATGGGTTTAGAGGAGTATAGGCTGTAGAGAGGAGAGTCTCTAGTCCATAGTCCAAGTAGGAGAGGAGTAGAAGGAGTCTCTTCCAAATTTCCATTTGGGAAAGGTATGGCTCTTACATTCCTATTTGTATTGGTGACTTTGTTCTTAATAAAGATGTTATCTTTAGTCTTCCATTGTTCATATACCTGAATGAAGCATTTCTTGTTTGATTGTGGATTCCATGTATGTGGTAGGAGTAGTATTTATGATTATGCTATACCCTTCACAATATATCACCATAAACACTATAAACTTTCACTATAGTCTAATTAGCTATGATATGATTATGTTAACATGAATCACTTATGCTATGAATTAGCATTGGTTCAACGATGATTTAGTTCATTGCCTTACGGTGCCTTGTTCATAGGCTCTTAAGATAATTACTTAATATGCTAGCATGTTGCTAGGATAGATAGTAGCATTGAATGTCTCGTATGCCCACGGATTGAAGAGGTAGGCAGTAGGAGGTGACAGCCCTATCTGTCCTTTGTAATCCTCCACGTTCGGCTATGCCATAGGCTCTTGGTGGGAGTCGTCCTAGTATTGCTAGGGGTAAACCCGTGCCCGATGTGTTAATCCACTTAGCATGAGAATTCATAATTGACATGATCATTAGTAACTAACCTAGGATATGTGTATGTACATTATAAGCATTGTAGGAGTCTCTACCTAGTTCTTAGCCTGATCCCTCTTTACCCCATATTACCACCTTAGGATAGAATGCTCTTGTGTGTGTCACACTACCTCAATTATCGTTTATCCATCCTTGCTAGAACCCTACCTAGGCCAACCTAGCCTTTCCACCTGATGATTGTTTTACTTCCATCTAGCCTTCCTTTGGGAGAATATAAATGACACCCTTGGGGAATACTCTTGGAGGAGAAATGCTACATCAATAGCGTTCGTGCGCTTGTGTATTTACATGTATAATCTAAAATCTATTAATAAACATTTCTAGCACCACTGCTAGAGATGAATTGTTAATAGTGCGTAGGAACTGTCAACAGTTGTCATGGCCAACTACTTCCCTGTTGCCTTGACCGGTATTGCTCGGTCATGGTTCATGACCTTACCCCCTAACTCAATCTATATTTGGGGAGAGCTATGCCACCAGTTTACTGCCAATTTCGGGAGTTCCTATACTCGCTCTGGCACTGAGCTGGACCTTATTGTTGTACGGCAAAATTCGGGAGAGTCATTGTGCTCATTCATTCAGTGGTTCTCCCAGGTTTGAAATACTATACCCTCTATCTCAAATGCTTTTGTTGTTGTTGCCTTCCGACGGGGCATGAGGGACAAGAATATGCTGGAGAAACTGGCCACAAAAACATCCATGATGTTATAGAGCTCTTCAGTTTGCACATTAATGCACCAGGGCTGCTGAAGGGCGCGACTGGCACTCCAAACCAGCCATGGAGACAGGTGCACCATTTGCTTCCAAGGCAGGAACCACGACCCAAGGCAGTGGTAAGAAGAAGAACAAGAAGACATGTGGCAAAAACAAGCCACTCGCTGGTACACCTACATCTGTAGCCGGGCAGCTCCAGGTGGTCGGGGGTCGCGCCCTGACAAGCGGCCACGACCATCGTCAGATGACAGGGACAACAAGAAGTGGTGCCCAATCCACAACACTTCGGGTCACGGCCTCGAGGAGTGTCGTGAAGTAAAGAGGCTGGTAGAACATGTCCAGCAAAAGCATCGAGAAGACGCACCCTTCTGTTAGCGGGAGGGTAAACAGAAGGTTGACTCAGAAGTCACTGAGCAACAGAAGTTGGGATTCCAGGATGCCAATAAGGCATTAAAAGCTGTATACAACAATGTCGACGACTCCGACTCCAGCACCGACAACGAGCGAAGGAGAACTCTCCATATGATGTATGGATGGTCTTGGGACATACTTCCAGGCGCATAGTGAAAACTTTGTGTCGAGAAGTAGCTGTTGTAGCTCCCACCATCAAGGCAGAGCCACATCGGAAGTGGATGCACACTCCAATAACCTTCAATGCCTCTTATTGTCCAAAGAACATGGTGGGACCTGGGCAGCTTCCACTGATAGTCTCCCAAACTATCAACAACCTACAACTCTTCCACGTCCTGGTTGATGGTGGGGCAGCACTCAACCTCATCAGCTTCGCAGCTTTCAATAAGCTGCAGGTCCCCATGTTGGACCTTAAGCCCTCGCGCCCATTCTCTAGAGTGGGTCCGAGAGCTATTACTCCATTTGGTTGCGTGTCTCTCCTGGTAACATTCGGGATGCGTGAGAACTACAGTTCGGAGAAGCTAGTCTTCGACGTGATGGAGATTAGTCTTCCCTTCAATGCCATCCTCAGTAGACCGGCTCTGTACTGGTTCATGGTGGTATCCCACTATGGCTATCTGGTGTTGAAGATGTTGACACCTACGGTCATCCTTGGGATCCGAGGAGACCATACTGCAGGTGTACTTGCATAGAGAAGCTACATGCTCTCGCTACTGCACAAGAAGCTGACGCCAACAAGGAGCAGTCAGCTCAACAACGACCGAGCTCGTGCCACTGCGGCTCAACATCTGCACCTCGTGTGCAGCCAAGCAGCAACGACAATGTTCCTCTCAAAGTCGTCCAAATTGGTTCCGGAGCCACTCAGACCACTCGCATTGCAGGAGGTCTGGGTTACAAATAGGAACTCGCGCTCGTCACCTTCCTCCGAGCTAATGTTGATGTGTTTGCATAGAAACCACCACAAATGTCCGAAATTCCCAGGGAGGTGATTGAGTATCATCTGAAGATCTATCCCAATGCATGACCAATCCAACAGAAGCCTCGTATGTAGTCCATCGAGCGACAAAACTTCATCCGTGAAGAAATTGTGAGACCTATGTGTGTTGAATACATTGGCAACTATTTTAAACATGAAGGTTTACACGCAAAGTTTTGAATATACTTGAGAAACACACTTTGCACTGTTCGAACTTTTGCTGCACGTGAGCTGCATGTGTTTTGCATTTTGGAATGTCTGAACTTTTCTTGTATAGTGCATAGCGTATATTTTTGACTGTCCGAACTTTCTATGTGCTGAAATAATCATGTGGCTGCTATGTTTTTCATTTGTAATGTTTCAAACTTGCTTTACACTTATGGGAAGATTTGCTTAGTACTTTTGGACTATGTTTTTTATGTGTTTTGGCTAATCATGGTGGACACTGTCTTGCTATGTTTGCAACATTCTTATGTGAGGTGCTTGTTGACGATTCTTATGTCACAGATAAAAATAGGCAAGTGCATGAAAACTGTCGTGTAGCACTTCCCCTTAAGAGAGTATTCCCAAGGGTATCGAATCCAAGGAGTGTGTGTGTAATATTACGAACTAACTCACCCAAGGACACAAAGTTGTTTGGTAGGCAAGGAAGAGAGAGGGATTCAAAGTATTGATTCTAATTCAAAAGAATTTGCAGTAGCTGCTTGCTTCGGGCATCGGTTTACCCCTAACAACACTAGGACGACTCCCGCCAAGAGCCTATGGCATAGCCGAACGTGGAGGATTAAGAAGGACAGATAGGGCTGTCACCACCTACTTCCTACCACTTCAATTCGTGGGTCTTTGAGATATTCACTGGTGATTTCTAACCTATGCACCACACTTATGTTCTAAATCACAACTCTAGATTTTTCGAACACAAAGCTAAAACTAGAGCCTCTAATAAATTAAAGCAATGAACCCACAAGTAACTACTTGAGCAAACTACTATGAATTGAGAATCAAACTTGAATTGAATTCACAAAGGGCTTACTTGATTTGAGTACACCTTTGTAGGGATACAAGTGTAGAAGAGGGACTTGACAAGCCCAAGCCTCCTTCTCCTAAACTCTCACCACACTCTCCTTCTACTTGGCAGCCTCTAGGAATAATCTAAACCTTAGGAGTGGTATTCTATTCTCAACTTTTGGTGTGTGTGTGTGTGAAGTGAGGTGTGGGGTTCTACTTATAGGGGGGAGAAGGGTTGGTTCCCACTGCATATTGCACGCGAATCAGTCTTCATTGTGATCGGGCATCACAGGGATCCGACACGTGGAAGCTAACCGAGTTTGGCGCCAGGAAGGGTTCGGTCGAACCCCCCTAGTCGGTCGAACAAAAAAGTTGACCATTTCTTGGGTTCTTCCTCGGGATGACTTCTAGGTGGGTCCCATTGACTGATATGGGTGCTACACCATTGGATGGTCTCGGATACTTCTGTTTGTGGGCCATTTGATATACACTTGCTTTGACGATAAAGTTTTGAATATCACCAAAACACCTTTTTATTAAGGTCCGATTTGTTTTGGTTAGCTCTAGTGAGTTTTGTCTTTAGCTTCGACATGTCTTTGATACCTCTGGCGTGTTTTTGCTAAGATCCGAGTTGATTTTTCTAGCTTCGGCTTTTGGTTTACTAGTTCCGACTAGTTTTGGTAAGCTCCGGTTCTAGGTTCTACTAGCTTTTGTTAGCTCCGGTTCCAACAACTAAATTCAGGAGGAATTGTGGTTGAGCGGATCAGGAGGTTGCGCAGCATGATTGAATCAAGAACAATGCATGTGAAGGTATCGTGGACGTCATTGGAAGATGTTTGCACATGTTCAAGGAGTGCATGGACGTGGCTACATGGTTCCGATACATGATGAAGAGATGTGGATATAAAGAGTTGGTCGGAAAGGTCCAACCGACTAGGTTATGGACTCAGGCTGCGGCTGAGTCGGGTTTGACTCAAATATAGAAAGATTTGAGTTGGTTATGATAGGATTTCGTGTGGGTCACGAATTTGAGTTGTTTAGGAATGTGGGATACGTTCCTAAGGTGTTTGGAAGTCTTAAGATTGCTTCTATTTGCGTATAGAAGAATCCTAAGCAATTATGGAAAGTTACGATTCGTGAACAGAGTAGGATTAGGTTCCTGATTTGAGTTGAGTTGGCTTTCGAGCTGGTTATATAAGCAAGGGAGCCCAGAGCTCGTGGTGCACGACTTTGGGGCTGTTCCTCTTTTGTTCTATTGCATAAAATTCATAGTTTGAAGGAACTTTTGTGCCTTGTTCGTCCGACTTGTTCCAGACAAGTTTTACTCGTCGAGTTTCTGGACAGCACTACATTTCGTCGGTGGTTTTATCATAACTCAAGTTTTACATATCCAATTAACGTGATTCTTTTTGTGTTGTCTTCACAACTTGATTATGTATCATATGTAAAAATTTCTCGATCATTGGATTTGTGGTATATGATCTACACGAGTTTCTTTGCAGCATTCCAGAACTTTTTTTTCTCGGGTAGGGCAGATTGACCTTTGTTTGATCTTTCGATCATAACTTGAGTTTTTCTCGACGGATATGAGTTATTCTTATTGTGTTGTATTTGTGACTTAATTCTCTCAGATATCTATCACTTTTGTCACGGTGAAACACGTTTAGATTAGTCTCACACACGATTTCTTTAATAGATCGTTTTTCTGCCGAAGGGGTTGGGGTTTAATAGTTTTCGTTGCGTAAGATTTTTAAATCTACCATTCACCCCCCCCCCCCCTCTGGTAGCTTTTCACGTGTTCTTTGATCTTACAATTGGTATCAGAGCCACGGTGATCTAATCTTTGTGATTTGCGCGTGTTTTTCACTAATCATCATGGAGAAGTACTCTGCCAAACCGTGTGTGTTCGCTGGTATTGATTTTCAGGTTTGGAAGGCACGCATGGAGGCTTTCATCTAGGCACAAGGCTTTGCAATATGGGAGAAGGTATACAAGCCTTACGAAGTGCCATCAAACGATCAAGTTACAGCTACAAATTTGAGAGATGTCGACAACAACAACAAGGCTCGGAACTTGATCATACAAGGATTAACACAAAGCGACTTCGACCGTGCTGCACACCTCCGATCTGCATACGATATGTGGAAAGCACTTTGTGACTACCACGAAGGATCCAACACGATCAAAGAGGTAAGGCAAGACATGTTCAAGAAATAATACATGCGCTTCGAGATGCAACCCGGTGAGTCTATTGATGATCTTTTTGCTCGCTTTAATAAGATTCTCAGCAACTTGCGTAGTGTCAATGTTAATTTTTCAGATGCTGAAAATGCTAGGCAATTGCTAAGTGCATTAGATATGTCAATTTGGGAGATGAAAGTCACATCTATTCGTGAATCTACTGTCATGAGTTCACTTACTTTAGATGTGCTATATTCCAAGTTAAAAACTCATGAAATTGACATAATCTCATGTAAGAACTCCAACAAGTCTATTGCTTTTGTTTCTCAACGTGACATGCCTAGTTCCGGTCAAACATCATCTTGTGGTACACTTGCTTTGCTGTCTTCTCTAACCCTTGAAAAGATTGAGGAGTTTCCAGAGGAGGAGCTAGCGCTCATCTCTAACCGGTTCTCAAAAGCATTGCAAAATGTGAGAACTAGAAGGAGAGGAAGCTCCAGACCTCAACGATGCTTTGAATGTGGTAAGACAGGACATTTTCGTTCAGATTGCCCTAACCTTTCAGGTCCTACTTCCCGGGATGAAAAGAAAACAAGAATGAAGCACTCCTCTGCAAAAGATACGAAGAAAAAGAAGGGTTTTACAGGACGTCAATTGGTGAGCGGTTTTATCTCAGCACTCCAGGAACTTGGCTCAAGCGACATGGACATTGGAAGTGATGAAGATGAAGATGATTTGGCAAACTTGTGCTTCATGGCGGACAAGTCAACATCAAGTATGGAGGAGGCAGAACACAATAGCGACAATGAAGAGGTATGTCCTACTTGCGAAGAAATGTGTGATGTTATTTCTCATGCCACTGTTATTGTTAAGAAAAAGGAATCTGAAATTAATCGTTTGAAATCCTTGATTCCTAGTGATGATTCTTGTTCCTCATGTGACTTAATATATGAGCAATTGTCCTCCCTAAGAAGTGCACATACCTCCACACTTGATAAACTTGAACTTGAAATTGAAAAGAACAAAAAGCTTGCTGCACTTAATATTGGAAACTTAAAAGATGGTTATTTTTCTACAATTGATTTGCATTGTTCTAGTTGTGATGATATTGATAAGAAACTGCAAGATGCTATGAATGAAATCTCTATATTGAACAATGCTTTACGTTGTCATGAAGTTAAATATTGTTCCAATTGCGAATTAAAAGGAAAAACTTCATGTGAAAATTGTCTTGATCTGTCCAATAAACTTGATAACATGCATAAGACATTTGACCGGTTTTGTAATGGGAATAAGAACCTAAACTTGCTGCTGAATTCATCCAAGTCTTGCAATGATAAAACTGGTTTAGGTTTTTATTCTCATGCTCATGCTAAGGCACATCCACCTAAAATTGTAAAGTCATTAGGAAGTGGTTTGATTCAAACAGTTCCTAAACAAAAAGAAGTGGTTTTCAAATCTGCTGGAGTATTGTCTCATTCGGTTTCAAATAAAAATGTTGTTTGCTCATCTAGACATGAACACAAAGTTAAATTTCATTGTACCTATTGTGGTAGAGATGGTCATGTAATAGATTTTTGTTATAGACTAGCTAAACAACAGAAAAGGGAAAGAATGGTTGCTAGATCTCATAACTTTCAAGCAAAATTTGCTACACATATTGAACCGAATGTACAACCTGCTGTTTTGAGTCAAAAACATTCAAAGTTTACCTCCGGACCTTCTGTTTTTGCCTCTGGAGCTACTGATTTTTGTGCTACACAAGTAACACCTTATAGGTCAGTAGTTAAGAATAAAAAAATCTCAAACTTTGACTCATAAACTTGTTGTTTTGTCTCAGCTTTCGCGTGTTTTTCCTGCTGCACGTCGCGTGACTCAGTACTGGATTCCTAAATGCCTTTTGACTAACCCCAATATTGGGTCACCGATGTATTGTGCTTCTATGTAGGTTACACATTTGAGGAAGGAGAACATTTGGATTGTGGATTCAGGTTGCTCACGCCACATGACCGGTAACAAAGATTGGTTCTCCTCCCTCTCTTTTGTGTCATGTGTAGAGAATGTTATTTTTGCCGATAATTCTTCAACTCCTATAATTGCTAAGGGTTCGGTTATAGTAAATGATCACTACACTTTGAAGGATGTGGCACTTGTCAAAAATTTGAAATACAACTTGCTTTCTGTTTCACAATTGCTAGATGAAAATCTGGAAATTATTTTCAATAAAAACTACTGCAAAGTTGTAAGTTCAAATAGTGAGCTTATTTTTAACATGTCTCGGTTTGGAAGAGTTTTTAAAGATGATTTTGATATGTCTTCCTCTAAGCATAGGTGTCTAGTTGCTAATGATTCAAAGGACCCATATTTTTGGCATCGTAGACTTGGTCACGTAGGCTTTGATCACCTAACGCGTGTTAGTGCTCTTGATCGCATACGTGGGCTGCCTAAGCTTAAAGGGGACAAAGAAATTGTGTGCTCTTCTTGTATACATGCTAAGATGGTTGCAGGTTCACATACTCCTCTCACAATGATCATGACAACTGAACCATGTCAACTTTTGCATCTTGACACCGTAGGACCTTCACGTGTTCAATCCTTCGGTGGTAAATGGTATGTACTTGTGATTGTTGATGATTATTCTAGATACTCTTGGGTTTACTTTATGGCGTCTAAGAATGAAGTTTTTAGTCACTTTAGAACTTTATTTCTTAGATTATCAATTGATTACCCAGGATCTTTAAAAGCAATTAGAAGTGATAATGGAACTGAATTTAAAAATCAATCTTTTGATCACTTTTGTGCTGAAAATAGAATAGATCATCAATTTTCTTCACCATATGTACCTCAACAAAACGGTGTTGTAGAAAGAAAGAACAGAACCTTAGTTGAGATGGCTAGTACTATGCTTGGTGAATATCAAACTCCTAGGAAATTTTGGGCTGATGCGTTAGCAACCGCTTGTTATGTCTCAAATCGTGTTTTCTTGCGTGCTAGGCTAGATAAAACACCATATGAGCTCCGATTTGGACATAGGCCTAGTGCTACACACTTTCGGGTCTTTGGTTGCAAATGCTTTGTGAAGAAACATGGTAATCTTGATAAATTTGAACCTAGATCCATAGATGGCATGTTTCTTGGTTATCCATCTCATACTAGAGGCTACCGTGTGTTTTACTTGACACTAACAAAATTGTGGAGACTTGTGAAGTGTCTTTTGATGAAGCTACCCTAGGTACTAGCTCAAACATTGCAGGTCCAGATCCATATCCGCAGGGGGGAGCATTTTCGTTGAAGATGAGGAAGAATTGGAGCTGTTGCTCGAAAATTCAGCAGGTAAAGACTTTGGTTCAACTCCGGATATTAATTCTCAACCAGCACCGACAACCATCAATGCTGATTCAAATCATCCTCAAGTCACAGGCTCATCGATTTGTGATGAACATGAAGAAGAAGAAGAAGCTTGTGAGACATTTGTTCCACTACAGTTTTACAAAGATCATCCCCCACAACAGATGATTGGAAGCTTGCACGAACGAGTCACACGGTCCAGGTTTTGTGATCCAAACTCTTATGCTCATTCTGCTTTTGTTGCTTCTTTTGAACCCAAATATATATCACACGCACTCACTAATGAATCTTGGATTATTGCCATGCAAGAAGAGTTAGAAAATTTTGAAAGAAATAATGTTTGGAAACTTGTACCTCCACCTCAAGGTCACACTTTAATTGGAACTAAATGGGTATTTAAAAATAAACAAAGTGAGGAGGGGGTTGTAGGATTGATAGGAAGAGTACTTTCGGTGCTTGTCATTTTCTTGGTAGTTCTCTTGTTGCTTGGTCCTCTAGAAAACAAAATTTAGTTGCACAATCCATAGCCGAATCTGAATATGTAGCTGCTGCTAGTGCTTGCTCACAAATTCTTTGGATTGTTCAAACACTTAAGGACTATAGGTTGATCCAGATAGTGTTCCACTGTTCTGTGATAACACTAGTGCCATTTGCATTGCTAAAAACCCCATGCAACATTATAGAACTAAGCACATTGACATTAGGTATCACTTTCTCCGAGATAATGTTGAAAAAGGAAACATTGTGCTTCACCATGTAGATACCAAACAACAATTGGCTGATATTTTTATAAAACCTTTGGATTACACTCGTTTTTGTTATATTCGTAATGAAATAGGGGTTATGCATCCTCATGGCCTAAATTGAGGGGGAGTTTTGAAACTTGGGAAGTCTATGTGTGAATCTGAAATTAAAATAATATGAGCATAGTATTCATACATATATGACTTTGTGATTCCTTTTACATGCTGAAAGTTCTTACTACATTACTCATGTTATACATTTTATAGTTTTTGCCATGTCTAGTAATTGGAATAATTACTTACACTAAAACTGGTCATGGTCGAACTTTCTTGCTGTTTTGAACTTGTTACATGTTCACAAGTGCTTTTAATCATTAAGAATTAATCAAGTAATCAACTCACATGTTGAGTTTTTATGAACAAATATAAATTGAGAAAAGATCAAGAGAATATGCATGCATCGCACTTCTTCTTTTGAGATGGCTTATCATTGCACTTAGATTTGAACTTGGAAGAAGTTGTGTATGACTAAAACCATGTCCTTAAGCTTCTGATTGTCAAATGACAAAGGCTTGGCTTGGTTGGTTAGAATAAGGCAGATGCGCATATAATCTCTTGCAAATATAATATGATCTAAACTTATGCTTTGAAAAATAATAAAATGGAGCAACTAGTGTCATGATTTCAGGTTTTGAAATAGTTAAGTTTGTGAGATCATTACTTACTTAAATTGAAAATTACATTTGATCTCTAGCATGGCTTACACTACTTTATGTATTTCATTGATGTGATAATGTAAGGTACTTGATAGTATGACTTGGATGAGCTTTGTTTATATGTATATGTTATAATATGCTCATAACAACTAAAGGGGGGAGATAATTTGTTTATATGCTCATGACTTGCTGAATACATTGTCAAAGTGGGATAGATAAACATGAAGAGAAAGAGAATATGTACATAAGGAGAGATAATAAAGGGGCAGAGATAATATGGGACAATTTTTGGATTTTCTTCTCATTTTACTTTTGATTTACAAAGGGGGAGAAATTGCCTTCAAAACTTTTATGTGAATAAGCCAATGTTTAGATTTTAAATGGTGTTGCCAATGCATTCATCAAGGGGGAGATTGTAAGACCTATGTGTGCTGAATACATTGGCTTGTAGTGAATACACTTGCTTTGACGATAAAAGTTTTGAATATCACCAAAACACCTTTTTATTAAGGTCCGACTAGTTTTGGTTAGCTCCGGAGAGTTTTGTCTTTAGCTCCGACATGTCTTTGATACCTCTGGCGTGTTTTTGCTAAGCTCCGAGTTGATTTTTCTAGCTCCGTCTTTTGGGTTTACTAGTTCCGACTAGTTTTGGTAAGCTCCGGCGCTAGGTTCTACTAGCTTTTGTTAGCTCCGGCTCAAGGTCCGGGTTGCTCTGGCAAGGTTCGGAACTAGACCGCAATGCTTCTGTTTTTCATTTGCAATATTTCGTACTTGCTTTACATCTCTGGAAAGATTGCTTAGTATTCATTTGCTAAGTCTTTGGTGCTTTTTTGGTTGACATGAATGATATCGTGTTACTGTGGTTTTGCAACATGCTTATGTGAGGTTCTCACGTAAGGTGCTGTGTTTGGAACTAACTTGAGTCAAGTCGAGGACTTGGGCTCCTATGGATTGGTTGTTTATTCATGTGCAGGTGTTGCTTGAGTTCAAGATATGGCTGGTGATGGGATCCATTGGACTAGTCTTAGGGAGGAGATGAGGTTCCAACAACCAAATTCAGGAGGAATTGTGGTTGAGCTGATTAGGAGGTTGCGCAGCATGATTGAATCAAGAACAATGCATGTGAAGGTATTGTGGACGTCATTGGAAGATGTTTGCACGTGTTCAAGGAGTGAATGGACGTGGCTACATGGTTCCGAGATGTGATGAAGAGATGTGGACATAAAGAGTTGGTCGGAAAGGTCCAACCGACTAGGTTATGGACTCAGGCTGCGTCTGAGTCGGGTTTGACTCAAATATGGAAAGGTTTGAGTTGGTTATGATAGGATTTCGTGTGGATCACGAATTTGAGTTGTTTAGGAATGTGGGATACGTTCCTAAGGTGTTTGGTAGTCTTAAAATTGCTTCTATCTGCGTATAGAAGAATCCTAAGCAGTTATGGAAAGTTACGATTCATGAACAGAGTAGGATTAGGTTCCTGATTTGAGTTGAGTTGGCTTTCGAGCTGGTTATATAAGCAAGGGAGCCCAGAGCTCATGGTGCACGACTTTGGGGCTGTTCCTCTTTTGTTCTATTTAATAAAATTCATAGTTTGAAGGAACTTTTGTGCCTTGTTCATCTGACTTGTTCCACACAAGTTTTACTCGTCGAGTTTCTGGACAGCACTACCTTTTGTCGGTGGTTTTATCATAACTCAAGTTTTACAGATCCAATTGACGTGATTCTCTTAGTGTTGTCTTCACAACTTGATTATCTATCATCTGTCGAAATTTATCGACCATTGGATTTGTGGTCTATGAGATACACGAGTTTCTTTGCAGCGTTCCAGAACTGTTTTTTTTCTCGGGTAGGGCAGATTGACCTTTGTTTGATCTTTCGATCACAACTTGAGTTTTTCTCGACAGATTTGAGTGATTCTTGGTGTGTTGTCTTCATGACTTAATTCTCTCTGATATCTATCACTTTTGTCACGATGAAACACGTTTAAATTAGTCTCACACACGATTTCTTTAACAGATCATTTTTCTGCCGAAGGGGTTGGGGTTTAATAGTTTCCGCCGCGTAAGATTTTTAAATCTACCATTCACCCCCCCCCCCCCTCTGGTAGCTTTTTGCGTGCTCTTTGATCCTACAGTGATGACATGTGGCGTCACCTGATTCGTCAAAATCTAATTTTATGGATTACTCCATTCATGTCTTGGTATTTTGGGTCTAAATTCACCTGCATACAAATAAGCACCAACACTTGTGGAATTGGTTAGTTTTTAACCCGACCACTATGTTGTGTTTCTCTTTTGTGGACATTATGAGGTGAATTTACAGTCTAAATATGGCACTTAAGGACCGTCAACAGTGCTCACGTAAGGTGTTGTGGTCGAGTCAACTAATGAGAGTCAAGTCGAGGACTTGTGCTCTGAAGAATTAGTTGTTTGTTCCTGTGCAAGTGTTGCTTGAGGTCAAGACATGGCTGGTGACGGGTCCATTGAACTAGTCTTAGGGAGAAGATGAGGTTCAACAACCAAGTTTGGGAGGAATTGTGGTTGAGTTGATAGGGAGGTCACGTAACATGTTTGGGTCAAGAACAATGCATATGAAGGTATCGTGGACATTGTTCGAATGTGTTTGCATGTGTTCAAGGAGTGCATGGATGTGGTAACATGGTTTCAAGGCGTGATGAAGAGAAGTGGATGTAAAGAATTGGTCGGAAAGGTCCAACCGACTGGATTATGCCTCAAGTTGCGGCTGAGGTGGTTATGGTTCGTTTATGGAATGTTTCGAGTCTATTTTGGTTAGATTTCATGTGGGTCATGAAGTTGAGTTGTTTTAGGAATGTTTATAAAGTTACAAAGGCGTTTGGAAGTCTTAAGATTGCTTCTATCTGCGTATGGAAGAGTCTTGAGCAGTTATGGAAAGTTTTAGTTGAAACTGAGTAGGATTAGAGTCCTAGTTTTGATTGGGTTGGCCTTAGGGCTGGTTATAAAAAAAAAGGAGGCCAGAGCTCGTGTAAGATGACTTTGGGCTCTTCCTCTTGTGTTCTGATCAATAAAATTCGTAGTTTAGAGGAGCTTTTGTGCCTTGTTCATCCGACTTGTTTCAGACAAGTTTTTCTTGTCAAGTTTTTGCACAACACTATGATGCTTTAGTGTTTTTATCATAACTCGAGTTTTGCAGATCCAATTGATGTGATGCATTTTGGGTTGTATTCACAACTTGATTATCTATCGCCTGTGAAAATTTCACGATAATTGGATTTGTGGTTTCTGATCTACACAAGTTTCTTTGTAGTGTTGCAGATCTGGTTTTTACTTGGGTAGAACAGATTGACCTTTGTTCGATTTTTTAATCATAACTTGAGTTTTTCTCGACGGTTTTTCATGATTCTTGTTGTGACTTCTTTGTGACTTGATTCTTCACAATCTTTACCACTTTTGTCACAGTTGAACACGTTTAGGTTAGTCACACACATTGTTTCTTAATAGACTGATTTTCTATCGAGGGGTTTTCATTGCTTCAGCTGAAAAAGTTTTAATCTACCATTCACCCCCCCCCCCTCTGGTAGATTTTCACGTGCTCTTCGATCCTACAGAAATCAAGAAGCTGCTCAATGCTGGATTCATCTGAGAGGTTCATCATCCACGATGGCTGGCAAACCCAGTCGTCGTCCCCAATGCCGGCGGGAAGCTTCGGATGTGCATCGACTACACCATACTCAATAAGGCATGTCCAAAAGACTGTTTTCCACTTCCAAGAATAGACCAAATAGCATATTCTATTTCTACCTGCGATCTATTATGCTTCCTAGATACATATTCTGGTTTTCAACAAATACCAATGGATAAGGAAGATGAAGAACATATAACCTTTATCATAGTAGACTGTCTATATTGTTATACTTCCATGCCTTATGGTCTCAAGAATGCTCTTTCAAATTTTGTGTGAGCTATGCATAAAACATTTGGGGATCTTATTCGGGACCTTGTCGTGGTGTATGTTGATAACATTGTTGTCAAAGTCAAGACCAGAGACTCCTTAATGGACAACATTCAGTCAGTCTTTGACAAGTTGCGCGTGATGCGCACGAAGCTGAACCCCGACAAGTGTGCCTTCGGGGTCTCCTCTGGTAAGCTCCTTGGATTCCTGGTAACACATTGAGGAATTGAGGCAAATCCAGAGAAGATAAAAGTCATTGAAGTGATGCAGCCTCCTGCCCGTGTCAAATATGTCCAGAAGCTTAAAGGATGTCTAGCTTCACTCAGTCGATTTATCTCTAGATTGGTTGAGCAGGCTCTCCCATTCTTCAAGCTGCTGCAGAAATCCGGACCTTTCAGCTAGTCGAAAAAAGCAGACAAGGTGTTCCGGGAGCTAAAAAAATATGTCACGACACTGCCAACATGGTATCTCCAGAACCTGGTGAGTCTTTATTGCTTTACATCACTGCAATGACAGGAGTTGTCAGCATGGTGCTAGTTGCAAAAAGGTCGGAAGTATCCCCAAATTCCTCTCCACAAGGACTCAAACCCCTCCGGGAGGGTCCGGGCCCACCTGGAGGACAAGCATCTGGGTCCCAGACTCAAGATGTTGAAGCAGGTTCTGAAGGCCGGAGGCCTCCAGGCTTTCCTCTACAAGAAGACATCTCGGACCCCTCCGGGAGGGTCCCCACTACACATGAAGAAGAGACGAGCCCCTCCGATAGGGTCCAGGTTGATGGAGAGGATGGACCGGACCCCGCCGGGAGGGTCCGAACCGTCCAGCGACCGTTTACTATGTCAGCAAGGTCCTTCACGATGCCAAAGCAAGGTATCTTGAAGGGCATAAGCTGTTATACGTAGTTTTTGTTGCGTCAAGAAAGTTGAACCATTACTCTCAAGCCCACAAAATCTCAGTGGTAACTTCTTATCCACAATGAGCCGTGCTCCATAATCCCAACGCAACTGGAAATATTGACAAATGGGCTGCAAAGGTAGCAGAGTTCAAGCTTGAATTTCTGCCTCTCGATGTGATATCAAGAGTCAGGCGCTAGCTGAATTTCTAGCGGAATGGACCCCATCTCCATTTGGTCCAGGAGGCCTCAACGTCGATATGTCGGAGCCCAAGGTCCCGGTCTTCACTGAGCTTCATTGGACTCTCTTCTTCGACTGCTCTGTATAGAAGCAGGGGGTCAGAGTAGGAATTCCGCTCCTCACACTAATCCGGGAGCAGATCAAGTACATGGTTCACCTTGACATCAAGGCGACTAGCAACATGGCGGAGTATGAAGCTCTCATCTTCTGACGAAAGGTTGTGTTGCCATTCGGTGTCTAGTAGCTGCTAGTCAAAGGAGATTCGCAACTCATCATCAAACAACATAAAGGTGAATGTTTTCGCAATAATCCACAACTAGCAGCTTATCTACTTGAAGTGCAGAAGTTGCAGAAAGAAATCCAAGTCCTGGACCTATGCCATGTCCAGCGTGCTAGCAACGCTGAAGCTAACGAGCTCTCGACAAAAGCTTCTATCAGGGATTCGATGCTCGATGGAGTTTTTGTTAGAATGCTACAAGTATCATCCTCCCAACCTACTGAAATGTGTGAAGGGGGTGAGACCAGCACCTCAAATATGGCGATCCTGGTGGCCCTACTACCGTGGAGTCCACCAAGGATCGTAGGCACCACGGGAGGCTCTATGCAACTTGGCGTGCAAGATCCAGAAGCTCAAGCTAGTCTCGATGTGTAACACCCTCATTTTTATCCATCATGCATTGCATAAACTCTTATACTTATTTAACATTATGCAACACAAAAAGGAACAAGTTAAAGACTAGTCCAATTTTGCCCCTGTTGTTTTTTGGACTTGTCCGTTTTTGCTGCAGACTAGTCTGAAATCGGTTCTGTTGGAGTCTGGACTTGTCCGTTGTAGAGTACGGACTAGTCTGATATCCGTCACTAGAAATCTTCGGAGTTGTCTGGTGACTCTTCCTTTTGGTTCGGAATTTGAAAATTTGAGAAGACCCCTAGACTTGTTCGGCCCAATACCAGACATGTCCGTTTTCCTTTCTGGACAAGATCGGACTTGTTCGGACCACCTCTGGACTTTCCCATTCAAGTATTTGTTCCATATCAGACTTGTCCGGCCCCCTAGCGGACTAGTCCGATATGACCGTCTCGGACTCTATTTCTTTCTCCATGATATCTTATTGGGTATATGCCTTAAGTGGGCCCAAGAACGTCATGTCCAACCCCTTTGGAGCCCATTTGGGACCCCTACTCGACCTCCACCGCCTTGTACACGAATTCCACCCAAACCCTACCACCTCCACCCTATATAAACACCCCAAAACCCACCCCTTCGCCTCTTTGCCACAATTGAAGGGAGCCCTAGCCCTAGTTCATGAGAGCTACCGTCAAGAAGCCTCCATCGCAGGGAGAAGAGGGGGAGGATCAACCAAGCTTGTCGTCGCTGCTACGATATTCATCATCAATCCTTCATCGGCGTCAATTCTCCACCAATTCTTTGTCTCCTTCGATCTTGGCATCAAATTCTCGAGTCTTCAACTCTTGAACCCTTGGATTCGTGGTAAATACCTTAGATGCATCTTTTCTACGTAAATTATGGTTCTATATTAACTCAAACTATGCTCTAATTGGAAATTCACCAAAAACCTAGCCAAACGGACTTGTCCGGTCCCAATGTTGACTAGTCCGATTTACTTTCTGTTCCAGATCGGACTTGTCCGGTCCTTGTGCGGACTAGTCCGGTCTTCCTGTTCTGAATATTCCTAGAACTTTTTTAATAATTTTCGAAATGACTTGGAACTTTTTCTAACATGTGAAACCTAATTGTAACTAGTTAGTAAGCAATGATATGAACCTAATAACATGAATTACCCCATAATTGCATTATTCATGCATGTCATGACATATTGAGTACTATATGAGCATTTGGTGATCGTAATGCTTGTTTTGTTTGTTTATTGCATGGAATAAAAGGTGTTGCTCTTGATGGTGTTGTCGAGGACCTCCAGCTTCAGAACTTCGAAGATTTTGATCCTAGCCAATCTCAGGAGCAAGGTAAGTGTCTTTGAACATTTTGATCCTATTTTTGAATGTTTTGTTTGAAAAATTGCATGCTTGTGTCAAAATGACGGGAAACCCAAAATAGGTGTTTACTAGACTTGTTTAACCATCCTTGTCACTTGGAATACATTGTAGAGAGTCGGGAAGGGTATTTTACCTTTTTGCTTCGCTCTAATTAATTGGGATGAGAAAAAAACCAAATGGCTTAACTATAAATTAATGAGCATGTATATAATGAGACTCGATGAATGTGTTTAATTGGTAAACATGACTTGGAAGATCTAAGCAAGCATGGAATGTGGACTGGGTTGGAAGTTATGGTGGTTTTGCTTGCTTTATATCTAAGGACCGGTTTGTGGAGCGGCCATCTAGGATTTACAGTGCCACCACAAGGCCAAGTATGGGTGCGGTGTAGCTGAATAATTAGGTGTGCTGCTGGTACTGTATGGACCATTGGATGGTGCGGGGAATCGGAGTCGAGAAGTGCTACCCTAGGGAACCGCATGGCACGTGAGGGGGCCGTGGGTGGGAGAATGGAGATTCAAGCCTGTTGTTGAAACTTTAGTGGGTGTGTACATGCTAGTTGTCCCTTTGTAAAAGCTATTTTGTGATCTCTTGGCCACATACTAAAGGAAGTGTGAGACGTCATAAGGGAGGTTCTTAGTCATCGAAACGTGATGAAATCACAAACATGTGGGTAAAGTGGTACAACCTCTACAGAGTGTTAAAAACTATCATGATATCTGTGTTCCCAGTTATGAGCGACCTGGACCCTCACATGATTAGAGGGTGTCGAAGTGTGGACTAGGACACTTCCCCCGGTACCACTAAGAAGTAGTCTGCGGAGGTTTGTATTCAGTTGGAGCACGAGTCAAGATCCAGACAAGAGGTGAACACTACGGGTTTTACGTGGTTCGGGCCGCCTGAGCATAGTACCCGACTCCACGGGGCGTGTGTTGATTGTATGAGTGTGTATCAGCTTGTATGCGTATGAGTTGGCTTAATATCGCTTATCCTTCTAACGTGCAGTGCAACCCTTTTATATGCCAAGGACTGGCTGTTACAATTTATGCCTGGCCCGACAAGTGGCCCTTGCTGTATTAACTATCATGTACACGATCTATAGTGTTAAGGACGGTTAATAGTGTGGTAATGTGCCTTAATGACAGCTTACCAGCCCTGATAGTCCTATGATCGTGCATCATTAATATAGCATTAATGATGCGTTAACTAGGCCTTGTAATGGCTAATTGATAGCCCTTGAATGTTCTTGTTGTTAGAGATCGCGTTGTTGACGTAGGTCTGGATGTTGACACGTGGAAGCTTTGGAGCTTCCCTCTACTGGGGGATAGGTCCGGTGTCGTTGGACATGTGGTAGTGTCGGAGCTTCCCTGAGGAGGGAAGCAAGTCCGGCTCTTCTCGACACATGGCAGCACTAGAGCTTCCCAAACGAGGGAGGCAGGTCCGACTCTTCTGGACACGTGGCTACATTGGAGCTACCCTACGGAGGGAGGTAGGTCCGGTTACGCGGGATGCATATCCCCTTCGATCGTCTGCCACTTGGACAAGGGAACTCCTCAGCTTTGCTTGCGGTATCAGGGGGTACCCAGTACGCAGACAGTAGCCCCTAGGCCCACCTCATGGAGAGGTCCTTAGGTAGAGGTTATGCTACCGGAGGTGGGGCCATCATTGATTCCCGTGTTGTGGCTTCAAAGTCTTTTCCTTGGCCGTTGGGGCGACGATGCACAGTTATGCCATCGCCACGTGGCCCTTCTTGATATGGTGAGTAGGATCCTGGCATACGAATCTCACGCAATTGAATGTTGCCAGTTCCCAATACTAAATTTGTATTGGTTCCCAGCATAATCTTTGTAGCCCTGTCAGGCTTCCGCCCTCGGGCTTCCAACTTCCCATCATGACAACGGTTCGCCTGGTGCAAATTTTTTGACAAAGTGGACCCGGGCACTTTTGTCATTAACAAGGTCATTTGAGATTCGGGTCTGGGGGTAGTTTCCATCCAAGCGTTGTGGAGGCTTACTAAAAGGAGAAAGTCTGCACGGGAAAAGAACTCTTTACGCTTCCATATGATCTTGCGCTTAGAGCTCTCCACCCTTGCAACTTTCTTCCACTTCTGCTCCACTTTTCGGTGATGGAGTTGGGTCTTCCTCGCAGCCGGATCAAGAGCGACGAAGAGTTGTCGAGAGTCCGCACCTACATGGGGTGGTCGAGCGACTCCTTCAACAACTCGATTCACCTCGTCAAGCCCCCCTTCGAGAAGGAAAGCCTGGCAATATTGTGTACTTCTTGGCTTGCCATGGTGGGGCTCATCCTGCCATTCTCCAGCTTCCTGCTGATGCTGCTGGACTTCTACAGACTACAGCTCCACCACCTCGGCCTCCACTCCTTCTTGCTAGTGGTGACATTCGTCCACTTTTGTGATATGTGGGTGGGTGTGCCTCCCTGCGTCGAGCTCTTCTGAACCTTCTTCAAGGTCCACACCACAGGAAAAGTGAATGAGCTTCTCGGCTTCTACTCCTTCGTGAAGCGCAAGAACTCGCCCTTCAAGTAATTGAAGATGTTCCCTTCTAGGAAGTGGGACGGCTGGAAGAAGGATTGGGTGGTCATCAGGGTGGATAGCCATGACATGTTGGAGCTGCCTGGTAGCTTTCCCACCGTTAACACCGATGCTTGGGAGGTGGTTTTGAAGCTGTTGGGGGGCATATAAACCGATCTTGAAAAGGATCCGGGTGTGCGTTGAAGGAGGAGCGACTCCCCTGATGGTGATCACCAACTTCCTGACCAACCGGTGGGCTCTGCTGAAGATGAGGGAATGGCCTGTGTGGGCATTCAGTGGAGAGATGGATCCATACCGGATTGATACTGGTATCAGGTCCAATTTGGATGAAAAGGCTTTGAAGCTTCATCTCCAAAAGATACACCACAGAGTCATCAACCTCAATGATCTGACTCCTCCAGCATAGTTGCTGCCCCTGAACATGGTTCCAGAGTTCAGGAGGGAGTTGCAGAAGAAGATGCAAATGCTTGATGACTTTGGCATTGTGGATAGGCGTCAGAGCACTCCTCCAACGAGGATTGTGATCCCCAGAGCTCCTTGCCCTCAAGAAGGCTCCGGACCGACGCCAGTCAGTGGAAAAGGCAAAGGTCCTACGGCTTTGCCTCCCAAGAAATCAGCCTCAAGCCGAGGCAAGGACAAAGCTTGAAGTCGAAGCTCCAAGTCGCAAGCGGAAGCTGACAAGAAGCAACGGAAGCAGTGTGAGGGAAGCTCCAAAATAAGTGACCCCTCAACCTCGGTTAAGGTCTATGGTGGTTGTGCCCCCAGCTCTGGCTGGTCCTTCGTCTCTAGTGTCCACAACAGGTGTTGGGTCCAGCAAGTCGACTCTGACCTCGGTGCTAGCAGAGGGCTCTGCGTCCGGAGCAATTCTTCTCACAATAGAGGTACCAGACATGGCAGCTCCAGCGACTGCTTCAACACCTGGTTCGGAGCCTGGAGCATCCGTCACACCGACGACGGTAGGCTCTAGCTCCAAGTGCCCGAGGAAGAAGATTCATGCCCATTGGAGTGACAACATCCCTAGGTAAGAGTCAACTCTTTAGTTTATGTCTTGATTTTGTTTCTTGATTTGTCTTGAATTCCCTACTCTCTGCTTCCAAAGTGTCGAGAACAAGTACAGCAGCTCCGGTGCCTGATGCAGCCCCGGAGACTGTGCTGGCTGAAGCTCCCACCCCTCCTCCTGTGGTTGTGGCAGACGACACGATAGCTCCGACGTCGGCCGTCGTGGAGACAACTTCTGTACCGACAACAGAAGAGCTTGTGGTAGCTCCGGACCACGAGGAAGAAATAGTTAGGCAAGCTCCGGCTGTCTCAGAGCCAAACGTGGAGGTTCCGGCATCTATGCCAGAAGATGATAAAGCTCTGATGGAAGTTCCATCGCCAGCTCCGAAGGTGTCCCTGCCCGATCCTGCACAAGGGGATCCGGTTGCGGGACCTTCGGCTTCTATGTCGATGGATGAAGTTTCGGCTGCTGTACCTCCTCATCCACTCCAAAGGCAGAAGAACCGGTTACGGGACCTTCCTCACCTGCACTACAGATGGATGAATTGCCAGAGATTGGCCCCACCAACGTTGAGCTGCTAGAGTCCATGCTCGTGCCATGGGCTCCAACTTCTGTCCCAGAAGACTTGGAGGAACTAAAGGATGGCCCTTAAGCAGGCCCGGAGTCAATCCCTCTGGAGCTGTCAATTTACAATGCTTGCTCCAACCTTCGACAGGTCTAGCTTGCCTTCGACTACGAGTGGAGGTCTCTTGAAGAGGAGCAAACCATGCTAGGTCGTTGGCGCCAAAAACTCTTCTTCGAGATGAAGCTGACGCAGACCAGGCTCACCGACTAGAAGGAATGGGTGGCTTCGGAGAAGGTCCAACAGTCGTGCCTGAACAAGGCGCTGGATGAGCGAGAGGCCGCTATTAAGGTCCTCGACAAGAAGAATTAAGAGATCTAAGAGCACGAGCAGAAAGCCCATGAAATGGCCGACAGTCGCTCGGAGAGTCTCGAAGAGTTGAGGGAAACTCTCCATAAGCACCGGGACGAGCTCGATAATAAGGAGGTTAACCTCCAAGAGAAAGAAGATAAGATCCAACAGAGGGAGAATGAGCTCTCCCAGAAGCTGGCACACGGTGAGCAAGACATGGCTAACCATGTGAAAGAATTTGAGGCTTGGTGGGCACAAGAGAAGCACCGGTTGTGGCAGGCGGGTCAAGATGTCAGCGAAAGAGAAATCGTTGTCTCTGCCCGGAAGGACAAGATGAAGGCAAAAGAGAAGGACCTTGCAGACAAGCGAGGCCACGTTCACCTCCGAGAAGAACGTTGCTGACTAAGAAAAGCTGCTGGCTGAGCGAATTCAGCATCATGCCAAGGAGGTCGAGCGCTTCTCAAAGGAGGGGTCTGCGGAGCTATCTTCAGCAAGGAAGTCATTGGAGGAGCTCCGAAGTGGGAGAGCGATCGAGTCCTAGCAGATCTAGGACTTTCTTGGACGGGCTAATGAAGCTCTGGTACCTTTCAGATTTAGCTAGGTTTGACCGGCTGATCTGGAGCCAGAGATGGACAAGGCCCTGGTGGCACTTAACTCCACCGGTGCGAAGCTGAAAGCTATCGGGGATGTGGTCATTAACGAGATCGAGGTTAAAGGGAAGTCACTAGCTCAGAATGTCGCAGAGTATGTGGTGACATGCTTCTGAAGCCAGGACACTTCGATGTCTCTAGCTCCCGTGTTTGAGGGTCCCACCGCTAAAGAGGAGAAAGCTGCCAAGGCTAGCATCCAAGAAGCCACCGAGAAGGTTGCTTTGTTCTTCGTGAGGAACTACAGTAGCTAGGACCTTTCTCTTTGTATCCTCGACTAGTAATTCTCCACTTTTGAATGAATGAAGTCCTTCTGAATTCTATTTTGTGTCTTCAATGCATTGCCCTTTATCTTGTTGGCCCCTTGGTAGATGTGTTCAATGGATTGAGGACATCTACCATGAGGATTTAGATAATGCCTTGAAAACATGATTAGCTCCGAACTCGTAGTCAGTATGATAGCTCCGAGGTCCGAGTCTTGCTTTCAAAATCTCCAAGGACCCTTTGTTGCATCGACGGTGGGCCCCCTAGGAGTTTTTGCAGCTTGTTTGCTTCGGTGGATCCCACTATCAACAATTGGAACGTCGATGGCGGGCCCCCTGGGGGTTATCAAAGCTTGGTAGCTTCGATGGCGCCCACTATCAATGCATAGAACATCGACGACAGGCCCCCTGAGGGTTGTTGGAGCTTGGTAGCTTTGACAACGCCCACTGTCAACGCATAGAATGTCAACGGCAGGCCCCTGGGGGTTGTCGGAGCTTGGTAGCTTCGAGGTGCCCACTGTCAACGCATAGAACATCGACGGCGGGCCCCCTGGGGGTTGTTAGAGCTTGATGCTCCGGCAGCATCCACCATTGCCCATGTCGCTTGCGATCAATTGTTTATTTTTCCTGCGCATAAGAGACAAGAAAAGCAGTAAAATTCATCCTCTTGCATATAGCTTAGTTGTGGCTTATTGTCCTTATTTGAAATTTAGGTTCCAACAATTTCGTTGAAAATACAAGTTTTATGATTGACTTCCCAACGGTTTGTACGCTTTCATGACCCACCTTACTAAGACCTGCCGAAATAGGTAGAGTGTTGGACCAGGCTAAGTCGATAGCGCACACCGGACCTGTGTTGGCTTTGGTTTTCAGGTGAGTAGACCATCTAGAAATAATTGGAATCCAATGGAAAATCATCATTAAAACTTACATATTTCTAGTGAAAATTTAAGACCTTATTTCAAGCGGAATGCACAACATTCTATTGACAAGAAGGTATAAAATGAAATGAGCTTGCACAAATGAAATGCACGTAGAGTCTGTTTGTATAAAATGTATCTCATTAAGCTTCGAATAACAGGGGAATACAAGGACACACTTAAAGTACAAGACCAAGTTAAGTGTGCTATTCATCTTGTAATGCCCAAGGAAGGTAAGGACACCTAAAGTACAGGACCAAGTTAAGTGTGTTTTTGACCTAAGACCCTCCCGACTATGTTCATAGACTCTAAGAGATACAACTTATACAAATACAGACTCACCTCCGTGAACTAGGTGTAGAACTTACGAAGGTGCTCAATGTTCCAAGGGTTGGGAAGTGGTATCCCATCCTCTATTGCCAAGCGGACGCATCCGGGGCGGGAAACTTTGATAACCCAAAAAGTACCTTCCCAGCTAGGGGAGAGTTTGTTCATCCCTTCTCGAGTTAGTATTCTTCGCAACACCAGATCACCTTCCTCCAACTGCCGGTCACGCATGAACCTTTGGTGATAGCGCCAGAGTGCCTGACGGTAGCTTGCATTTCGAAGTCTGACGCCAGAGTGCATGAACCTTGCCTCGTCGACAAGGTCCAAGTCTTCATGCCGGAGTTGGTCCAGCGTGGCTTCATCGAAGGTTCGGACACGAAGAGAACCCATGGTGATCTCCGAAGGAAGGACTGCTTCAGCTTCGTATACCAAGAAGAATGGTGTCTCCCCTGTGGCCCGACTCAGTGTAGTCTGGCGCACCCACAATGCAGATGGAAGCTCTTCTATCCAGTTGGCTCCATGATTCTTCAAGCACTCATAAGTGTGTTTCTTGAGTCCCTTGAGTATTTCTACATTTACTCTCTCAACTTCGCCATTGCTTGCCAGACGAGCTACAGATGTGTAGCTGACTGATATGTCGAGGTCTTCGTAGTACTCTTGGAATGCTGCACTTGTGAATTGTGTTCCAATTTTAGTGATGATTATGTTCGGAACCCCAAATCTGCAGACAATGGACTTCAAGAATTTGATGGTTGATTGCTTGTTGATAGTCACAACTGGAGTTGCTTCCAGCCACTTTGTGAACTTGTCGATGGTGACATACAAGAACCAATAACCTCTGACGGCTTTTGGGAAAGGTCCCAAAATGTATTTATCCCACACAGCGAATGGCCATGTGGGAGGTATCATTTGCAGTGATTGAGCTGGTGTGTGAATCTACTTCGCATGAAACTGACACGCTTCGCACTTCTTTACCAGCTCGACTGCATTCTGGAGTGTTGTAGGCCAGTAAAAGCCAGCCGGAAGGCCTTACCGATCAAAGTGTGAGAAGACGTGTGGTTCCCACACTCGCCTGCATGGGGCGGACCTTGGTTGTTGATTGCATTGGCTGCGGCTGCAACCAAATGCTCCACATCAGCGCACCACTATTCTAGCACGACGGGAGGAGCTCCCGGCGATGGTGGACGCTGGAGGAGAGTTCGCGCAGCATTCAGTGCATTCTCAGAGTTGTTTGTCGGTGCAGATAGCGACGCACACACACCATCCTGCTGAGATGGTGGTGGTGCAGGAGGAATGACACCCGTCGGAACAATGACATCAGTCGGCTGCTGCACATTGGAGGGATGTCCTCCAGTAGGTTGCACAGCTAGTCCGTTGGATGAAGCGGCAACGGAGTTCACCATCTTGAATCTTGAAAACTGCCCCTACCTGATGCGCCAAATGTCGAAGTGTGGACTAGGACACTTCCCCGGTACTACTAAGAAGTAGTCGGCGGAGGTTCGTATTCGGTTGGGGTGTGAGTCAAGATCCACACAAGAGGTGAACACCGCAGGTTTTACGTGGTTCGGGCCGCCTGAGTGTAATACCCTACACGGGGTGTGTGTTGATTGTATGAGTGTGTATCAGCTTGTATGCGTATGAGATGGCTTGAGATCGCTTGTCCTTCTATCGTGCAACGCAGCCCTTTTATATGCCAAGGAATGGCTATTACAATTTGTGCTTGGCCCGACAAGTGGCCCCAGCTGTATTAACTATCGTGTACACGATCTATAGTGTTAAGGATGGTTAATAGTATGGTAATGTGCCTTAATGACAGTGTTACCAACCTTGATAGTCCTCTGATTGTGTATCATTAATATAGCATTAATGACAAGTTAACCAGGCCTTGTAATGGCTAATTGATAGCCCTTGAGTGTTCGTGTTGTTGGAGATCTCGTAGTCTTCCCATTGCTGACGTAGGTCCGGACGTTGACACGTGGAAGCTTCGGATCTTCCCTCTATTGGGGGATAGGTCTGGTGTCATTGGACACGTGGCAGTGTCATAGCTTCCTTGAGGAGGGAGGCAGGTCCGGCTATTTTGGACACATGGCAGCACCGGAGCTTCCCAAACAAGGGAGGTAGGTTCGGCTCTTCTGGACACGTGGCTATACTGGAGCTACCCTTAGGAGGGAGGTATGTCCGGTTACGCGGGATGCATATCCCCTTCGATCGTCTGCCACTTGGACGTGGGAACTCCTCGGCTTTGCTTGTGGTATCAGGGGGTACCCGGTACGTAGGGTAACGACAGAGGGAAACTTGGTATTTGGGGGGGTTGGGTTATGGTTTGGTATTGGTTATTGTTTTGGATGTTATAAGTGGATATGGTTAATGATGATGGTAAGAATTTGGTATTTGGATGGATAATTATGGATGGATGTCATATAATGGTAATTGATGGTATTGGACTCAATAACGGTTATTATTTGAGACATGATGGGATTAATTCACATCGACATTGTTGGATGCTTTTTACATGTTTTAAATGTACTTTTCAGCAAATAGCCATTATTTATTATCATTCCTTGTTTATGTTACATGTCATTATTTTCCCATACTTGCTAAGTATGACATGTGTTCACCCTTGCAATTCCCCCATCAATAGTTTTAGGTGATGTTTGGGAGTATCCTAGGATAATGCGGAGTACTAGGTTGTGTGCTGCCGTCAGCTTGTCTGTGGATCTGCTGGAGCTACGCTATATCCCTTATGCTTAGTTTGTTAGTTTAGATTATTTCCGCTGCATTAGTTTCAGACTTATTAATAATGATCATTAGAGTTGTAATTTGAGGATTTTTTTAATATTGTAATAAAAGTACTTGTTTAATAATTTGTGTTGTGGTAATTTTCTGTATATCGTTTCTGATGCACTCGTGTATGTGTGTTGAACATCTTGGGCACACATATGCATCGCACTTGGTTCATTTTCCAGAACTGAGTGTCACACGATGCATGGATCATGGAGGTCCGGAACTACTTGAAGGATAATACCCTTCCTGAACAAGATATATCCGCTGAACGGATTGTCCGAATGGCTAAGAGATACACATTGGTAGAAAGGGATCCCTATCGATGTGGCACCAACGGAATCCTATTGTGGTGCATATCCTGGGAAGATGACTGCGAGCTACTCGCAGAAATCCATGGAGGCGAGTGTAGGAACTATGCTTCATCTCGCACGTTGGTCGGTAAGGCCTTTCGACATGGTTTTTACTAGCCTACAACTCTCCAAGATGCAGTCGAGCTAGTCAAGAGATGCGAGGCGTGCCAGTTTCATGCCAAGCAGATCCACACACCAGCAAAGTCACTGCAAATGACTCCACCCTCATAGCCATTTGTCGTATGGGAGATGGATATTTTGGGGCATTTCCCCAAAGCCGTTGGAGATTACCTGTTTCTTTGTGTCGCCATCGACAAGTTCACAAAGTGGCTAGAAGCAGCTCCTGATGTAACAATTAAGAAGCAATCAGCTATCAAATTCTTGAAGCCCATAATCTGCAGATTTGGAGTCTCAAACAGAGTCATCACTAACAATGGGACCCAATTCACAAGTGCAGCATTTCAAGAATATTGCAAAGACCTCAGCGTCAGGATTAGCTAAGCATCAGTAGCACACCCAACAAGTAATGGGCAAGCCGAGAGAACAAATGCTGAGATTCTTAGGGGACTCAAGACTCGCACCTATGAACGCTTGAAAAAGCAAGGTTCCAATTGGATTGAGGAGCTCCCGTCTACACTGTGGGCTAGCAGGACAACACCCAACTGGGCTACACGAGAGACACCCTTCTTCTTGGTGTACGGAGCCGAAGTTGTTCTTCCTCCAGAGATCACCATGGGATCTCTTCGAGTCCAAGCTTACGACGAAGCCGCGCAGGACCAGCTCCGGCGCAATGACCTGGACCTTGCTGACGAGGCAAGATGACGAGCAATTGTCCAAAATGCACAATATTGACAAGCACTCCGACTCTATCAGCAGCAGCACGTGCGCAATCGACAACTTGAAGTGAGCAATCTGGTGTTGTGGGGCTTACTTTCTCGAGAAGGAGCGAACAAGCTCTCCCCCAGTTGGGAGGGTCCCTTCCGAGTGAGAAAAGTTTCCGCCCTGGATGCATCCACTTCGCTACAGACGATGGGACACCGCTTCCCAACCCCTGGAACATAGAACACCTCCGTAAGTTCTAAACTTAGCACGGTGGCGAGTCTGTTTTTGTTATAGTATTTCATTTTGTCTAAGAACAAGTGGGACTGATCCAAAATGTACAACATGCTTAGAATGGTTCTGTACCTTAAGTGGGTATGCTTTGCCTCCCCTGTTATCCAGAATTACTATGAAATACTATGATATGAAACATTCATCTACGTGCATTTACATTACGCATGTTATTACTTTTTTGCTCTATTACGTCTTTTTGCCAATAGTAGAGGTGTGTGATCCAGTTGTAGATGGTTACATTAGAATTCCTGTGATATATATTTAAGTATTTTTGGTAGTCTTTTTCTGGGACCTAGTGATAGCTGAATGGCCCACTCGTCTAAAAACCATTGCCAATGATAGGTTCGTAGTGTGCTATATGCTTAGCCTGGTCAAACACCCTAAGTACGCATGCTATACCTTTTTTGGTGTTGCGGCAAAGTAAGGCAGGTCCAGACAGCACATCCTAGTTGAAAGATCATCCAATATACTAAGTGTTATCACATAGAATTATGCAGGACCCAGAGCTCGAATAAGGACAAGAAGACACAACTAAACTACGAGCAAGAAGATCGTAATGAGCACTTTTACTACTCTTCTTTGTCTCTCATGTGCAGGACAAAAGTTTACACATTTGATTTGGGAGCTCCGGCACCTCCAGGGAGCCCGGTGTTAATGTTTTACACGTTGACAATGTGTCCCGTCGGATCAACAAGCTCAGGCACTTCTAGGGGGACGATGTTAACATTTTACACGTTGACAATGGGTCTTGTTAGTTCCATCAGAAGGCATGCTCAAGTTCAAAGCATGCCAAACAAATTGCAGTCAGTGCCAAGTACATGATGGTAGAAGTCACCAACATCTTGACACGTCTACCAGGGGGCCACTGATACAATGGTGATGACAACAAGTTCCTTACAACTACTATGATAGTTCTCAAAAGACTTGACAATAATGAATGAAGATAAAATTCATTCAAATGCCAATCTTTTACACAAAAGTTTGAAGATACATTGGCAGACAAGGGATGGGGATGTCCTAACTATCACTGGAGTTGCATTCAAACTGCGCAGCTATGGTCTTGGAATCATATTGCACGCTGGCCTTGGTTGTCTCCTCTGTCTCTGCGACGGGCCCTTCTATCACCGGAGCAAAGGAGATAGTGGGGTCCTGCTTCAGAGGCATGTCAGTAGATGTTCTGCTACTGCTTTGGCAAGGACCTTCCCTTCTGTCTCCAACTGGTCGCTGATGACATCTTCTAGCGCTCCCAGTTTTGCTTTGGTGAAATTTAGGACGGTGAGGGCTTGGCCGACTTCTAGTGTCGGATCGCTTGGTCGGACAGTGCTAAAGCTGAGAGGCACCACAGCACTCTTAGCACATCCCAAGAAGTCCCAGACTTGCTGAGCTTCTATCTTCTGCACAGCCTCTAGATCCTCCAGTGATTTTTTACGGTCTTCTACTCTTTGAAGCCCCCTTTGAGAAAAGTTTGACCTCTTTGGCATGCTGCTGCATCTGCTCAGCTAGCTGCTTCTCTTGGTCAACAACCTATTTCTCTCGGAAGGCCAATCAATCCTTTCTAGCTATCAGGTTCTTTGCTTCACAGGCCACCTCACCCTCTTTGGCGGACACAGTAAGCTCTCGCTTGTTGAGTTCTTGTCCCGCCTGCCATAAATGTTTTTGTTCTTCTTCAGAGCGGGCTTTAAAAAATCAACGCAGGGAGCCAAATCTTTTTCTCTGTGCTCCAGTTTCTGGGAGATCTCTGCGTCTCTCTCTTGGAGCTCCTACTCCTTATTATCGATAGCATCTTGGCATTGGAGGAGTTCTTCCCTCAACTTATTCAGGGAGTTGAAGCGAGCGTCTGCCAACTCATTGGCAGCTCTCACGTCGTTGAATGTCTGGCGAGTTTGAAGGTATAGTGCATCAATGGTTGCTTTCCTGCCATTGAGCAGTTCATCCATTTGCACAAGACGTGCCCGCACTGTCGCCAAATGTTCCGTCTCATCCGCCAGCCGAGTCTGTGTGATCTTCATCTTGAAGATCAGCAATTGTCGCCACCTCCTTAGAGCTTCTCGCTCTGCCTTCAAAACAACACGCTCATGGTCGAAGCCAAGTTGTACTTGATGAAGACTAGAGCATGCATTCTCTATGGACAAAGACAGGGGAATTGGTTTCGGACCTTCCACTAGGTCCGCCTCTTCATCACTTGCAGCTTCCGTAATGACCGTCGGAGCCCACGATAAAAGGGCGGACCCTGACAAGTCTTCATCAACTACATCAGAACTGGCACCAACCTTGAAGATGTTGTCTTCCCTTGGTGTTGATGCCGCCGCAACAGCAGTTGAAGCCTCCGGCGCCACCTTGTTGTCAGCCATCGGCTCCGTCACGCCATCAGTCGCCAGCTCTGGTGTCATCGTGGTGTCACCCGACGGACCCGACACTGCTTCAGCATCGACTACCCGCCCACTGGCTCTGGCGTTCTCGTCATCTCTAGTCCTGGTGTGATATCTGTCAACAGAACCGGCACTGATGTGGCTTCGTCAATAAGCTCTGAAGCTGTGTCAACAATAGTTGATGGCTTCGACTCCATCGGGGTATCCACCAATGCTCCTAAAGGAGCCACGATATCAACCGGCAGATCAGCCAGCCTAATATCATCGGTTGCGACGCTGGCATGGCCTGCTGGTGGCGCCCCCATTCCTACCACTGGGGATGGTGGGCAGAAGGAATAGCAACTAGCCTTGTAGCTCTAGAAGCTTAAGAGATAAAGAACCAGCAAGAGGCAAGAAGTGAAAAAGAAGACAATTTCTTAATGGCATTTCTTACCTGGGACCTCGGCAGCTCCAGCCGTCACGAAACTTCTTCCGTGGGCAACCGGAGTCATCTGAACCCACCGTCGCCGGTGAAGCAGATGTTTCGTACTCGGCTCTGAGAATTCTTGTAGCACACACTAGTCTCGAAGCCACCAGAACCTCCAGGACTGGCGCTACACCCCCTGCCACTAGAGCTTCAATCGCAAGATCCCTTCCAGACCCAGTGCTCACCTTTGGTGCTGGGAACAAAGCTAAAGATGTGGGAGGGACGACCACCACTGACTTCAGGGTTGAGCGTGCCCCAAACGATGGCACTGCCTTTGTCGGAGCTGGCCTCGCGGAGCTCACGTCAACTCGCTCCAACCTTCTCTTTCTGCTGGAATGATCTGCATGTTCTTTCCCTTTGCTCTGACTTGAATCGGACCTGGAACCTGTCCCCTGGCTTGCCGCGGGAGATTTTCCTTTACCACCGGTAGAGTCAGACTCGGACCTTTCCTGTTGACTAGAGGCCGGAGCTCCAGGGATGACTATGCCTCTGAAGGCCTATCCTATGTGTCACATAGCAATACCTGTATCATCAAGGGTTGACATCTCCTTCAACAGCTGGGACCTTAGCTCTGATAGGGCGAACACTGGTAAGAAGTATGATGGTGGCAAGATGTCATTGTTGGAGATGGGACCACTGTATAACTTCGACGGAGTAAACAGCAGAGCTTTCTCTTCCAAGTCGGTCCGATTACCACGCTCTAGTGGAGTGAAATCCATTACTCAGGAGTACCTCCAAGCTGTGCGCTCCCTTTGCTGAAGAGGTGCAAGGCATCGTGATAGAAAGTCGCAGAGCACCATCAGTGATGTCAACCCCCCTTCAGCTAGTTGTCGGATTCTTGTCAGCATCGGGTTGTATTCCTTTGGAAGACCTAGAGTAAGCTCCCAGAAATTGTTGTTTGTGGTGGGTAGTCCGAACGGAAACTCCAAGCGGTCGTGCTAATCAGCCCAGAATATCACCTAGTCAAACTTCTCGTTCTCCCACTTCCCAGAGGAGAAAGATGGGATTTATTACGGTGAGTTCCCTACGCCACAAGAAGTAATAGGCTCCTATGTAGCCTGAACCTCTTCTAGTTGGCTGGAGGGTGAAGAATTTCTTGAAGAGCGGCACACAGGGTCTCACACACCCACATTTCACAAATATGGACGAAGATCGCCACCAATAGAATGGAATGGGGGTGAGATGTTGAAGCTACAGCCCATACACCTCCAGCGGCATCGGGAGGAAGGAAGAAACTGGGGGGACTAACCCAACCATGGAATAAGCAGTGAAGAACACAGTGTCCCCAAAGCTTTTCTTGGTGAAAGGAAGGCTCCAGCATCGCATCATGTTGTCAAAGCAAGAATCTTGCCAACCCATCAGGTTTTGAACCCTCACAATATCCCTCTTGCTGACGAGCTTGGAGGGGAGAAGACCATTATCCATGGCTGCGAGTAGATAAAGGTGGAGAATACATCACAAAGAAGGAAGCAAAGAGTTCTATGCGCAAGAAAATAGATCAGAGCGTAAGTGTTCTTTCATTGTGCAAACTTCTCCTTTTATTATCCTCTACAACGCTTGGATGGCAACTGCATGTGGAGCTTGTTTACACACCGCATAGTTATCTTCGCCCATGACAAGGGAGCTCGGGTCCACTTGGCAAAAAAGTCACACCAGGTGAATCGTTGTCATGATGAGGAGTTGGGAGGAACCTGAGGAAGACAGCTTGAAAAGGCTACAGATATTGCGTTGGGAACAGATACAAAAATTATATTGGGAGCCGGCGTTCTTCAATGCATGGGATCCACACGCCACGCATCACACCTGCCAAATCAAGAAGGGTCACGTATTAGTGGTAGAAGAACGTGTCATCGTTTCAACACCCAAGTGCAAAGTTGAAACAACAATGCGGGAAGGTTTGATGGTGGCCCCAACGGCAGGATCAAAACCTCCCCAAGGTGGGCTCGAGGGCCACTGTCAGTACCCTGTGGACCACGTACCCTCGCTTACCAGAAAAAGAAGTGTTGAGTCCCACCTTCTAGGAGAGAAGACCTTTGTTGGCCACGTGTCCTGCAGCTCCGGACATGCCTCCCTCCTAAGGGTGGCTTTGTTGCTTCCACGTGTCCTACAACTCCAGACCTGCCTTCTTCCTAAGGGTGGCTCTGGTGCAGCCATGTGTCTCGCGGCTCCAGACCTGCCCCTTGCTAAGGGTGGCTCGGGTGCTACCACGTGTCCTGCAGCTCCAGACCTGCCTCTCTGCTAAGGGTGGCTTTGGTGCTGCCACATGTCCCGCAGCTCCGAACCTGCCTCCCTGCTAAGGGTGGCTCCAGTGCTGCCACGTGGCTCTGGACCCTGCCTCTCCAACGGGAAGGGCTCCAGGTTATCCATCTGTCCAAGAGTGGCTTGGGCATTCAAGTCCATAAATCAACCATTTCAAGACCAGTTTAACGCATCATTAACTCCGCATTAATGATCCACGATCAACGGGGTTTTCAAATGTTGTAACGTCGCCAATAGGGCACGTTAATACACAAATAAATCACTATTAAGTGCCTTAGATCATGTATAGAGTTCTTAATAGCTCGGGGTTACCTGTCGGGCCTCAGCCTCATCATAAACAGCCAGACCTTGGCATATAAAAGGTATGTGCTGCTACAGTAGATAGGAAGACTCAATCAGGCTCAGACGCAGTCAGACATAGACACACATTACAACACACAAACCCCCATGGACTAGGGTGTTACACTCAGGCTGCCCGAACCATGTAAATCCCTAGTGTTCACCTTGTTCAAAGTTCTTTGAGTTTACGCCCCCTCCAAAAAAGAACCTCCGCGGACTACTTAGTAGTACCGGTGGAAGTGTCATTGCTACACTTCGACAACATGCATGACCAAAGAATCCTCGGAGTTTGGGTAGTACAGGACTTTTAAATAACTGTTGATATGATGCTTAATATGGAAACATGATTAAGTGGTATGGCTCGAGTAGACAGATTCTACTCGTGAACAGTAATAAGTGAGATTAATTGGGTAGAAACTAGAGATCGAGCAAGAAGATTAGGATGCTCCAGAACATGGTTCTGTAGGCATAGTTCCTGTTTGTGTTGATTCAGGATTGTATCGTGTGCCACCCCACTTGTCAAGTTTGATTTTTTATCGGGTGCATATTGGCTCTAGTGGACCCAGCAAACCCATGTAACTTGTTAACATGGGTGTCGAAGTGATCCCAACTTTCCTAGGCCGGTAGCTGACAGCGGATAGTAGTGACCACTACAACGATCCCGTATGTGGGGCATGCTTCTGGGACAGTGGGACTGTTTTGCCATTTGGGTGTCTTGTGAAAGTTAGCTATTGTTGACGTTTCTTACGTCACAGATAAAAAATCTAAGAGTGCATGGAAACTGTCGTGTAGCACTTCCCCTTAAGAGAGTATTCCCAAGGGTATCGAATCTAAGGGACGTTTGTGCTAATCTTTCGAACTAAGCCACCCAAGGACACAAAGTTTTATAGGGAAGGAAGAGTGAGGAATTCAAAGTATTGATTCTAATTCAAATAGAATTTGCGTTAGCTGCTTGCTTCGGGCACGGGTTTACCCCTAGCAACACTAGGACGACTCCTGCCAAGAGCCTATGGCATAGCCGAACATGGAGGATTACAAAGGACAGATAGGGTTGTCACCACCTACTTCCTACCTCTTCAATCCATGGGTCTATGAGATATCCACTGGTGATTTCTAACCTAAGCACCAAGCTTACGTTTTAAATCACAACTCTAGTTGTTTCGAACACAAAGCTACAACTAGAGCCTTTAATAAATAATATCAATGAACCCACAAGTAACTACTTGTGCAAACTACTATGAATTGGAAATCAAACTTGAATTGAATTCACAAAGGGCTTACTTGATTTAAGCAACACCTTTGTAGGGGTACAAGTGTAGAAGAGGGACTTGACAAGCCCAAGCCTCCTTCTCCTAAACTCTTACCACACTCTCCTTCTCCTAAACTCATACCACACTCTCCTTCTACTTGGCAGCCTCTAGGACTACTCTAAACCTTAGGAGCGGGATTCTATTCTCAACTTTTGGTGTGTGTGTGTGTGTGTGAAGTGAGGTGTGGGGTTCTATTTATAGGGGCGAGAAGGGTCGGTTCCTACCACCAAATGCACGTGAATCGGTCACCACTGACTTCTTCAGTCCGAAAGGAGCCAACACGTGGAAGCTGACCGAGTTTGGTGCTAGGACCAGGTCGGCCGACTACGGAGGTCAGTCGATCTGGTCACAGCTCTGTTGGGGTTGTGCTTTCTCCAGGTCTCTGCCAAGTGGGTCCCATGCCTTTATATGGGTGATACGCCGTTGGATGGCCTCGAATAGTTCTATTTGTGGGCCATTTGATCCATGTGATGACATGTGGTGTCGCTTGATTTGTTGAAATCCAATTTTTATGGATTACTCCCTGCATGCCTTAGTATTTTGGGTCTAAATTCACCTGCATACAAATAAACACCAACACTTGTGGAATTGGTTAGTTTTTGACCCAACCACTACGTTGTGTTTCTCTTATATGTATATTATGAGCTAACTTCTTAGAAAGTTGTGCCACTTTAGGGGCACGAGGAGATTTCCTGTCGCTGTCCTAAAATTGGATAGGTGGCCCTCTAATGGCAGGTGGCGAAAGGTGATGCCTAATCTTGTAGGGTGACGATCCCGTTGATTCCTCCATCACCATATTATCCACATGCTTGAAAAAGCCTTTTGCATAGCCTCTTCCAGGCTTGCGCACCCTGTGGATAATGAGGGGGTCTCCCACACGCTCAGGCGAGGTACGCGTAGGTGACTTGTAGTGGTGGCTCACTACATCACTATCCTTGGTCTTCAGAGTGTACATGAACTCCTCGCCAGGCTGCAGCTTTGGGAGAGACTCGTCTTTCAGGAAAAATATAGGTCTTGACTGACTTAAGGCCAGCCATAGTCGGACAATGTGCAGGTGTTGTCAACTTCATGGCATCCTTCGAGGGGAGAGCGACCGTGCAGCACCACGAGGTGTGTTGCTACTCCCACGCGGAGTCGTCATCGGTGGCAGGGTCATGGCGAGAGGTACGGCATCTAATGCCATGATGGACTCCAATGCGAGGGTGGACTTGTCATTGGCCGGCACGATGTATCCGCTCGGGTTGAAGGTTGAGCTAGAGGAGGCATGAGGCACAATCTTCTTGTCGGCCATGACATGGATGGCAGGAACAGGAGATGGATTTTCTGGACGGTGCAAGGCTCCCCTCTCTGTTCCCATCAATAAATAAGCGGGGAAAGTATGATAGCACCAATAGTCTTGTTGGGATACGTCGGGAGAGTTCGCACGAGAAAATAGAAAGCCGACAGCGCATGGGGGAGGTCGGCCGACCCTAGGGTTCGGCCGAACTCTTCCTGGCTCCGTTCGGGCTGGGCTTTCATGGGTTGGCTTAATGGGCACCATGGATGATTAATTGGATAGGCACATTAATTGGACACGGAGAATTTAGACAGAATTTAAAGAAATAGCGTGAAAATCAATAAGATTTATCACGTCAATTTATTTTTCCACCTCCTCCTCCTGGGATTCAAGAAATAAATTGAGTCGGTGCCCATTCACTTTAAATAGCTGATCATCATCACCTTGAAGTGTGATTGCTCTATGGGATGAGGTTTTCTACTATAGTGAAGGGTCCTTCCCATTTACTTCTAAGCTTCCCATGTCCAAAGAGTTTAACCCTAGAGTTGAAGAGTAGAACTTTATCTCCAGGTTTGAACTCTTTAGGTGTAATCCTCTTATCATGCTATCTTTTGGTTCTTTCCTTGTAGATTTTCGCACTATGGTACGCCTTATCTCTCCACTCCTCCAACTCAGAAAGTTCCTTTAGTTGGTGTTTTCTTGCTTCATGAAGTTCCACCGCTTGATGGCCTAATATGCTCTATGTTCCAACTCTACAGGAAGATGACAAGTCTTCCTAGAGACAAATTGGAAAGGAGGCATGCCGATGGGAGTTTTGTTGGTAGTGCGGTATGCCCACAATGCATCGGGTAGCTTATGCTTTCATCCTTTCCCATTTCCAAGATGGCCTTTTGTAGAATATTCTTAATTTTCTTATTAGATTTTTCTGCTTGACCACTTGTTTGTGGGTGGTATGGGGTGGCAATATTATGCTGGACACCAAACTCCCTCAAAAAGTTCCGGAAGGTCTTATTATGAAATGAGACCCTCCCTCACTTATGACCATACGGGGAGTGCCAAAGCGTGGGAAAATGATCTCATGGAACATTTTTCTAGCTTGCTTGGAATTGGCATTTTTGCATGGCAAAGCTTCTACCCATTTTGACACATAATCTACAGCCACCAGGATATACTCACAATCATAGGACCTAGGGAAAGGTCCCATGAAATCAATACCTCACATATTAAATAATTCCACTTGGAGATTATATGTTAGGGGCATCACATTGCGAGCTAAGATTTCTCCATGCTTTTGGCATTTCCAACATCTGCGAATGAATTATTTTGTATCTTCATACATGCAAGGCCAATGGAATCCACTTTGCTAGATCTTTGTCTCGGTACGGTAAACACCGTAATGGCCACCATAGGGGCTAGCATGGAATTTCTCAATAATCTTGGTGCCTTCGATTCATGGGACGCACCTTCTAAGAAGGCCATCGACACAAACTCGATAGAGGTATGGGTCATCCCAAAAGTGTATACGACTCTCATATATGAGTTTCTTTTTATTTTCCCCTGGTGGTACGTATCTCGTGACCATAAAGTTCACGATATCTGCATACGAAGGGTGAGAGTCAGTCACCTTGAGAAGCATATCATCTCGTAGGAAGTCATTGATAGGAATGTCCATGGTTTGAGTGACTTCCATACTCGAGAGATGATCTGTCACAGAATTCTCTACTCCTTTCTTATCCTTGATTTCTAAGTCAAATTCTTGGAGTAGGAGAATGTGAGACCTATGTGTGTTGAATACATTGGCTATGGCGATAAAAGTTTTGAATACTACCAAAATACCTTTATCATCAAGGTCCGACGATAGGTACGACTTGTTTTGGCTAGGTCCGACTTCTTTGTCTAGGTCCGACTAGCTTTGGTAAGCTCCGATTCAAGGTCCGGTTAGCTTTGGCAAGGTTTGGAGCTTGATCGCAGTGGTTCTGCTTTTATCTTGCAATGATTCGTACTTGCTTTACATTGATGGAAAGATTGCTTAGTATTCATTTGCTAAGTTTTTAGTGTGTTTTTGTGGTTATGGTTGATATCATTTTGCTATGTTTTGCAACATGCTTATGTGAGGTGCTCACGTAAGATGTTGTAGTTTCAGAACTAACGTGAGTCAAGTTGAGGACTTGTGCTCGAAAGTATTGATTGTTTATTCATGTGAAGGTGTTGCTTGAGTTCAAGAACAAGCTGGTGATGGGATCCGTTGAAGTAGTCTTAGGGAGAAGATGAGGTTCAATAACCAAGTTTGGGAGGAATTGTGGTTGAGTTGATCGGGAGGTTGCGCAGCATGTTTGAATCAAGAACAATGCATATGAAGGTATCGTGGACGTCGTTGGAAGATGTTTGCACATGTGCAAGGAGTGCATGGACGTGGCTACATGGTTCTGAGGCGTTATGAAGAGATGTGGATGTAAATATGTGGTCGGAAAGGTCCAACCGACTAGGTTATGGACTCAGGCTGCGGCTGAGTCGTGTTTGACTCAAATATGGAAAGATTTGAGTTGGTTATCATAGGATTTCGTGTGGGTCACGAATTTGTGTTGTTTTAGGAATGTGGGATATGTTCCTAATATGTTTGGAAGTCTTAACATTGCTTCTATCTGCGTATAGAAGAGTCTTGAGCAGTTATGGAAAGTTTTGATTCGTGATTTGAGTAAGATTAGAGTCCTAGTTGAGATTGGGTTGGCCTAAGGGCTAGTTATATAAGCAAGGGAGGCCAGAGCTCATGGTAGAAGACTTTGGGGCTGATTCTATTATGTTTTATTGAATAAAATTCGTAGTTGAAAGGAACTTTTGTGCCTTGTTTGTCCGACTTGTTCCAGACAAGTTTTTCTCGTTGAGTTTTCTGCCCAGCAATACCTTCCTTTGGTGGTTTTATCATAACTCGAGTTTTACAGATCCAATTGATGTGATTCTTTTTTATTTGTCTTCACAACTTGATTATCTATCATCTGTCAAAATTTCACGGTCATTGGATTTATGGTTTCTGATCTACACGAGTTTCTTTGCAGCATTCCAGAACTGTTTTTCTCGGGTAGGACAGATTGACCTTTGTTCGATCTTTCAATCGTAACATGAATTTCTCTCGACGGTTTTGAGTGATTCTTGTTGTGTCGTCTTCGTGACTTGATTATCTCTGATATCTATCACATTTGTCATGGTGAAACACGTTTAGATTAGTCTCACACACGATTTCTTTAACAGATCATTTTTCTACCGAAGGGGTTGGGATTTAATTGTTTCCGCTGCGTAAGATTTTTTAAATCTACCATTCACCCCCCTCTGGTAGCTTTTCATGTGCTCTTCGATCCTACAATTGGTATCAGAGCCACGGTGCTCTAATCTTTGTGATTTGCATGTATTTTGACTAATCATCATGGAGAAATACTCCGAAAAACCTTGTGTCTTTAGTGGTATTGATTTTTAGGTTTGGAAGGCACGTATGGAACCCTTCATCTAGGCTCAAGGCTTCGGAATATGGGAGAAGGTATACAAGCCTTACGAAGTGCCATCAAATGATCAAGTTACAGCTACAAATCTGAGAGATGTCGACAACAACAACAAGGCTCGGAACTTGATCATACAAGGATTAACTCAAAGCGACTTCGACCGTGTTGCACACCTCCGATCTGCATATGATGTGTGGAAAGCACTTTGTGACTACCACGAATGATCCAACACGATCAAGGAGGTAAGGCAAGACATGTTCAAGAAAGAATACATGCGCTTCGAGATGCAACCCGGTGAGTCTATTGATGACCTTTTTGCTCGCTTTAATAAAATTCTCAGCAACCTGCGTAGTGTCAATGTTAATTTTTCAGATGCTGAAAATGCTAGGCAATTGTTAAGTGCATTAGATATGTCAATTTGGGAGATGAAAGTCACATCTATTCGTGAATCTACTGTCATGAGTACACTTACTTTAGATGTGCTATATTTCAAGTTAAAAACTCATGAAATTGACATAATATCACGTAAGAACCCCAACAAGTCTATTGCTTTTTTTTCTCAATGTGGCATGCCTAGCTCCGGCCAATATTCATCTTGTGGTACACTTGCTTTGTTGTCCTCTCTAACCCTTGAACAGATTGAGGAATTTCCAGAGGAGGAGTTAGTACTTCTCTCTACTAGGTTCTCAAAAGCATTGCAAAATGTGAGAACTAGAAGGACAGAAAGCTCCTGACCTCAACGATGTTTCGAATGTGGTAAGACAAGACATTTTCATTCAGATTGCCCTAACCTTTCAGGTCCTACTTCCCGGGATGAAAAGCAAACAAGGACGAAGCACTCCGCTGCAAAAGATATGAAGAAAAAGAAGGGTTTTTCAGGACGTCATTGGTGAGCAGTTTTATCTCCGCACTTCAAGAACTTGGCTCAAGAGATGTGGACATTGGAAGTGATGAAGTTGAAGATGATTTGGCAAACTTGTGCTTCTTGGCGGGCAAATCAAGATCATGACGAGGTATGTCCTACTTGCGAAGAATTTGGGTGATGCTATTTCTCGTGACACTATTATAGTTAACAAAAAGGACAAAAAGCTAAGGGGTAGTGCTGCTAAAATTTAATCACTAGAATTTGAAATCTACCGTTTAAAAACTTTGATTCCTAGTGATGATGCATGTCCCTCATGTGATTTAATATATGAACAATTGTCCTCATTAAGAAGTGTGCACACCTCCACACTTGATAAACTTGAGTTACAAAATGAAAAGAATAGAGAGCTTGCTGCACTTAATGATAAAAACTTGAAAGATGCTAGCTGATCTACATTTTATTTGCATTGTTCTACTTGTGATGATCTTGATAACAAACTACAAGATGCTATGAATGAAATTTCTATATTGAACAATGCTTTATGTTCTCATGAAGTTAAATTTTGTTCCAATTGCAAATTAAAAGGAAAAACTTCATGTGAAAATTGCCTTGATCTGTCCAATAAACTTGATAACATGAATAGGACATTAGATCAGTTTTGTAATGGGAATAAGAACCTAAACATGCTGCTGAATTCTTCCAAGTCTTGCAATGATAAAACTGGTTTAGGTTTTGGTTCTCATGCTCATGCTAAGGCACATCCACCTAAAATTGTAAAGTCATTAGTAATTGGTTTGACTCAAACCGTTCCTAAACAAAAAGAAGCGGTTTTCAAATTTGCAGGAGTGTTGTCTCATTCGGTTTCAAATAAAAATGTTGCTTGCTCATCTAGACATGAACACAAAGTTAAATTTCATTGTACCTACTGTGGTAGAGATTGTCATGTCATAGATTTTTTTTATAGACTAGCTAAACAACATAAAAATGAAAGAATGATTGCTAGATCTCATAACTTTCATGCAAAATTTGCTGCACTTGCTAAACCGAATGATAGGAACATGCAATCTGCTGTAATGAGTTGAAAACATGCAAAGGTTGCTCCCAAACCTACTGTTTTTTGTGCTACACGTGTAACATCTCATAGGACAGTAGTTGGGTACAAAAATCCTCAAGCTTTGGCTCATAAACCTGCTGTTTTATCTCAGCTTTCGCATGTTATTCCTGTTGGACGTCGTGTGACTCAGTACTGGATTCCTAAATGCCATTTGACTAACCCCAGTATTGAGTCATCGACGTATTGTGCTTCTATGTAGGTTACACACTTGAGGAAGGAGAACATTTGGATTGTGGATTCAGGTTGCTCACGCCACATGACCGGTAACAAAGAATGGTTCTCCTCCCTCTCTTTTGTGTCACGTGTAGAGAATGTTATTTTTGCTGATAATTCTTCAACTCCTATAATTGTTAAGGGTTCGGTTAGAGTAAATAATCACTACACTTTGAAGGATGTGGCACTTGTTAAAATATACAACTTGCTTTCTGTTTCACAACTGCTAGATGAAAATCTGGAAATTATTTTCACTAAAAATTGCTGCCAAGATGTAAATTCAAATAGTGAGCTTATTTTTAACATGTCTCAGTTTGGAAGAGTTTTTAAAGCTGATTTTGATATGTCTTCCTCTAAGCATAGGTGTCTAGTTGCTAATGATTCAAAGGACTTATATCTTTGGCATCGTAGACTTGGCCATGTAGGCTTTGATCATCTAACGCGTGTTAGTACTCTTGATCGCATACGTGGGCTACCTAAGCTTAAAGGGGACAAAAAAATTGTGTGCTCTTCTTGTAGACATGCTAAGATGGTTGCAGGTTCACATACTCCTCTCACAATGATCATGACAACTGAACCGGGTCAACTTTTGCACCTTGACACTGTAGGACCTTCACGCGTTCAATCCTTCGGAGGTAAATGGTATGTTCTTGTAATTGTTGATGATTATTCTAGATACTCTTAGGTTTACTTTATTGCATCTAAGAATGAAGCTTTTAGTCACATTAGAACTTTATTTCTTAGATTATCAATTGATCACCCAGGATATTTAAAAGCGATTAGAAGTGATAATGGAACCGAATTTAAAAATCAATCTTTTGATCACCTTTGTGATGAAAATTGAATAGATCATCAATTTTCTTCACCATATGTACCTCAACAAAATGGTGTTTTAGAAAGAAATAACAGAACCTTAGTTGAGATGGATAGGACTATGCTTGATGAATATCAAACTCCTAGGAAATTTTGGGCTGATGCGATTGCAACTGCTTGTTATGTCTCAAATCGTGTTTTCTTGCGCGCTAATCTAGGTAAAACACCATATGAGCTCCGATTTGGACATAGGCCTAGTGTTACACACTTTCGGGTTTTTGGTTGCAAATGCTTTGTTAAGAAACATGGTAATCTTGATAAATTTGAACCTAGATCTGTTGATGACATGTTTCTTTGTTATCCATCTCATACTAGAGGCTACCATGTGCTTTTACTTGACACTAACAAAATTATGGAGACTTGTGAGGTGTCTTTTGATGAAGCTAGCCCAGGTACTAGCTCAAACATTGCAGGTCCAGATCTATATCCGCGGGAGGAGAGCATTTACGTTGAAGATGAGGAAGAGGTGGAGCTGATGTCCGAAAATTCAGCAGCTAATGACTTTGGTTCAGCTCCGGATGTTGATTCTCATCCAGCACCGACAACCATCATTGCTGATCTAGATCCTCCTCAAGTCACAAGCTCATCTATTTGTGATGAACATGAAGAAGAAGAAGCTTGTGAAGTGTCCACTCCCCTCCGGATTCTCAAAAGTCATCCTCCACAACAAATTATTGGAAGATTGCACGAACGAGTCACACGGTCCAGGTTTTGCGATCCAAACTCTCATGCTCATTCTACTTTTGTTGCTTCTTTTGAACCCAAAGATATATCACACGCACTCACTAATGAATCTTGGATTATTGCCATGCAAGAAGAGTTAGAAAATTTTGAAAGAAATGATGTTTGGAAACTTGTACCACCACCTCAAGGTCACACTTTAATTGGAACTAAATGGGTGTTTAAAAATAAACAAAGTGAGGCTGGGGTTGTGGTTAGGAATAAGGCTAGGTTGATTGCTCAAGGTTTCACTCAAGTTGAAGGTCTAGATTTTGATGAAACTTTTACTCCTGTTGCTGGATTAGAAGCCATAAGAATTTTGTTAGCTTTTGCTGCATCTAAAGGTTTCAAGCTTTATCAAATGGATGTTAAAAGTGATTTTCTTAATGGCTACATAGATGAGGAGATTTATGTCAAACAACCATCAGGTTTTGAAAATCCAAATTTTCCTAATCATGTATACAAACTGTCCAAAGCTTTGTACGGTCTCAAACAAGCCCCTAGAGCATGGTATGATAGGTTAAAAACATTCTTACTTGAAAAGGGGTTTACCATGGGCAAGGTTGATAAAACTCTTTTTGTGCTTAAGCATGGCAATGACTCATTATTCGTTCAAGTGTATGTTGATGATATTATCTTTGGTTGTTCTTCTCATGATCTTGTGTCCAAGTTTTCAGCTATGATGAGTTCACAATTTGAGATGAGTATGATGGGAAAACTCACGTACTTTTTGGGGCTGCAAATCAAGCAAACAAAGGAGGGTACCTTTGTGCATCAAACGAAGTATATAAATGACCTCTTAAGGCACTTCAACATGGACAAAAGCAAGCCTCTTCAGACACCAATGGGAACAGCAACAACACTTGAACTTTATGAAGATGGTGAACTCGTGGATCAAAAAGAATATAGAAGCATGATCGGATCACTTTTGTACCTCACGGCATCAAGACCGCACATACAATTCAGCGTATGTCTTTGTGCATGGTTTCAAGCCTCTCCGCGTGCTTCACATCGTCAAGCCCTCAAAAGGATTCTCAGGTACTTACATGGAACTCAAGAATTTGGCATTTTTCTACCTTTTTCCTCAACCGTTGCTTTGAAAGCTTTTTCCAATGCTGATTTTGGAGGTTGTAGGATTGATAGGAAAAGTACTTCAGGTGTTTGTCATTTTCTTGGTAATTCACTTGTTGCTTGGTCCTCTAGAAAACAAAGTCCAGTTGCACAATCCACAGCTGAATCTGAATATGTAGTTCCTGCTAGTGCTTGCTCACAAATTATTTGGATTGTTCAAACACTTAAGTACTATGGGGTTGATCTAGATAGTGTTCCACTGTTTTGTGATAACACTAGTGCCATTTGCATTGCTAAAAACCTCGTGCAACATTCTAGAACTAAGCACATTGACATTAGGTATCACTTTCTCCGTGATAATGTTAAAAAAGGAAACATTGTGCTTCACCATGTAGATACCGAACAACAATTGGCTGACATTTTTACAAAACCTTTGGATTTCACTCGTTTTTGTTTTATTTGTAGTGAAATAGGGGTTATGCATCCTCATGGCTTACATTGAGGGGGAGTTTTGAAACTTGAGAAGTCTATGTGTGAATCTGAAATTAAAACAATATGGGCATGGTATTTCATACATATATGACTTTGTGATTCCTTTTACATGTTGAAAGTTCTTACTACATTACTCGTGTTATACATTTTGTCGTTTTTGCCATGTCTAGTAATTGGAATAATTACTTACACTAAATCTGGTCATGGTCGCACTTTCTTACTGTTTTCAACTTGTTGCATGCTCACAAGTGCTTTTAATCATAAAGAATTAATCAAGTAATCAACTCACATGTTGAGTTTTTATGAACAAATATAAATTGAGAAAAGATCAAGAGAATATGCATGCATCGCACTTCTTCTTTTGAGATGGCTTATCATTGCACTTAGATATGAACTTGGAAGAAGTTGTGTATGACTAAAATCATGTCCTTAAGCTTCTGATTGTCAAATGACATAGGCTTGGCTTGGTTGGTTAGAATAAGGTAGATGCGGCATATAATCTCTTGCAAATATCATATGTTAAAAGTTTGTGCTTTAAATAATAAAATGCAGCAACAAGTGTCATGCTTTCAGGTTTTGAAATAATTAAGTTTGTGAGATCATGACTTGTTTAAATTGAAAATTACATTTGATCCCTAGCATGGCTTACACTACTTTATGTATCTCATTGACGTGATAGTGTAAGTTACTTGATAGTATGTCTTGGATGAGCTTTGTTTATATGTATATATTATAATATGCTCATAACATTTGAAATTTCTCTTTTGAACCTTGTTGAATACATTGTCAAAGGGGGGAGATAATATGTGAATTTGTTTTTCTTCTCATTTATTTCTGTTTTACAAAGGGGGAGAAATTGTTTTCAAAACTTTTAATGTGAATAAGCCAATGTTCGGATTTTAAATGATGTTACCAATTCATTCAACAAGGGGGAGATTGTGAGACCTATGTGTGCTGAATACATTGGCTATGGCGATAAAAGTTTTGAATACTACCAAAATACCTTTATCATTAAGGTCCGACGATAGGTACGACTTGTTTTGGCTAGGTCCGACTTCTTTGTCTAGGTCCGACTAGCTTTGGTAATCACCGGTTCAAGGTCCGGTTAGCTTTGGCAAGGTTCGGAGCTTGATCGCAGTGGTTCTGCTTTTATCTTGCAATGATTCGTACTTGCTTTACATTGATGAAAAGATTGCTTAGTATTCATTTGCTAAGTTTTTGGTGTGTTTTGGTGGTTATGGTTGATATCATTTTGCTATGTTTTGCAACATGCTTATGTGAGGTGCTCACGTAAGATGTTGTAGTTTCAGAACTAACGTGAGTCAAGTCGAGGACTTGTGCTCGAAAGTATTGGTTGTTTATTCATGTGCAGGTGTTGCTTGAGTTCAAGACATGGCTGGTGACGGGATCCATTGAACTAGTCTTAGGGAGAAGATGAGGTTCAACAACCAAGTTCAGGAGGAATTGTGGTTGAGTTGATCGGGAGGTTGCGCAACATGTTTGAATCAAGAACAATGCATATGAAGGTATCGTGGACGTCGTTGGAAGATGTTTTCATGTATGCAAGGAGTGCATGGACGTGGCTACATGGTTCCGAGGCGTGATGAAGAGATGTGGACGTAAAGAATTGGTCGGAAAGGTCCAACCGACTAGGTTATGGACTTAGGCTGCGACTGAGTCGTGTTTGACTCAAATATGGAAAGATTTGAGTTGGTTATGATAGGATTTCATGTGGGTCACGAATTTGGGTTGTTTTAGGAATGTGAGATACGTTCCTAATGTGTTTGGAAGTCTTAAGATTGCTTCTATCTGCGTATAGAAGAGTCTTGAGCAGTTATGGAAAGTTTTGATTCATGATTTGAGTAGGATTAGAGTCCTAGTTGAGGTTGGGTTGGGCTAAGGGCTGGTTATATAAGCAAGGGAGGCCAGAGCTTGTGGTAGAAGACTTTGTGGCTGTTCCTATTATGTTTTATTGAATAAAATTCGTAGTTGAAAGGAACTTTTGTGCCTTGTTTGTCCGACTTGTTCCAGACAAGTTTTTCTTGTCGAGTTTTCTGCACAGCACTACCTTTCTTTGGTGGTTTTATCATAACTCGAGTTTTACAGATTCAATTTACGTGATTCTTTTTGGGTTGTCTTAAAAACTTGATTATCTATCATTTGTAAAAATTTCATGGTCATTGGATTTGTGGTTTCTGATCTACACGAGTTTCTTTGCAGCGTTCCAGAACTGTTTTTCTCGGATAGGACAGATTGACCTTTGTTTGATCTTTCAATCGTAACTTGAGTTTCTCTCGACGGTTTTGAGAGATTCTTGTTGTGTCGCCTTTGTGACTTGATTCTCTCTGATATCTATCACTTTTGTCACGGTGAAACACATTTATATTAGTCTCACACAAGATTTCTTTAACAGATCATTTTTCTGCCGAAGGGGTTGGGATTTAATTATTTCTGTTGCGTAGGATTTTTTAAATCTACCATTCACCCCCCCCCCTCTGGTAGATTTTCATGTGCTCTTCGATCCTACAGAGAATCCATCAGGTTAGCCTTTGTTTAGCATCCTTTTTGGTGAGCAAGTACTTCAAGGCAGCATTGTCTGTGTAGACAATGACCTTGGCTCCAACCAAATAGGACCTAAACTTATCGATAGAAAAAACTACAGCCAAGAGCACTTTTCCGGTTGTGGCATAATTGAGTTGAGCTCCTGTCAGAGTTTTGCTAGCGTAGGCTATTGCATGATATTTCTTATCGTTGGTTTGGCCTAGGACCGCACCAACAGCAAAATCACTAGCATCACACATGATTTTGAATGGTAGCATCCAGTTGGGAGGTTGAATGATTGGAGCTGAGATGAGTGCCTTTTTGAGTGTAGCAAAATGGTTTAAGGCATTCATCATAGAAATCAAAGGGAGCTTCCTTAGCTAATAGGTTAGTGAGGGGTCTAGCGACTTTCGAGAAATCTTTGATGAATCGCCGATAAAACCCCACATGACCTAGAAAGTTGCGGATTCTCTTAACATTGATAGGAGGTGGAAGTTTTTCAATGACTTCTATTTTTGATTTGTCCACCTCTATCCCTCTCTCGGACACTAAGTGTCCAAGAACGATGCCTTCACGAACCATGAAATGGCACTTTCCCCAATTTAGTACTAGGTCCTTCTCTTGGCATCTTTTAAGACCTTGTCTAAGTTTTCCAGAAAATGATCAAAAGTTTTCCCATAGACGGAGAAATTGTCCATGAAAAATTCCATGATCTCCTCAATCATGTTGAAAAACATAGACATCATGCATCTTTGAAAAGAGGCAGGAGCATTACACAATCCAAAAGACATACACTGGTAGGCATAAGTTCCATAGGGACATGTGAATGTGGTCTTACTTTGATCGTCATGATGGATTGGGATTTGATGATAACCCGAATACTCATTAAGGAAACAAAAGTAGGAGTGTTTTGCCATGCTCTAACATCTCATCGATGAAGGGCGGTGGAAAATGATCCTTCCTTGTAGCCTTGTAAGTTTTTGGTAATCGATACACATCCTCCAATCTGTGATGGTTCATTGAGGAATTAATTCATTCTTCTCATTTTGAACGACTATCATACCTCCCTTCTTAGGCACTACTTGAACTGGGCTGACCCATTCACTATGAGGAACATGGTAGATAATCTCGGGATGCAGAAGTTTCAAGACTTCCTTCTTGACAATTTCCCGCGTCGCCTTTGAGGTTCCCTTGAGGGGACACTCTCGGGGTCAATGGGAATGTGATGGGTGCATAACACTGGACTAATTCCCTTGAGATCCTCTAGTGAATAGCCAAAAATAGCCCTATGGTTTTGTAACATGGCAATGAGTTTAAGTGTCTTATCATCTGAAAGCTTGTCACTTATGATGATAGGAGCTTCCAAATAGCCATTTGGAAAAGCATAACGTAGCCCTATAGGTAGAATTTTTAGCTCAACAGGAGGTTTTGGGAAGAACTCTTCTTTTGGCAATTCAATTGCCTCCTGAAATTCATCCTCCTCTTGGATGAAATCTTCTTCTCCTTCAATTTCAGGAGGTGCTAAGAATTGAAGAGTTCTAACCTCCTCAAATGGCTCATCTTGGATGGGAGATTATGCGGATGTGTTCTTCGAACACAGGATAGGAATAGAGAACTTTCTCCCTCCAAGCTTAACATTGAGGTTTCTTTCCAAGGGAATTTCCATGAGAAATTTCTCAATGGGAATCCCAATCATAATATTGAAATCTTAAATTTCGAACACATGGAAATCTAAGATTTCCTCAATATCTTTGTATCTTACAGACACCTATTGCAAAACCTCACATCCTTCAAGGATGCTTGTGAAAGAATCACGGAAGGATTTACATGTTGGTCCCAATGGCACATCGCCTAGAATGGCGAGAGCACAAGAATCGGAAATAAGATTTGCTCCAACGGTGGGGTTGTATAGGACCCTCATTGGTGTCTCTCTAATGAAACATAGAATGGTTGCCAATGGTGAGGTCACCCGAAGGATTTCGGGTGACTGCTCAACTTCTGTGGTACATTCCCTGCTTAGAATAGAGGTTAACTCCTTGACTGTCTATTGGACGAACACTCCATCAGGTGGATCAAGTGGGGAGTTAATGGAAATGATGGTTTCCTATGGCAACAGTACTTCAAGGTATTTCCAAAATCTTCAATATCTCTTCCTCAAAGTAGAAGGTAAACATCGAAGGTTGAGTTTCTTCTTCCTTCATAGTTTCATGTTTGGGAGAGGATTCCTCCGACAAGGTTGGGAATAAGCAAGAGATAGGTTATTCCTTGTCCATGGATTTATCCTCAGATCTTGACACTACTTCCTCTTGAGGAGTCTCATTAAGACCCATAAAGAAAGAAGAATTTTCTAGAATTCGGTCTAGAAGATCCTTACCTTCTTTCGGCGTCTTATGGAGGAAAGATCCTCCAGCCGTAATGTCAAGATGTAGGGTAGACTCTTTGTTTAATCTCATATAGAAGTGTTGCAAGAGCAACGGATCAGGGATGGATAAATCTGGGCCAGGATTTCTCAAAAGAGCTATCTCAAGATGCACCTAAAGACTCCATCTCCAATTGTTGGAAGCCTAGTACTTCCTTCCGTAAGGAAACAATTCGGGCAATTGGAAAGAAAGCAAGACAAAATTTGTCTTGTAATTCATACCAATTTCCTTTTGCCTTTCCAACGTTGTTTTGAACACAAAGATACAACTAGAGCCTCTAATAATTAAAGCAATGAACCCACAAGTAACTACTTGTGCAAACTACCTTGAATTGGAAATCAAACTTGAAATAAATTCACAAAGGGCTTACTTGATTTGAATAACACCATTGTAGGGGTTCAAGTGTAGAAGAGGGACTTGACAAGCCCAAGCCTACTTCTCCTAAACTCTTCACCACACTCTCCTTCTACTTGGCAGCCTCTAGGACTCTCTAAACCTTAGGAGTGGTATTCTATTCTCAGCTTTTGGTGTTTGTGTGAAGTGAGGTGTAGGGTGCTATTTATAGGTGGAGAAGGGTCTGTTCTCGCCATCAAATTCATGCGAATCAGTCACCACTGAAGTCTTGAAGTCGGAGGAGCCAACATGTGGCATTTGAACGGGTTTGGCGCCACTCCCTATCAGCCGACTAGGGAGGTCGGTCGACCTGGTCATAGCTCTGTTGGAGATGTGCTTTCTCTAGGTCTCTACCAGGTGGGTCCCATCCCTTGATATGGGTGCTACACCATTAGATGGCCTCGAATACTTCTGTTTGTGGGCCATTTGATCCATGTGATGACATGTGACGTCGCCTGATTTGTCGAAATCCAATTTTATGGATTACTCCCTGCATGTCCTGGTATTTTGGGTCTAAATTCACCTACATACAAATAAACACCAACACTTGTGGAATTGATTAGTTTTAACCCTACCACTATGTTGTGTTTCTCTTTTGTGCATATTATGAGGTGAATTGACGGTCTAAATATGGAACTTAAGGACCGTCAACATCCATACATGACGTCAACATAATTGGTTGGTCACCTCTTTCAGATGGGTGTGAGTGTCGTGCAAGTTGAGTGTTTCATGACTCGAATCACCGTCGCTCGCAGAAGGGAGCATACTTGTTCACTACGATGTGACGTAGTAGCAACTGGAACTAGGTGGAACCTGTTGGATGGTTAAGCAACTTCGTTTAGGTAGCTGATAGAACAACTAAAGTTATGATTCTAAGCAATTAATGTGCTAAGGCTTGTGTAACCTTGGGCCCTGCAACATCGTGGATAAAGCGTTTCTTGTTTGATTGTGGAGTTTATGATGATGTCGCGTCCAAGGACTCCACATGCTATTATATACTTGAACCAAAGATCTACTAATAGTGAACATTTACTTTCTGCAGTTTAAATTCAAGGCTTATGTTCCCCACATGTAGAGTTTCATGTTCTAAGTGAGACGGTTAAGTCTTGCTGAGCCTTGTGCTCACGGTTGCATTTCTATGAGTTTTGCAGGTATATAGCTATGACGGGTTTCTAGGCAGTACCCTCTGCGGGTATGTAGCCAAAATGGAAACCCCAAATGTCTTCTGTGATGCTAGAGTGGAGTATCCACAGGCTGGATACGACTGCTACTGTTGTAGTGTAGGTCCGGGAGAGTTGTATGAAGACTTCTGCTGATGTAAGCTCTATTGTATAAAACTTTGAGAATAATATAAGATGCTCACTTATGTTATGAGTTCTTTTTTCTTTTATATTTTGTGCTATTGGGTGTCGCATCGTATGACACCACTCAATGTGACTCCTGGTTTGTTGGGGACTCGGTCCTTACAGCCGGTCGTGTCGGAGTGTTTTTTTGGCAATTCTCCTGATACTACCGTTGGTAGCCCGCGGAGTTGTAGTTCGGTACTGGGTGCGCAGAGATTCAAAAGACGATGGCAAATAGACACAAGGATTTACGTGGTTCGGGTCGCCTGAGCGTAATATCCTACTCCACGGGGTGTGTAGTTGTTGTATTGAGCATCTAAGAGTCCAAAGCTTCTCGAGTGTCCAGCCCAGAGAGAGAGAGCGAGAGCCGAGAGAGAGCGTCCAGAGTCCAGAGTACAGATTCCAGAGTGTATCGTCGACCAGTCCTTTTATAGTACAAGGGCTGGTCGTTACACCGTTAGCCTGGCCCAACATGTGGCCCTGGCAATTACTGATGCTTAATACGTAATTAATGAGGTTAATTACCCTTAATAGCATGGTAACGGGCCTTGACAGTGTCATTACTGGTATGAAGGGCCTTCCAATCGTGTGTCATTAATATGGTATTAATGACACTTAATTGGGTCTTGAGGTCTTTGATTGCCCCTTGAAGGTCCAAGCCGTTGGGGGTTCACCAGTCTGATTGCTGAGGTTGAAGGTCCGGCGGTTGGACACGTGGCAGCTTCAGAGCTTTCCGTCTAGGACGGGTAGGTCTGGTGTAGATGTACACGTGTCGGTACCGGAGCTTCCCTCTGTCGGGGGTTAGGTCCGGGGGTGCCGCACAGGTGTTTAGCCCGGAGCTATCCCATGTGTGGGATGTAGGTCCGGTTGCAGTATACACGTGGCAGCACCGGGACAAACCATAGATGGGAGGCAGGTCTGGTCCCGTATGACACCTGGGGCCTTTGCAGGTCTTCAACTCAGACAGGTGAAGTTCCTTTGGTCTTTTTGTGGTCCCAAGGGGTATACAGTACGCAGGGTACCTACAGTGGCCCCCTGGGCCCACCTCTGGGAGAGACCTTTTGGATGAAGTTGTTCTGTCGGAGGTGGGTCCATCCTTCGATTTTTGAGCCGTGTCTTCAAGGGTCTTCGTATGTGCTGTTGGAAGTTGTTCACAGTTAAACCAACACTGCGTGGCATATCCAGGATGCGACAAGTGAGATCTGAGCGTGTGGATCTCACGCAATTGAAGGTCGCTGGTTCCCGATACGAAAACTGTATCGGTTCCGCGCGCCCTGTCAGGCCGCCGCCTTCGGGATTCCCGCCTTTCATGATGACAACAGTTCGCCTGGTGTAAGGACCTCGACTTGATCGTCGAGGTGGTCTCGGGCCCCCTTGTCATTGGCAGGGTGAAGTTTTTGAATTGTATCGTCGGCTCCTCTGCGGTTTCCATCCAAGCGTTGCGGGGGCTTACTTAAGAAGGAAAGCGTGCACCGTTTGGGGATTCTTTACGCCTTCATTTGATCTTGTGCTCAAATCCTCCAAACTTTTGCTTGCTTTTCATCTCTAGCCTCGTTGTGCTGCGATGGAGTTGGGTCTCCGCGAGAGCCGACTTAAGACCGACGGTAACTTGAAGAAGGTTCGGGCCCTCATGAGATGGTCCAGTGACTTCTTCAACCACCAGGTCCGCACTAGCAAGCTTCCATTCGAGAAGGAGCTCACCGGTGACATGGTGTACTTCTCCGCGTACGCCATGGTGGGACTGATCCCACCCTTCTCTTCTTTTCGCTTGATGTTGCTAGACTTCTATGGTCTGCAGCTGTACCACCTTGGCCCCCACTCCATTCTTTTGGTGTCGATCTTTGTCCACTTCTGCGAGATGTGGGTGGGTATTCCTCCCTGTGTCAAGCTCTTTCGCACCTTCTTCACCATATACACCACCAGCAAAAGTGACGAGTACCTTGGCTTCTATTATTTTGTGAAGCGCAAGAAGTGCCCGAACAAGTACTTGCGGTCATTCCCTCCTGGCAAGTGGGATGACTGGAAGAAGGATTGTATTGTCATCAGGACAGAGGAGCATGAGAGGCTGGAGTTGCCCGGAGGCCTCCCCAACATCAACACTGAAGCTTGGAGCAAAGTTCTGGTGTTATCGGATGCCTTCAACCCTGCTCTGACCAGGATTCGCCAATGTGTGGAAGGAGGGGTGACTCCCCAGGCAGTATTTTGCAACTTCCTGGTCAATAGGTGGGCTCCGCTAAAGAAGAGGGAGAAGCTCGCTTGGGCCCTCAACAGCGTGATGGACGACGACCGGATCGAGACCGGTTTGAAGTCCAACCTGAAAGGCGCAACTTTGGAGTTTCACCTCAAGAAGTTCCAGCACGACATCGATGTCGAGGGTGACGACTTGACTCCGTCGGCGGCTTTCCTCCCTCTGAACATGGGGGCAGAGTTCAGTAGGGAGCTCCGGCGTAAGATTCTGATGCTTGACGACCTCGGTGTAGTTGAGAGGCGTTCGACCACCGGGTTGGTGATCTCCGGAGCTTCTGAGGGTGGTCCCCCTTCCGTCCCGGAATAGAGAGTTGAAGTCGTGGGCAAGGGCAAAGAGTTGGCCGAACCTTCGAGCTGTAAAAGGAAGCTGAAGCACTCTAACGGGAGGTCCGTCAGGCCTGCTCCTTCCGCAATGGCTCCTCCCCGGAGGGGAAGGTCTTCAACGGCAGCAGCCACTCCAGCATCGGCATCTCCCCGGGGTGCTAGTTCCGGCCATGTGGCTCCAGTACCAGGGCCAGGTGAAGGATCTGGGTCCGGAGGTTCTTCTCGGTCGAGGGGGGCCTCGACCAAAGTGACGCCGACGGCAGCAGCAAGCTCCGGGGAACCTTCCAGAGCTAACACGCCAGTGGCGACAGGGTCTAGCCCTGAGCGTCTGGTGAAGAGGTTCCGCGCTAGCTGGAGCGGAAGCCTTTCGAGGCAAATTTTGTTTTTTACCTTAGTTGGTTGTTTTGTGTTGTAACTGCGTTTTGAGTGTCTTCGTCCTTCATCCACAGGGTACCCAAGAAAGGGGCTGAAACTTCGGTTCCTGCAGCAGCAGCTGAAGCTGTGCGGGCGGAGGCTCCGGCTCCAATCCCAGCGCCGCCCCAAGAAGTGGTTGAGGCTGCGACAGCTCCGGCACCGGCTGTCGTGGTCCTGGACCTCGACTCATCCCCAGAAGCTCCCTTGGTAGCGCCGGACCACGAGAATGAAGATGTACCAGCGGCACCTACCTCGAAGGTTGAAGCTCCGGTTTTGGATGCTGAAATGGTGGACGCTCCGGCCTCAGAGACGGAGGTAGCTGCGATTCTGGCCCTAGAGCCGGATGTTGTTGAAGCTCCGGCGGCAAAGCCGGTGGTTGATGAGGCCCCGGTAGTAGAGCCGGTGGTTGATGAAGCCCCGACGATAGATCCGGTGGTTGATGAAGTTCCAGCGGTAGAGCCGGTCGTCGTATAAGTCCCGACGCCTGAGCCGGTTGCTGCAGAAGTGCTGGTGCCCGAACCCATGGTGGTCGAAGCGCCAGCGCCTGAGCCGGCGGTGGAGGAGGCGCTAGCGTCGGAGCCGGAAGTGGCTTCAGCTCCAACCAAATCTTCAGCGCCTGCCCCGGAGGTGGTGGTCCTGGAGGTGCTCGCACCTGAGCCAGGGTGCCAAGATGAAGTTGCGGGTCCCCTGCTTGAGGGACCAGTTGTTGATGACCTGGCAGCGGGACCTTCAGAGCCAACTCCAGAGGTCGAAACTTATGTAGCAGGACCTTCATCGGCGGCGGCCGAGGCTATCCCGGAGGGCGGCCCTAGTGCCGTGGAAGCTTAGGGGACCGCTCTTGTAGAGTGGGATCCGATTTTTGTCACGGAGAACCCGTTGGAACTAGCGAAGATGACCCCGGCAGGTCTGGAGCCGGTCCCTCTGTCGTTTCTATCGACAACGCCTGCTCCAGCGTTCATCAAGTCCAGTTGGCTTTTTACCACGACAGCAAGGCCCTCGAGGAGGAGCGCCAAACTCTTAGGAGGTGGCGCAACCGGCTCCAATTCGAGACCAAGCTGGCGCAGTCGAGGCTGGTTGACGACAAGGAGTGGGTGAAGAAGGAGAAGGTCCGGTTGGAGTACTAGGGCCAGCTGCTGGACGAGAGGGAAAGCATGACGTGATCCCTTGACAACCAGTCCTGGGCCATCTACGAACAGGTCGTAGCTGCTAATAACGCAGCGAATGATCGCTAAGAAAGGCTCGACACCATCCACGACAGTTACGTCAAGCGCCGGGAGGCTCTTGAGGAGCGGGAGAGAAAGCTCAAAGATGAAGAGCAAAAACTCCTGGAGCTGCAGGATGACCTCGTGAAGAGGGAAGAAGAGCTTACTCAGAGGCTAACTCTGGTGACAATAGTCTTAAGGAGCGCACCAAGAAATTGGAGGAGCGCTGCGAGAAAGAGGAGAAGAAGGCCTGGCAGCGAGGGCAGGACCTCCACAGGAGGGAGAATGGCGTTGCTGCCAGGGAGAAGAAGGTGCGGGGCCAAGAGAAGGACCTGGTTAACCGCCGTAACGAGATCCACCTCCGGGAGGAAGAGCTCATCAAACTCAAAAAGTAGGTTGCTGAAAAGATTCAGCATAACGCCAAAGAGGTAGAGCGTCTTACCCGGGAGAATTCGGAGCTTGCGGCAACTAGAAGATCCTTGGAGGACATGCGAGGTTCCAGGGCTGCGGAGTCCCAACAAGTTTGGGACTTCCTGGGCAAAGCCAATGACGTGCTGACGCCAATGGGTTTTAGTCCTGTGCATTCGGATGATCTGGAGCTGGACCAGGCGTTGCAGGCATTGAGTTCGGCAGGCAACAAGCTCACCATGATAAGCGATGTCATTGCATACCAGCTGGAAACCGAGGGACAATCCAAATTCGTGTTGACGTGCTACACAAGCCGGGACCCTCAATTCCCCCTGGACTCGGTGCTTGAAGGCCCCATCGACGGAGAGGGAGAAGCTGCCCAAGCCAGCGCATTGAAGGTTGCCCAGAAGGTCGCCTCATTCTTCCATAGGGTCTAGGACCATCTCTTTGTAGCTCCCGCTTTGTCGACTGTTGGAGTCGGCAGATCTCCTGACACTGCTAAAGTGTTGAAGGAGTTTGTGGTTCGGTGTGGGCGCACGGAGACTCAAGAAGGTGAATTGTGATTTAACACAGGAGACACAAGGATCTACGTGGTTCGGGCCGCCTGAGCGTAATACCCTACTCCACGGTTGTGTTGATGTTGTATTAGCTTGTCACGTATGATTGCTTGTCAACGTCCGTGAACGTCCCTGAGTGTATCGTCGGCCTGTCCTTTTATTGTACAAGGACAGACCGTTACAAGCTAGCCTGGCTCGACATGTGGCCCCGGCGGTTACTAGTATTGATACACGATTAATTGCTGTTAATGATTCTGTAACGGGCTCCGACAGTGCCGTTACTGGTGTTAAGATCGTCCGTTTAAGCATCATTAATATGGCATTAATGACGCTTAATCGGGTCTTGAAGTCCTTGGCTCTCCTTTGAAGATCCGGAGCCGTTACAAGGTCTTCCGGAGGTTAGAGGCTGTCAGCTCTGACGTTTGGACACGTGGCAGCTCCGGAGCTTGCTGTGGGAAGCAGGTAGCTCCGGGGCTATCTGACACGTGTCCGGTCCGGAGCTTCTCTCGGTCAGGGGTTAAGTCTGGAGGTGCCATTTCGGTACTTGGCCCGGAGCTTCCCCCATGTGGGCGGTAGCTCCGGTTTGGCAGTACACGTGGCGACCTAGGGATTAACCATGTTGGAGAAGCAGGTCCGGTCATGTCTGACAAGTGGGCCTCCGAGGGTCTTCAATCCAAGTAGACGGCCTTCCTTCGAGGTCTTTGTAACCTCAGGGGGTGTACGGTTTTTAGGGTACCGACAGTGGCCCCCTGGACCTACCTCCGAGGAAGGTCACTGGGGTGAAGTCGTTCCGTCGGAGGTCGGTCCATCCTTGCGACTCTTGAACTGGGTCTTCAAGGGTCTTCGGAGGTGCCGTTGGCAGGGTTTTACAGTTAGATCCCGCCGTGTGGCGCACCTCAAGCGACAGATGAGATCTTTGACGTGCGGATCTCACGCAATTGAAGGTCTCCGGTTCCCGATACGAAAACCGTATCGGTTCCGCGTGCCCTGTCAGGCCGCCGCCTTTGGATTTCCCGCCTCGTGATGACAACCGTTCGCCTGGGTAAGAGCTTCGACTTGATCGTCGGGGTGGTCCCGGGCCCTCTTGTCATCGGCTGGGTTGAATTCTTGAGTAGTATATTCGACTTCCCTGCAATTTCCATCCAAGCGTTGCGAGGGCTTACTTAAGAAGGAAAGCGTGCACCGTCGGGAGTTCTTTACGCCTCTCATCTGATCTTGCGCTCAAACTCCCGACTTGTACTTTGCTCCTCTTCTCTTGCCTAGCTGTGCCGCGATGGAGTTGGGTCTGCGTGAGAGTCGCCTGAAGACTGACAACGATTTGAAGAAGGTCCGGGCCCTCATGGGGTGGTCCTCGGACTTCTTCAACCGCTTGGTCCGTGCCGGCGGAGAGCTCCCCTTTGAGAAGGAGCGCGCTGGCGAGATGGTGTACTTTTCTTCGTACGCCATGGTGGGGTTGATCCCACCTTTTTCTTCTTTCTTCTTGATGCTGCTAGACTTCTATGGCCTGCAGCTATACCACCTTGGCCCTCACTCCATTCTCCTCGTGTCCATCTTTGTCCACTTCTGCGAGATGTGGGTGGGCATCCCCCCCTGCGTCGAGCTCTTCCGAACCTTCTTCACCGTTCACACCACCGGCCGGAGCAATGAGTACCTTGGCTTCTACTACTTTGTGAAGCGCAAGAAGTGCCCATTCAAGTACCTCCGGTCGTTCCCTTCCGGGAAGTGGGATGACTGGAAGAAAGATTGGATAGTCGTCAGGGTGGAGGAGCATGAGCGGTTGGAGCTGCTAGACGGTCTGCCCGGCATCGACACGTCGATATGGAGTGAAGTTCCGGTGCTGGCGGAAGCTTTTGACCCTGCCCTGACCAGGATCTGCCGATGCGTGGAGGGAGGATTGACTCCCCAGGCGGTGTTCTGCAACTTCCTGGCCAACAGGTGGGCGCCGCTGAAGAGGAGGGAGAAGCTCGCCTGGGCCCTCAACAGCGTGATGGACGAGGACCGGGTTGAGACCGGGTTGAAGTCCAACATGGTGGGGAAGGCCTTGGAGTTTCACCTCAATAAATTCCAGCACGGCATCGATGTCGACAGTGATGACTTGACTCCACCGTCGGCCTTTCTCCCCCTGAACATGGAAGTGGAGTTCAGCAGGGAGCTCCGGCGGACGATGCCCGCGCTTGACGACCTTGGTGTCGTCGAGAGAAGACCAACCACCCGGGTGGCAATCCCCGGGGTGCCCGAAGACGGCTCGGTCCCTACTCCACAGCCAAGGGTCGAGGTCATCGGCAAGGGCAAGGAGCTGGCGGAGGAGCCGGAGAGTCGGAAGAGGAAGCTACGACATGCCGACGGAAGGTCCGTCAGGCCCGCTACTTCCGCCTCGGTTCCTTCTCCCCAGGGGGGAAGATCATCTGCTATCGTGGCGACTGTCCCCATAGTGGGGTCCTTCCAGAACGATACTGTTCCTGCAGTGGGATCCTCCCGGAGCGCGTCTGTCCCCGTGGTGGAGCCCTCCTGGGGTGCTAGCTCCGGGTGCACGACTCCGGCACCTGGGACGGTGGGAGCCTCCAGGTCCAGGGGTTCCTCCCGATCGAGGAGAGCCTCGACCCAGGAAATGCCCGTGGCTGCGACAAGTTCTAGGGGGCCTCCCGGAGCTCCTACGCCGACCATGGCCAGCCCGGAACATCCGGGAAAAAGGTTCTACGCAAGCTGGTGCGGAAGCCTTCCAAGGTAATTTTTGATCTTTACCTTGGTTAACTTTTTAATTGTAGCGATTGTTTGTTAATTTTCTTTATCCATCCTCTGCAGCGTCCCCAAGATGGGGAGTGAAGCTCCACCCTCGGCCACGATGTATGAGGCCGTGGGAGCTTCTGCTCCTGTCCCAGTGCCGCCCCAGGTGGTGGCTGAGGCTGCGACAGCTCCGGCGCCGGCTGTCGTGGTCATGAACCTCGACTCGTCCCCAGAATTTCCCGTGGTAGTGCCGGACCACGGGAGTGAAGACACGCCAGCGGCACTTGTCTCGGAGGTTGAAGCTCCGGGTCCTGGTGCTGCAGTAGTGGAAGCTCCGGTTGTAGAGCCGGAAGAAGTAGTAGTCCCGGCCTCGGAGCCGGAACTTGTCGAAGCCCCGGCGATTGAGCCGGAGGTGACTGAAGCTCCGGCATGCGAGCCGGAAGTCGAGGTAGTTCCGGCAGTTGAGCCGATTACCTCCGAAGTACCGGTCGCTGAGCCGGTTATTGTTGGAGCGCCGATCACGGAGCCGGCGGTTGAAGAGGCGAGGGAGCTCGACCCTCCCTCGGAATAGGTGTCCCGGCCGGAGCCAGTAGTAGCTCCTGTTCCGGAGGCGACGACGTCGATGGTACCTGCGGCCGAGCCGGAGTGCCTAAGCGAAGTCGCTGGCCCCCTGCCCGAGGGGGCGAATGAAGACTTGGCGGCGGGGCCTTCTTCGATGGCGACTGAGGCCATCCCGGAGGACGGCCCTAGCGCCTTGGAAGCTCAGGGTTCCACTCTCGTAGAGTGGGACCCAATTTTTGTATGTGAAGACCCACTGGAACCAGCGGAGGAGACCCCAGCAGGTCCAGAGCCCATCCCGCTGTCGATGTCTATCGACAACGCCTGCTCCAGTCTACGTCAGGTCCAACTGGCCTTCTTCCACGACAGCAAGGCTCTTGAAGAGGAGCGCCAAACCCTTAGGCGGTGGCGTAATCGGCTCCACTTCGAGACTAAGCTGGCGCAGTCGAGGCTAGCGGACGACAAGGAGTGGATCAAGCAGGAGAAGATCCGCCTGGAGTACTGGGATAGGCTACTGGATGACAGGGAGAGCATGACTCATGCCCTCGACGCTCAATCCTGGGAGATCCACGATCAGGCCAAGGCTGCCAACGACGCGGCCAATGCTCGGCACGAACAGCTTGAGGCCATCAATGCCGCACTCATCAAGCACCGAGAGGCACTCGAAGGGAGGGAGAGACGGCTCGAGGACGAAGAGCAGAAACTCCTGGAGCTGCGGGATGACGTCCTGAGGAGGGAAGAGGAGCTCGCCAAGAAAGTAGCTCTGGCTGACAAGGGCCTCGAGGAGCGCACTAAGAGGTTGGAAGAGCGCTGCCTCGAGAAAGAGGAGAAGACCTGGGTGTGGGGGCAGGAACTCTACGAATACAAGTGTGCCCTTGTTGCCCAGGAGAAGAAAGTGGAGGCTAGGGAGAAGGACCTGGTCGATCGTCGGAACAAGATCCACCTCCGGGAGGAGGAGCTCGGAAGACTTGAGAGGTGGGTTGCTGCAAAGATTCAGCAAAACGCCAAAGAAGTTGAGCACCTCGCCCGTGAGAATTCCGAACTGACGGCGGCCAAGAGATCCCTGGAAGAGGTGAAGAGCCTGAGGACGGCGGACTCCCTGCAGATTTGGGAGTTCCTGGGCAAGGCCAATGATGCGCTGACGCCGATGGGTTTCAGCCCCGTGCGCCCGGATGATCCGGAGCCGGAGCCGGACCTTGCGCTGCAGGCGTTGAGCGCAGCAGGTAGCAAGCTCTCCAAGGTGGGCGACGTCATCGCGGACCAACTGGAGGTCGAGGGGCAATCCCTGGCGAGGAACGTCACAGAATATGTGCTGACGTGCTACACCAGCCGGAACCCTCAATTTCCTCTGGACCCGGTGCTTGAAGGCCCCGTCGAAGGAGAAGGCGAAGCTACCCAAGCCAGCGTGTCGGAGGTCGCCTAGAAGGTCGCCGAGTTCTTCCATAGGGTATAGGACCATCTCTTTAGATCTCACTTGTATTTTCTCTTCTTCTTCCTCAATTTTGTAATCCCTTGTCTCCAGATGTAATCTCCTGTCTCCAAGTGAATGAAATCCCCAAATTTTTGCGAATTTCATTTTTTGTCTTCAACATCTTTATCTTCACTTGGCCCCCTGGTAGATGTACACAATTTGATTGTGAACATGTACCAAAAGGATATTGAGTTTTATTGAAGACGAATTTGCTCCTAACTTGTAGAATTTAGGTCTGAAATCTTTGATAGTGAAGGTCCCCTGAAGTTGTCGGAGCTTAGAAGCTCCGGCATTGTCCATCGCTGGAGCATGGTAGCTCCGGCAATAGCCTCTATCAACACGTAGAGCGTCGATAGTTAGTCCTCCAAGGTGTCGGAGCTTAGTAGCTCCGGCAGTGACCTTTGCCAACACTTGGTTTGTTGGTAACAGACTCCATTTACGGGGTCTTCTCACCATCTTTTACTCAACGTCGACGGTTGACCCCCTTGGGGGAGTCGGAGTTTGGTTAGCTCCGGCTTTTCTCCATCAACGCAGAGTTTATTTTTCCTGCACACTTAAGCCAAGAAAAATAGTAAAATTTGTTCCTTGTCTATAATTTCGTCGCGGCTTACGATTCTCAAGAAAATTTTAAGTTGAACGCGATTTTAAATACAACTGGATGCGTTGTCTTTTCTCTTAGATCCAATTGTCCATGGACCCGCCTTACTTCGGCCTGCCGGGGCGTAGGTAGAGTGGCGTACTTAGGGTGCTTGACCAGGCTAAGTCGATAGCGCACTCCGGCCCTAGATTGGCTTGGCGGCTTTCAGGCGAGTTGGCCATAAACGATATTTAAATCCAAAAGATTTGACAATACAACTCGAATTGTATATAAACCGGTCGAACTAAAATTTTTGTAAGAATTGCACGTCTCTGTTATAGACAAGAAAGAGAAAAATAAAAATGTCGAGCCTGCACAAAATGAATGCACGTGGAGTCTATTTCACATGAAGATGTCTTTCATTATAGGTCCGGGGTACAGGGGAAACAAGTACACTCTTAGGGTACGGGACCAGGCTAAGTGTGTTTGGTTTCTCGTTTGACCCAGGGTAGTTAGCCACACTTTTAGTCCGGAGACTGTGACAAGTGCTGCATGAGCTTTGCGGACCTTTCGGGAAAGGTCCAGCTGCTCTCCCGGAGGAACTACCCGACTCTGTACAATGACTCTATAACATACATCTCAAGTTACTCAAGACTCACCTCTGTGGTATTAAGTGTAGAACTTACGGAGGTGCTCGATGTTCCAAGGATTTGGGAGAGGTGTCCCATCCTCGGTAGCCAAGCGAACGCTTCCAGTACGGCATACTTTGATCACTCGAAAGGGCCCCTCCCAGCCGGGGGAGAGTTTGTTTAACCCTTCTCTGGATAGTATTCTCCGTAGCACCAGATCGCCTTCCTCGAGCTGTCGGTTGTGTACATGCCGCTGGTGATAACGCCGTAGAGCTTGGCGATATCGGGCATTCCGAACAGCTGCTTGGCACCTTCCCTCCTCGAGGAGGTCTAGGTCTTCACGCTGGAGCTGGTCCTGCGCGGCTTCGTCGAAGGTCCGGACCCGGAGCGAACCCAAGGTTATTTCCGGAGGAAGGATTGCTTCAGCTCCGTACACCAGAAAGAAGGGTGTTTCTCCGGTTGACCGGTTTGGAGAAGTCCTATTGGCCCATAGAGTGGGCGAAAGCTCTTCGATCCAGTTGGCTCCGTGCTTTTTCAAGCGCTCATAGGTGCGCGTTTTGAGTCCTTTAAGGATTTCTGCATTTGCTCTCTCGGCTTGGCCATTGCTGGCTGGATGAGCTATGGAGGCGTAGCAAACTTGTATGCCGAGGTCTTCGCAATATCCTTGGAATGCGGAGCTTGTGAATTGAGTCCCATTATCAGTGATGATCTTGTTTGGGACTCCGAATCTGCTTACAATGGATTGTGGAAAGTTGATAGCAGATTGCTTGTTGATCGTTACAACTGGAGTTGCTTCCGGCCACTTGGTGAACTTGTCAATGGCGACGTATAGGAACTTGTAACCTCCGACGGCTCTTGGGAAGGGTCCCAAGATGTCCATCCCCCACACAGCAAAGGGCCATGTAGGAGGTATCATTTGCAAGGGCTGAGCAGGTGTATGAATTTGCTTTGCATGAAATTGGCATGTTTCGCATTTCTTCACCAGCTCAGTGGCATCCTGGAGCGCTGTAGGCCAGTAGAAGCCATGCCAAAAGGCTTTTCCGACCAGCGTGCGGGAAGATGCGTGGTTCCCACACTCGCCTCCATGGATTTCTGCGAGGAGCTCGCAGCCTTCTTCCCTTGTGATGCACCGCATTAGGATGCCGTTGGCACCGCGCCGGTAGAGATCCCCTTCTACCAACGTGTATCTTTTAGCCAATCTGACTACCCGGTCAGCGGATACATCATCGTCAGGAAGGATGTTGTCTTTCAAGTAGTTCCGGATCTCCAAGATCCATGCATCGGAATTGACTTGAGCATTTGAGTCTTGCGTGCTGGGTTGCTCGGAGCTTCCGGCAGCACCTACGACCCTCGATGGCTGCCATGGTAACAGGGCCATCGGGACCGTCAGCTTCGGGATGCTGATCTCGCCCCCTTCGTTTAGTTCGGCAGGCTAAATTGTGGGTTTTGACAACCTCCGGACAAAGATTCCGTCAGGAGCCGGAGCTCCGGTTGACGCTTTAGTCGAGAGTTCGTCAGCTTCAGCATTGTGGGCACACTGAACATGGTGGAGGTCTAGGACTTCAAAGTCCTTCTGAAGCCTCTGGACTTCAAGGAGGTAAGCAGCTAGCTGGAGATTATTGCAGGAGCATTCACCCTTCACCTGCTTGATGATGAGCTGTGAATCTCCTTTGACCAGCAGTTGCTTGACACCGTATGACAGTGCCACCTTTAGTCCGTAGATGAGTGCTTCATACTCCGCCATGTTGTTGGTTGCCTTGAAGTCAAGGTGCACCATGTATTTCACCTTCTCCCCAGTCGGTGCAAGGAGAAGGATTCCAGCTCCGGCCCCCTGCTTCTGCATGGAGCCATCAAAGTAGAGGGTCCAGTGAGGCTCGGTGAAGGTTGGAGCTTGATGTTCCGTCTTCTGTTCACTGGGGCCCCCAGGGTTTGATGGAGAGGGAGTCCATTCCGCCACGAAATCTGCCAACGCTTGACTCTTGATGGCTTGCCTCGGAGTGAATTCGAGATCGAATTCAGCCAATTCTGCTGCCCACTTTGCTATATTCCCAGTTGAATTGGGATTATGCAAGATCGCTCGAAGTGGATAGGAAGTCACCACCGAGACTTTGTGAGCTTGGAAGTAGTGTCGAAGCTTCCTGGAGGCAATAAGAACTGCATAAAGCAGCTTATGCACCTCTAGGTATCGAGTCTTGGCATCGTGTAATACTTCACTGATGAAGTATACCGGGCGTTGAATGGTCCGGACCCTCCCGGAGGGGTCCGGGGTTTCCTCTTCATTGATCCGGACCCTGTCAGAGGAGTCCAGATTCTCTTCGGGGACTTCCGAGTTCTGGCTGGAGGAACCCGGAGCTTCTTCAGAAATGACCTGGACCCTCTTAGAGGAGTCTGGGTCTTCTGAAGTGACTTCTTGTGGATTTGAGTCTGGGAGCTGGGACCCAGACTCACTTTCAGGAACCTCCGGACCCTCCCGAGGGGGTCTAGATTCCTGAGTATGGGGTAGTTCCGGTCTCTCCGCAACCAGAACCATACTGACGACTTCGTCAGTAGCTGAAATGTAAAGCAACAAAGGCTCACCAGGGTTCGGAGCTACCAGAATTGGTAGGGTGGTGAGGAACTGTTTCAGCTCCTGGAATGCCTTCTCTGCTTCTTCGGACCATTGGAATGGTCCGGACTTCCTCAACAACTTGAAGAAGGGAAGTGCCCGTTCCGCCAGTTTTGATATGAACCGGCTGAGGGCTGCTAGACACCCAGTTAACTTTTGGACGTCTTTGATGTGGGTTGGTGGCCGCATGTCTTCAATGGCTTTTATCTTCGCCGGATTAGCCTCTATGCCCCGGTGACTTACCAGGAAACCAAGAAGTTTTCCGGATCTAACCCCGAAGACACACTTGTCTGGGTTTAGCTTCGTGTGGGTGGCCCGCAGCTTGTCGAAGACAGCCTGCAAGGTGTCCAAGAGGGACTCCTTGTTCTTGACCTTGACCACGATGTCATCGAAGTACACTTCCACTATGTCTCTGATGAGTTCTTCAAAAGTTTTGTACATAGCTCGTATAAAAGTTGAAGCTGCATTCTTGAGACTAAATGGCATGGTTGTGTAACAATACAATCCATCTACTGTGATGAATGAAGTATGCTCTTCATCCTCCCTAGACATCCTGATTTGATGATACCCAGAATATGCGTCTAGGAAACACAGTAACTCACACCCGGAGGTGGAATCCACTATCTGATCTATTCTAGTAGTGGGAATGGATCTTTTGGACATGCCTTATTCAGTGTGGTGTAGTCGATGCACATCCGAAGCTTCCCGCCGGCCTTGGGCACAACGACTGGGTTCGCCAGCCATTTTGGATGGAAGACTTCTCGGATGAATCCAGCTTCGAGCAACTTCTTCACTTCTTGTCGGATGAAGTTCTGCCGCTCTACGGATTGCTTCTGGTGCACAGGCCGAGCATCGGGGTAAATCTTCAGATTGTGCTCAATCACTTCCCTGGGGATCCCAGGCATTTGTGATGGTTGCCAGGCAAACACGTCAACATTAGCCCGAAGGAAAGTGATGAGCGCGAGTTCCTATTTGTCGTTCAACCCTCCCGATATACGGGTGGTTTGAGCGGCATTGGAACCAATTTGGACGACTTTGACGGGAATGTCGGTGTCGCCGCTTGGCTGCACACGGGGTGCAGAGGTTGAGCCTCGTTGACGAATGCTCAGGGGTTTCGGAGCTTGCTCCTGTCTGGAGTCCTCCTCTTGCGCCGTGGTGAGTGCATGGAGCTCCTCCAGAGCAGTTACTCCGGTGGTGCGATCTCCGCGGATCCGGAGAACGCCTACTGGTGTTGGCATCTTCAACACCAGGTATCCATAATGAGCAGCTGCCATAAATTTGTATAGGGCAGGTATACCCAAGATGGCGTTGAATGGTAAGTTGATCTGAGCGACGTCGAAGACCAACTTCTCGGTGCGATACTTCTCATGTGTCCCGAAGGTAACGGGGAGAGTTATAGCTCCGAGTGGGGTAATGGCCCCCGGACCTACTCTGGAGAAAGGTCGAGAGGGCTGGAGATCCGAAGGTTGGAGCTGAAGCTTGGTAAAAGCTTCAAAGCTTATGAGGTTCAGCCCCAAACCTCCGTCCACCATAACATGATGGAGCTGGATGTTATTAATGGTGGGAGATACCATCAAAGGTAACTGTCCAGCTCCGACCATGCTTCGAGGACAGTCCGAAGCATCAAAAGTGATGGATGTGTCCATCCACTTTCGATGTGGCTCCGGTCTAGCTGTAGGAGCTACAGCGGCCATATCCCGCCACATAGTCTTGATGACGCGACGGGAGGTGATGTCCCATGATCCACCAAAAATGGTGTTCATGGTCTTCCGACGCTCGTTGTCAGAGACGTCAGAGTCATCGTCGACGGAGGTGTAGAGGGCCTTCAGGACCTTTTTGGGATCCTTAAACCCTAACTCCTCTTCAGCCGGAGCTTCGTCGACCTTCTGTTTTCCTTCCCTCTGTCGGAAAGGGGACCCTTCCCGGCGCTTGCTGTAGCGCTCGACAAGGTTTTGGACCTCCCGGCAGTCTTCCAAACTGTGCCTGCCCGTTTTGTGAATGGGACACCACACTTTGGGTTTGCCACCGTCTTCGGAAGACGGTCGAGGTCGCTTCTCGGGGCGTGGCCCCCGGCCACTCGGAGTTGCAGCAGCTGCAACGTTGGATGTGCCGGCCGACGGCTTCTTCTTGCCGTTGGTCTTCTTTTTCTTCTTGCCACCCCCGGAGGTAGCGGCTTCTTCTTTGGAGGATTTCTTGTGATCCTCCGAAGCTGGTTTGGAGTGCATTTCACGGCCCTCCGCGGCTCTGGCACATTTGTCTGCCAGGCTGAAGAGTTCCGTGACGCTGGTGATCTCTTTGATCGCCAGCTTCTCCAACATATTCTTATCCCGTACGCCCTGTCTGAATGCCACAATGACAGAAGCGCTTGAGATAGAAGGGATTGTGTTCCGTACCTGAGAGAACCTCTGGATGAAGGACCGCAAAGATTCTCCCCTTTTTTGCACGACCGCAAAAAGGTCCAGTTCAGTGCCTGGTCGGGTGTATGAACTCCCGAAGTTGGCAGTGAACTGACGGCACAGCTCCTCCCAACTGTTGATAGAGTTGGGTGGAAGGCTCATAAACCAGGACCTGGCGGTCCCAGTTAACGCCACTGGAAAGTAATTGGCCATTACAGCCTCGTTTCCTCTAGCTGCCAAGATTGCAGTGGAGTATATCTGAAGGAATTCGGCGGGGTTGACAGTCCCGTCGAATTTTTCCGGCAAGTGTGGCCGGAACTTCTGTGGCCATCTAACCATGCGCAGGTGCATGGCTAGGGATGAACAGCCTCCTCCTACCCCTTCCAGAGTAGAAAGGTCTTGAGCTTCCCGTCTTTCACGAGCTCGCTCAATATGGACAAGGCCATCTTGCTGGCGGTATCGGCGATCAAGCTCCGCCCGGAGGTCATGAGTCGAAAGTCTGGATATCGTATGGGTGCGTCGTGCCCCAGAGGGCAACGACGTCACCTGCTGTGACGCAGATCGTCTCCTGTTGTTGGAGACGTGCGGACCAAGTCTTCCAGACAAAGTCCACCGCTGCGACGGGGCCCGTCCTGAAGGAGGAGGACCCTGGTTGTTGAGGCGTTCGGCCGCTACTGCGACCAAATGCTCCACATCGGCCCTCCACTGCTCCATTGCATCTCGAGATGCGTCCGGAGGTGGTGGATGTTGGAGAAGAGCACGCGCTGCATGGAGCGCGTGTTCTGGGTTGTCATGACTTGCCGACGCAGTAAGTGACGCCGGCGCACCATCACGTTGCCCAACATGATTTGCTGAAGAAGATGGTGGTGGTGGGAGTGTGGCTCCTGCTGGTGCTGAGGCTCCTGCTGGTGGCTGCCTGTTGGAGGGATTGCCCCCAACAGCCTGAGCAGCAGGTTGGCCGTTGGATGATCCAGCCGCGGAGTTCACCATTCTCGAAAATCTCAGGCGCCCCTACCTGGCGCGCCAACTGTCGACTGTTGGAGTCGGCAGATCTCCTGACACTGCTAAAGTGTTGAAGGAGTTTGTGGTTCGGTGTGGGCGCGCGGAGACTCAAGAAGGTGAATTGTGATTTAACACAGGAGACACAAGGATCTACGTGGTTTGGGCCGCCTGAGCGTAATACCCTACTCCACGGGTGTGTTGATGTTGTATTAGCTCGTCACGTATGATTGCTTGTCAACGTCCGTGAACGTCCCTGAGTGTATCGTCGGCCTGTCCTTTTATAGTACAAGGACAGACCGTTACAAGCTAGCCTGGCCCGACAGGTGGCCCCGGCGGTTACTAGTATTGATACACGATTAATTGCTGTTAATGATTCTGTAACGGGCTCCGACAGTGCCTTTACTAGTGTTAAGATCGTCCGTTTAAGCGTCATTAATATGGCATTAATGACGCTTAATCGGGTCTTGAAGTCCTTGGCTCTCCTTTGAAGATCTGGAGCCGTTACAAGGTCTTCCGGAGGTTAGAGGCTGTCAGCTCCGACGTTTGGACACGTGGCAGCTCCGGAGCTTGCTGTGGGAAGCAGGTAGCTCCGGGGCTATCTGACACGTGTCAGGTCCGGAGCTTCTCTCGGTCAGGGGTTAAGTCCGGAGGTGCCATTTCGGTACTTGGCCCGGAGCTTCCCCCTTGTGGGCGGTAGCTCCGGTTTGGCAGTACACGTGACGACCTAGGGATTAACCATGTTGGAGAAGCAGGTCCGGTCATGTCTGACAAGTGGGCCTCCGAGGGTCTTCAATCCAAGTAGACGGCCTTCCTTCGAGATCTTTGTAACCTCAGGGGGTGTACAGTTTTTAGGGTACCGACACGCTTGTATCCTCTCTTCTTTTTCTCCAATTTTGTAATCTCTTGTCTCCATTTGAATGAAATCCAAGTTTTTTGTGAATTTCATTTTTTCTCTTCAACACCTTTGTCTCACTTGGCCCCCTGGTAGATGTACACAATTTTATTGTGAACATGTACCAAGAGGATGTAACAGTTGTTGAAGACTTGCTTGCTTCGAACTTGTAGAACGTAGGTCCGAAGTCTTCGATAGTGAGGGCCCCCTAAGGTTGTCGGAGCTTAGTGGCTCCTACATTGACCATCGTCAGAACTTAGTAGCTTCGGCAGCAGTTTCCATCAACGCGTAGAGCATCGACGGTTAGTCCTCTGGGGTGTTGGAGCTTGGTAGCTCCGGCAGTGACCTCTGTCAACATGCGGTGTGTCAACAGTAGACCCCACTGTGGAGTCTTCCCACCATCTTTTGTTCACGTTGACGGCTGGCCTCCTGGCTTTATTGGAGCTGAGTAGCTCCAGCGACGCTTGCTATCAATGTTTGAAACATCGACTACAAGCCACCTAGGGAATGTCGGAGCTTTAGTAGCTCCGACTTAATTCACCATCATCATGAGATCTTTATTTTTCCTGCACACTAAAGTCAAGAAAAACAGTAAAATCTGTTTCCTATCTATAACTCAATTGCGACTTACTATTCTCATAAGAAATTTTTTAGGTCGAGCGCAATTCTTCATACAATCAAATGCAATGAGTTGTGTTCTCCAGGTCCAATCGTTTTCAGGACCCGCCTTACTTTGGCCTGCCAGGGTGTAGGTAGAGTGGCGTACTTAGGGTGCAGGACCAGGCTAAGTCGATAGCACACTCCGGACCTATATTGGTTGGTGGCATTCAGGTGAGTGAGCCACTCAACAACGTGAAAACCCAAAGGAATTAACAATGTGACTCTAGTTGTACATGAATTGGTCGAGCTAAAAAATTCTTGAGAATCGCACAACCTTGTTATAGACAAGAAAGGGAAAATAAAAAATATTGAGCCTGTAAAAAGTAAATGCACGTGGAGTCTGTTTTCACACAATGATGTCTTCCATTATAAGTCCGGGGTACAGGGGAAACAAGTAAACCCTTAGTGTACGGAACCAGGCTAAGTGTGTTTTGTTTCTTGTTCGCCCAAGGTAGCTAGCTACACTTTTAGTTCTGAGATTGTGACAAGTGTTGCCTAAACTTTGCGGACCTTCCGGAGAAGGTCCGGCTGTTCTCCCGGAGGAGCTAACCGACTCTGTACAATGACTCTTTAACATACATCACATGTAACTACAGACTCACCTCCATGATATTAAGCGTAGAACTTACGGAGGTGCTCAATGTTCCAAGGATTAGGGAGAGGTGTCCCATCCTCGGTTGCCAAGCGAATGCATCCAGGACAAGATACTTTGATCACTCGGAAGGGTCCTTCCCAACTAGGGGAGAGTTTGTTTAACCCTTCTCTGGATTGTATTCTCCGTAGCACCAGATCGCCTTCCTCGAGCTGTCGGTTGTGAACATGCCTTTGGTGATAGCGCCGAAGAGCTTGGTGGTATCGGGCATTCCGAACAGCTGCTCGGCGCCTTCCCTCTTCGAGGAGGTCAAGGTCTTCACGCCGGAGCTGGTCCTGCACAGCATCGTCGAAGGTCCGGACCCGGAGCGACCCCAAGGTGATTTCCGGAGGAAGGACTGCTTCAGCTCCGTACACCAGGAAGAAGGGAGTCTCTCCAGTTGACCAGTTTGGAGTTGTCCTGTTGGCCCATAGAGTGGGTGGAAGCTCTTCGATACAGTTGGCTCCATGTTTTTTCAGGCGCTCATATGTGCGCGTCTTGAGTCCTTTTAGGATTTCTGCATTTGCTCTCTCGGCTTGGCCATTGCTTGCCGGGTGAGCTACAGAAGCGTAGCTGACTTGGATGCCGAGGTCTTCGCAATATCCTTAGAATGCAGAGCTTGTGAACTGGGTCCCATTATAAGTTATGATTTTGTTTGGGACTCCAAATCTGCATACGATGGAATGCAAGAAGTTGATAGCTGATTGCTTGTTTATTGTCACAACTGGAGTTGCTTCCGGCCATTTGGTGAATTTGTCAATGGCAACGTACAGGAACTTGTAACCTCCGACGGCTCTTGGGAAAGGTACCAAGATATCCATCCCCCACACAGCGAAAGGCTATGTAGGAGGCATCATTTGTAGAGGCTGAGCCGGTGTGTGAATTTGTTTCGCATGGAACTGGCATGCTTCACATTTCTTCACCAGCTCAGTTGCATCCTGGAGCGTTGTAGGCCAGTAAAAGCCATGCCAGAAGGCTTTACCGACCAGCGTGCGGGAAGACGCGTAATTCCCACACTCGCCTCCATGGATTTCTGCGAGGAGCTTGCAGCCTTCTTCCCTTGTAATGCACCGCATTAGGACGTTGTTGGCACCACGCCGGTAGAGATCCCCTTCTACCAGTATGTATCTTTTAGCCAATCTGACTATCCGGTCAGCGGATACATTATCTTCAGGAAGGAAATTGTCTTTCAAGTAACTCCAGATCTCCGAGATCCATGCATCAGAGCTATCTTGAGGATTTGAGTCTTGCGTGCTGGGTTGCTTGGAGCTTCCTGCAGCACCTACGACCCTTGATGGACGCCATGGTAACAGGGCCATCAGGACCGCCAGCTTCGAGGTGCTGGTCTCGCCCCCTTCGCTCAGTTCGGCACGCTGATCTGTAGGTTTAAACAACCTCTAGACGAAGGTTCCGTCGGGAGCCGGAATCCCGGTTGAAGCTTTCGTCGAGAGTTCGTCAGCTTCAGCGTTGTTGAGACGCTGGACATGGCAAAGATCCAGGACGTCGAAGTCCTTCTTAAGCTTCTGGACCTCAAGTAGGTATGCAGCTAGTTGAGGGTTGTTGCAGCAACATTCACCTTTGACTCGTTTTACAACAAGTTGTGAATCACCCTTTACCAACAGCTGCTTGACACCATACGATAGTGCCACCTTGAGTCCATAAATTAGTGCTTCATACTCCGCCATGTTGTTGGTTGCCTTGAAGTCAAGGTGCACCATGTATTTAACCTTCTCCCCTGTCGGGGCGAGGAGAAGGACTCCAGCTCCGGCCCCTTGCTTCTGCAGAGAGCCGTCGAAGTAGAGAGTCCATTGAGGCTCAGTCAAGACCGGAACCTTGGGTTTCGACTTCTGCTCACTAGGGCCCCCAGGATTTGATGGAGAGGGGGTCCATTCCGCCACGAAGTCCACCAATGATTGACTCTTGATCGCTTGTTTTGGGACGAAATCAAGGTTGAACTCAGCTAATTCCGCTGCCCACTTTGCAATGTTCCCAGTGGAATTGCGGTTACGCAAGATTGCACGTGGTGGATAAGAGGTTACCACTTAAATATTGTGAGCATGGAAATAGTGTCGGAGCTTCCTAGAGGAAATAAGAACTGCGTAGAGCAGCTTATGCACCTCAAGGTACCGAGTCTTGGCATCATGGAGTACTTTGTTGATGAAGTACACTGGGCACTGGACCGTCCGGACCCTCCTGAAGGGGCCCGGAGCTTCCTCCTCATCCACCCGGACCCTCCTGGAGGGGTCCGGACCTTGTTCGGGGACCTCTGGGTTCCGGTTGGAGGAAACCGGAGCTTCTTCTGAAGTGACCCGGACCTTCTCGGAGGGGTCCAGATCTTGTTGTTCTGTAAGTGACTCCTTCATTTGAAGGAGATGCATCCTTCGGCATCTCGCCTTGAGGATCAGGGCCTGGGAGTTGGGACCCAGACTCGACTTCAGGTAGCTCCGGACCCTCCCGAAGGGGACTGGATTCCTGAACTGTAGAAGGTTCTGGTCTTTCTGCAACCAAGACCATGCTGACAACTTCGTCAGTAGATGAAATGTAAAGCAGTAATGGCTCACCAGGGTTCGGAGCTACCAAGGTTGGTAGGGTGGTGAGGAGCTGCTTCAGCTCCTGGAACGCCTTTTCTGCTTCTTCAGACTATTGGAATGGTCCAGACTTCCTCAATAGCTTGAATAAGGGTAGCGCCCGTTCCGCTAGTCTTGAGATGAACCGGCTAAGGGCAGCTAGACATCCAGTCAGCTTCTGGACGTCCTTGATGCGGGCTGGTAGTCGCATATCTTCAATAGCTTTTATCTTCGCTGGATTTGCTTCTATTCCTCTGTGATTCACCAAGAAACCAAGAAGTTTTCCAGAGCTAACCCCGAATACACACTTGTCCGGGTTCAACTTCGTGCGAGTGACTCGCAACTTGTCGAGGACAGCTTGCAGGGTGTCAAGGAACGACTCCTTGTTGTTAATCTTGACGACGATGTCATCGACATACACTTCCACTACGTCTCTGATGAGCACTCCAAAAGTTTTGTACATAGCTTGTACAAATGTTGAAGCAGCATTTTCGAGACCAAATGGCATGGCTGTATAACAATATAATCCATCTACTGTGATGAAGGAGGTATGCTCTTCATCTTCCCTAGACATTCATATTTGATGGTACCCAGAATATGTGTCTAGGAAACACAGTAATTCACACCCGGAGGTGGAATCCACTATCTAATCTATTCTAGGTAGTGGGAATGGATCTTTTGGACATGCCTTATTCAGTGTAGTGTAGTCGATACACATCCGAAGCTTCCCGCCGGCCTTGGGTACAACGACTGGGTTTGCCAGCCATTTTGGGTGGAAGACTTCTCGGATGAATCCAGCTTCGAGCAACTTCTTCACTTCTTTTCGTATGAAGTTTTGTTGCTCTACTAATTGCTTTCGAGGCTTCTGATGTACAGGTTGAGCGTCAGGATAGATCTTCAGATTATGCTTGATCACTTCCCTAGGGATCCCAGGCATTTGTGACGGCTGCCAGGCAAACACGTCGACATTAGCCCGGAGGAAAGTGATTAGCGCAAGTTCCTATTTGTCATTTAGACCTCCCGATATACGGGTGGCCTAAGCGGCGTCGGAACCGATTTGGACGACTTTGACGGGAATGTCGGTGTTGCCGCTTGGTTGCACGCGAGGTGCGGAGGTTGAGCCTCAATGACAAATGCTCGGGGGTTTTGGAGCTTGCTCCTTTCCGGATTCTTCTTCCTGCGTTGTAGCAAGCGTGTGGAGTTCTTCCAGAGATGTCACTCCGAAAGTGCGATCTCCACGGATCCGGAGAACACCAGCTGGTGTTGGCATCTTTAACACCAAGTAGCCATAATGAGCAGCAGCCATGAACTTGTATAAGGCTGGCCTGCCCAGAATGGCATTGAAGAGTAAGTTGATCTGCGCCACATCGAAGACCAACTTCTGAGTGCGGTAATTCTCCTGGGTCCCGAAGGTCACCGGAAGAGTAATTGCACCGAGTGGGATTATGGCCCCCGGACCTACTCCGTAGAAAGGTCGGGAGGGGCGAAGGTCCGAAGGTCGGAGCTGAAGCTTGACAAAAGCTTTGAAGCTTATGAGGTTCAGCCCCGAACCTCCGTCCACCATTACATGGTGGATTTGGATGTTGTTGATGGTCAGAGATACCATCAATCGGAGTTGGCCAGCTCCGATCATATTCCAAGGGCAGTCTGATGCATCAAAATGATGGCAGTGTCCATCTAATTCTGGTGCGGCTCTGCCCTGGTGGTGGGAGCTACTGAGGCGATGTCCTGCCGCATGGTCTTGAGGACACGGTGGGAGGTGATGTCCCACGAACCACCAAAGATGGTGTTCATGGTTTTCCGACGTTCATTGTCGGAGACGTCGGAGTCGTTGCCGACGGTGGTGTAAACAGCCTTCAAGACCTTTTTAGGGTCCTGAAAGCATAACTCCTCTTCAGTCGAAGCTTCGTCGACTTTCTGTTTTCCTTCCCTTTGACGGAAAGGAACTTCTTCCCGGCGCGTAGCGCTCGGCAAGGTTCTGGACCTCTTGGCAGTCTTCCAGGTTGTGGCTGTTTGACTTATGTATAGGACACCACATCTTGGAGCTGCCACCGTCTTCAGATGACGGTCGAGGTCGTTTCTCGGGGCGTGGCCCCTGGCCACCCGGAGCTGCGGCAGCTGCAGCAGTAGGTGTGCCTGTCGACAGCTTTTTCTTGCCGTTGGACTTTTTCTTCTTTTTGCCACTCCCGGAGGTAGTGGCTTCACCCTTGGAGGATTTTTTATTGTCCTCCGGAGGTGGTTGGTAGTGCATTTCACGGCCCTCCACAGCTTTGGCGCATTTGTCTGCCAAGGTGAAGAGCTTCATGATGCTGGTGATCTCCTTGGTCGCCAGCTTCTCCAGCATCTTCTTGTCTCGTACGCCCTGTCTAAATGTCACAATAACAGAGGCGCTGGAGATAGAAGGAATAGTGTTTCGTACCTGGGAGAACCTCTGGATGAAGGATCACAGGGATTCTCCCCCCTTCTGCTTGACAGCAAAAAGGTCCAGTTCGGTGCCTGATCGGGTGTATGAACTCCTGAAATTGGCGGTGAACTGTTGGCACAGTTCCGCCCAACTGTTGATGGAGTCGGGCGGAAGGCTCATGAACCAGGACCTGGCGGTCCCAGTCAAAGCCACGGGGAAGTAGTTGGCCATTACGGCTTCGTTGCCTCCGGCCGCAAGGATTGCGGTGGAGTAAATATGGAGAAACTCAGCGGGATTGACAGTCCCGTCAAATTTCTCCGGCAGGTGAGGCCAGAACTTTTGTGGTCATCTGACCATGCGTAGGTGCATGGCCAGGGCAGAACAACCTCCTCCTACTCCCTCGGGAGAAGTACTGTCTCGAGCCTCTCGCCTTTCACGAGCACGCTCCATATGGATGCGGTTGTCCTGTTGATGGTAACAGCGATCAAGCTCCGCCCGGAGGTCGTGAGTTGAAAGTCTAGTTACCGTATGGGTGCGTTGCGCCCTAGGAGGCAGCCACATCACTTGTTGAGACGCAGCACGCCTCCTATGTTGGGAAGCCTGCAGACCAAGTCTGCCCGACACAGTCTGATGCTGCGATGGGGCCCGCCCCAAGGGCGGAGGACTTTGGTTGTTGATGCGATCGGCTGCTGCTGCAACCAAATGTTCCACATCAGCCCTCCACTGCTCCATTGCAACTTGGGATGCTCCTATAGGTGGTGGGCGTTGGAGAAGAGCACGTGCTGCATGGAGCGCGTGTTTAGGGTTGTTGTTAGCTGATGTCGTGACCGACGCAGATGCCCCGTCCCACTACCCGGCTTGATTTGCCGATACGGACGGTGGCGGCGGAGGCATGACTCCTGCTAGAGTAGCGGCACCTGCTGGCTGCTGCACATTAGAGGGATTGCCTCCAGCAGGTTGCGCTGCAGGGTTGCCGTTGGACGATCTAGCAGCAGAGTTCACCATCTTCGAATCTCAGGCGCCCCCCTAGCTGGTGCGCCAACTGTCGGAGTGTTTTTCCGGCAATTCTCCTGATACTACCGTTGGTAGCCCGCGGAGTTGTAGTTAGGTATTGGGTGCGCAGAGATTCAAAAGACGATGGCAAATAGACACAAGGATTTACGTGGTTCGGGCCGCCTGAGCGTAATACCCTACTCCACAGGGTGTGTAGTAGTTGTATTGAGCGTCTAAGATTCTAGAGCTTCTCGAGTGTCCAGCCCAGAGAGAGAGTGAGAGCCGAGAGAGAGCGTCCAGAGTGCAGAGTCCGGAGTCCAGAGTGTATCGTCGACTAGTCCTTTTATAGTACAAGGGCTGGTTGTTACACCGTTAGCCTGGCCCGACATGTGGCCCCGGTGGTTACTGATGCTTAATACGTAATTAATGAGGTTAATTACCCTTAATAGAGTGGTAACGGGCCTTGATAGTGCCGTTACTGGTATTAAGGGCCTTCCGATCGTGTGTCATTAATATGGTATTAATGACACTTAATTGGGTCTTGAAGTCTTTGATTGCCCCTTAAAGGTCCGAGCTGTTGGGGGTTCACCAATCTGATTGCTGAGGTTGAAAGTCTGACGGTTGGACACGTGGCAGCTTTGGAGCTTTCTGTCTGGGACAGGTAGGTCCGGTGTAGATGTACACGTATCGGTACCGGAGCTTCCCTCTGTCGGGGGGTTTGGTCCGGGGGTGCCACACAGGTGTTTAGCCCGGAGCTATCCCATGTGTGGGATGTAGGTCTGGTTGCAGTATACATGTGGCAGCACCGGGACTAAGCATAGATGGGAGGTAGGTCCGGTCCCGTATGACACGTGGGGCCTTCGTAGGTCTTCAACTCAGACAGGTAAAGTTCCTTTGGTCTTTTTGTGGTCCCAAGGGGTATACGGTATGCAGGGTACCGACAGGGAGGTTGGGCGACCTTGGGTGGGCCTCGTCTGAGCTACTGTTCCGTGGGTAGTCTCCGTGGGCCATGAGGATCAGTTTTATAATGGGCCCACTTGTTGGATTTGGAGGAATTACGTGGAATTTGGAAGAACAGCGTGGAAATCGGTTAAATTTACCACGTCGACTTCTTTTTCAAAATCTTCTTGGCATCTAGGAAGATTTTGAGACAGTGCCCATTTACCTTAAATAAATGACACTCATCATCTTGAAGTGTGATGGCTCCATGAGATAAAGTTTCTATTACGGTAAATGGTCCTTCCCATTTACTTCACAATTTCCCATGTCCAATGAGTTTTACCCTGGAGCTAAAGAAAAGGACTTTATCTCCAAGCTTGAACTCCTTTGGCGTAATCCGTTTATCGTGCCATCTCTTGGTTCTTTTCTTATAGATCTTGGCACTATGGTACGTCTTGTCCCTCCATTCCTCAAGTTTGGAGATCTGCCTCAAACGATGCTTTCCAGCCTTATCAAGATCTATGTTCCACTGTTTTATGGCCCAATGAGCTCTATGTTCCAACTCTACAGGAAGATGGCAAGTCTTTCCGTAGACAAGTTAGAAAGGAGACATGCCAATGGGTGTCTAGTAGGCAGCTCGATATGCCCCACAATGCATTTGGTAGCTTCTGCTTCCATCTCGTTCCCATTTCCAAGATGGTCTTTTGTAGAATATTCTTGATCTGCTCGTTAGATGATTCCGCTTGACCGCTTTTTGTGGGTGGTAGGGAGTAGCAATATTATGTTGAACTCCAAGCTCTCTTAGAAAGCTTCGGAAGGTCTTATAATTAAAGTGAGACCCTCCATCACTTATGACCATTTGGGGAGTGCCAAAGCGTGGGAAAATGACCTCATGAAACATTTTCCTAGCATGCCTGGAGTCAGCATTTCTGCAAGGCAATGTGTCTACCCATTTTCACACATAATCGATGGCCACCAGAATATACTCGCACTCATAGGACTTTGGAAAAGGTCCCATGAAGTCAATACCCCACACATCGAATTATTCGACTTGGAGATTATATTTGAGGGGCATGGCATTACGAGCAGCAATTCTTCCATGCTTTTGGCAATTCCAACATCGGCGAATGAATTCTTTGGTATCTTCATACATTGAAGGCCAAAAGAATCCACTTTGCTAGATCTTTGCCTGAGTATGTAAACACCGTAATGGCCTCCATAGGGGCCTGCATGGCATTTTTCAATGATTTTGGTGTCTTCAATTGTGGGGACACACCTTTTAAAAAGGTCATTGGCACATACTCGGTAGAGATATGGGTCATCCCACATGTGTCTACGACTCTCATAAATGAGTTTTTTTGTTTTCCTCTAGCGGTACGTACCCCGTGACATGAAGTTAACGATGTCCACGTACCAAGGGTGAGAGCCGATCACCTTAACCAACATTTCATCATGTAGGAAGTCATTGATGGGTACATCCATATGTTGTGTGACTTCCATACATCGGAGATGATCCGCAACGGAATTCTCCACTCCTTTCCTATCCTTAATCTCCAAATCAAAATCTTGGAGTAGGAGAATCCATCGAATTAGCCTTTGTTTAGAGTCATTTTTGGTGAACAAAAATTTCAAGATAGCATGCTCTGTGTAGACTATGACCTTGGCTCCAACCAAATAGGACCTAAACCTATTGATAGCAAGGACTACTGCTAGGAGCTCTTTTTCCGTAGTGGCATAATTGTCGGAGTCTTGCTAGTGTTGGCTATAGTGTGATGCTTTTTATCTTTGATTTGGCCCAAGACTGCACTAACAGCAAGAGTTGACATCACACAAAATTTCGAATGGGAGCATCCAGTTAGGGGGTTGGATGATTGGAGCCGAAACAAATGTCATTTTGAGTGTATCAAAGGATTTAAGGAACTCCTCATCAAAATCAAAGGGAGCATCCTTAGCTAATAGGTTTGTAAGGGGTCTAGCGATTTTGGAAAAATCCTTGATGAATCGTCGATAGAACCCCGCATGACCTAAAAAGTTGTGGATTCTCCTTATGTTGACTAGATGTGGAAGTTGCTCAATAACTTCAATTTTTGCTTTGTCTACCTCTACCCCTCTCTCGGACACCAAGTGTCCAAGAACGATGCCTTCACGGACCATAAAATGGCACTTATCCCAATTAAGTATTGTTGACATTTCTTACGTCACGGATAAAAATCTGCAGGCGCGCGGAAACTGTCATGTAGCGTTTCCCTTTAAAGAGTATTGTATTGAATCCAAAGAACGTATGTGCTAATATTACGAACTAATCCACCCAAGGACACAAAGTTATTTGGTAGGCAAGGAAGAGAGAGGAATTAAAAGTATTGATTCTAATTCAAAGGATTTTGCGGTAGCTGCTTGCTTCGGGCACGGGTTTACCCCTAGAAACATTAGGACGACTCCCGCCAAGAGATATGGCATAGATGAACGTGGAGGATTACTAAGGACAGATAAGGCTATCACCACCTACTGCCTACCTCTTCAATACGTGGGTCTACGAGATATTCACTAGTGATTTCTAACCTAAGCACCACGCTTACGTTCTAAATCACAACTCTAGTTGTTTCAAACACAAAGCTACAACTAGAGCCTCTAATAAATTAAAGCAATGAACCCACAAGTAACTACTTGTGCGAACTACCTTGAATTGGAAATCAAACTTGAAATAAATTCACAAAGGGCTTACTTAATATATATAACACCTTTGAGGGGTACAAGTGTAGAAGAGGGACTTGACAAGCCCAAGCCTCCTTCTCGTAAACTCTTCACCACACTCTCCTTCTACTTGGCAGCCTCTAGGACTACTCTAAACCTTAGGAGTGGTACTCTATTCTTAACTTTTAATGTGTGTGTGAAGCGAGGTGTGGGATGCTATTTATAGGTGGAGAAGGGTCGGTTCCCGCCACCAATTGCGCGTGAATCAGTCACCAGTGACTTCTTCAAGCCAGGTGGAGCCAACACGTGGCATTTGACTGGGTTTGGCACCACTCCCTAGTATGCCGACTAGGGAGGTCGGCCGAACTAGTCATAGCTCCGTTGGAGCTGTGCTTTCTCCAGGTCTGTGTTAGGTGCGTCCCATCCCTTGATATGGGTGCTACACCGTTGGATGGCCTCGGATACTTCTGCTTGTGGGCCATTTGATCCATGTGATGACATGTGGCGTCGTTTGATTCGTCGAAATCCAATTTTACAGATTACTCTCTGCATGTATTGGTATTTTGGGTCTAAATTCACCTGCATACAAATAAACACCAACACTTGTGGAGTTGGTAGTTTTTAACCCTACCACTACATCGTGTTTCTTTTTTTAGCACATTATGAGGTGAATTGACGGTCTAAATATGGCACTTAAGGACCATCAACAAACTCTCCCACACTTAGTCCTTTGCTCGTCCTCGAGTGAAGGCAAGAAAAATAACTAAGGTGTTGTCATAAATTTGCTATAAGTTAGAAAATGAGGATACTAGATATTTCAACTAGTACCTCTGTTGGTACCCTGCGTACCGGGTACCCTATGATACCGCAAGAAGTGCAAGAGAGTTCTACCCATCAAAGTTGAAGGTCTCCTCAGGCCCCACATGTCATATTACACCGGACCCACATCCCTCATACGGGTAGCTACAGAGATTGACACGTGTATTGTAAATCCGGAGCTAAACTCCCAATACGGGGAAGCTCTGTGATCTACACTTGTATAATGACCCCGGACCCAACCCCCAGCAGAGGGAAGCTCCGGCGTTGACACGTGTATAGCGGTTCCGAAGCTACCTCCCGGCAAGGGGAAGCTCCGAAGCTTCCACGAGTGTAGCCTCCAGACCCTCATCACCAACGAATACATTGGCGGATCTTCCTTAGCACGGACATTCAAGGGACAGTTAAAGCGGCAGTTATAAGACATGATTACGTGTCGTTAATGTTGTATTAATGACACACGATCAAGGCACTATTAATAGAGGTAATGCAGCCATTAAGGCACGTTATCACACTATTAACCATGCTTAATACTCATAGACAGTGTATTAGGCTATTAAATACGCCAGGGCCACCTGTCGAGCTAGGTGAATGTTGTAACGATCAGTCCTTAGACTATAAAAGGACTGAGCCACACGATACAGAGGGACAACTCCAAGTTATGCCATACACCGCGCATACTAGCGACATTCAATACAACAACACAAACCCCGTGGAGTAGGGTATTACGCTTAGGCGGCCCGAACCACGTAAATCTCTGGTGTCACCATCTTCATCCTGATCTCTGCGTGCCCCAACCAAAACAAGAACCTCTGCGGGCTACACTTTAGTAGTATCGGGGGAAGTGTCGTTGCTACACTTAGACATTTGGCGCGCCAGGAAGGGGGCCCGAGACCTCAAGATGGTGAATTCCGCCGCAGGATCTTCCAACGGCAATCGCGCTGAATAACCTGCTGGAGGCAATCCCTACAACATGCAACAGCTAGCAGGTGCCATTGTTCCGGCAGGCACTATGGCACCATAGCCGCCATCTGTTCTGGCAAACAATGTTGGACGACAAGATGGGGCATTTGTGTCGATCACTGCATCGACAAACAACAACCTTGAGCACGTGCTCATTGCCGCACGAGCTCTCCTACAACATCCACCACCTCCAGGGGCACCCCAGGGTTCTATGGAATAGTGGAGAGCTGATGTTGACCATTTGGTTGTAGCAGCAGCTGCTGGCATCAGCAATCAAGGTCCTCCCCCTTCAGGGCCAGCACCACCACAACGACGAACCTTGTGGGGCTGACATGGTCCACAAGTCTTGCAGCAGAGGAGACATGTTGCATCCTAGCAGGTGACTTTGTTGCCTCCTGGGGCACGACGCACCCACACCATCACCAAGATTCCGACTCACGACCTGCGGTCGGAACTTGATCACCGTTATCGACAGCAAGACGGCTGCGTTCATATCGAGCGTGCTCGCGAGAGACGGGAAACTCGTGACAACCCTGCTCCTCATGGAATAGGGGGAGGTTGTTCTGCCCTGCCATGCATTTACGCATGGTCAGATGGCCATAGAAGTTTCGGCCTCACTTGCCGGAGAAATTCGACGGGACTGTCAACCCCGCCGAGTTCCTTCAAATCTACTCCACTGCTATACTGGCAGTGGGGGGTGATGAGGCTGTGATGGCCAACTACTTCCCGGTGGCTCTAACTAGGACTGCAAGGTCCTGGTTCATGAGTCTTCCACCCGACTCCATTAATCGTTGGGCGGAGCTATGCCAACAATTCACTGCCAACTTCGGGAGTTCTTACACTCGGCTGGCACCGAATTGGATCTGTTTGTTGTAAAGCAAACAACGGGGGAATCACTGTGATCCTTCATCCAGCGGTTTTCTCAGGTACAGAATACTATTCCTTCAATCTCGAGCTCTTCTGTTATCATTGCATTCAGACAGGGTGTTTGAGATAAAAATATGCTGGAGAAGTTGGCAATCAAAGAAGTCACCAGCATCACGGAACTCTTCAGCCTAGCAGACAAATGTGCTAGAGCTGCGGAGGGCCGTGAAATGCACTCCAAGCCAGCTCCGGAGGCCAACAAGAAGTCCTCCAAAACTGAATCCACTACATCCGGCAGTGGAACAAAGAAAAATAAGCCCAACGGCAAGAAGAAGCCGTCGGCCAGTGCACCAGCCGCAAGAGCTGCTGCAGCTCCGGGTGGCCGGGGGCCATGCCCCGAGAAACGACCTCGTCCTTCATCAGAAGATGGCAATAGTTCCAAAGCATTGTGTCCAATCCACAAGACGGACAGACACAGCCTGGAAGAATGTCAGGAGGTCCAGAACCTTGCCGAGCGCTATAACAAGCGCCGGGAAGAAGCTCCTTTCCATTAGTGGGAAGGAAAACAAAAAGTCGACGAAGCTCCGACTGAGGAGGAGCTAGGTTTCCAGGACCCCAAGAAGGTCTTGAAAGTTGTCTACAACACTGTAGATGACGACTCCGACGTCTCTGACAACGAGTGCCGGAAGACCCTGAACACCATTTATGGTGGTTCTTGGGACATCACCTCTCACCGCATCCTCAAGACAATGCGGCGGGACATGGCCGTGGCAGCTCCCACTGCTAGGGCGGAACCTCATAGGAAGTGGATGGACACTCCCATCATTTTCATTGCTTCGGACTGTCCCCGCAACATGATCGGAGCTGGCCAACTCCCGTTGATGGTGTCACCCACCATTAATAATATTCAACTCCACCATGTAATGGTGGACGGAGGTTCAGGGCTGAACCTCATAAGCTTCGAAGCTTTCGTTAAGCTTCGAAGCTTTCGTTAAGCTTCAGCTTCAGCCTTTGGACCTTCGCCCATCTCGAACTTTCTTTGGGGTATGACCAGGGACCATTACTCCTCTCGGTTCCATCACACTCTCAGTAACCTTCGGGACTCGGGAGAACTACAAAACTGAGAAGTTGGTCTTCAACGTCGCGCAAGATCAGTCTGCCATTCAACGCCATTTTGGGAAGGCCAGCCTTGTACAAGTTTATGGCCACCGCTCATTATGGTTACTTAGTATTGAAGATGCCAACACCTGCAGGCGTTCTCCGGATCCACAAAGAACGTACTGCAGGAGTCACTACATTAGAAGAACTCTATGCGCTCAGTACAGCACAAGAGGAAGCATCCGATAAGGAGCCAGCTCTGAACCCTCCGAGCATCCATCATAAAGGCTCTACCTCCGCATCCTGTGTGCAACCAAGCGGCGACACCGATGTTCCCATCAAAGTCGTCCAAATTGGTTCCGATGCTGCTCAGACTACCCGTATATCGGGAGGTCTGAACAACAAATAGGAACTCGCGCTTGTCACTTTCCTCCGGGCTAATGTCGACTTGTTTGTCTGGCAACCGTCACAAATGTCTGGGATCCCTAGGGAGGTGATTGAGCACAATCTGAAGATTTACCCTGACGCACGGCCTGTACACCAGAAGCCTCGGAAGCAATCAATCGAGCAGCAAAACTTCATCCGACGGGAGATCAAGAAGTTGCTCGAAGCTGGTTTCATCCGAGAGGTGTTTCATCCTAAATGGCTGGCGAACCCAGTCGTGGTACCTAAGGCTGGCGGGAACCTTTGGATGTGTATCGACTACACCACCTTAAATAAGGCATGTCCAAAGGATCCATTCCCACTACCTAGAATAGATCAGATAGTGGACTCCACCTCCAGGTGTGAGCTATTGTGTTTCTTAGATGCATATTATGGATATCATCAAATCCAAATGTCTAAGGAAGATGAAGAGCATACTGCCTTCATAACAGTAGATGGATTATACTTTTATATTGCCATGCCATTTTGTCTTAAAAATGATGCTTCAACATTTGTGCGAGCTATGTACAAAACATTTGGAGAGCTAATTAGAGACTTAGTGGAGGTGTACGTCGATGACATCATCGTGAAGATCAAGAACAAGGAGTCACTCCTTGACAATTTACAAGCTGTCTTCGACAAGCTGCGCACCACGCGCACCAAGCTCAACCCGGACAAATGTGTCTTCGAGGTTAGCTCCGGGAAGCTTCTAGGTTTCTTGGTGACTCACTGAGGAATCGAAGTAAATCCGTCGAAGATCAAGGCTATAGAAGATATGTGGCCTCCAGCCCGCATCAAGGATGTCCAAAAGTTAACTGGATGTCTAGCTGCACTCAGCTGGTTTATCTCAAGACTAGCAGAACGGGCGCTACCCTTCTTCAAACTCTTGAGGAAGTTCGGACCATTTCATTGGTCTGAAGAAGCAGAAAAGGCGTCCAAGAGTTGAAACATCTCCTCACCACACTACCGATCTTAGTAGCTCCAAATCCTTATGAGCCTTTATTGCTTTACATTTCAGCAACCACCGAAGTTGTCAGTATGGTCCTGGTCGTAGAAAGACCGGAGCCACATCCAGTCCAGGAGCCTAGACTCCTCAGGGAGGGTCCAGAGTTACCTGAAGGCGTGTCTGGGTCCCAGCCCCCAAACACGAAACCTCAAGGCGAAATGTTAGGAGACCAACCTCATTCACCTGAGGGAGTTCACCTGGCCGACCAAGATGATCTGGACCCTTCAAGCAAGGTCTGGGTCGAACAAGAAGGAGTTTTGGACCCCTCCAGGAGGGTTCAAGAAGCACAGCATGAAGGTCCGAACCCCTACGGGAGGGTCCAGGTCGATGGAGAAGAAGCTCTGGGCCCCTCCGAAAGGGTTCGGACCGTCCAACGCCTAGTGTACTTCATTAGTGAAGTGCACCACGGCGCCAAAACAAGATACATTGAGGTACATAAGCTGCTTTACGCAGTTCTTATTGCCTCAAGGAAGCTTCGTCTACTTCCAAGCCCACAAAATATCAGTGGTAACTTCTTTTCCACTGCGTGCTATTTTGCATAACCCTAACTCTACTGGGGACATTGCAAAGTGGGCAGCAAAACTGGCTGAGTTTGATCTAGAATTTGTATCACAACAAGCAATTAAAAGTCAAGCTTTGGCTAACTTCGTGGCGGAATGGACTCCCTCTCCATCAAACCATAAGGGCCATAGTGAGCAGAAACTAGAACCCAAGGTTCCGTTATTCACCGAGCCTCACTGGACTCTCTACTTCGACGGCTCCGTGCAGAAGCAGGGGGCTAGAGCTGGAATTCTTCTCCTTGCTCCGACTGAGGAGAAGGTCAAGTACATGGTTCACCTTGATTTCAAGGCGACCAACAACATGGCGGGGTATGAAGCTCTCATCTACGGACTCAAGGTGGCACTATCTTATGGTGTCAAACAGCTGTTGGTGAAGGGAGATTCACAACTCATCATCAAACAAGTCAAATGTGAATGCTCCTGTAACAATCCTCAACTAGTTGCTTATCTCCTTGAAGTCCCGAGGCACCAGAAGGACTTCAAAGTCCTGGATCTCCACCATGTTCAGCGTCTTCATAATGCTGAAGCTGATGAACTCTCGACAAAAGCCTCAACTGGAGCTCTGGCTCCTGATAGAATCTTCGTCTAGAGGTTGTCAAGACCAACAGCTCAGCCTGCCAAACTGAGCGAAGGGGACGAGACCAGCACCACGAAACTGGTAGTCCCAATGGCCCTGTTACCATGGCGTCCACCAATGGTCATAGGTGCTGCCGGAAGCTCCGAGCAACCCAGCACACAAGACTCAGAAGCTCAAGTTAGTCCTGATGCATGGATCTCAGAGATTCGGAGCTACTTGAAAGACAATATCCCTCCTGAAGACAGTGTATCCACTGACCGGAATGTTAGATTGGCTAAAAGATACACATTGGTAGAAGGGGATCTCTACCGGCGCGGTGCCAATGGCATCCTGATGCAGTGCATTGCAAGGGAAGACAGACTCGACTTCTCGCGGAAATCCATGGAGGTGAGTGCGGGAATCACACATCTTCCCGTGCATTGGTCGGTAAAGCATTCCGGAAAGGCTTTTACTGGCCTACAGCACTCCAGGATGCAGTTGAGCTGGTGAAAAATGTGAAGCGTGCCAGTTCCACGCAAAACAGATTCACACACCAGCTCAGTCACTAAAAATGATACCTCCTACATGGCCATTCGCTGTGTGGGGCATGGATATCTTGGGACCTTTCCCAAAAGCCGTCGGAGGTTACAGGTTCCTGTATGTCGCCATCGACAAGTTCACCAAGTGGCCGGAAGCAACTCCAGTTGTGACAATCAACAAGCAATCAACAATCAAGTTCTTGAGGTCCATTATATGTAGATTTGGAGTTCTAAACAAAGTCATAACTAACAATGGAACCCAATTCACAAGTGTTTCATTTCAAGAATATTGCGAAGACCTCAGCATTCAACTCAGCTACGCCTCAGTAGCTCACCCAGCAAGTAATGGACAAGCTGAGAGAGCAACAAAAATCTTAAAAGGACTCAAGACGCACACATATGAGCGCCTGAAAAAGCATGGAGCCAACTGGATTGAAGAGCTTCCGTCCACATTGTGGGCGAACAGGACAACACCTAACCGATCAACTGAAGAAACACCCTTCTTTCTGGTGTACGGAGCTGAAGCAGTCCTTCCTCTGGAGATCACCTTGGGGTCCCTCCGGGTCCGGACCTTCGACGAAGACACGCAGGACCAGCTCAGGCATGAAGACCTTGACCTCGTCGACGAGGGAAGGTGCCAAGCAGTTGTTCGGAATGCACGCTATCACCAAGCGCTCCAACGCTATCATCAAAGGCATGTGCACAATCGACAGCTTGAAGAAGGTGATCTGGTGCTTCAGAAGATACTAACTCGTGAAGGGATGAACAAACTTTCCCCTGGCTGGGAAGGTCCTTTCTGAGTGATCAAAGTATCCCGACCTGGAAGCGTTCGCTTGGCAACTGAGGACAGGATTACACTTCCTAATCCTTGGAACATCGAGCACCTCCATAACTTTTATGCTTAGAATCACGGAGGTGAGTCTGTAATTACACATGATGTATGTTATGGAGTCGCTAAACATACATGGGTAGGTCCTCTTGGAGAACATCCGAACCCCTCCGGGAGGGTCCGGGAAGTTCAAGTACACTTGATATAGTCACCGTACTAAAAGTGTAAATACCTACCTTGGGTTAGTACAAGATGTATAGCGCACTTAGCTTGGTCCCACACCCTAAGTGTGTCCTTGTCCCTCCTGTAATCCGTACCTATAATAAAAGACATTGTTGTGTAAAAACAAACTCCACGTGGATTTATTTTTGTACAAGGCTCGATCTATCAAATTATTGTTTTTAACCTTCTCGTCTATAATGAAGTTGTGCAATTCTTTTTTAGTTTTTACCCAAGTTATTCATATGCGTTGCAAGTTATATTGTTGATCTTTTTGGGTCTCAACATGTTGTATAGTCTACTTGCCTGAACGCCAAGCCAACATAGGTCTGGAGTGTGCTATCGACTTAGCCTGGTCCTGCACCATAAGTACGCCACTCTACCTACACCCCGACAGGCCTCCGTAGGGTGAGTACTAAAAAAGCATATGGGTCCAGAAGGGTTATATCAATATACTTGTTACCATGTCGAGTTACTTCGGATTAAAAACTCAAATAAGAACAATAAGTCAGAAACAATTTATAGACAAGAGGACGAATTTTACTCTTTTCTTGTATTTAATGTGCAGGAAAAATAGAAATTCATAGCGATGGTGGACGACGCCGGAGCTACAAAGCTCCGACAACCCCTAGGGGGCCCGCCGTCAACATTTTATACGTTGATGGTGGGTACCATCGGAGCTACCAAGCTCCGCCAATCCCAGGAGCCATGTCGTCGACGCGTTAGAAACGAAGACTTCGGACCTAAAATCTACAAGTGCGAAGCGTTCAAGTCATCAATATACCGTCAAATCCTTTGGTACTTGTACACACTTCGATTGTGCACATATACCAAGGGTCCAACAAGACAGAACACATTATATTGAAGACAAAACAACAACAAAGTTTATGGCAAAGTGGATTTAATTAATTTGAAGCACTAGATTACAAAATTGGGATTACAGCAGAAGGCAAAAGGAAGAAGTCCTAGCTACTGGAGGATCTATGTCCTGCGGAAGAATGTGGCGACTTTCTTGGCAACTTCCTGGACACTGGCCTTGGCGGCGTCCTCCTCTTCAGCAACGGGACCTCGGAGCATCGGGTACAAAGAGAATTGGGGATCTCGGCTCACATAACACGTCAGCACATACTCTGCGACGTTTGTAGCTAGAGATTTCCCCTCTATCTCTAGCTCGTCCGCGATGACGTCACCCATTGCATCGAGTTTGCCGCTAGTAGCATTGAGGGCCACTAGTGCTCGGTCCAAGTCCAGCTCCGGATTGTCCGAACGTACAGGACTAAAGCCTAGTGGCGTCAGCGCGTCGTTGGCTCGTCCTAAGAAGTCCCATACTTAGATGGACTCAGTCTCCTGCAAGCTCCGCAACTCTTCTAGTGACTTTCGGGCGGCCGCAAGCTCCGAACCTTCCCGAGAGAGGCGCTCGACTAATTTAGCATGTTGCTGCATATTATCAGCAACTTGCTTCTCACAATCGGTAAGCTCCGTCTCCCGAAGGTGGATGCGGTTCTGCCTTTCCGCCAAGTCCTTTTCCCTGCCTCTCACCTTCCCTTCCCTGGTGGCAACGTCATCTTCTCTTTTCGAGAGCTCCTGCCCCAGTTTCCAGTACTTCTCCTTCTCCTCTTTGCTCCATAGATCCAGTTTTTTGCTGCGATCTGCCAAATTCTGTTCACCCAGAGTCAACTTCTGGGTGACCTCTGCCTCCCTCTTCACAACATCCTCCTGTTGCTCCAGGAGCTTTTCTTCCCTCGCCTCAAGGTCCACTCGGCGCTTCAGGAGAACCTCATTCAATTCATTGAGGTTTTCATGACGCTCATCATCAGCATCACGCCTCTCCTTGGATTTCTCAAGGATCTCCCTAGAGTTAGCGTCGAGCGTCCGGATGGCATCTTCCTTCTCCTCCAGCAGCTTGTCCCGGTATTCCAACCGGGCCTTCTCCCTCTTGATCCACTCCTTCTGATCAGCCAGCCTTGTCTGTGCAAGCCTGGTCTCGAAGTGGAGTCTGTTGCGCCAACGCCTCAAGGTGTTGTGCTCCTCCTCCAGGGCTTTGCTCTCATGATCGAAGGAGAGTTGGACTTGTCGGAGGCTTGAGCAGGCGTTGTCTATGGACAACGCCAGAGGGATAGGCTCCGGACCTGCTGGGACCAACTCCGCAGGCTCCAGAGGATTTTCCATCACAAAAATTGGGTCCCACTCTACAAGTGTAACACCCTGATTTTCAAGTTTTGGTAAATTAAAAACTTAAATACGAGTTTAGAGTTAATAATAGGAAGAAATTGTTTTTATAAAGAAAAATATAAAATATATGCATCTCATATTGCATTTTGCATTCATTCTTATGTATTGAAAATTAATTACTTAATTACCAAAATAAATATGCTAAAAGTAATTTATTGGCCATAATGAATATGAGATGAAAGAAATAAATAAAACTAAATATATATGTGTATATAATAATTTAATATTCATACAAAAAGAATTAAGTACAATGAAAAGGAACAAACCTAAAAAGAATTAGAAATAAAGAAGCAAGTAAAAATTTAGGCACACACCGGATTAGTCCGGACAATAAAGGACTAGTCCGTTCCTTTGCGGACTTGTCCGGTACTCTAAAATTTGACGCATTTTAACCACTTCACCACACTAATATGTAATAATAATAAACATTAGTAATCACTCATCAGATCACCTATTGCACAAAGCGCTTCGCCGCACGTAAAAGAAAAATAGACAAACAAAGAAATAAAAGATAAAAAAAGAAGAAATAATAAATAACAATTATTTAAGGAAAATAAATAAATAATAAACCAATATTGTGAAAAGAAAACAAAATAATAAGAAAGAATAAAAAGAAAAGAAAGTCAACTCTCAAATCTTACACCCTTAGCCGCACCACCAGGGAAAATAATAAAAAAGGACACAAAGATAACCAATATAAGTATATATATTAAAAATAAACAAATGAATAAAATGAAGAAATAAGGGAAACCAAAAACAAAAGCCACTGTGGCTATCTATGGATGCACACATAGGCCACACGTAGGAGCTAGCACCACCAAAGGAAAAAAAAGGAAATAAAATAAGAAAAGAAAAAGGAAGCAAAAAAAGTCAACTCAAGAAGACCCAACCGCTGGCCAGGATCGAGTCCCAGCGAGGCTCCAGTACCTGGGGCACGCGGCTGGCCACGGACGCACCATAACCGAGCCGGGTTGGCTCCAGTGCCTTACGTGCTCACGCCCGGGTCGGCCGTGCCCAGCGTCGGCCTAGTCACCGCTCTGCCTGTAAATAGACCGTAAGCCTCCATATTCTTTCAACAGAAGAGCCATCGTTCTAAGCGCCGCAAGAAGTAGGGACGCGATCGCTCCCGCCGGTGCCCGCTCGGGCCTCCGCGCGCTGGCGTCCTCCGCGCGATTGCTTTGCTCACTCTCGCTTGTTCGCTCGTGTGCATCGTGCCTCGTCCGTTCGTTCACTCGTTCGCTCTTTCACTCTTCCTCACTCTTCCGGTAGCGAACGGTTCGTCTACTGATCGCCCGCTGCTTGCCCGCTCGCCCGATCTTCGCTTATCATTCACTCTTTGCTTCTGGTTCTTCGATCATCTGTTCAAGTATTTGTGATCTGTGTCATTTGTGATCTGTGTCATGGCAATCTTGGCTTCCTCCCTCGAGGTCAGGAATGGTGGTCGCTCGAAAGAACTTCGCTGGAGTGATATGAGTCTGGCGTCTAGGACGTTACATGATTCTGCTCTTAGTCCCTCCCGTTTTAACACCTTCAAAGATGTGCTACTGGGTACATCTGTTGCGGCTGCTCCACTGTGCCAGCCTTCACTAGATAAGAAGCAGAAATCAGACCTTCATCAATCAGCGGTGCAAGTTCCACATCTAGTGCAGACAGGTACTGACAAAGATGGTTGGGTGCAGGTCGTGTCCCGATCATTTCGTCGCCGGCAGGCATGTGCCCCACAGCGCCCTCGACGCCCAATTCTGGAGGATCTTAGAGGGTGTTGTATCAATTGTTTCTCTGTTGATCATCGTTTCAGAAGTTGTCACCTACGACCACGATGTTTCAAATGTCGAGACATTGGACACACATCCTACTCCTGTCCGCAGAGGAGGGGTGGTGTGTCCAGCGCAGACGTTAGCAGGGCTTGGCCAAAGTCGCGAATGGGACCTTCTTCTGTCTCTCAGCAGGTTGCTGATATGGGCAACAGTAGGGCTGTCACTTCGGTTCTGAATGTTGGCGCCTTCCCGGCCCGTGTCGCTCCTGTTGGGGACAATCCTGTGATAGCACCGTTGCAACGCAAATCAATATGGAGACGTATATCAGCATGGACTAAACCTTCTTATTCTTGACGAAGGGGTCATGGTGGCAACGGTAAGGTGGTCTCTTTGGAATCGATGATTGTGAATGATGGAACCTCCCCGGCCTACGAACGCCCTTTTCACCGGAACAACATCCCCTCTTGGAACCAAAACAAGACTGCACCACGAAATTTAGTGTGGAGACGTATCTCAGCATCATTAGATAAGCAAAAGGGTGGAACCAGTAAGGTTACCGATGCACCCACCACCGTTGAGCCGCAACAGGACTTGGAACATAGAGGACGTCGTCGTCGTCGGCCACGTCGGAGGCGTCGTCTAGCTCAGGGTCCTCGCTCTTCCTTGCCAAGGGACATCGGGGGCAACGGTGAGGTTGCCTCTTCGGAGCCATTGGTTCCGGATGATGGTGCCTCCCCGGCCCGTGGTCCACCATGTATTATTGATTGGTCTGTTAAGTTGGAAAGGGCAGAAGCTGATCTCTGCAAAGCACTCTTTGTTACAGTGGTTGATCCTCCTTCAAACTTATCTACTGATGAAGTTAAATTGATTATAACAAACAGATTTGACTTGCCTCTGAACTCTCTAGTCCTCCGATGCTCTGGTACTGGTTTATGTATTATGTTTGTCCAAGACGAACACACTGCTATAAGGTTGGCTGATTCTGTACCACCGTCAGGGTCTACTACTCCTCGTTTTCACTTTCGTCGATGGACAAGATATGCTTCAGCCATGGGTGCCGCTCTACCAGTTTTGGTTGATATTGAGTTGCGGGGTATTCCAGCTCATGCGTGGGAAATGTCCATGGCAGAACATTTGTTGAATCCTTATGCATGGCCTCATGTCCTCCACTCGGCTACTAGAAACAGGGAAGATTATTCTACCTTTCGCCTATCGGCTTCGTGTTTTAAACCGGAGGATATTCCAAATTCACGAGATCTTCACATCGTGGAACCCCCGATCGGGATAATTGAGGTACCACCGGGTAAACCTACATTGGTATATCATATTGACATTATGGTGTCGGCACCCACTTATCCAGCGTCCATCAGAAATCACCTTTCCTCCACAGAGGGTGACGAAAGTGACACCCATCCTCGTCGAAGACAGAGACGACAATTTTTTTCCCAACGCTCAGCGAACCTCTCAGCATGATCAGCAAGGTGCTACGACCAATCCAACCACAGAAGCTCCAGAATTTCAACAGTCAGAAGCTGTGAATTCCAGTGGTGGGCGACATCCACATGGTCCCGATCCTGGGGCAGATATGTCACAAATACCAGTTGCTGACCTGGAGCCTTCCAAAAATCTTGCAATAGTCCCGTATTACCCACAGGCGAGGTCGAAAAAGGTGAAGGAGTTCCCCTGGAATCTATCATGACAGTAGAAATAATGTCCTTAATAGCCGAGCTACGGGAGGTGACTATCATTCGAACCGCAGAGAATGACTCAGAGATCCATCTCAGTCCTTTGCCCCTAGCAAAGATGGCACTGCCAACAGTGATGAATGATATTATGCCAACAGATTGTGTAGTACATACCGTGATGGACTCTCTCTTTTCTTTGCGGATGGGGTCTCAGACAGCTGTGCTACGGTTTTCCCACGATATCCCCAACAGTGCTCCAACTAACGCTACGGTTAGACTGAATTTTTATCCCCTACCTCAGATACTAGTACTGGCAACGATACAACACCCTCATGACTTGAATCGACCTCCCGCATCCCCTGAAGAGGTAGTGAGTGATGAAACATCAGCTACAGCCGGTTCAGTTACAAGGGTTTATAACAGGAGGACGAGGGTAACTTAGACACCATCATCACCCAAGACACTCTCCCTATCCAAGATATCTAAGTCAGTAGAAGGGATTTTGCAGGATCCTACAGTTCCGAAAAGGCGAAAGAAGGTGATACCCTCCGACATAAAGCTACGAAGGAGCCGCCAAATGGCTAAATTACCACCTGAGATAGATACTAGTGCGGCAACAACAGTTTGTCGCCAATTGGGGCTCCAGGATCAAGGTGATAGCCACGAACCTCCTGTCATGGAAAAATAATCCCAAGTGTTCGAACAACCACTTAGTCGTGCGCACATCATGGTGCTCGCTGCTCTTTTTGGGTGGGAAGTTCCTACAGATGATGAGGCCAGGTCGACGAAGTTCATCACTGTCAACTAAAGAAACTGGTTGTTGGTCGTCTTACTAAAGTTTATTCCAATGGATAAGAACAATATCTTGATTGGGAACGTGCATGGTCTGAATAGTAGAGCGCAGTGTGATATGGTTCAGAAGTTAGTGGATGCTAGTCAACCTACTGTAATTTGTTTCCAGGAAACCAAGCTAACTCACATTTCAGAAAGGGACATTCTTCCTATTCTGGGACCAGATTTCAGCTCTTTTGTATACCTCCCAGCCCAACAGACCAGAGGAGGCATATTGGTTGCATGGTGCAGTCTCTTTACAGCCCTCTCGTATCGTGTGCACCGACACTCTGTCTCAATTAATCTGCACTCTGAAGGTGAACCGCCTTGGTGGTTTACTGGTGTGTATGGTCCTCACATTGATGCTGAGAAGCCTTCCTTTCTTACTGAGTTAAGAGAAGTTAGAAACTACTGTTTTGGTCCATGGTTGGTGGCAGAGGATTTTAACATGATTTATAGCTCAGATGACAAAAATAATAACAATATTAATAGAACTTTGATGGGATGTTTCCATCGTTTCGTCAATGATCTTGAACTGAAAGAGGTCTCGCTTATTGGCAGGAGGTATACATGGTCGAATGATAGAGAACAACCTACATTTGTGAAGTTAGATAGAGTTATGTGTACAGCAGACTTAGAGGGATTATATCCTAATTGTATCCTACAAAGCTATACCTCAGAGATGTTAGATCACTGTCCTCTTATTCTGGGACTCAAAGATGGGGTAGGTGGGACAAAGTGCTTTCATTTTGAAAGTTTCTGGACCAGGCTTTCAGGCTTCCAAGATGTAGTAGCAGATTCGTGGAATAAACCTATGACATGTGTTTGTCCTATGAAGCGCATTTTCATCAAGTTGAAAAGACTAACAAGGGAACTTCAATCTTGGAGTGCAAAACAAGTAGGACATGTGAAATCTCAGCTTGCCGTGGCACGTGAAGTGTTACATCGTCTCGAGGTGGCACAGGATCAACGATCCTTGAGCATAGGGGAGGACTGGCTCAAGAGGAAATTAAAACGACATTGCCTCACTCTTGCTTCCCTCGAAAGAACAGTGGCGAGACTCAGGTCCAAAATCCGCTATCTGAAGGACGGCGATGCAAATACCTCCTTCTTTCATAGGCAGGCTGGTTTTCGCAAAAGGAAAAACTTTATCCCAAAATTGATAGATGATGACCGAATTGCTACATCGCAAGAAGAGAAGCAACATATCATGTTTCACTTTTATGAGAACCTCATTGGAACTGCAACCCAACGGTCAGTTACTTTTGATCTGTCCTACTTCCACAGAGCGGGCTTGGATTTAGCTCATCTGGATGCTCCAATTACCGAAGAAGAAGTGTGGAAAAATATTAAGCAGCTGCCAGCAGATAGAGCACCAGGACCAGACGGTTACACTGGGCGGTTTTATAAAGCCTGCTGGTCCATAATAAAATCTGATTACATGACTGCTATTGGTTCCCTACAACATGGAGATGCGAGGAGATTGGAGCTCCTGAATTTAGTCTATATTACTCTCATTCCTGAGAAAGATGAAGCAGTACTTGCCAAGGATTTTAGACCAATCAGTCTAATACATAGCTTTGCAAAACTGATTACCAAGATTTTAGCAAATCGATTGGCGCCCCAGCTTGACTCTATGATCTCTACAAATCAAAATGCTTTTATCCGTGGAATATGCATCCATGATAATTTCTTATTGGTGCAACAGACGGTCAAGTGACTGCATCATCGGAAAGTGCCTAGCCTTTTCCTAAAATTGGATATATCCAAGGCTTTTGATACAGTATCATGGCCTTTCCTGCTAGAAGTGCTCTCCCACCTCGGTTTTGGTATCTCCTGGCATAACATCATCTCCTGTCTACTTTCCACAGCATCTACACGTATCCTAGTAAATGGCGAACCAGGGGAAACTATTTATCACAAGCGAGGACTGCGTCAAGGGGACCCTCTATCCCCCATGCTGTTCATCATAGTCATGGATGTGCTAAACAATCTATTTGATAAAGCTGCTGATATCGGACTACTGCATCCCCTAGAATGACACGTGGGGCAGCAGATGTCACTCTATGATGATAATGTTGCTTTGTTTATCCATCCAGATGAAGGGGAGCTACAACTTACTAAAGCATAACTCAATACCTTTGGAGAAGTATCTGGGTTGCAGACAAACTTGCACAAGAGCAGCATCATTCCAATAACATGTGGTGAAGGACTTATATCAACTGTAACTGATACTTTGCATTGTGTTGCAGCCCAGTTCCCGTGCATCTATTTAGGACTTCTGCTTTCACATAAAAAACTAAGAAAGAGCGATTTGAATCCATGGGTTGAGAAGGTAGCGGATAAACTACCGCGATGGAAGGCATCTCTAATGAACCGGGCTGGTCGAGCTACTCTAGTCTGTTATGTCATTTCAGCCATGTCGATACACCTACTGATTGCTATTAGAGTTCCAAAATGGTTCATCAAGGCCATCGACAAAATCCGAAGAGGCTTCTTATGGCAAGGAAGGGAACATGCCAATGGTGGTTGTTGTCTAGTGCAGTGGGCCAAGGTAACCAGACCCATCGATCTTGGAGGATTAGGTATTCCTAACCTAGAAATCATGGCTTGGGCCTTACAATTAAGATGGCACTGGTACAAAAAAATCGGAATGAATCGTCCTTGGATGGAACTTGAACTCCCATCACACCCAAACACACTCGCGCTACTGAATGTTGCCATGACCACTCATGTCGGGAATGGAAATAACACTCTATTCTGGACAGGCCATTGGCTGAATGGAGCAACTATAGCTGAGGTGTCGCCACTTGTGTTCCAACACGTGCCAACAAGGATAAAAAACACAGAACTATTGCTGAAGCTTTGCATGAGAATGCTTGGGTGCGCGATATAGCTAGGGGCTTAAGTTCGGAGGGATTAGGAGAATATTTTTAGTTGTGGTCAAGTATCCAAAATGTGACATTATCAGCAGAAGACGATCAACATCTATGGAGATTTGAGGCATTTGGACATTATTCTTCCAAATCTGCTTATAAAGCTTATTTTGCTGGTGCCGTCATCTTTGAACCTTGGCGCTGTCTATGGAAATCTTGGGCCCCGGCAAAATGTAAGTTTTTCTTGTGGTTGGTGCTCCATAACAAATGTTGGACAGCTGATCGCCTCTCTACACGCGGACTGCCACATCCCGAGAAATGTCCCCTATGTGATCAAGAGGAGGAAATCATCCAACATGTCCTTTTAACGTGTGTTTTTGCGAGGCAGATTTGGTTCAGATTACTATTGATGATCCACATGTCACATTCTTTACCTATGACAAATGAGAGGTCATTTGGTCACTGGTGGTGCCGCACTATTAGTAAAGTTCCAAAGGAACACAAGAAAGGAGTAAACTTGTTAATCATCTTGGGTGCTTGGATCATCTGGAAACAGCGAAATGCTTGTGTTTTCGATAAAGTGTCTCCCTCCATTACTGAGGTTATGAGAACCTTTTCAGATGAATACAGGTTATGGTGCTTTGCTGGAGCCAAAAAAACTCCAAGCCCTTAATTTGCAGCAGGTGTTAGGAAGCTAATCCATTTTTAGGTCAGAAAACTTATTGTAATATTTTTGTTCTGTGTATTGAGCCTCTCATATATGGACCCTATATGGGATGGCTTGCTGTAATAGGGTCCGTTTTTTCTTCTTTTAATACAAAGATGCGCATCTCTCTTGCGTATTCGAAAAAAAAAGAAAAACCTAAGCCCGTAGAAAAAAAGAGAGGACAGAGCTGCACCGCCAGAGAAAAAGAGAGAAGGAAAAAAATGGAGGAAGAAGAAGAAAAGGAGGAAGGAGCCGCCGTCCGCCGGAGATCATCGCGCCGCTGTCGTCGTGCCGCCGGAGGATCGCTGCGCCGTCTACTTCGTCTACGCCATGCCTCCATCCCGTGATCTTCAAAGCCGTCGCATCTACAGTAGAATACGTTTTCCGATGCAAATTTTAGCGACGTATTAGATCTAATTACTGGAATTTAATCATAGTTGCATCATCTATTTAATTTCAGCAACATTAATTCTCGCTAAAACCTCCGTAAACTCGTATGAACACATATGAACTAGTTGCATCTAATTAATAAACAACCATGGATAATTAATTATCGAACTTGCATGCATTCATGTCATTGCATATTGATTAATATGTGTGCATTGTATTGATTTGTATGTGTATTCTTGTATTTGTATGATCACGAGTAGAGGAACGCGCTCAAGAAGTTACGATCGAGAAGCGAGTATGCGTGGATCTTCGTGTGCAAGACGTTGACTTGCTTGACCATCGGAATTGCGGGATATAAAGGCAAGTGTCCTTGAAGCATATTGATACTGTTTTAAAATAAATGTTTTGTTTGCAAAATTGCATGCTTGTGTCAATTTGATGGGAATTCTATGATAGGAAGTTGACTAGCTTTGTTTAACCACCATTGTCACCTGGAATACCAGGTAGAGAGTTGGGAAGGGTTTTTACCTTTTTGCTTCGCTTAATTAATTGGGATGGGAGAACAACACTACACATTTAATTATGCATTAATGATATTCTAGTTAATGTGAACTGGTCAATATGATATGGTAATGGGTGATCTAAGCAAGCCTAGTATGTGGATGAGTTGGATGTTATGGTGGTTGCTTGCTTTAGAACTAAGGACTGGTTCATGCGAGAATAGGCCAGGACTATAGTGCCACCACGAGGCCAAGTATGGGTGCGGCGTAGCTGATTAATTAGGGTATTACTGGTATTGCACGGATCATTTGGCGCACCGGGGAAGGGGAGTCAGATTGGGTTTGGATTTGTGGCAGGGACTCCCTGGGATCCGAATGGCACAAGAGGGGGCCCTTGGTTGAAGATGTGCTCTGTAGGAGATGTCGCCACCAGTGAAACCTCAGTGGGTCCGTACATGCTAGTAGTCCCTTTGTAAAGGCTATTTTGTGATCTCTTGGCCATACACCAAAGGAGGTGTAATTGGCATAAGAGAGGTTCTTTAGTCGCCGACGGATGATGAAATCGCAAACACATGGGTAAAGTGGTACAAACTCTGCAGAGTATTAAAACTATCATGATAGTCGTGCTCCCGGTTATGAGCGCTTGGATGACCTACATGACTAGAGAGAAATTGGGATTTGGGATGGTTAAGGTTTGGTATTGGTTATGGCTGGTTATGGATTAGTTACGGTATTGGATGTGGTTAATAGTAATGGTGAAACCTGGTTTAATGATGATGGATATGGATTATGGACTTATATATTCATTGTGGGATATGATGGGTTTACTTCACATGCATATGGTATATTGCTTTTCAAATGTTTTACTGTACTTTTCAGCATTTAGCCATTATTACATTTGTCATTTGAATCAGCCACATGTCATACTTTCCACACTTGCTGAGTACGACATGTAGTCACTCTTGCAATCCCCCCAACAGTTTCAGGTGATGGTTGGGAGTGTCTTGAGGATAATGCGGAGTTCTAGGCTGTGTGCTGCCGTCGACTTGCATGTGGTGTTATTGGAGCTGCACTATCCCTTATGCTTAGTTTGCTTAGCTGTTTAGTTTGCTTAATTAGTTATTTCTGCTGCATTAGTTGAACTTGTCATTAATATTCACTAGAGCTTGTATTTGAGGATATTTTAAATTGTGTAATTAAAGCACTTATTTAATAATATGAGCGGTGATAATTATTTGTTTATCATTTGTGAATCACTTGTATATGTGTGTTGAACATCCTGGGCACACATATATTGTACTTGGTTCATTTTTCGGAACTGGGTGTCACAACAAGGGTGGTCCCTTGAGCTCCAGCGGCACTAGGGCCGCTCTCTAGAAGCCCTTCAGCGGTAGAAGAGGAAGAACCCACTGGGGGAACTCCCACCCCCGGACTGGAAGTCGAAGGCGATGCTTCCGGGTTTTCAATTATTGGCTCCGAGGGTGAAGGACCTGTCGCCACCTCTTCAGGCTGCTCTAGCTCTGGTCCAGACACCTCTGGGGCAGCTATATCTGGGGCAGCGGTTGGAGCTTCATTTGGTGCCCCTACCACCTCCGGTTCAGACGCCAACGCGTCAGTCACTTCTGGTTCAGTGACCGGAGCTTCAAGCATTTCCGGCTCAGCCGCCCGACCTTCAACAACTTCTAGCCCAAGGGCCGGAGCTTCAATCATCTCCGGCTCGATGATCAGGACTTCAATTGCCTCTGGCTCGGTGGCCAGGGCTTCTACGACTTCCGGTTCAATGACTGGAGCTTCAGACATCTTCAGCTCCGGTACTGGAGCATCAGTCTCTGGCACCGTTGTCAGAGGTACACCTTCAACTTCTCCCCCATGGTCCGGCACTACCACGGGAGCTTCTGACAAGGAATCTGAATCCAAATCCGCGACAGCTAGCGCCGGAGCTGCCGTGACTTCAGCCACCACTTAAGGAGGAGGCATGATGCTCGAAGCCGGAGCTTCGGCATGCGCAGCCACAGTCGCTGTGACAGATGTCGAAGTTCCTGACCCTTTCTTTGACACCCTAGAAATAAAGGGATGAGAAGATTAAAGACACATCAAAAACAAGACTAGCATTTTAAGGTGACCACTCAATGCTTATCTAGGGATGCTACTGCCCCAATCACCTCGGAATCTCTTCTTCTGAGGCCCGGAGCCAGAGCCCATCATGTCTGGTGAGACAACGACTTTGGACCTCAGCTGAGGACCACTTGCGGCAGCCGGAGTCCTCTTGGCCGGAGTTTCTATTGGCCGGGAAGAACTCCCAGTCCTGGAGCTCTTAGCCGGCACTGAAGCCGGTGTTGACTGCCCGGAGCTAGCGCCTCTCAAAAACACCTGCATCGGAGAAGGTGCAGCCACAGAAGACCTCCTCCGCCGGGGAGAAGGGGCCATTGTAGAGGGAGCAGCCCTAACGGACCTCCCATCAGCATGCTTTAGCTTCCTCTTCCGGCTGGAGGGTTCGGCTGGCTCTTTGCCCTTGCCCTTGCCGATGTCTTCAACCATCTGGTTTGGGGCAGAGGCAAACCCTGCTTCAGAAGATCCGGGGATTGCCACCCTGGAGATCAGACGCCTCTCCACCTCACCAAGGTCATCAAGCGCCGACATCTTCCTCTGGAGCTCTCTGTTGAACTGTGGCTCCATGTTCAGAGGAAGGAAAGCAACCATCGGAACCAAGTTGTCGTCGTCGACGTTTATCCCATGCTGGAATTTCTTGAGATGAAGCTTCAGAGCTTCGTCATCCAAGTTGGACTTCAGACCAGTCTCAATCCGATTGTCATCCATCACGCTGTTGAGGGCCCAGGCGAGCTTCTCCCTCTTCCTCAGCGGAGCCCATCTATTGGCCAGGAAGTTGCAGAAGACAATTTGAGGGGTTACTCCACCCTCCACGCATTTTCAGATCTTGGTCAGGACGGGGTTGAAGGCATTTGACAGCTCCAGAACTACACTCCAAGCGTCAGTATCAATGGTGGGGAGTCCTTGGGGCAGCTCCAACCTCTCGTGCTCCTCCACTGCAATAATGACTCAGTCCTTCTTCCAGTCATCCCATTTGCCGGAAGGGGATGACTTCAAGTACTTGAAGGGGCAGTTCTTGCGCTTCACAAAATAGTAGAAGCCAAGAAGCTCACTCCCCTTGCTGGTGGTGTGGACAGTGAAGAAGGTACAAAACAACTCAATGCAGGGGGAACACCCACCCACATCTCGCAAAAGTGAACGAAGGTCGCCACTAGCAGAAGAGAATGGGGGCCAAGATGATACAGCTGGAGGCCGTAAAAGTCCAACATCATTAAAAGAAAGGTTGAAAAAGGTGGGATCAATCCCACCATGGCGTACGCAGAGAAGTACACCATGTCGCCATTACGCTCCTTCTTGAATGGGAGCTCGCCGGCGCGGATCAGGTGGCTGAAGGAGTCATTGGACCACCCTATATAGGTCCAAACCTTCATCAAATCGTCCTTGCTCTTGAGGCGGCTTTTGGGAAGACCCAACTCCATCACGGCAAAGTGGAGCGAAGGAAGAGAAAGCTAGGCTAAGTTTGGGAGGCTCTGAGCGCAAGTTTGATCGAAAGCGTAAAGAGTCCTCAAACTGCACATACTTTCCTTCTTAAGTAAGCCTCCGCGACGCTTGGATGGAAATCGCAACAAGAGAGGGGTCACATTTCAAAAATCTACCCCGTCCATGATGAATGGGCCCGGGGCCACCCCGACGAAGAGATCGAAGTTATTACCCCAGGCGAACCATTGTCATGATGGGTGGTGGGAGACCCAAGGGAGACACCCCGATAAGGCGCTTAGAACCGATAGGTTTTTGTATTGGGAACTGGCGACCTTCAATTGCGTGAGATCCGCACTCAAAGATCTCATCTGTCGCATTCATAACAAGCCACGCGGTGATAGTTTAACCCCGGACCATCGCCCCAACGGCACACTAGGATACTTTTGAAGTCGAAGCGCGAGAATCAATGATGGCCCCACCTTTGGTAGAATAACTTAACCCAAAGGATTTCTCCGAGAGGTGGGCCCGGGAGCCATTGTCGATACCCTGCGTACCAGGTACCCTATGATACCGCAAGAAGTGCAAGAGAGTTCTACCCGTCAAAGTTGAACGTCTCCTCAGGCCCCACATGTCATATTACACCAGACCCACATCCCTCATACGGGTAACTCCGGAGATTGACACGTGTAATGTAAATCAGGAGCTAAACTCCCAATACGGGGAAGCTTTGTGATCTACACGTGTATAATGACCCCGTACCTAACCCCCAACAGAGGGAAGCTCTGGCGTTGACACGTGTATAGCGGTTCTGGAGCTACCTCCCCGCAAGGGGAAGCTCCGAAGCTGCCACGTGTGGAGCCTCCAGACCCTCATCACCAACGAATACATTGGAGGATCTTCCTCAGCACGAACATTAAAGGGACAGTTAAAGCAGCAGTTATAAGACCTGATTACGTGTCGTTAATGTTGTATTAACGACACATGATCAAGGCACTATTAATAGAGGTAACGCATCCATTAAGAAACGTTATCACACTATTAACCATGCTTAATACTCATAGACAGTGTATTAGGCTATTAAATACACCAGGGCCACATGTCGGGCCAGATGAATGATGTAACGGTTAGTCCTTAGACTATAAAAGGACTAAGCCGCACAATACAGAGGGACAACTCCAAGTTAAGCCATACACCGTGTATACTAGCGACACTAAATACAACAACACAAACCCCGTGGAGTAGGGTATTACGCTCAGGCGGCCCAAACCACGTAAATCTCTAGTGTCACCATCTTGATCCTGATCTCTGCGTGCCCCAACCAAAACAAGAACCTCCGCGGGCTACACTTTAATAGTACCGGGGGAAGTGTCATTGCTACACTTGGACAACCTCAATTAATGAATTCCGTTTTTGGAATGTGGCTACCACATCAATCTTGGGTGTTTGAAGAGTGGAATAGTTTGGAATGTAGTTCTCTTAGATCTTCCCCTGCTGAAATGTTCTGGCGAATTGCTATATTCGAAAAGTCAAAGAAACAATTGCCCTTATCTCTTATTTGGAACCTCTCAAATATCTCAAAGTGTTTTGATCCTCACCTTGGCATGTTGTGCTAATTTTGTACCTATACTAAATATGGTTATATATGGAGCTTGGTAGGGATAAATGTGGCACACATTGCAATTCATATATTACTAAGTCAAAAACTTGATCCTATGAGAGACTTATACAACAAACAATTTGACAAAGAAAATCCTTGTGCACATGAATGGAATGGATAAATGTGGACTCCATGTTTTCTATCTTTAAGCATGAAACATGGCTACTTTCCTTTTTTTTTCCTTTTTTTTTGACATACTTTCCCTTTTGAAGAGTAGATGCTTCTTTCTCTCTCTTTCTCGTTTTTTCGTAGCCATGTCTTCTACTCCTTTTTTTTCTAGAGAGATTTTGATAATCAAAATGTATGGATTTTCTTTATTGCGTGGATGAATGGTGGATGCAAATTCTCAATGTGAGAAATTTTGCAAGAATGGGATGCTAAGAATTTCTAAGTCAAAAGTGCATGCATGTCACTCAATTGGGTCACGAGGTTGACAAAGTTCAATGAAAATCAAAGTGGCATATGCATGTGGTTTTCAAGAATTTGTATCATAGGTCCGTGGAGGGTATTTAAATTTCCAATGAGAGAATCAGACAAAGTTTAAGACTCCAAATTGTGCAAACATCAAAATCAATTTCAAGCAAGGAGATATCTCTTCGAATAACTCATTTACCGTATCACACAAGTCAAATACTTAGATGGCGTGTTGTTCCTATTTTATTTGTGGGAATCACAAACAAGGTGATAAATCGAAATATAAAGTATTCAAATTTTCAGCTCAAGCAAATTTTGACTATCATGTTTTAAATTTTTAATTGTTGAGTTGAATTGCTTTCAAATATTCAGTATAAAATACTAAATCAACTCAAATAGTAACGTAGCATGCATATTCAGGAGTAGGAGATCCAAACCAAATTTGTGGAGCGAAGCAGAGCCGTGTGGGGACCACACCAGGTTGGTCGACCAAGGGGTTTCGGCCGACCCCCTTCTGGCATCTCTGTTGCTCTTTTTCGATGTGTCGAGTCGTATATTCGGTTGCGATGTGTTTCAAGATGCAATGCTATTTTTGCACGTCAGAATTTCACAAATTTGGGGTGCCTCCCCCAAACTTGTTCTCTGAATTCTTTATTCAACAAAAATAAACTAAAGATGGAACTTTGTCGGGTTAGATGAACCAGTAAGTTCACTTTATTGAAATAAAATATTGGGGATGCTTACATTATTCAATCTAAATTTAATGAATAAAAATTTGGAATAAAACTAAACTAAACTAGTAAGCATCCTATGCGGTCGGGACATCTAAACTATGGTGCGTTGTAGATGTCGGGCTTCCCGACGACATTGCATACATGGCGCAGCTTGGCGCCCATGCCACGGCAAACAACATCAATCTCCACCTTGAAGGATATGAGGTCATCCTTAAGTTCCGCCCTCTCTATGCACCCTTCAGCCACTAAGTCTGATAGCTTCTTGTTCTCCAAATGGAGAGAAACTAACTCCTTAGAAAGTTGTGCCACTTTAGGGGCACGAGGAGATTTCCCGACGTTGTCCTCAAATTGGCCAAGTGGCCCTCTGATGGCAGGTGGCGATAGGTGACGCCTAATTTTGGAGGGTGACGGGTCCGTCGACTCCTCCATCATCAAATTATCCACTTGCTTGAAAAATCCTTTTGCACAGTGTGAGACCTATGTGTGCTGAATACATTGGCTATGGCGACAAAAGTTTTGAATACTACCAAAACACCTTTATTGTCAAGATCCAACTCTAGGTCCGAGCTCAAGTAAGGTCTGACGATAGGTCCGACTTGTTTTGGGTAGCTCCGGCAAGGTCCAACGTAAGGTTTGACTTGCTTTGGCTAGGTCTGACTTCCTTGTCTAGGTCTGACTAGCTTTGGTTAGCTCCGGCTCTAGGTCTAACTAGCGTTGGTAAGCTCTGGCGCTAGGTCCGACTAGCTTTGGTTAGCTCCAGCTCTAGGTCCTGCTAGCTTTGGTAAGTTCTAGCGCTAGATCCTGTTAGTTTTGGTAAGCTCCGGTTCAAGGTCCGGTTAGCTTTGGCAAGGTTCGGAGCTTGATCGCGGTGGTTCTGCTTTTAACTTACAATGTCTCAAACTTGTTTTTGGATTTTGGTAAGTTTGCTTAGTTTTATTTTACTAAGTTTTTGGTGTGTTTTGGTGGTTATGGTTGATACCTTTTTGCTAAGGTTTGCAACATACTTATGTGAGGTGCTCACATAAGGTGTTGTGGTTTTCGAAACTAACGTGAGTCAAGTCGAGGACTTGTGCTCGGAAGTATTGGTTGTTTATTCATGTGCAGGTGTTGCTTGAGTTCAAGACATGTGATGGGATCCATTGAACTAGCCTTAGAGAGAAGATGAGGTTTAACAACCAAGTTCGGGAGGAATTGTGGTTGAGCTGGTCAGGAGGTCACGCAGGGTGATTGAATCAAGGGCAATGCATATGAAGGAAGCTGGATGTCGAAGGAAGGTTTTCGCACGTATGTATGTGGTGCATGACATGGCAACATGGTTCCGAAGATGGGTTATGGAAGGAAAGATGTGGTTGGAAGGATCAGATTGTATCGGATGATGACTTCGGCTGCGGCGGAGTTGGTTATGGATCGGGTATGGAAAGTATCGAGTTGGTTATGATAGTTTTCGTGTGGGACACGAAGTTAGGTTGTTTTAGGAATGTGGAATATGTTCCTGCGTTTGTTAGGAAGTCTTAAGATTGCTTCTATCTGCGTATTAAAGAGTCTTGAGCAATTATGGAAAGTTTCGATTCGTGAATTGAGTAGGATTAGAATCCTAGTTAGGTTTGAGTTGGCCTAAGGGCTGGTTATATAAGCAAAGGAGGCCAGAGATCATGATAGACAACTTTTGGGCTGTTCCTCTTGTGTTCTATTGAATAAAATTCGTAGTTGAAAGGAACTTTTGTGCCTTGTTCGACTTGTTTTCTTCAAAGTCTTTCTCGTCAAGTTTCTGTACAACACTACCTTGCTTCAGTGGTTTTATCATAACTCGAGTTTTACAGATCCGATTGATGTGATTCTTCTTGGGTTGTCTTCGCAACATAATTTTATATCATCTTTGAAAATTTCACAGTCATTGGATTTGCGATTTCTTATCTACACAAGTTTCTTTGCAGTGTTTCAAAACTGTTTTTCTCGGGTAGGACAGATTGACCTTTGTTCGATCTTTCGATCGTAACTTGAGTTTCTCTCGACGGATTTTCATGATTCTTGTTGTGACGTCTTAGTGACTTGATTCTCTACAATCTATACTAGTTTTATCACAGCTGAACACATTTAGATTAATTGCACACATGGTTTCTTTAACAGATTAGTTTTCTATCGAGGGGTGTTTTCGTTGCTTCCGCTTAAAAGTTTTAATCTACCATTCACCCCCTCTGGTAGTTTTACATGTGCTATTCGATCCTACAATTGGTATCAGAGCCACGGTGCTCTAATATTTGTGATTTGCACGTGTTTTGACTAATCATCATGGAGAAATACTCCGCAAAACCTTGTGTTTTTAGTGGTATTGATTTTCAGGTTTGGAAAGCATGTATGGAAGCTTTCATCTAGGCACATGGCTTCGCAATATGGGAAAAGGTGTACAAGCCTTACGACGTGCCACCGAACGATCAAGTCACGACTACAAACTTAAGAGATGTCGACAATAACAACAAAGCCCGCAACTTGATAATCCAAGGACTAACTCAGAGCGACTTCAACCGTGTTGCACACCTCCGATTGGCGTACGATGTGTGAAGAACACTTTGTGACTACCACGAAGGCTCCAACACAATCAAGGAGGTAAAACAAGATATGTTCAAAAAGGAATACATGCATTTTGAGATGCAGCCTGGTGAGTCCATCGATCAACTTTTTGCTCGGTTTAATAAAACTTTTAGTAATCTACGTAGTGTCAACGTAAACTTTACTGATGCTGAGAATGCTAGACAACTCCTTAGTGCATTAGACATGACAATATGGGAAATAAAAGTAACATCCATTCGTGAATCAACTGTGATGAGTACTCTTGCTTTAGATGTACTTTACTCTAAACTAAAAAACTCATGAAATTGGCATCTTATCACGTAAGAATTCAAATAAGTCTATTGCATTTGTTTTCACAACATGATATGTCTAGCTCTGACCAATCATCATCTTGCAATACTCTTGCTTTGTTGTCCTCACTAACCCTGGAGCAGATCGAGGAATTTCCAGAAGAGGAGTTAGCACTCATCTCTACTAGATTCTCCAAAGCATTGCAAAATGTGAGAACTAGAAGGAGACGAAGCCCCGGACCACAGCGCTGCTTTGAATGTGGTAAGACAGGACACTTTCGTACAGAATGCCCTAACCTTCCAGGTCCTGCTACCCATGAAGAAAAGCAGAACAAGGTCAAGACCACCTTTGGAAACTCCAACAAGAAAAAAAAAGGGTTCTATAGGACGCAAGATGATAAACAGCTACATCACCGCACTTCAAGAGCTTAGTTCAAGTGATGTAGACATTGGAAGCGATGAAGATGATGACGATCTGGCCAACTTGTGCTTTATGGCGGGCGAAACAAGATCAAGATCAAGTCAGGAGGATGCAGAACACGACAGTGATAATAATGAGGTATGTTCTACCTGTAATGAAATGTGTGATGCAATTTGTCGTGCAACTATTATTATCAAGAAAAAGGACAAAAAGCTTAGGGATAATGCTGCTAGAATTTAATCACTAGAGTATGAAATTAACCGTTTCAAAACTTTCATTCCTAGTGATGATGCATGTCCCTCATGTGACTTAATGTATGAATAATTGTCCACATTAAGAAGTGCACACTCCTCCACTCTAGATAGACTTGATGAAGAAATTGAAAAGAACAAAAAGTTGTCAGACTTTAATGTTAAAAACTTAAAAGATGCTTCTTATTCTACACATGATTTGCGTTGTTCTGCATGTGGTAATCTTGATAAGAAACTAAAAGATGCGATGAATGAAATTTCCATTCTGAACAATGCTTTACGAACACATGAAGTTAAAAATTGTTCTAACTGCAAACTTAAAGGAAAACCATCATGTAAAGACTGTCTAGTTTTATCTAAAGAACTTGACAATAAAAATAAGATACTAGAGCGGTTTTACAATGCGAACAAGAATCTAAACTTGCTTAAACCATGCAATGATAAAACTGGTTTAGGTTTTGATTCCCATGGTTATTCTAAAACACATCCACCTCACGTTGTAAAATCATTTGGAAAAGGTTTAATCAAAATTGTACCTAAACAAAAGGATGTGATTTTTAAATCTGCAGGAGTGCCTTCTAGTTCTGTTTCTAATACTGGATGCTCATCTAGACATGATTACAAAATTAAATTTCATTGTACTTATTGTGATAAAGATGGTCATGTCATATATTTCTGTTATAGACTAGCTAAACAAATTGAAAAAGGATAAGATGTCTCCTATATCTCATAGCTTAGTTGAGATGGCTAGGACTATGCTTGATGAATATCAAACTCCTAGGAAATTTTAGGTTGATGTGATTGCAACCGTTTGTTATGTCTCAAATCGTGTTTTCTTGCGCGCTAAGCTATGTAAAACACCATATGAGCTCCAGTTTGGATATAGGCCTAGTGTTATACACTTACAGGTCTTTGGTTGGAAATGCTTTGTTAAGAAACATGGTAATCTTGATAAATTTGAACCTAGATCCATTGATGGCACACTTCTTAGTTATCCATCTCATACTAGAGGCTACCGTGTGCTTTTACTTGACACTAATAAAATTGTGGAGACTTGTGAGTTATCTTTTGATGAAGCTAGCCCAGGTACTAGCTCAAACATTGCAGGTCCGGATCCATATCCTAAGGGGGAGGGTATTTTTGAAGAAGAAGAAGAGTCGGTGATATTGCCTGATAGTTCTGAAGCTGACACGTGTCCAACTCCAAACTTTGAACAAGTTTCAACTACCATCTATGCTGGTACTAATCGTCCACAAGCCACAAGCTCATCAATCTACGATGAACCTCATGAAGAAGAAGCTTGTGAGACATCTGTTCTCCTACGGATTTACAAGAATCATCCCCCGCAACAGATAATTGGAAGCTTGCATGAACGAGTTACAAGATCCAGGTTTTTCGACCCCAATTCTCATGCTCATTCCTCTTTTGTTGCTTCTTTTGAATCCAAAGTTATATCACACACACTCACTAATGAATCTTGGATTATTGCCATGCAAGAAGAGTTAGAAATTTTGAAAGAAATAATGTTTGGAAGCTTGTACCTCCACCTCAAGATCACACTTTAATTGGAACTAAATGGGTGTTTAAAAATAAACAAAGTGCGTATGGGGTTGTGATTAGCAATAAGGCTAGATTGGTTGCTCAAGGTTTCACACAAATTGAAGATTTAGATTTTGATTAAACTTTTGCCCCTGTTGCTAGATTAGAAGCCATAAGAATTTTGTTAGCTTTTACTGCATCTAAAGGTTTCAAGTTATATCAAATGGATGTTAAAAGTGCTTTTCTTAATGGCTATATAGATGAGAAAGTTTATGTCAAGTAACCACCAGGTTTTGAAAATCCAAATTTTCCTAATCATGTTTACAAACTGTCTAAAGTCTTGTACGGTCTCAAACAAGCCCCTAGAGCATGATATGATAGGTTAAAAACATTCTTACTTGAAAAGGGGTTTACCATGGGTAAGGTTGATAAAACTCTTTTTATGCTTAAGCATAACAATGACTCATTATTCGTTTAAGTATATGTGGATGATATTATCTTTAGTTGTGTTTCTCATGATCTCGTGTTCAAGTTTTCAGCAATGATGAGTTCATAATTTGAAATGAGTATGATGGGTTAACTCACTTACTTTTTGAGACTGCAAATCAAGCAAACTGAGGAATGTACCTTTGTGCATCAAACGAAGTATACAAGGGACCTTCTCAAGCGCTTCAACATGGACAAAAGCAAGTCCCTTCAGACACCAATGGGAACAACATCAACATTTGAACTTGATGAAGATGGTGAATCTGTAGATCAAAAAGAATATAGAAGCATAATCAGATCACTTTTGTATCTCACAGCACCAAGACCGGACATACAATTTAGCGTATGTCTTTGTGCACTGTTTCAAGCTTCCCCACGTGCTTCACATCGTCAAGCCATCAAAAGGATTCTCAGGTACTTACATGAAACTAAATAATTTGACATTTTCTTTCTTCTTCCCCAACCGTTACTATGAAAGCTTTTTCGGATGCTGATTTTGGGGTTGTAGGATTGATAGGAAAAGTACTTTCGGTTCTTGTCATTTTCTTGATAATTCACTTGTTGCTTGGTCCCCTAGAAAACAAAACTCAGTTGCACAATCCACAGCCGAATCTGAATATGTAGCTGCTGCTAGTGCTTGCTCACAAATTCTTTGGATTGTTCAAACACTTAAGGACTATGGGGTTGATCTAAATAGTGTTCCATTGTTTTGTGATAATACTAGTATCATTTGTATTGCTAAAAACCCCGTGGAACATTCTAGAACTAAGCATATTGATATTAGGTATCACTTTTTCCGTGATAATGTTATAAAAGAAAACATTGTGCTTCACCATGTAGATACCGAAAAACAATTGGCTGATTTTTCACAAAATCTTTGAATTTCACTCGTTTTTGTTACATTCGTAGTGAAATATGGGTTATGCATCTTGATGGCTTAAATTGAGGGGGAGTTTTAAAACTCGGGAAGTCTATGTGTGAATCTGAACTTAAAATAATATGAGCATAATATTTCATACATATATGACTTTATGATTCCTTTTACATGCTAAAAGTTCTTACTACATTACTCATATATTTTGTAGTTTTTGTCATGACTAATAATTAAAATAATTACTTACACTAAATCTGGTCATGATCGAACTTTCTTGCTGTTTTGAACTTGTTGCATGATCACAAATGCTTTTAATCATAATGAATTAATCAAGTAATCAACTCACATGTTGAATTTTATGAACAAATATAAATTGAGAAAAGATCAAGAGAATATGCATGCATCACACTTCTTCTTTTGAGATGACTTATCATTGCACTTAGATATGAACTTGGAAGAAGTTGTGTATGACTAAAACCATGTCTTTAAACTTTTGATTGTCAAATGACATAGGCTTGACTTGTTGGTTAGAATATGGCTTGCAAATATCATATGATCTAAATTTGTGCTTTGAAAAAATTTGCAGCAACAAGTATCAACATTTTAAGGACATATTTTGGAAATGCTGTTATTGAATAAAATGTAGCAAAAATTGTGCTTTTCAGTTATTCCAATATCAACATCTCCTAAATATGTATCTAGGTATTTTAAAAGAGCCGTCGAAAATTGACTAAACTCAACAAATTTGTCTTTGCAGTGCAAATTTACTGAGTTTTATTCACTTTTGGATGACTATTTTGGAATACCTAGGGACATATTTTGAAAATGTTTTTATTGAAGAAATTGTAATACACATTGTGCACTATATTTTCTTCAATATAAACATTTCCAAAATATGTCTCTAGATATTTTAAAATAGGTGTCGAAATGTGAATGAAAATTAGAATTTTTGAGACGCTACCGTGCTGTCACATGACAAGTCGTCCACGAGATGAACAGCACCCTCTGCCACGGTGCCGTCGTCCACTTCGTGGACGGCAGCAAGGCTATTTCTGAAAAAAAATTTAAGTGGCTAAAATCCTTAAGTCACAGATTAATGAAACTAAAATGAAAAAAATTCCAGGTTTCACCTATGCGTCTCATCCGTCTCATTCGACCCACAACAGCCCATCGGAAGCCCACATCAAACGTACCAGCCGTCTAGCCCCCGACCACAACGCGCGAGGCGCGGTCCTCGCCCCCATTCTCCCGCTCCTGTAACCGTAACCCTAGCAACAGCAGCCAAGCAGGCGGCCAGCGAATTACTCCTTCCCGCGCTGACACACCAACTGGCACACAACACGGGCGAGGATGGGTGGTGGCGGTGGTAGTGATGGTAGGCGAGGACGGCCATCGGCCGGAGTGGGAGGAGGAGGGGGAGGTGGCGGCTGGCGGAGGAATGGATCGGCAGCGGCTAAGGAACAGCGGCTGCGGCTGGGGAAGGAGGAGCAACTCGAGAGCCGCCTCGGTTTTGCGCCCTACACCGACGGGGAGCGCCGCCTGGGGTGGCTCCTTACCTTCTCGGCTGTAAGTTTGATTCTAGTCTTCCTGCGCCTGGTTGCTGCTATCTGGTCTGTGTCTCAGAAGGAATGTAGGCTCCGCTTGAAAATTAGCAGCGTAACGTGTAAATATTGTGACTCACTATGAATTAAAGTGGAACTGGTTAAGAAATGGGCCAGAAAATCGGTACAAATATGCAGATTGACAATATATTTCACATATTTTACTTTTTAGAAATTAGAAATGTACGTCAAGGAGTGAATCATAAGGGAACTGGATTACTGGAATCGTACTGTTGGGTGGTTAGTTCGTGCCAGCGTTGTCCAGGCGTCGCCTAGGCGTCCAGTCCCTCCGGACCGGATGCTATGGCCGGTCGACTCGCCTGGCCCAAGCCGCCGCCGCTGGTTTGCCGCCACTGGTTAGCCGCCCATGCCCTCTGCCGCCTCTGTTCGCCCCTCGAGGCCTTGTTGCTGCTAGGTTGCCACCATCGTAGCTGAATCTTCGCCGCCATCGCTGGATCGCCGCGGCCACCGTCGCTGGAGCAGGGGTATCGTGGAGAGGAGAAGGGGATCGTCACAGCCGCCGTATCTGGAGCGATGGAATCGTGAAGAGAAGGGAAAATGAGTAGGGTTAAGTCAGGGAGGACTTTTATGTGGCTGATCTGAAATGTGGACCGTCGGATCTGATCCGACGGCTCACAATAACTGGGCCGATTTTAATACTCAGGCCCACTGGCCTCTGTCCTCTGCTTCCCCCGATGTATCAGTCCGCCGCCTCCCCCGATGGATCAGTCCGCCGCCTCAGCCTCCGCCTCCTAAATTCATTGCCGCCGGTCGCCTCCGCCTCCCAAGTCCATCGCCGCCGGTCGCCTGGTCAGCCGCCTAGGCGTCCAGGCGCCGTTTTACAACCTTGGTTCGTGCTAATGTTTCTCTAGCCTTTCTAGTTGTTTTGGATACTACGACATAGAAAGTACTCTGAAACAAGTGCTCCTGTTGCCATTTCTAGTAGAAAATAGAAATAGGATAATTACTCAAATCATGGACTTAGCTGATATAGAGAAGTTCAAGTCTAGCTCCATCCACAATATGGACGTTTCATAAGAAATTTTTAAGACCTTGTAGAATTTTAGTCCAAGGTCAACTGACAATCTTGACATAACTATTTGAGCTCAATAACACCTGCAGTCATCATGGGAAGATGAGGACTCTGGGAAAATTTACAGCTGTGTAGACCTATACTTCATATCTCAGGTAATTTTTTTTTTGACTACGACATGAAAACATTTTCTAAGCGTCATGTGTTAAAATCATATGGTTTCATGCAGGATGGTTCTACATTCAAGGCAAAATATAAGTTTCCTCCTTATTTTTATGCTGCAACTAAGGTGAGCTTGAGGTTTCCTGACTGATGCTTTTTCTTTACTCCATCATAGAATTCAGTCATACAAAAATTAACCTTTTCTAATCCCGTTTTCCTGTGATGTTATTCTGTTTCTGAATATTGAAATGTTGCAGGACAAGATGGAGCTGGAAGTTGAGGCATATCTTAGGCGACGTTATGAAGGGGAAATTTCTGACATAGAAATAATAGAGAAAGAGGATCTAGATCTAGTATGTGCCTGGCTTTGCATGTTTAATTCAATATTCTGTTTGACTGCATTGTAAGATGCTATCGAGGTGATCAGTTTGGTTTTGTTCAGATCTAAGTCGTTTTGTCTAAGGATGTTTACATTTTTATATTTGTGTAGTACTCTTGATTCTCCAATAGTGGAACTTTTTTCCTTGGTTACTTGTATAGTACAAGAAATTTATATACTAGGTAGCCTGGATATTAGCTGAACCTGAATTGCCTCAGTTAAATGCAAGATCTTGTAAACTTATTGATTATAATATGGTATGAAATACGAAAAATGCTAGGGTTCGTTCACTTGTGTGCCATCTTAGAATAGTTGTAGCCGACCCCAACTTGCTTGGGACAAAGGCTTGATTGTTGTTGCCATCTTAGAATAGTTGTAAGACTTAACACTCTGTGTTGCAGAAAAATCACCTTTCTGGGCTGAAAAGAAAATATTTGAAGCTTCAGTTTGATACGGTACAGCAATTAATGCGTGTAAGGAATGACCTTTTACATGTTGTTGAAAAGAATGAAGAAGCGCGGGATGCTGCAGAGGCATTTGAAACAATTCATGGCATTAAAAGGTGCCTATACACTAATACCATACAACTTAGTTGTTATGAGCTATGCCGCTTATGATTCTATGTAACACTACTCCTATATCTCTTTTTCTTAGTTCTTCCATGCAGTAAATTTTGCTATTTTATCCATTTCGTGCTTAAATGTTACTTTATTCTCTGTTGAACTTGACAGGATAGAAAGGACACAAGATTACATAAACTGCATCATTGATTTGCGTGAATACGATGTTCCATATCATGTTCGTTTTGCAATTGATAACGGTGAGCTCTATACCTTCAGATTCTGCTATTTCTCATATTCTGATTTCTCACTCATGTTTTGAGGATCCAAAACTGAATTGATTTGCAGATGTGAGATGTGGACAGTGGTACGATGTTAGTGTATCTGGTTCTGATGTTTTGCTTCAGAGAAGGGAAGATCTACTTCAGCGTGCAGAAGTTCATGTATGTGCATTTGATATTGAGACCACAAAGCTGCCTCTGAAGTTTCCAGATGCTGAATATGACACTGTAATGATGATTTCATACATGATTGATGGACAAGGGTACCTGATAATCAACAGAGAGGTTCGATTTGCACTTTATCACACAATATTTATTTATAATTTTGTGGATGAAGCTCAGTTTATGGATTAAACATCCTTTTCTGTATTTCCTGGGCATGCTGCCTAGCCTTTGACAGCAGCAGTTGCCTGCACACTTGCAGGATGTTCTTGCTTTATCTGACTTCTTATGGAACAACACACTGTCACTTTTTTCTTTCAAAATGTGATTTATATGTTAAAGTAGTTCTGGAAAATCAGTTGCATTGTATAGGGTTAAATAGATATGCATACTTAAAGATTGTAGAGAAAGCAACAGCTGAATAATTATGTTGGCTTAACCCAGTTTTGTTGATTGCTTTTACAAGACACGCACACGCAGATATATATATATATATATATATATATATATATATATATATATATATATTCCTCAGTCAAGGTTAAAAGTTGCATTATTAATTTTTGTTAGAGTGTGTGTGTCAAGGGTAGTTTGATCATTAGTTAGGAGAGTTCTCTAACCTTAGCTCTTGTACCCTATATATGTAACCCTTTGGCATTACCAATATTGAGAACACTATTCCCTTCTTTCATGGTATCAGATTAGATTAGGGTTTCCTAGAGCCTCCTCTCCCAGCCTCTCTCCTCTCCTCCCTTCTCTCCCCCACCACGACACCAGTCACCGCCGCCACCCATGTAGCAGACGCAGCTGCCACTGGCCAGCGTGCTGTCGGCCGGAGAGCCGGCGATGCCTCTCCCCGCATGCTTCCCCTCTCCTCTCCTCGCGCGGCCGGATCCGTCGCCCATGCCCCCCGACGCGGGGCAGCATACGCCGCCGCCTTCTCCGGGCGCAGCCACGCCGGATCCGCCTCCGCCGAGCTCCCTGCGACCGTGTCCGCCGTCGCCAACCTTCTTGCGGTCGGATCCGCCACTGTCGTCCTCCCCGCTTGGGCCACATCCCCCGTTGCGTTCCCCGGTCTTGTTGCCGCGGATCCGCCGCCTCCGAGTTCCTTGCGGTCGGATCCGTCGCCGACCTCCTCGCGGCTGGGTCTGCTCCCCGTCCGTTACGATGTCACGGCCACTCCCGATCACCAACCTCACACCAGTGGGCTTGTCCCCAACTGCCTCCTCCGGCTCCACCGCGGCCACCGTCAGATCTGGCACCGCTGCGGTGACCTTGCCCCCGCTTGTGCCTGGATCTGCGGCCGCTGCGGCCACCTTGCCCCTGCTTGTGCCTGGATCTGTAGCCGCCGCGGCTGAATCCAGTGAGTTGCCCCTGGATCTCGCCCTCCGTCGGCCTCGTCATTGCACGCGCCTCCCACCGTCGTCGTGCGCATTGTGGAGGCCCTCGGCTGCGCCGCCTGCTGGCATGGTCGTGCCAGATTCGCGTGCGGGACCGTCGTATCGAGGATCGTCTCGACAGGATCCGCGCCGCCGGGCGCTCGCGTCGTGCCGCCACCCCGGCCCTCCGCGTCATGGTTGAACCCGCCGTCGCAGGCTCTGCGCGCACGCCGCCGCCGCCCGCGTGGCCATTGGGCGTCGCCGTCGTCGGACCAGGAAGCGCGGCCGCCGGCCCAAATCTTGTTGCCGGCCCAAGACCCGTCGCCGCCGGCCCAGATCTCGCCACCGACGCCTAAATCGAACGCGCGGCCGTCGGATTCTGCCGCGCGCCGTCGCCGACACCTCTGTCTGCGGCCGTGCTCCCTGGACACATGCCGCCGCTGGCTACTGGCGAGCCTCCACCGTCGACCCCCTCTCAGCTCCCTCTGCCTGCATCCATGGCCGGCTGGCCTCGCTGGTCCTCCGTGCCGACTGCTGCGTCCACCATCGGCACCGTCGTCACAACCTCGTCTGCATCCAGATCCGCCACCGGCGCCCAGAACGCCGCTGCTGCGGTCCAAAGCGCCGCCAGCCACTAGGACTGGCCCGCACCCGGGGGCGCAGTGCCCCGACCTTCTCCACCCTGTGCACCTCCAGATCCGTGCTGCTCGAGCCCGCTGGCGCCTAGATCGCCGCCACTGCGGCCAAAGAAGGCGCGTCTGCCGCCCACGTCGACGCCCAGACCTCCACCGCCGGACGCACTCCGCGCTGCCGGCCTCCCCCGCGTGCATACTCTGCGCTGCCTCTCCGCCGCGCGCATCACGCGTTGTCGGCCTCTTCCTACTAGTGTTGTCGGCCTTCCGCGCACTTCCCTGCCCTCCCCTTCCTATGTCGCGCTGTCGGCCTCTGCAGCACGCTTCCCTCCTACCCCGCGCCGACGGCCTCTGTCGCACACGTCCCTCCCTACCTCGCGCCGCCGACCTCCGTCGCGCGCGTCCCTCCTACCCCTCCTACCCTGCGCTGTCGGCCTTCCACGCACGTCCCTCCTCGCGCGTCCCTCCTACCCCGCGTTGTCGGCCTTTTGCGCGCGTCCCTGCCCTCCCTACCTACCCTGCGCCATCGGCATCCGCCGCACGCGTCCCTCCTACACCGCGCTGCTAGTCTTCCGCGCGCGTCCCTGACCTCCCCTACCTACCCGCGCTGTTGACATCCTCTGCGCGCGTCCCTCGTACCCTGCGCTGTAGTCCTTCCGCGCGCACCTCTACCCTCCTATCTCGCACTACTGGCCTTTGCTGCGCGCGTCCCTCATTCCTCGCATCGTCAGCATCCGCCGCACATGTCCCTCCTACCCCACGTTGCCGGCCTTCTGCACGTGTCCCTGCCCTCCTCCTACCCCGCGCCGTCGGCCTCCGCCGCACGCGTCCCTCCTCCTACCACGCGTTTTTGGCCTCTGCCGCGCGCGCCCCTCCTCCTACCCCGCGTTGTCGGCCTTCCGCACGTGTCCCTGCCCTCCTCCTACCCCGCGTCGCATACACCGCACGCGTCCTGACTCTCCTTCCACGCACCGTCGGCCCCGCCGCGCACACTCTGGCCATCTCTGCCACCCGTGCCCCTTGTGGCGAGGTGTTTGCAGCCCCCTACGTCCTCATCGCCGCTCGGGAGCGTGAGTGGGCTCTTCTACGACGTTCTCTGCGGGAAGATGTTAGAGTGTATTTACTCATGTATGTAGGGTCTTTTAGTCCAGTCTTAACATCTGCCACTACTAGATGTTGTGACTGAGAGGGGGTCTTATTAGAGTGTCTTTGTGTTTACTCATGTATGGAGAGTGTTTTTGTCCAGTCTCTGCTCGAATAAGTCTTGTGCACTTTAACATCTTTGAATTGTCTTTTGTACTTTAGCATCTTTGCATGGTTTTTGTAGCCCCAATTAGGACGACATCTTAAAGACACTAGTACAACATATTAAGGACACTAGGAAAGCATCTTAAGGACAGCTAGGACAACACCTTAATGACAACATATTAGGATAGCATCTAAGCATCTTAGACTAGTATCTAGCATATTAGGATAACATCTAAGCATCTTAAACTAGCATCTTTGTGGCATATGCTTGGCTGCCATGACAACTATAAATATGTAACCCCAACTCCTAGGTTGGGTATGACATTGTGTGAGAAATAAACAAGAAAATTGTCTCCACTCTCTAGTGTCTTCCTCTCTTTCAATGAGAGTAAGGATTTAACTACTAACACTTGGTATCAAAGCCGTTCTATCCTGTAGCTTAAACATCTCCTGCTCATCTCCTTCCCGCGCCTCTCTGTCCGCAACCGGCAACAGGAACACCAGATGTTCCTGCTCAGACTAGTAGCAACTTATCTTCTCCACACAAAAGCCCCCCACTAGTGCGCCATGTACGGCGGACAGTCTTAGCGCTCGGTCGCCTCGAGCGCGCGACAGATGGAGGTCGTCGCGGTAGAGGAGCGCGAGGGAGCGGCGACAGAGACTGCGGCGGCGGCGACAAGGACGTCAAGGTTGGCGGCAGCAGAACTGGCAACAGCGAGGGCAGTGGAAGCAGCGGCGGCGGCGGCTGTAGCGCGTGCGGTGGCAGCGGAGCTGGAGACTCTGCGCGGTAGTAGTTCCGACGACTCTGTCAACGGCGGTGCTGACGATGAACTTAGACTGACGAGGGAAGCGGCGCGAGCACAGGAGGTGCAGCAAGCAGCCGCGCAACCCCATGTGCGTGGCAGTGGCAGCCCAGACAAGCGCGGACGGGGCCGCGACTGGGTTGACGGAGAACGCGACCATTACAGGCGGCACAATTCTCCCTTCCCGGACAGGTACCATAGACACCACGGAGTCCAGGCTATTGTCAGGGACGTCGGTCCCGGCGATGGGTGGCCTACCCTCACCAAGACCAACTACGTTGAGTGGGCCGCGATGATGAGGGTACGACTCCAGGTGCGACACGTGTGGGAAGCAGTCCGGTACGGCGACGTCGACTACTACGAGGATCGACGGGCGCTAGATGCCCTCATTGATGCAGTCTCGACCGAGATGCAGTTCTTGCTTTCCAAGAAGCAGACTGCCAAGGAGGCCTGGGATGTCATTGCTGCGGCACACATCGACAGCGACAGCGCCCGCAAGACCACACTGCAGGCGCTTTGCAAGGAGTGGGAGAATCTGGCCTTTAAGCCAGGTGAGGACGTTGATGACTTTGCTCCCCGTCTCAACCCTTTGTTGCAGAAGTTGGTACAGTTCGATGACGACATCTACAACAAGGAGAGAGCTGTCGAGAAGCTCTTTCGTTGCATATAAGCAAATCGCTCGTTCGATCGAGTCTCTGCTGGACCTCTCCACGATGTCGATCGAAGAGGCGATAGGTCGCCTCAAGGTCGTCGATAGCGACGAACCACAACCTCTCTCAGGGCATATCACCATTGGAGGGAAGCTTCATCTCACTCGCGAGCAGTGGGAGGCTAGCCAGGGTGACCGGAAGAAGGGGGAGTCCTCTTCCCGACAGACGGCCACAAGCGTAGCAAGTCGCAGAGGGGGCGCGAAGGTGCCCAGGCCGGGGCGCAAGGACGTGCTGAGGGTGGCACCCGTAGAGGCGCACAAGGCGGCGCCGCTGGCAACTAGAAGCCGACACGAGATAACACCTTCCATAACTGTGGCAAACTTGGTCATTGGGCCATGGAGTGTCGGCAACCTCGACGTGGCCAAGCCCACGTCGCACAAGTGGAGGAGGAGGCCCACGTCGCACAGGTGGAGGAGGAGCCAGCTTTGCTCTTGGCACACAAAAGCATCAAGCCACCTCTAGTGGCATCGACCGCAGCGGCTCTCTTCCATCTTGATGAGCCAAGAGCACACGCTTTCCTCGGCGACGACTCTAGCATCGACACCGGTGCCACCCATCACATGACTGGTTGACGGGAGTTCTTAGCTGAGATTAATCCCAATGTCTAAGGCTCCGTCAAGTTTGGTGACGCCTTCGGCGTGGAGATCAAGGGTGTCGACTCTGTCATCCTCTCTGCCGAGTCTGGTGAGCACAACCTGCTCGTCGGGGTCTACTGCATCCGCGCGTCAAGAAACTCCATCATCAACATAGGACAGCTAGATAAGAACGGTTCGCGCGTGGAGATTAAGGACGGAGTCATGAAGATTTGGGATCGCTATTGTGGCCTTCTTTCCAAGGTAACCAGAGGCACCAATCGACTCTATGTCCTTAACGTACAGGTAGCACAGTCTGTTTGCCTTGCCACTCGTCGGGACAATGAGGCATGGCAGTAGCACGAGCGCTTGGGCATCTTCACTTCGAGGCCCTGAAGCAGCTCAGTGCTATGGAGATGGTGCGAGACATGCCATGCGTTGACCACGTGGAGCAGCTCTGCGACGTCTGCGTGTTGACGAAGCATAGATGACTTCCCTTTCCTCAACATTCGAGCTTTCGAGCCAAGAAGCGGCTCGAGCTCGCGCACGCGGACTTGTGTGGCCCAGTGACACCGGCTACGCCAGGAGGATGACGCTGCTTCCTACTGCTCGTCGACGACCTCTCTCGCTACATGTGGGTGATGGTCTTTGGCAGCAAGGGAGAGGCTGCAAACACCATCAGACGCGCACATGTCACTGCGGACGCGGAGTGCGGCCGCAAGCTACGCGTGCTGCGCATCGACAATGGCAGTGAATTCACGGCGGTTGAATTCGCGTCGTACTGCGCGGATGAGGGTGTTCAGCGCTACTACTCCGCGCCGTACAACCCGCAGCAGAACAACGTTGTTGAGCGGCGCAACCAGATAGTTGCAGGGATGACTCGGGCCCTCCTCAAGCAGAGGAGAATGCCGACTGTCTTTTGGGGAGAGGCAATGGTGACGGCTGTCTACATCTTCAACCGTTCACCCACCAAGGCTCTCAACGGCAGGATGCCATACGAGGCTTGGTATGGGCGCAAGCCGACGGTCTCTCACCTACGGGTCTTCGATTGCCTCGCGTTCGCCAAGGAACTTGGCCACATCGGCAAGCTCGAGGACATAAGCACTCCGGAGGTGTTCATCGGCTACGCGAATGGCTCGAAGGCCTACCACATTCTCGTCCCAGAGACATAGCGTGTGCGCACAAAGTGCGAAGTTGTGTTCGACAAAGGGCGAGGATGGGCATGGGACAAGGCGGTGGACAACAGCTCGACTCCGACGAACGACGACTTCATCGTCGAGTACGTCTACTTCAAGGGAGCTGGGGGAGTAGGCAGCTCTTCTCCACCAAGCGTTTCTACCCCAGCCCCCGAGCGCCCACCTCCACCTCAGTCGGCGACCCCACACACTCCAGCACCGACGGCCACCCCTCTTGGCACGTCCACTCTGTCACCGGCTCGTGTCGAGCACGACCCGGTGGAGTTTGCTACTCTGCTCTCCCACGACGAGGAGTGCCTCAACGCGTGCTACGACGGCGAGCAGCTGTGGTATTGTAAGATGGAGAACATTCTCAGCGACCAGCCAGTGTCGGGACTGGCCCCTCACGATCTGGAGGCGCAGTTGCATCTTGCGTGCGACGACGGCGAGCCTCGGTCTTTCGCGGAGGCCAAGAAATACGCGGCATGGCGTGCCACAATGCAGTCGGAGATGGACGCGGTTGAGACGAACCGCACTTGGAAACTTGCTGACCTCCCTCGTGGTCACCATGCGATCACCCTTAAGTGGGTGTTCAAGCTGAAGAGGGATGAAATCGGCACCATCGTCAAGCACAAGGCTCGCTTGGTGGCACACGGTTTTGTGCAGAAGGAGGGGATTGACTTCGACGATGCCTTTGCCCCCGTGGCACGGATGGAATCCGTGCGACTCCTTGCGCTGGCTGCCCAAGAAGGCTGGCATGTCCAACACATGGACGTCAAGTCGGCGTTCCTCAACGGCGACTTGAAGGAGGAGGTCTACGTACACCAGCCGCCGGGATTTGCGCTCCCTGGCAAGGAAGGCAAGGTTTTGCGCATGCGCAAGGCCTCTATGGCTTGCGGTATGCACCAAGGGCGTGGAATGCCAAGTTGAATTCCACGCTCAAGAGGATGAGCTTCGGACAATGCCCGCACGAGGTGTCCATCTACTGGCAGGGCAATGGAGGAAACACCCTACTGGTGGGTGTCTATATCGACGACTTGGTGATCACCAGCACCAAAGATGCGGAGGTGGCAGTGTTCAAGGAAGAGATGAAAGCCACCTTCGAGATGAGTGACATGAGATGCCTCTCCTTCTACCTAGGGATTGAGGTGCACCAAGCCGACTTCGGGATCACGCTTCGACAGACCGCCTACGCCAAGCACATTGTTGAGCTAGCTGGGCTCACAAACTGCAATCCAGCACTCACTCTGATGGAGGAGAGGCTGAAGCTGAGTTGCGACAACACGATAGAGGAGGTGGACGCTACGCAGTAGCAACGTCTTGTGGGGAGCCTTCGCTACCTTGCCCACACACGACTTGGCATTCTCCGTCGGCTACGTTAGTCGGTTCCTGCAGCGACCGACGACGGAGCACCAATAGGCTGTGAAGAGGCTCATCCGCTATATTGCAGGGACTCTCGTCCACGACCTCTACTACCTGAGGTGCCCTGGAGAGGCATACCTTGTCGGGTACAGCGATAGCGACCACGCCGGCAACATCGACACCAGCAAGAGCACAAGCAGGATCCACTTTTTCTTTAGCAAGTGTCTCGTTAGCTAGCAGTCGGTCAAGCAGCAGGTGGTGACCATGTCCAGCTGCGAGGCCGAGTGCATAGCGGCCTCCACCGCTTCGACTCAGGCGCTCTGGCTTGTTCGACTGCTTGGTGATCTCCTCAGCAGAGACACTGGAGTGGTGGAACTCAGGGTGGACAACATGTCCGCTCTGGCCATGGCAAAGAACCTCGCTTTTCATGAACAGAGCAAGCACATCCGTGTGAGCTACCACTTCCTCCGAGGTTGCTTGGAGGAAGGGAGCATTAGGGCCAGCTACATCAACAACAAGGATCAGCTTGTGGATCTGCTCACCAAGCCTCTTGGGAGGATCGAGTTCCTTGAGCTTTGCTACAGGATCGAGATTGTCCAACTCTCCCACAAGATGACGCACACGACTTAGGGGGAGAATGCTGGAATAAGTCTTGTGCACTTTAGCATCTTTGAATGGTCTTGTACTTTAGCATCTTTGCATGGTCTTTGTGGCACCAATTAGGACAACATCTTAAGGACACTAGGGATGTGTTTGGTTGGGAGTTAAAGTGGGATGGGATGGATCCATCCCAGTTTTCAGGGATGAGATGGTTCCGTTTTCTGTTTGTCTAGAGGGATGGGACGATCCCTGTTTTTTTGTTTGTTTTTTAGAATGGTGTGAGATGGAATGATCCTGTCTCCTGTTTGAATGAAAGGATGGGACAGGGACATGTGAGTATGAGTACCTCCGGAGGGCCACGCGCCTGCCTCTATGGAGGTGGGACGAATCTGTCCCCATGTTTTTGGTGAGATGGTTTCATCCTACATCTGGGTAGAATATTCTCTTTTGAGGGATGACTCCATCCAATGTGTTTCCAAACTAAACAATAGAAAAGTGGGATCGTCCCATCCCGTCCCACCATATCCCTCAAAACAAACACACCCTAGGACACCATATTAAGGACACTAAGACAACATCTTAAGGACAGCTAGGACAGCACCTTAAGGACATCATATTTGGACAGCATCTAAGCATCTTAGACTAACATATTTGTGGCATATGCTTGGCTGCCATGGCAGCTATAAATATGTAACTCCAACCCCTAGGTTGGGTATGACATTGTGTGAGAAATAAACAAGAAAATTACCCCAACTCTCTAGTGTCATCCTCTCTTTCAGTGAGAGTAAGGATTCAACTACTAACAGTCTCAACATCTGTCGCAGCCAGAGTTTCGACTGTGGGGGGATGTTAGAGTGTGTTTGTCAAAGGTAGTTTGGTCATTAGTTAGAAGGGTTCTCTAACCCTAGCTCTTGTACCCTATATATGTAACTCTTTGGTATTATCAATATTGAGGAGAACACTATTCCCTTCTTTCAATTTTGTTATGTGTAGTGTGTAGGGGAAGACATTGAAGATCTGGAGTACACACCTAAACCAGAATTTGAGGGTTATTTTAGAGTTAAGAACGTTCCAACTGAGGTATGAATTATACTTATTTGTATACCATAAAAATTGTATGCAGCCTAACAATTTTACTGACTCCTTTTGATTTCTGTGCATAGTTGGATCTGCTTAAAGCTTGGTTTGTTCATATGCAAGAAGTTAAGCCTGGTATTTATGTTACCTACAACGGTGACTTTTTTGATTGGCCATTTTTGGAGAAGAGGGCTGCTCACCTTGGCATAAAAATGAGTGAGGTGTGTAGTTGATACCTTTTCCACTGAGGCTTTTCTTGACATCTTACAATGATTTGGGAGTCATTTGGAGGTAATCTGGTGGATCTTTTGTGGTAGATTATGTGTACATGTGGTTCTTGTGAGGGAATATGGATGACATAACTGCCATGGTCACCGGACCAAGTTATGTGGCCCCTTGGCATAACCACTCTCAAAACTGGTGTCAGGGGGTGAAGGGATCTGTTTTTTTACAAGTTTAGTAACTTCATTTCAACTTATGAAAAAGTAGTTTGGGGGTGTTAATCAGATAAACATAATACTTCAAGGAAGTAAAATTGGCATGTGCCTTTTTTGTTGGGTATGACAACTTTTGGAATAGGGTGTTCAAACAATTATGGTAAAAAAGTAATATAAGAAAAATCTATCAGCAGCTGAAGGGATAAAGAAACAAAACTGGTTTTAGTTTAATGTCACCCTCTGGACCTTTTCAATGGCCATATCTTCTTTCCTTCCACATTTGTATATGTTCTTTGTGCTCTAAGATTGTAAATGACTTGGAGACTTCAAAGTTGATACGTTTTTCATATTTTATGTGTTTTGCTTTTTGTTGCTACAGGAGATTGGTTTCCAATGTGACAATAATCAGGGGGAATGTCGGGCTAAATTTTCTTGCCATCTTGACTGTTTTGCTTGGGTGAAGCGAGACAGTTACCTTCCACAGGGAAGCCATGGTCTAAAGGTGATCCATTACTTACTGATACAAAAACACATTATAAACTAACCTAACAGTTTAAAGCTAAGCAGTTTTACGTGTTTTCTTTGTTTCAGTAGTAAATGTCGTATCAACATTGATTTTTAAAGAAATAATATTAAGTTCTAGCTCCACAATTCGTATAAAATATTTATATTATCATGTAAGTAACATGAACAGTATGCGTTTTTTAAGGTTTTCTATTTCACTAGCACTAATAGTAGCCATTTGACTTTTGCAAATTGTGCGGCAGCTCTAATGTTTTTCTTTCCATTATTGATGTATTGCAGCTTGTTTTCTGTATATTTGTTTATGTGCCATCTTTCTAGTGATTTCTCTTACATCATATTACAGGCTGTTACAAAAGCCAAGCTAGGTTACAATCCTCTGGAGATTAATCCAGAAGATATGGTTCGCTTTGCAATGGAACAGCCTCAGGTATATTTATCTGCCTGTTTTACTGCTTGTATGTGTGTAGTTGCCATTATTCAAAATATTCCCATGTATTTATTTTTCCCTCCATCATTATATTTTTCAGACAATGGCTTCATATTCTGTATCAGATGCTGTTGCAACATACTATCTATACATGACTTATGTCCATCCATTTATCTTTTCTCTTGCAACTATATTACCTATGTCCCCTGATGAGGTATTGCGGAAAGGAAGTGGGACGCTTTGTGAAATGCTACTAATGGTCCAGGTGCGTTAAGGGAACTTTGCTGCCATGTTTCTGATACTATATTTGCTTTGAAGTAAGCAAAACCAATTTTATTACCTTGTTCAAAGAAAACTAATAAACCTTGTACTCAATTATGATATTTTTAGATAATTCTTTACTTATCTGCATGTTTCATTTCTCAACTACTTCGAAAATCCTCAGAAGATAAAGAATTGCAATAACACCCCCAGCCATCTGTTGAGAACATATTAAGTAATCCGTACTTAGATTTTATGAATTGTAGGTCACTTTCAAGTGTACTCATCATGTTACTGTAATTCAAGCATCTGTTTGAACATGACTATCTAAAATGGGTACTCATCATGCTAGTGTGCTACTACAGTTCAAGCATTTGTTTGAACATGACTACGTTGGAATTCCGGCGTGGGGATTGCCGGGACTGCACCTGGTGCACTTAGCAGATTGGATCTGCTATGTGCAGATCTGTTCCAGCGTGCGCACGTGGAGAGGAAAGGCCGCAGGCCAGCGTGGGCAGGGGAGAAAATAGGAAAGAAAACTGGAGTTTCTGGAAGGGATATATTTATTCAATGACTCGCCCAACATTATATGGCCGGTTTACACCCAATTTTACTTGATGTAGGGCTCTCCTATCCTAATCCAAACTGCAGCAAACTTTCCATCTTTATCTAAGACTTATCCCTGCCTAAAGCAGAAGTCCTACTCCGAGTCTCTGACACAGCCTCGGCGCGCGCGTCCCCTTGGCCGAACTGCAGCCTCCTGAGCTGGCGTGTTGCCCACATGCCTGGCCTCAACAGAAGGATCACCCAACAGACTACACAGATCAAATTCCTGCGTTATGCTTGCCTTGCTTGGAAAATAAGTAATGTTCTTTTCCCACTTACAAATCTATGAATGTAGGATGAAATAACCTAACTACACCTACAGTACTGCAAAATTGTGAAATATTTGCACAAATAACCATATGTGACAATAGTGTGTATCAATTCACAAAATTGCTCTGTTTGCTAGCTATTGCAAATTGCACAAATATCTAATGTGACTGTGCCCCACAAGTGCAGAGTAGCAAAGCTGCCTCGTTTTTGTTTCTATGCTTTCTTGATGTTAAAATGTCTGATATGTACTGTTTGATGACATGCTTATTCTACCTGCTGAAGTTATGTTTTGTTCCTTGATTCTTCTTTTTTGCTTTTTTACTTATTTAGGTCATATTAATGTATGACATAAAGCCTTAACCAAATATGAAGTTGTGAATGCATACAACAACAAATAATAATAATAATAATAATAATAATAATAATAATAATAATAATAACAACAAAACAACAACAACAACAACAACAACAACAACAACAACAAGGCAGATGCACTTTGGTAAACAGCATCATATCCTCCATTCCCATTTATGCCATGTGCACGATTAAACTAAATGGCTGGGTGTTGCAACTTGCAATCACTGGACAAATCCCGCAAATTATGCCTCTGGAGGGGCTCTGACGTGGCCGGAAAAGGAAAACCATTAGTGGCTTGGGAAAGGGGACTGGGTCTCAAATGCTTAAAAAGAATGAACAGACCACTGTTGGGAAAATTTCTTTACAAAATATACAACAAGCAGGATATCCCTTAGGTGCATTTAGTACTTAACGCGCACTGCACCACTGGCAAATCTCCGCTGGCAAACCTTCGGACTGCACTAGAGGAAAAGGATCTTTCTGGTGGAGAGACGTTCTTAGTACATGGGGGGACTTCAGAAGACGGGTAACAATCAGAGTTGGAAGAGGGGATACCATAACACTCTGGCATGATGAGTGGGAGGGGAATCTCCGAAAAAGAGATCTATCTAGGCTCTTCACCTTCGCCAAAGTTCCAAACATCTCCTTCGCACAGTTCAATTCACAGAACGGCGTGCACCAAAAATTCTTCACACCACTATCAGCCGAAGCGGCCACTGAGTTGCAGCAGCTCAACCTTCTTGTGGAGGAGGTGCACAACAGGAGGCAGCAAAACGATATATGGAAGGGGATTGGGACAGCGCTGTATTGTTCAAGAAAAGGATACCAAACATACTTTGATCATATAAATCCGCCGCCTCCATTTAGCTGGATTTGGAAGTCCAAAGTTCTGAAGAAGATCAAGGTGTTCGTCTGGTTGTTATTCAGGGATCGACTCAACTCACGAAATATTTTAAAACGGAAAAATCTTGCTTTTGAAGGAGATGACTACTCTTGCATCCTATGTGACACGAATACAGAAGAACTAACATATCATCTATTCTTTCTCTGTTCGTTAGGCATTCACAGGGACAATGATCTATATTTCTTTGATACCATTGCTAGGGCAAAACAGAGCTGGATGATACCTTGTTTTATGGAAATTTTCATAACAGCAGCGTGGGAGATTTGGAAGCAAAGAAATTCAATGATATTCAGGGCAACACCACCCACGGTTCAAGGATGGAAGGACTGCTTCAAGGCATCCATTAAATCTCAAAGCAGTCGCTTCAAGGAATTAGATAGGACTAGAGTCGAGGAATCCATGGCAAGTCTGTAGGGAGGTTTCCAATCTTAGGAAACTCCAATGGACTATTGGACTCGCATCTAAAAATGTATTGGGGCTACTTTTATGTACTTAACTTTGTTAACAATATCAATATATGTACTGCGGGGGTTTCCCTTGCAGTTTGCGCTCAAAAAATAAAACAAAACAACAACAACAACAACAAGGGGAGTAAATGAAAGAAAGAGAGATAAGAGTAAAAAAATATTAGTTTACTCGTATTTTTTGAATGCGTACAACTTTTTTTTTTCAAAATTTGAAATAGTTCTTTTATTTCCACTTGTTTGCCCTAGGATTTGAACAAACGACAAGTGCTTGAACTTCTGATTCCCTCCACTTCGATAGTTCGAATACATATTTTATCCCTTACTGTTCACATGGTTGCTGAATTTAGTTTCTTGTAATGTATAGGGGTTCAAGGCTCATATCATTTGTCCTAACAAGCACCAAGCGGATCTGGAAAAGTTCTACAATAACCGCCTTTTAGAAAGTGAAACATACATTGGGGGTCATGTTGAGTGCCTTGAAACTGGTGTGTTTAGATCTGATCTTCCCACAAAGTTCCAGCTTGATCCATCAGCATATGAGGTAACCTAAGAGTAATTGTATCTTTGGAGCTCGATTGGTGACATAATATATCAATTTGTTGCTATATGATGTGTGTCTACACAGTAATTTAGCTGTACCTTCATTATATTAACAATGCATATTTATCTTTCAGCAACTGATTGGAAATCTTGATTGTGACCTGCAATATGCCATTGCTGTAGAAGGAAAATTGGATGTTGATTCTGTTATAAATTATGATGAAGTCAAGGATGCCATAAAGGAAAAGGTAATATTGCTCCTCTAGTCCTCTGTCAAGGCTCTTCAATCTCACTTTTGGTTCATTCTACTATATTCCAAAGTAAATCAGTGGAAATTTATTACCGTTGTGCTGTTGCATCAAGAAAAGTATTTTGTCTAAAGGAGAAAGTCCATTTTACTCCCTGCAAGTATGGCCTGAGTCCACATAACCCCTGCATTTACTTAACCCCATGATTCTCAAAACCGGCTCACTTTTCACCTTTGGCCACTAACCTAAACCACTTTTTGCCTACGTGGACAGTGGTGTTGCCATATGGCTGCCACATCACCTTGCGTGAGTGGAGAAGAAGGGTGACATGACAACCACATAGTAATATCATTGTCCACGCAGGAAAAAGTGGTTTATATTAGTGGCTCAAGGTGAAAAGTGAGCCGATTTTGAGAATCCTGGGGGTTAAGTAAACGGTTTAATAGTTCACAGGGTTATGTGGACTCGGACCATCTCGGAGGGCGTAAAAGTGGACTTTGTCCTTTTCTAAATTTATGACCAATATTTGCCACTTGCCAGCATTTAACTGAATGTTTTTATCCCTAAGATATTTTTCTACCTTTTGATCTTGAAACATTTAGTTCACTGTCCATAATTATTTGCATCTTTTAAGCACCCTGTGTTGACTGTTGCTGTTATGTTGAATTCACAGCTTGTTGCATTGCGAGACAATCCAATTCGTGAAGAACGTCCTCTTATATATCATCTAGATGTTGCTGCAATGTATCCAAATATCATCTTGACAAATAGGCTCCAGGTATCCCCTTGTAAATTAATCCGTATGTTTACTACTTTTCTTGATGACCTCACTGTTTGCCCTTTTAGTTGAGTGAGCGATTTATATAAGTTGTTGATGGAATAAGTCTTGTAGTCATTTGGTCTTTGGTCCCCTAGTCTCTTGTACCCTTGTCCTTAGTTTGTTGTACCTTAGTCCTTGGTCTTTGGTCCTTGTTGTACTCATCTAAGACTAGAGGACAGCATCTTGACTGCTTTTAGGACAGCAGTTAGGACAACAGCATCTTGACTGCTTTTAGGACGGTTGTTAGCATCTTTAGAACAGCACCTTGCATGGCATCTTGGACTAGCAAGAAGGCATATGCTTGGTTGGTTGGCTGCCCTTGGGCTGCTATAAATATGTAGCCTCAACCCCTTGGGTTGGTATGACATTGTGTGAGGAATAGACAAGAAAAATTGCCCCAACCCTCTAGTGTCATCCTCTCTTCAATGAGAGTAAAAATTCAGCTACTAACATTTGGTATCAAAGCCGTTCTATCCTGTAGCCTAAACATCTCTTGCTCATCTCCCTCCCGCGCCTCTCCCTGTCCGCAACCGGTAGCAGGAACACCGGCTGCTCCAGCTCATCCCTCTTCCCCACACACCAGCTCTCCACTAGTGCGCGATGTCCGACGGACAGTCTCAGCGTTCGGTCGCCTCGAGCGCGCGACAGATAGAGGTCGCCGCGGCAGAGGAGCGCGAGCGCGCGGCGGCAGAGGCTGCGGCGACGGCGGCACTAGCGGCAAGGTTGGCGGCGGCGGAACTGGCAGCAGCGAGGGCGGAAGTGGAAGCAGCGGCGGCGGCTGCAGCGCGTGCAGCGACAGCAGAGTTGGAGGCTCTGCGCGGCAGTAGCTCTAGCGGCTCTGTCGACGGCGGCGTCGACGATGAGCTCAGGTTGGCAAGGGAAGTGGCGCGAGCACAGGAGATGCATCGAGTAGCCGCGCGTCCCCATGGGCGCGATAGCCGCAGCCCAGGTCAGCGCGGACGTGCCGGTGGCGCTCCCGCCGGCGGCGGCGGAGTCGACGGAGAACGCGGCCGTTACAGGCAGCGCGGTTCTCCCTCCCCAGATCGGTACCATGGACACCATGGGGTCCAGGCCATTGTAAGGGATGTTGGTCCCGGCGGTGGGTGGCCTACCCTCACCAAGACCAACTACGTCGAGTGGGCTGCGGTGATGAGGGTGCGGCTCTAGGTGCGACACATGTGGGAAGCAGTTCGGTACGGCGACGTCGACTACTACCAGGATCGACGGGCGTTGGATGCCCTCATTGCTGCAGTCCCGCTCGAGATGCAGTTCTCGCTTTTCAAGAAGCGTACTGCTAAGGAGGCTTGGGATGCCATCGCTGCGGCACGCATCGGCAGCGACCGCGCCCGCAAGACCACACTGCAGGCGCTTCGCAAGGATTGGGAGAACCTGGCCTTTAAGCCAGGTGAGGACGTCGATGACTTTGCTTTCCGTCTCAACCCTTTGTTGCAGAAGTTGGAGCAGTTCGGTGACGACACCTACGACGAGGAGAGAGCTGTCGAGAAGCTCTTCCGTTGCATCCCCGAGAAGTACAAGCAGATCGCTCGCTCGATCGAGTCTCTGCTGGACCTCTCCACGATGTCGATCGAAGAGGCGATAGGTCGCCTCAAGGTCGTCGACAGCGACGAACCACAACATCTCTCGGGGCCTATCACCATTGGCGGGAAGCTTCATCTCACTCGCGAGCAGTGGGAGGCTGGCCAGAGTGACCGAAAAAAGGGGGAGTCCTCTTCCTCGACAGGTGGCCGCAAGCGCGGCAAGCCGCGCAAGGGGCGCGGAGGCACCCAAGCCGGGGCGCAAGGACGTGCCCGCGGAGGCGCCCAGGGCGGTGCCACCGGCAACCACAAGCCGACACGAGACGACACCTGCCACAACTGTGGCAAGCTTGGTCATTGGGCCAGGGAGTGTCGACAGCCACGACGTGGTCTGGCCCACGTCGCACAAGTGGAGGAGGAGGCCCACGTCGCACAGGTGGAGGAGGAGCCAGCTTTGCTCGTGGCACATGGAGGCATCAAGCCACCTCTAGCAGCATCGACCGCAACGACTCTCTTTCATCTTGATGAGCCGAGAGCACACGCTCTCCTCGGCGACGGCTCCAGCAACGACAAGACTGACGGGTGGTGCCTCGACACCGGTGCCACCCATCACATGACCGGTCGACGGGAGTTCTTCGCCGAGCTTGATCCCAATGTCCGAGGCTCCGTCAAGTTTGGTGACGCCTCTGGCGTGGAGATCAAGGGTGTTGGCTCCGTCCTCCTCAGCGCTAAGTCTGGTGAGCACAAGCTACTCGTCGGAGTCTACTACATCCCCGCGTTGCGAAACTCCATCATCAGCTTGGGACAGCTGGATGAGAGTGGTTCGCACGTGGAGATCAAGGACGGAGTCATGAGGATTTGGGATTGCCATTGTCGCCTTCTTGCCAAGGTAACTAGAGGCACCAATCGACTCTATGTCCTTCACGTGCAGGTAGCACAGCCCGTCTGTCTTGCCACTCGTCGGGAGGACGAGGCATGGCAGTGGCACGAGCGATTTGGGCACCTTCACTTCGAGGCCCTGAAGCAGCTTAGTGCCAAGGAGATGGTGCGAGGCATGCCATGCCTTGACCACGTGGAGCAGCTCTGCGACGTCTGCGTGGTGACGAAGCTGAGGCGGCTTCCTTTTCCCCAACAGTCGAGCTTTTGAGCCAAGGAGCGGCTCGAGCTCGTTCACGGGGACTTGTGTGGCCCGGTGACACCGGCTACACCAGGAGGACGACACTACTTCCTGCTGCTCATCGACGACCTCTTCCGCTACATGTGGGTGGTGGTCCTTGGCAGCAAGGGAGAGGCTGCGAACGCCATCAGGCGTGCGCAGGCCACTGCGGAGGCGGAGTGTGGCCGCAAGCTGCGCGTACTCCGCACCGACAACGGCGGCGAATTCACGGCGGCTGAATTCACGTCGTATTGCACGGATGAGGGTGTTCAGCGCCACTACTCCGCGCCCTACAGCCCGCAGCAGAACGGCGTCGTCGAGCGGCGCAACCAGACAGTTGTAGGGATGACTCGGGCCCTCCTCAAGCAGAGGGGAATGCCGGCTGTCTCTTGGGGAGAGGCGGTGGTGACCGCCGTCTACATCCTCAACCGTTCGCCCACCAAGGCCCTCCACGGCAGGACGCCGTACGAGGCTTGGTATGGGCGCAAGCCGGCGGTCTCTCATCTACGGGTCTTCGGCTGCCTCGCGTTCGCCAAGGAGCTTGGCCAGATCGGCAAGCTTGACGACAGGAGCACCCCCGGGGTGTTCATTGGCTACGCGGAGGGCTCGAAGGCCTACCGCATTCTCGACCCAGAGACACAGCGTGTGCGCACGACGCACGACGTTGTGTTCAACGAAGGGCGAGGATGGGCATGGGACAAGGCGGTGGACGATAGTTCGACCTCGACGAACGACGACTTCATCGTCGACTACGTCTACTTCAAGGGAGCTGGGGGAGTAGATAGCTCTTCTCCACCGAGCGTGTCTACCCCTGCCCCAGAGCGTCCACCTCCACCTCAGCCGGCGACCCCACGCACTCCAGCACCGACGACCACCCCTCCGGCCACGACCACTCCGTTGCCAGCTCGTGTCGAGCACGACCTAGTGGAGTTTGTCACTCCGCTCTCCCACGACGAGGAGCGCCTCGACAGGTGCTACGACGGCGAGCAGTTGTGGTATCGCAAGATGGAGAACATTCTCGGCGACCAGCCGGTGCCGGGATTGGCCCCTCATGATCTGGATGATCAAGATTCGGAGGCGCAGTTGCACCTTGCGTGCGACGACGGCGAGCCTCGGTCTTTCGCGGAGGCCGAGAAACACGCGGCATGGCGTGCCGCGATGCAGTCGGAGATGGACGCGGTTGAGACGAACCGCACTTGGGAGCTTGCTGACCTCCCTCACGGTCACCGCGCGATCACCCTTAAGTGGGTGTTCAAGTTGAAGAGGGATGAAGCCGGCGCCATCTTCAAGCACAAGGCTCGCTTGGTTGCACGCGGCTTCGTGCAGCAGGAGGGGATCGACTTCGACGATGCCTTTGCCGCCGTGGCACGAATGGAATCCGTGCGACTCCTTGCGCTGGCTGCCCAAGAAGGCCGGCGTGTCCAGCACATGGACGTCAAGTCGGCGTTCCTCAACGGCGACTTGAAGGAGGAGGTCTACGTACACCAGCTGCCGGGGTTTGCGCTCCCTGGCAAAGAGGGCAAGGTGTTGCGCCTGCGCAAGGCCCTCTACGGCTTGCGGCAGGCACCACGGGCGTGGAATGCCAAGTTGGATTCCACACTCAAGAGGATGGGCTTCGGACAATGCCCGCACAAGGCGGCCATCTACTGGCGGGGCAATGGGGGAAACACCCTACTGGTGGGTGTCTACGTCGACGACTTGGTGATCACCGGCACCAAGGATGCGGAGGTGGCAACGTTCAAGGAAGAGATGAAAGCCACCTTTCAGACCGCCTACGCCAGGCGCATTGTTGAGCTAGCTGGGCTCACAAACTGCAACCCAACCCTCACTCCGATGGAGGAGAGGCTAAAGCTGAGCCGCGACAACACGGCGGAGGAGGTGGACGCCACACAATACCGGCATCTTGTGGGGAGCCTTCGCTACCTCGCCCACACACGGCCGGACTTGGCATTCTCCGTCGGCTATGTTAGTCGGTTCCTGCAGCGACCGACGACGGAGCACCAGCAGGCTGTGAAGAGGATCATCCGCTATGTTGCGGGGACTCTTGATCACGGCCTCCACTACTCGAGGTGTCCTGGGGAGGCACACCTTGTCGGGTACAGCGACAGCGACCACGCCGGCGACATCGACACCAGCAAGAGCACGAGCGAGATCCTCTTCTTCTTCGGCAAGTGCCTTGTTAGCTGGCAGTAGGTCAAGCAGCAGGTGGTGGCCATGTCCAGTTGCAAGGCCGAGTACATAGCGGCCTCCACCGCTTCGACTCAGGCGCTCTGGCTTGTTCGACTGCTTGGTGATCTCCTCGGCAGAGACACTGGAGCGGTGGAACTCAGGGTGGACAACATGTCTGCTCTGGCCCTCGCAAAGAACCCCGTTTTCCATGAACGGAGCAAACACATCCGGGTGAGGTACCACTTCATCCGAGGCTGCTTGGAGGAAGGCAGCATCAAGGCGATCTACATCAACACCAAGGACCAACTTGCGGACCTGCTCACCAAGCCCCTTGGGAGGCTCAAGTTCATTGAACTTTGCTCCAGGATCGGGATGGTCCAACCCTCCCAGAAGCCGACGTACAAGACTTAGGGGGAGAATGATGGAATAAGTCTTGTAGTCATTTGGTCTTTGGTCCCCTAGTCCCTTGTACCCTTGTCCTTAGTTTGTTGTACCTTAGTCCTTGGTCTTTGGTCCTTGTTGTACTCATCTAAGACTAGAGGACAGCATCTTGACTGCTTTTAGGACAACAGTTAGGACAGTAGCATCTTGACTGCTTTTAGGACGGTTGTTAGCATCTTTAGGACAGCACCTTGCATGACATCTTGTACTAGCAAGAAGGCATATGCTTGGCTGGTTGGCTGCCCTTGGGCTGCTATAAATATGTAGCCTCAACCCCTTGGGTTGGTATGGCATTGTGTGAGGAATAGACAAGAAAAATTGCCCCAACCCTCTAGTGTCATCCTCTCTTCAATGAGAGTAAAAATTCAGCTTCTAACAGTTGTGGTCATATAAGAAGTTAAAAGGTATTGATCTGGGATATACACGTCTTTGCTCCCTTTGTTGGCATTTCTGGCTATATAGTAATTTGGGATGACCGTCCGGATGATATCTGATTGTTGAGCACTACTTTACTGAAGCATCATTCTGGGCTACACAAAGCAATTTTTCTACGGATTTTTTATACACTAACCGATTTCACAAAGATAGTTGTTTGGAAGGTCAGGAAAACTATTCATATCTACAATGCTGACCATAGACGTAGTGTGGTGTGTGGTACCAGAGCGCAAGCTAGAGAAGGGCACTTCACTAAATGAGTACCAGGGGAACAAGCACATGCCAAGTCAACCTTGCTCCATATTTTTTTGGGGTATAAAATGAACTTTGATGGGTTTGCACTCAATATACTTCCAGTTCCAATAGTTGGACCTAGTTTCACGTACAATCAGTTATCAGTCCACCAAAGCTTAATCCATTAGGAAAAGATAGGTAGTATACCCATTTCAACAGACATCACAGGCATGTGCGACTATCAATGTAAGTTCATGACAGCGCTATATTGGCAGCTAAGGCCCCAGTCATTGACCATATTCCACGATCCGCTTTCTTTGTAAGTTGTACCATTATAGGTCTCAACATTGATTATATCAACCGCGTGGATTTTTGTTTTGTTTGTTGCAGCCGTCATCTATAGTTACAGATGTGGACTGCACATCATGTGATTTCAACCGTCCTGGAAAGAACTGTCTCAGAAAGCTTGAATGGGTCTGGAGAGGAGCAACATACATGGCAAAAAAGAAGTACACATTGCAAATTTATGCACTCTGAACTTTGATAAATTTTCTGATCTAATGATATAGTATATTTCTGTAGTGATTATTATCACATAAAGAGGCAAATTGAGTCAGAACTCATTCAATCCAGTGGTACGACATCATCAAAGCCTTTTCTTGACCTCACAAAACTAGAAGATCAGCTAAAACTGAAGGATCGTTTGAAGAAGTACTGCCAAAAGGTACTATTTTTTTCTTCAAATTTATAGATATTTTTTCTTTTGATGAGCCTTCCATGATTGTACTTATGTCACAATGCAGGCGCATAAACGAGTAGTTGATAAACCAATTACAGAAGTTAGAGAAGCTGGAATATGCATGCGTGAAAATTCTTTCTATGTCGACACTGTTCGAAGGTCAGTATAATGTTTACTATATCCCTGTTCCTCTTGGATTTGATTGCATAGACGTAACATGCTCCTCAGTCTACCCTCCGTGGTAACTTTTCATGAAGCAGACTTAAGCCTTCATTTTTTCTGAAGCAAAGTATTGTCTACTATTGCTATTGATGGGCGTCCTCTAAACTCTCCTCTTACATTTGATAATTCCAGCTTTCGTGATAGAAGGTACGAATACAAAGGTCTTAACAAAACATGGAAAGGAAAACTGGCAGAAGCAAAAGTCAGCGGAAATTCTATAAAAATTCAGGAAGCGCAGGTTCATTGCTGCATTACTCTCTGTACAACCTTGTTTGTTGTCTAGCATTCTAACTTTTCTTTTCCCTGTACGGCTCTACCACTTGCCTTTTGCAGGACATGGTTGTTCTATATGATTCTTTGCAGCTTGCTCACAAGTGCATATTGAATTCTTTCTATGGATATGCCATGCGAAAGTATGTGAAAATTAAGCAGATATCTTGGATTTAGTTTTTCTTCATCTAATAGATAAGCTATTTAACATCTGATTTAGGGGTGCAAGATGGTACTCTATGGAAATGGCTGGTGTTGTAACATATACTGGGGCGAAGATTATCCAAAATGCACGACTACTTGTAGAAAAAATTGGAAGGCCACTGGAACTGGACACAGATGGCATTTGGTGTGTTTTGCCTGGTTCTTTTCCAGAGAACTTTACTTTTAAGACAACGTGAGTAAACTTGGCTGTACACAATTAATTTCCAAAATGCACGACTGCTGTTTTTTTGTGGTTCCTTTATGAATTTAGAAGCATCAAAATTATCAGGAAGCAATAGAAATGTAAACTCAGAAGAATTCCATTTGAAGGATTTGTATATCAAGTTATGCTCCTAAGTCCTAATATAGTGTCTTGTTTTTTTTTTGACTGAAAATATGGTGTCTTGTTGTTGGCTGTGTCCCTAGTGCTGTGGCATGCTTTGACTTTGCTGGTTGTGCCTGGTTGGCCCTGTTGTTCCTCTTTGTTTTTAGTTTTGCTTAATTGCTTCATTATTTTTGTTTGGTTTTGTTTGTTTGGACGTCTATTCCATCTTAATACAAGGGCGGGCATCCCTTCTGCCAATTTCAATGTAAAAAGGGGGCTGGTCAATTATTGTTACTTTCCTACAGTAGTTGTCATTTCCTTGTTGTGCAAATTTGAGACAAAGTTGACTGCTATTATCATGATCTCATTTAAATTGACAAGAGTCTTACGCTATCAATGTTTTTTTTTTTGTGAATATATTTGTGTTATTTTATGTTCTCAAATAAAATATTGGAAAATATTTAGAGGCCAAATGCGACCAGTGCTGAGTGCATATGAATTGGTGACTTCTTTTTTGGACTGGGTGCAGTACAATATAACTAATGCATCTCTATTATTCTCCTGTGCTCCATCAATCAATTTATTGAAAAAAGAAGCTCTTATCATAAGCATTTATACTCGGGTTTCAATCTTACACTTACTAATGAATTTCAGAGCTGGGAAAAAAGCTCACAATATCTTATCCCTGTGTGATGCTTAATGTTGATGTCGTATTCAATCTTACACTTACTGATGATATTTCAGAGCTGGGAAAAAATTTACAATATCTTATCCCTGTGTGATGCTTAATGTTGATGTCGCAAGGAACAACACCAACAATCAATATCATGTAAGGAATGCATGCCTTTGCAAATTGAGTTTGATATTCTTCATGACAATTGTAATATTATTAATTGCACGAGTTCTTTGCTTGTTACCCCTAGACACTGAAAGATCCAGTAAATAAGATATATACAACACACAGTGAGTGTTGCATTGAATTTGAGGTAGATGGTCCTTACAAGGTGAGTAATGCCATTACTATCCTTATCTTTGTGTCATATTTCCATATTCATCGATTAAAATTGCTTCGAATAATCCTAGGAGCTGATCTATCTTACTATTTTTAACCTTACAACACATTCTAACATGATAGGCCATGATTATACCTGCCTCTAAAGAGGAAGGGATTCTGATAAAAAAGAGGTATGCGGTCTTCAATGAAGATGGAACCTTGGCAGAACTTAAAGGTTTTGAGATCAAGCGTAGAGGTGAGCTGAAGCTCATCAAAGTTTTTCAGGTATATGTTCCATGTCTGCATCTGTTACTTCACCATTATCTTTATTAGATACACTTGCATCACACATATTAAGAAAGGAACACTAGACACATGCTCCCATCTAATATGCCCATTGCCGCCTTTTTAGAATTATTTGTATCTTAAACCACCCTTCTTTAGTAGTAGGGATCAATGAACAAATAAAATGAGTCTTTATATTCAGAAGAAAAGGGATTGATTAGCATGGAAAGTAGCATGAATTAAGTGACATAAGGGTGCATAGTTAGATATAGCCACGCCTCTTCTTGAAATCCTCTTACATCACATACAGGAGTACACGTTTTCATCCCTAAGGTATCAAATAGAAGAGAATACACTGTAACTGTTGCATCAGTTGCCCAATTTAATTTAATATATTATCTTTCCTTTTTGCTTGCAGGCAGAGGTATTTGACAAATTTCTCCATGGTTCAACTTTAGAGGAATGCTATGCTGCTGTTGCATCTGTTGCTAACCGTTGGTTAGACCTACTGGACGTAAGTGATTTGAAGAATTATCTATATGCTTCGTAGTCTCAACAGCCCAATCTGCTTATGTTATCAAATATCAATCCATTCAGGATATATACCATATTTTATTCTGTTACAGAATCAAGGAATTGATATTGCTGATAGTGAGTTGCTTGATTTCATCTCGGAGTCGAGCACAATGAGTAAATCCCTAGTTGACTATGGTGAGCAAAAGTCATGTGCTGTAACTACAGCAAAAAGACTTGCTGAATTCCTTGGAGATTCAATGGTCAAAGACAAAGGTCTGCACTGCCAATATATTGTTGCCCGTGAGCCCCAAGTAAGTTCTGAATAATTTTTGCAATCAACATGATTCAGATACATATGTTTGAATTAGAGTGCTACCCAATATTATTTCTTTCATGGTCTTGCCAGTGTACATATATCGGCATCCCTCATATGATCCATTCAGCAAATAGGGACATCCCTTAATTCATTCTTCATGGAATTTTGTTGCCTAACTTTTCTTAAAATATGTAGGGCACTCCAGTGAGCGAGCGTGCTGTTCCAGTGGCTATATTTGAGACAGATCCTGGTGCCGTTTTACCTTCAAACTGCTACTTCTATATTGATCAAACTGTTTGATTTTCTTAATTCTCTTGCTTTTCATGTCATTTGCAGAAATTGCAAAACATTATTTAAGAAAGTGGTGCAGAATCTCCTCTGATGCAAACATCCGATGTATTGTTGATTGGTCTTACTATAGGCAACGCCTAGGCTCAGCTATTCAGAAAATCATAACAATTCCTGCAGCAATGCAAAAGGTAATACAAAATTGTCTTTTTCTTGCTCTCTTTGTGTCTCGATAATCTGTACCATCGCTGAGCTCTTTATTTCTTACAGATCTCAAATCCTGTTCCTCGAGTTCTTCATCCTGACTGGTTACACAAAAAGGTTAGAGAGAAAGATGATCGATTTCGGCAGCGTAAACTACGTGATATCTTCAGTCCCTTGGTCAAAGATGAGGGGGTGCATAATTTGAATGTTTCTGGAGATATGGAAGATTTATTAGTATCGAAAAAGGACTTGAGAAAAATTTCTGCATTCCATGGTTTGAATGTTGACAAAGAAAACAACCCAAATATGCAATCAATAGAAGCTGGTCCTGATTATAGTAAAAACCAGCAAAAGTCTACAGGATCAAATGTGCCTCTCTCTTCTCGAATCCCAAATGATTCCGCAGATGAAACAGTTTATAGAAGTGCTGATTATCAAGGATGGCTTGATGTTAAGAAGAGAAAGTGGAAATATGTTCGAGAACAAAGGAAACGCCGGAGGTAATATCACAGTTAAATTGTACTTACTCAAACACCTAAAAAAACTCGGGTGTTGGGGAAAGATCGCCTCACGGTATTGTAACCATAAGGAGCTCATCTGGAGCTGGATTGAGAAAGGTCACAAAAGTTGTCCCCCTAGGGTCCACCCCCTACAGGTCAGATCTTTACTCATGCTTTGAGCCACCTAGCCCCTACACAAGGTTTTGTCCTTCACAGGTCAGCTCATCTCATGTGCACATGACCAGGGAAACCAGTGAGTGAACTATTTTCTGTATCCCAACATGAAAATTCGCTTTCACGGGGAATTAAACCGAGGACCCTGGGGGTGCTACTAGGAGTCCTAACTACTAGGCTAAGACCCCTTTTGCCACTCAAGCACCTCAGACAGTTAAAATATGGTTGTAAATTTTTTAGACCTAGGCAAGCATGTACTTTGTTTATCGTTGGCTGCTGGCCTTCTTATCACCCCTAGTTCTAGCTAGTCGCTCCATGTCAGTTTCTTTGTCATTTTGGATCTGGGTGTTAAGGGGTAATAACTGGATTGATTAACATAACAGGGGTGGGGTACATATATATAGCCGCCCTATAGGGGGGCTGGTACATGGGCCTAGCCCAACAAACACACGCGTACAGTCCCAACATCTAGCCACGGCCGATGTTTTTTTTTTTTTTTTTGATAATAGCCACGATAGCTGTTGAGACTAGACCGAAACATGGAGAACAGCGACGACATGAGCCCCTTCGTGAAAGTGTCGGCGAACTGCGGCGTCGTCGAGACGTGGAGAACCCGAACCCCGCCACGTGCAACCTGCTCACGAACAAAATGGAGGTCGATGTCCACATGCTTCGTGCGCTGATGCTGGACAGGGTTGGTGGAGAGGTAGACACACTGACGTTGTCGCAGTAGACCAACGTGCTCCGGGCGATGGGGGAGTGGAGCTCCTGAAGCAGCTGCTGAAGCCAGGAAGCCTCAACTACGTCGTTAGCCGCAGCGCGGTACTCCGCCTCAGCACTCGAGCGCCGCACTACGAACTGCCGCTTCGAGGACCAGGAGACGAGATTGCCGCCCAGGAAGACGGCGTAGCCAGAGGCGGACCGACGAGTTTCTGGACAGCCTGCCCAGTGATCGTCAGTGTAGACGACTAGCTCAGAAGTCGAGTCACGCCGAAGGAGGCCGTAGTCGAGGGTGTCGCGCAGGTACCGAAGGATTCGCTTCACATCGGTGAGGTGCGGCTCCTGCGGGTCATGCATGTGAAGGAACACCTACTGAACCGCATAGGAGATATCTGGCCTGGTGAAGGTGAGGTACTGAAGGACACTTGCAAGACTCCTGTAGGCAGTCGGGTCACTGACGGGTGTTCCGTCGGCAAAGGAGACCTTTACCTGGGTATCTACCGACGTGGAACACGGCTTACACTCAACCATGCCCGCTCGCTCGAGGATGTCCGGGCAGTACTGTCGCTGGTGAAGGAACGGACCAGACCACCTGGACGGTCCTTGACCGCAATACCCAGGAAGTGGTGAAGCTGGCCCAAGTCCTTCATAGCAAACTCTTGTTGTAAGGCACATATAGTGCGCTGAAGGAGAGCCAGACTGAACGTCGCCAGTACAATGTCATCGACGTACAGGAGAAGGTAGGCCGTGTCACCCTCCCGTCGATAGACAAACAACAAAGTGTCCGACTTGGTCTCAACGAAGCCCAACGAGACTATGAAGGAGGCGAACCGGCTGTACCAGGCTCGGGGTGCCTGCTTCAGACTGTACAAGAACTTGTTCAGCTTGCAGACCATGTCTAGAGGAGCTGATCAACGAAGGTTGTCGACTGACTACAATAAACTGTCTCTGTCAGTGTCGACTGACTACAATAAACTGACTACAACGAAGGTTCTTACATCCAGCTGGTGGACGAGCCAAGAGCATGAGAGAGCCAACGACAGAACGGTACAAACCGTCGCCAGCTTCACCACCGGACTGAAGGTCTCATCGTAGTCAACTCCAGGGCGCTGAGTAATGTCCCGAAGTACCCATCGAGCCTTGTATCTCTCCATGGAACCATCTGCCTTCTTATGCGTGAGCACCGACTTGCTCGTGACAACATTGCCACGACTGGGACGGAGCACCAGATCCCAGGTCCGGTTGGCAAGCAGGGCCGCATACTCTTCCTCCATAGCGCAGCGCCAGTAAGGGGCGGCGAGGGCGCTACGAACAGAAGACGGTATAGACGATACCGAAGAGGAGACGGATGGTGGAGACATTGTCGACGAGAGGACGACCCCAGAGAAACGCTCAATCGGCCGAAGGACCCCAGCTGCAAGTTGAGTCACCATCGGGTGGACGTGACTTGGATCCCGGTGGAGCAGAGGCGGGTGGTACATTTGGGGCTCGAGCGCGAGCAGGAGTCACCAGCCCGCTCTCGTCGCTGATAGACAAGAGCGGGGTCGGCAAACCGCGGTACTGTGACCGCACGTGGTGCAGCGAGTGGCGTCGGAGACACCGAGGCCGCACGTGGCGCGACTGTGGAGGTCGGAGACGTCGGGGCCGCGTGTGGCGCAGCTGTGGAGGTCGGAGACGTCAGGGCCACGCGTGGCGCAGTTGTAGAGGTCGGAGACGCCGGAGCTGCTGGAGCCTGAGCACCAACCCGCGCTCGTCGCTAGTAAACGAGAGCGGGGTTGGTGAACTGAGAAGTCGGGGCTACAGGAGGCGTAGCCGGAGGTGCCGGTACTGCACAGGGCGCAACAGTCGACGTCGGAGACGTTGGGGCCGTGCGTAGCGTCGGGGACGCCGAGACCACACGAAGCGCGACAGGTGACATCGGGGACGTCGGGGTTGCACATGGCGCAGCGGGTGACGTCGGAGACGTCGGGGCCGCGCGTGGCGCAGCGGATGTCGTACCTGTAGAAAAAGGTCAAGGCAGCTGCAGAGGAGCAGCCTCGGTGTCACTAGAAAACAGGGAATTCAACTCTCCGGCGGAGACAGAGGAGGAAGTGGAGAAAGGAAAAGAGGAGTTGTTGAAGACGACATGTCGAGTGATCAAGAGATGGTGAGTGGTGAGGTTTAGACACGAGTACCCTTTATGATGTAGGGAATACCCAAGAAAGACACAACGAGTAGAGCGAGGCGCAAGCTTATGTGGGGCCGTAGAGGAAAGGTAAAGGTAGCAAGCGCACCCGAGAACTCGAAGGTGGTCGTAAAGGGGGGTGGTGCCATACAAGGCAAAGTAAGGGTAGGGGCATGAATCGCCTTGGTGGAAAGGCGATTAATGAGGAAAGTGACAGTGTGAAGGGCCTCTACCCAATACCGTGCTCGAATGGAGGCCCGTGAAACATCAGGGAGCGCATAAGATCATTGGTGGTGTGAATCATGCGCTCTGCCTTGCCATTCTGAGGGGAGGGTTATGGACAAGACATGCACAACTGAATACTGTGGGCGAGTAGAAAGTTACGAAACGCTGAGTTCTCAAACTTGCGCCGGTTGTCACACTGGACAACTCAGACAGTGCGTCCAAATTGAGTGGACATCCAAACGAAGAAGTGAGAAAGAGTGACATGTGTCTCAAACTTCAAACATAAAGGAAAAGTCCACGAATAGTGCAAAAAATCATCAAGTATTATCAAATAATATTTGAACCGATAATCGGAGATGCCCACAAATCACAGTGAATAAGATAAAAAATGTGCTCAACATGAGTCACAGAAGTCAGAAAAGGAAGTTGAACATGGTGATCAAGCAGACAAGCATGACATAAAGACTCATGTGTGCTCCTAGTACACGAGATAACTGAACTACTAGACAACTTGGACATGACATCTATGTCAGGATGGCCAAGCTGGCGTTGTCAAGTGATGGACGAACCTGTCGTAGTCAGAGCGAAAGGCGGAGACGTAGCGGAAGCAGGAATTTGAAGAGTGTACAGGGGCCCCGAGCTATCACATCGAAGAAGAAGACGCCGAGTGGAAAATTCTTCACAAATAAACCAAAAGGATCAAACTCAATTGAAACGTGATTATTAGTGATAAAACGACGAACAAAAAGAAAATTATGAATAATATCCGGAGCAACAAGAATGTTTTTGAGCTGGAAGGAACCCAGAGATCCCGAGTCATCTACTGAGGTGATCGGAAGAACAAACCCATTCCCGACAACGATAGATGATGGAAAAGAAGGGTGGGGAGGGTGGGTAGAAGAAAGTATACCAGCATCAAGAGTGGTATCGTATGATGTCCCGGAATCAGCCATCCAGTCAGCAGCAGGTGGAGTGAGGTGCACGGTGCTGAATGAAGACGTCAGTGACTAGCGGTCCCACACCAGGGGCGGCTCCTGGAACGGTGCCGGCGACTCCGAGTACCCAACAAGGTAGTCGGTGCCCCTGTAGGCCAAGGCCGACTACTCACCAGCAGTGTAGCCAGGCCCGTTGTAGGCCTGAGTCGACAGCCCACCAATAGGGTAGGATGGTCCGCCGTAGTTCGAGAGGGCGATGTACGCCGGCTGAGGACGTTGTGATTGTGGAGGCGGAAGACCTGGAGACGGACCACGGGTTGTAGGGTGTGGGCCAGGGCGCACCTCCCCGGTCGGTGCCAGCACTACCACCACCAGTAGCAGGAGTAGGTGCAGAAGTGCCACCACCTCGGCCATCACGCTTACCACGATGGTGACGATTACCACCCCAGAGCCTACAGAGCACCTGGGGTAGTAGGCGGAGCAGGTGGTCGCGGCGGAGGTCCACCAGAAGCATGTGGCCGCGGGGACTGCTCAGAGCTGTAGAAGGTTGTGGCAGGCCCGTAACCAGCAGGGCCACCAACTGTGATCTCCTCGAGCTCAAGATCGGACCAGAACTTCTCGAAGGTTGGGGGCAGCTCCACATGAAGAAGCCACGAACAGAGGTGGCAGTAGCGCTCGTCCAGGCCCTGAAGGACCCAAAGAACGAGCGTGCTGTCAGCGACTGGCTCCCCAAGGTCGCGGAGGGCGTTAGCCATGCCCTTCATCTCCCAGCAATAGGCGGTGATGGAGCGGTCGCTCTGGACGGTGTTGTGGAACAACATGTTGATGTTGAGGGCTCGAGTCACACGGCTCTCCAAGAAGTGCTGCTTAAGGACTAGCTATGCACGACGCGCGATTCCACCACCGCGTTGCCCGACAATGTCGTGTAGCTCGTAGGAGAGGGATCCAAGGATCCAGGCTAGGACCAGGTTGTCCATGCTGATCCAAGAGTCATCCAATGGGTAGTCATCTCGGAGGACGTGGTCGTCGAGACGGAACCGTCTCAACGTGAGGAGCAGCAGGTTATGCCAGTGGGCGTACGAGGTGGAGTCAGAACTAAGGACAACCGATACGAGCGTCCGGATGTTCTGAACTCTGGTAGCCTGAGCGTAGAGTGCAGCGACGAGGGAAGCTGAGTACATAGAGTGAGCAGCACCAGCATCCGAGGACGTAGAGTGAGCACTTGCACTTCACGGTCGGTGAGTTGTCTCCTCAACCTGGTGAGTGAGAGCGGCCACAGAAGCACGCTCCTGCTCCAGGGCGAGGAAAAATGCACGCTCGCGCTCGCGAGAGGCAGCCAGGGCCGCTACAACACCGAAGGTGTCCACGACCGCCGTGGTGGTACTGTCAGCGCTAGAGAGGGAGGCAGCGGCCGTGTTCGGATCAACAGCAGCGCCATCAGCGGGAATCGCGAATTCTGGCAGGACGGTGGCGGAGGTGCCCACGTCGAGACTGTCAGGCAGGGGCTCGAGTCCGGCGATGAATGATGGCGCCGACTGCGTGAGCCCGACAGAGGTGGTAGCAGACCCATCCGACCCAAAGACTGTACTGGCCATGAGGGCGACAGCGGCTGGATCGGTCGCGGGAGAGGAAGATCACGCGACGACGGCCAGCCCGACAACAGTGCCTGCAGCCGGCCACGGAGCAGTTGCGCCCATCCAAGAGGCACGGCGACAGGCCAGGTGGGGCCAGAGCCGTGCGGCGCAGCTGCGACCAGTGTCAATGTAGCAGTGCGATTCTGGCGCCTGCAGACTGTGGTGCGCCGGATCCGAGGGCGGTTGCGGTGGCTGCACAGTGGTGCGCTGGATCTAGCAGCAGGGGCCTGCCAGTTGGTGGGCGGCGCCGGTGGGAGGCCGGCGGCGTACAGGGAGGAGAGGGCCGGCACGCCGGCCAAGCCTCGAATGTCCGCGCCGGTGGGGGCGGGCCGCGCGGGTCTGCCGCGGCGGCGGCAGGGGTCCCACCATGGGTGGCAGCTGGAGGGAGAGAGGTCTCTAGGGTTAGGGTTAGAAAGGCTCAAATGATACCATGTTAAGGGCTAATAACTGGATTGATTAACATAACAGGAGTAGGGTACATATATATAGCCTCATAGGGGCTGGTACATGGGCCTAGCCCAACACACACGCTTACAGTCCAACACTAGGCATAGGAAACAAGGAGAGGTGGAAAATATAAACTGAGAGACTAACAAACTGGCTTAGCCCTATTGAGCATATGTGTGCCCAAGCTGACAGCGGTGGACCCATTAACCCAGGGATGGCAAAAAAACCCGCGGATCTGACCTGACACCGACGTATTGAGGGTGCAGGTTTAATTTTTTACCTGTGGGTCACCCGACGGGCACAAGAAATTCTCTGCGAAGCCCATCTTCTATTCTTGTCTTGTCTGTGCGCAGCGCGCAGCCCAGCCCATTTAATCTTGTTTTCTCAATCGAGGCCCAACCCTAGGGTTACCTCTTGCCAATAGTCCATTCGCCTAGCATCCTGCCGCCGCCACCTAGCGCTTGCTGCGCACGCGCGGTGCTTCACGCTTGCCTTGATGCCGCCTGCCCTGCCGCCGCGCCGGCCTGATGACTGACGTCCTGATCCCGCCGCCGCCTGGTCAAAGCAGTTTGCTTTTGGCGACACCGTCAAAGCAGCTCAAGTCCCCGTTCCGACCGTCAGAGTGCTACCGCCCACCGCTGTCGGCAGCACCGCCGGAGCCCTGAACCATCGATGTAGCGTCGGCCCTCCCATTCCCAGATCTAACTCGCGGTCTCAGCACCCTAGCCGCCCGCGGCCACGTGGATCTGGCGATTCCGGCCGTCTGTAGGCCGTAGCTGCCATGTCGTGCGGCTCTGCCATCGCCGCACAAGAACAAAGGACACCACCTTGTGTGCGATACATACGGCGGTGGTAACCCTTGACGTAGACGACTAATAATTTTCGTTGACCTCAGACCAACTGGGCCATTGCAGGCCGTAACCAAAAGGCCCATTGACGCAGAGCTGCGGGACTGAGCATGCCCAGGGAGTTTAGTCCCACCTCGCCAATCCAAAAACAGCAGCTAGCCAGCTGCGATTATAAAAAGAGACCGGGTGCCTTCTCCCATTCATACTTGATTAGTGTTTGCGGGTGCCCGTCGGGCACCCGAAACCCCATCGAAACCTGACAGGTTCGGGATCGGCTTCGAAAATTTATCTGCGGGTGCGGGTTCAGGTCTGAAGATTTACCGGAGCATTTTTTATGTCGGGTCGGGTTTTTGGTCTATCCAACCCATTGCCATCCCTAATCACCTTATAAAGCTGAAGTCTGACATGTGTAGTCATGTGCTTTAGTTCTGAGGTGATGCGCTAGTTTCATTTTGGTCATGCAATAATGTCGTCCATAATGTTCTTTCTGCAACAATTAGAGGCTCGTTAGCAACCTTCTTAACGCCTAAATGTGTTTGAATGATCAACGGAAAATGGTAAGTAAGTACTGCTCCCTCCTTTTCAAGTTGTGAGGCGTTTTCATTTCAGCATGTAGTTTTAGAAGCCATTGAAGATGAGGAGACAACAGCAACAAAGGCTGCACTGCCCTCATGCCTCAGTCTTCCAGATCATTAACACCGAGAGAAGCCAGCTGCATACTTTATTTCCATTAATTGAGAGTTGAGTAGTGTAGTGAAGACACTTTATTTCCATCGTATGCATTGGTAGAAGCTGAGTAAATAAGGGCTGCATGGCAAGGATTAGATGAATGCAGCTTAGAAACCTGAGTACGCCCAAGAAGATGAAAAAATGCTCAGATTCTAAGGTGCCCTAGAAAATGAGGAGCGATACCACAATATATCAAACATAACAGGTAATAGAAAGAGTGAAGTTTGAACTTTTGTGGAAGTCCATATACTAGACCGCCCATAATTTGTTTTCTGTGAGCCCTAAAACAGTATTTCGTTTTTTATGCTGGTATTGTGCTTCTATTTGGAAGGTGAACTTCATAAGCTGAATAGTAATGTAACTGTAGGCTTCTCAATAGTCTCACTGGCCGCTGTCCACTTCTGCCAGTGAGATCAGACATAGTATGACATACTTAGTTACTTGGTGTGATTGTACAGGGCTACAGGCATCTGGTTTCAGATGATGTAGAAGTGAATGCCTTTGAATGGTTTCAATGGATTTCTTATCTTGGTTGAGCTATCCTGTAGCGTTCTAACTATTTCATTTTGACCTATTAATATCATGGGAACTGTACCACAAACTGAATAATTACGGATAATTCAAAGTATTGGAAGATAATGAAGTGATTCCATTGATAGTGCCAGGGTTACATATATATAGGGGGTACAAACTTTGGGGTCAAGAAGCCCTCTAGCTAATGACCCAATTACCCTTGACACACACATAAACACATACTCTAACAGTCTAACACAAAGCTTGTATCATTAACACTTCTGCCAGGTTAGGTGCTGCTGCCACTTTTGATGTTCCTACTAATGCTTCTGTGAGAAATGTAGTTTCCAACAGCAGGAACCGGTCTACATTTTTCCAGAAGCAAGAACTAGCTCTCTTTAGATCGCATTGGCAGGCATGTTATCTATGCTATCTTTCCTGACCTGTAGCAATTCTTTACCATCTTATTTTATCTAATTAATGCCTTATTTTCATTGATGCTTCGTGCTTGACAAATCCATGTACTACCCACACCAGATAATCCAGCTTGCTTCAAGTACAACACCTGGTAGCTTTTTTGCATGGGTTGTTGCCGAGGGAATCATGTTCAAGATTCCCATCAACGTGCCTAGAGTGTTCTATCTAAATTCAAAGGCTCCTATCACAGAAGAGTTTCCAGGAAGGCGTGTGAAAAAGATACTTCCTCATGGAAGACCCTGTTTCAACCTTATCGAGGTGGACATTAATTATTTATATTAAAATAACTAGAGCTATACTTTCTTTGGTTATAATACATTCTAATGGCGAATTGGCTATGCAATTTCAGGTTGTAACTAGTGAAGAACAGTTCAGAGCTGAAGGCAAAAAACTTGCTGCTCATCTAGCAGAGCCAGATGTGGAGGTTAGTATTTGTTAACTTGTGTATGGGATATGGTTTTGTATGTTTTTCCTTTTCTATAACCTTGAATTACATCTAGGGAATATATGAGATGAAAATTCTACCAGAGCTCAATGCTATTCTCCAAATTGGCTGTGTATGCAAAGTGGACAAGTCTGCAAAAAAACGAAGTATCCAAGATGGATGGGATCTCGATGAGCTGCAAATGAAAACAACTGCAGAGTGCTCATATCTGGAACAAACTGTTTCATTTTTCTATTTATACCACAGGTAGCTGTTGCCCTTGTATCATAGCTAAGATGAGCACATGAGATTTATGATGATGATGATATATATTTATTGCCTGATTAGCATTTTATATTGTTCCTGCAATAAATATTATAGTACTGTTGACTTCACTAGAGTTTCCTCTATTGAACAAAATTTTATGTACATTATATTTATAGAGAACAACTAGAATGCAATCAGCACTATGGTGCAATCATGCAAAAATTAAATCTGAGCCACACGATCTCCATCCAATGATTTCTGTATTTTTACACTTAAATCCTCCCACCTGATAACATAAATACAATGTAAACACTATTGTTCCGTGGAGGATTTAAGTGCAAAATATAGAAACCATTGGATGGAGATTGTGTGGCTCAGATTCAATTTTTGCACGATTGCATCAGAGTGTTGATTGCATTCTAGTAGTTCCCTATATTTATATTCTACACTCTTTAACATTCTCTACCTTGAGTGATTAGTCATCCCATTCTCCGTGTCTGTCAAGGCTAGGAAAGTCATTTGAAGCTAATCAAGCGATTGTACATAGAGTAAAATGCTAATTTTAATGTATGCATGGTCTCCTCTTAATAATGTGTGGGAGTTTTCAACGTTGGGTACACCCATGGTCCCTCTTCAAGAACCCTGGTTGGTTTTGAGGATAGTCAGTGCCTTAACCTTTAAATGTACCAATATATTGGATACCTGAATACGGATAACTTGAATACTCTATCAACCTGCATTTACCAACCAAACTCTGTAGTCTGTACCAATGTGTTGGAACTGATAACCTTAATACTCTTCTCGTTTCAATATATTATATGTAAACCGTTTGTACTCTTCAGTTATACCATCGTTTCATTGAAATTAATGAATGCATTCTTTTATTTCCAGTTTGTCAGAAGGAAGAGCTGTATATGTCTTATACTTCCCTACGTCTTCTAGCATACATGCAGTGATTGTCAATCCTTTCCGTAATAAAGAACTTTCGACGTCATTTCTTGAAAAGCAATTTCGAGATGCTTGCCAGGCTCTTGGTTCTGTGCCTGGGAATCTCACTTTCCATGTATGAGCAAAATCTTGCCATTGAATGCCTACAATTTTACCATTCTGCCATATCACATTCTGATTATTTGATTTTATTTTTAGGTGGACTACCAAACAACAATTGATGCAGGTAGCAAATATGTGCAAAGAATGTTACTTGAGTACAGGTTTGTCATCCCCATCCAGATGTTTTTGAAGAACACTATTAGTAGTTCTTTTCTTTGAGACATGAGTATTAGAGGGGAAGAATGATTGATTAATTAACCAATGGACAGGGTACATATTTATAGATACATACATGGGCCGGTACACAGGCCAGGCCCAAACACATAACTCAACACAGTCCAACACCCCCCGCAGTCCCAACATCTAGCCACAACAGATGTTGAGACTGGACCGAAACTCTGAAAATAAAGACGTCGGGAGTCCCTTCGTGAAGATGTCGGCAAACTGTGACGTCGTCGGCACATGGAGAACTCGAACCTCACCGCGTGCAACCCGCTCACGAACAAAATGAAGATCAATCTCCACATGTTTCGTGCGCTGGTGCTGGACGGGGTTGGTGGAGAGATAAACGGCGCTGACATTATCACAGTAGACCAACGTGCTCCGGGCGACAGGGGAGTGGAGCTCCTGAAGTAACTGCTGGAGCCAAGACGCCTCTGCTACGCCGTTGGCCACGACGCGGTACTCCGCCTCAGCACTGGAGCGAGAAACCACGGGCTGCCGCTTCGAGGACCAGGAGACAAGATTCCCCCCCCCCCCCCCCCCCCCCCCCCCCCCGCCCCCCCCAGGAAGACGGTGTAGCCAGAGGTGGAGCGGCGGGTATCAGGGCACCCCGCCCAGTCAGCGTCGGTGTAGACCACCAACTCAGAAGGTGAGTCACGTCGAAGTAGAAGTCCGTATCGAGGGAGCCGCGCAGGTACCGAAGAATCCGCTTCATCGCCGTGAGATGCGTCTCCCGCGGAGCATGCATGTGGAGACACACCCGCTGAACCGCGTAGGAGATGTCCGGCCTGGTGAAGGTGAGGTACTTCAGGGCACCTGCAAGACTCCTGTAAGAGGTGGGGTCGGCGACCGGGGCGCCGTCGGCCAAAGACAGCTTTGCCTGGGTGTCCACGGGAGTGGAGCACAGCTTGCAATCAGCCATGCCCCCTCGCTCGAGGATATCCAGGTAGTACTGGCGCTGGAGGAGGAACAGAGCGCCCAGACGGTGCTCGACCGCAACGCCCAGGAAGTGGTGGAGCCGACCGAGATCCTTCATCGCAAACTCGCGCTGCAGGGCGGAGATCGTGCACTGAAGAAGAGCCGGGCTAGACGCCGTGAGGACAATATCGTCCACGTACAGGAGGAGGTAGACAGTGTCACCCTCATGCCTGTAAACGAAGAGCGAGGTGTCCGACTTGGCCTTGACGAAGCCGAGCGAGGCCAGGAAGGAGGCGAACCGGCTGTACCAAGCCCGAGACGCCTGCTTCAGCCCGTATAGGGACTTGTTCAGCCGGCAGACCAAGTCTGGACGGGCTGAATCAACGAACCCTGTCGGCTGACTGCAGTACACCGTCTCCGTCAGCGTCCCGTGGAGGAAGGCGTTCTTGACGTCCAGCTGGTGGACTGGCCAAGAACGCGAGAGAGCCAATGACAGAATAGTCCGTACTGTCGCTGGCTTAACCACCGGACTGAAGGTCTCGTCGTAGTCCACTCCAGGGCGCTGAGTGAAGCCCCGAAGTACCCAACGAGCCTTATATCTCTCCAGGGATCCATCCGCCTTCCTTCTATGCGTGAAAACCCACTTGCCTGTGACAACGTTGCCACGAGGAGGACGAGGAACAAGGTCCCATGTCCGGTTGGCAAGTAGGGCCTTATACTCCTCCTCCATAGCGCGACGCCAGTGAGGGTCAGCGAGGGCGCTACGGACGGAGGTCGTTATAGGTGATACCGAAGAGGAAGTGGATAGTGTCGGTGTCGTCGAAGAGAGTACCACTCCGGAGAACCTCTTAAGAGGCCGGAGAACCCCAGCGGCACGTCTAGTCACCATCGGGTGAACGTGTCCCGGGTCCCGGTGGAGCAACGGTGGGTGGTACACCGAGGGCTCGGGACGAGCAGGCGCAGAGTCACCAACCCGCTTTCGTCGCTGGTAGACAAGAGCAGGGTCGGCGAACCGTGGAACAGGGGCCGCGCGTGGCGCAGCGCGTGACGAGGCCGGAGACACTAGAGCTGCGCGTGACATGGGAGTCGGAGTAGACGCCGGGTCCCCGCACGGCGCGGGGGTCGAGGCCGGAGACGCCAGGGCCGCGCGTGGCGCAGCTATAGGGGACGTCGGGGCCTCGTGTGGTGCAAGAGTCGAGGCTGGAGACGCTGGGGCCGCGCGTGGCGCAGCCGTAGGAGACGCCGAGGCCTCGTGTGGCGCAGGTGTCGAGGTCGGAGACGCCGGGGCCGCGCGTGGCGCAGCAGGAGACGTCGGTGCTACGCGTGGTGCAGCACTAGTCCCCAGGGTCGACGGAGCCTGGGCACCAACCCGCACTCGTCGCTGGTAGACGAGAGCAGGGTCAGTGAACCGCCGTGTCGTGGCTGTAGTAGGCACAGCTGGAGTCGCCGCAGGTGCCAGTACTGCGTAAGGTGCAGCGGTCGACATCAGGGCCGTCGGAGGAACGACTAGTGGCGGCAAGAACGCTGGAGCCGCGGGAGGCACGGCAGGTGGTGTCTGAGACACGGTGGTCGTGTCCGGCGCAGCTAGAGGAAGACCTGCAGAAGGTAAAAAACAAGGTCGCTGGACAGGAGCGGCCTAACAGTCAGTGGAAAAAAGGGAATCCAACTCGGAGACCGAATCAGAGGAGGACTCAGCGAAAGGGAAGGAGGACTCGTCGAACACGACGTGTCGGGAGACCAAGATGCGGCGAGTGGTAAGGTCGAGATAGCGGTACCCCTTATGATCAGGGGAGTACCCAAGGAAGACACACCGAGTCGAACGAGGCACGAGCTTATGGGGGGCGGTGGCAGAGAGATTAGGGTAGCAAGCGCACCCGAAAACTCGAAGGTGGTCGTAAAGAGGAGGGGTGCCGAACAAAGCGAAATGAGGAGTGGGAGCACTAATCGCCTTAGTAGGAAGGCGATTAATGAGGTAGGTGGCCGTGTGAAGCGCCTCCGCCCAGTAGCGAGCAGGAGTAGAAGCCTGGAACATCAGAGAGCGGATGACATCGTTGGTCGTCCGAATCATGCGCTCAGCCTTGCCGTTCTGGTGAGAGGTGTACGGGAAAGACATGCGCAACTGAACACCGTGAGAAAGAAGGAAGTCACAGAACGCAAAGTTGTCAAACTCGCGCCCGTTGTCGCACTGGACCGCCCTGATCGTGCATCCAAACTGGGTGGACACCCAAGCGAAGAAGTGAGAGAGAGTGCCGAAAGTATCAGACTTCTGCCGCAAGGGAAAAGTCCACGAATAGTGTGAGAAATCATCAACGACGACCAAGTAATACTTAAGGTCGGATACACTGAGAATAGGAGATGTCCAAAGATCACAGTGAATCAGATCAAAGATGTGCTCGACACGAGTGACAGAGTGCGAAAAAGGAAGACGAACGTGGCGACCCAACTGACAAGCATGGCAAAGAGACTCGTGAGTACCCCGAGTACACGAAATCACTGAACTACCAGACAACTTCGACATAGCATCAATGCCGGGGTGACCAAGTCGACGATGCCAGATGGTCGAAGAGGCTGTCGTAGTCAGCGCAAGAGGCGGAGCGGAAGCTGGAAGACGCATCGTGCACAGAGGTCCCGAACTCTCACAACGAAAAAGAACACGCCGAGTAGTAAGATCCTTCACAGAAAAACCAAAAGGATCGAAGTCGATGGAAACCCGATTGTCAGTAGTGAAACGGCGAACGGAAAGAAGGTGCTGAATGATGTCAGGAGCAACAAGAACATCACGGAGCTGAAAAGAACCTGACGAACCCAAGTCACCTACTGAGGTGACCGGAAGAACCGACCCATTCCCAACAACGATAGATGAAGGATGAGAGGGATGGGAAGGACGGTTAGAAGAGAGGATACCGGCGTCGGGAGTGGTGTGGTACGAGGCGCCAGAGTCTACCACCCAGTCAGGTTCCAGACGGCTGGAGACCCTGCACTGTCCACGCTGGCCAGAACTGCGGCATCGGTGCGGCGGCGGCCGGATCCAGGCCGGACAGGGAAGGAGTGGGGCCGGGAGTACCGGGCGGCGGCAGTCGGATGGCGGCGGCACCCGATCCGGTGCCGGGGAGCCCGGCGGCGGCGTGGCCGGCGGCACCCGAGCCGGGGCCGAGCAGCACGGCGACGGTGCGGCCGGATGCGTCAAATCCGGCGGCACCAAATCCGGGGGCGCACGCAGGGGAGGCGGCGAAGGGGCTGGCCGCGTCGGATCTGACGGCGGCGCGCGCAGGGGAGGCGACGACGGGGCCGGCCGCGCCGAATCCGGCGCCGGCGCGCGCAGGGAAGGCGGTGTCGGGGCCGGCCGCGCCGGATCCGACGGCGGCGCGCGCTGGGGAGGCGGCGTCGGGGCCGGCCGCGCCGAATCCGGCGGCAGCGCGCGCAGGGGACTCGGCGGGGAGGCGCAGAGGAGGCGCGCAGGGGGAGAGGCGTAGGGGGGCGCCGGCCAGGGGGCCGCTGGCCAGGGAGGTGGCGCCGGCGGCGGCCAGGAAGTGGGCGCCGACGGCGGCCAGGGGGGGAGCGCCGGCGGCGGCCAGGGGGGCGCCGTCCATAGGGGGTCGGCGGCTAGGGTTAGGGTGGTGGGGATTAGGGTTAGGGTTTGGCTAATGATACCATATTAGAGGGGAAGAATGATTGATTAATTAACCAAGGGACAGGGTACATATTTATAGATATATAGATGGGCCGGTACACAGGCCAGACCCAAACACATAACTCAACACAGTCCAACAATGAGCACTTTATTGAATTGCTTTACCTCAGTGGCACACTTTTCCTTTCTGTGTTGTTGTATAACTTGATTCAACATATAACCTATATTTATTCATTTTTCCGAAGATATCCTAATTTATTTCTCCTGTTATAACTTTAACGGTCACATCAGAAGCCCTGTGCAGCTAGTCAAATAGAGAATAAAATCCTTCTTTGTGATTGTAACTCAGTTTAGTCTGAAAGTGAAAAAAATTTTGGATGGTGGTCTGGGCACCTAAATTATGTATATTAGTAAGAAAGTCACAATTGACCAAATTTTACTGTTTATAATTGAGTTATTGTTCTTATCATAAGCAAAGCGACATATTTTGTAGACAACAACATCCTGGGCCTGTCATAACCGTCATAGAGTGCCCTAAACCCGAAGATATAAAGGCATCTGTGAGGGCACTTGATGATTTTCCATGTGTAACCCTTCCTTGCAATGCACGGGATAACAACTATCAGGTATGTAATGGACATCAGCATTTACATTTTTTCCATGTTCTTCCTGTTTTGCTTACTTCTTTTTGTCTAGGCTCTTGGTTGGCAATCAACAGCTGGTCGAATAAGTATGCAACGTTGTGCTGCATCAACTCAATGGTTCAATGAACGAATTTCACTCTCTAGATATGCACATGTAAGAGTGCTGTACTGTGGATTCTATTTTTTTAATTGGCTATTTCAGTTCTATGAAAATGAATTGAAACATCAATGCTTTGAAACAGGTTCCATTGGGAAATTTTGAACTTGATTGGCTTCTTTTTACTGCTGACGTGTTCTTTTCAAGGGCATTGCGTGATCAACAGCAGGTTTGTGACTTCGTTCTATCTTGAATAGGGAAAAGGCTCTCTTTTGTCTGAATGGCTGAATTTCCAATCCTGAGTGCTTCTCTGTTATCACTTTTGCTGCCCCTGATTGATAACATCTCTCCTTTGCACACCAAAAGGTTATCAACTCAGTAACTGTATGCACTTATGCAGCTTCACAGTAATACCTGCATACATACAAGTCATCATCATCATAGTCAAGACTATGCCTTTCTTTTGACCATATACAAAGCCGATCATATCGCGCTTCGATTTTGTCTGATATTGGGTGATGTTACATATGTTTTGCCTATGGAACAGAAAATAGGAATTGTCTGGGAAAAACCTTTCCCTACATTTCCTTAGGCATAGTGGGCCTTCTAAGTCCAAACTAATCTACGTTCCCTGAATTGTACCGAATAATGTTTGCAACCATTCTACTGATTCCAAGTTGGTCCTTCGTATTGGAAGGGAAAGATTAATTCCATTAACCAGCAATGGGGTTACATATAGGATACATGACTTGAGGCCATGAAGCCTCTCCCAAAAGACTAAAATGCCCCTGATATACCCCTAATACATAGAGTATTCTAACACCCGCCACAGTCCTAACATCTAGCCACAACAGATGTTGAGACTGGACCTGAACTCAGAGAACATCGACGAAGGAAGGCCCTTCATGAAGATGTCGGTAAACTGCGACGACGTCGGAACTTGGAGAACCCAAATGGCACCGCGGGCGACCCGCTCACGAACAAAGTGGAGGTCGATCTCCACATACTTCGTGCGCTAGTGCTGGACGGGGTTGCTTGAGAGGTAGACAGCGCTGACGTTGTCGCAGTAGACCAACGTGCTCTGGGTGAGTGGGCTGTGGAGCTTCTGTAGCAGCTGCTCCATCCAGGAAACCGAAGCCACACAGTTGGCAACAATGCGATACTCGGCCTCAGTGCTCGAGCAGGAGACGACGGACTGCCGCTTCGACGACCAGGAGACGAGGTTGCCGCCCAGGAACACGGTGTAGCTAGAGGTGGACCTACGTGTGTTCGGGCAACCCGCCCAGACAGTGTCAGTGTAGACGACTAGCTTGGGCGCTGAGTCGCGACAAAGAAGGCTGTAGTTGAGGTGCCTCACAGGTACCGAAGAATCCTCTTCACAGCAGTGTGATGGGGCTCCTAAGGATCATGCATGTAAAGGCACACCTGCTGCACAACGTAGGAGATATCCGACCTGGTGAAGGTGAGGTATTGGAGGGCACCTGCAAGGCTCCTATAAGCAGTGGGATCGCTAACAGGGGCCACATCGATAGAAAAGACCTTAGCCTGGGTATCCACCGGAGTGGATCACGGCTTGCAGTCAACCATGCCCGCTCGCTGAAGGATATCCAAGCAGTACTGTCGCTACTGAAGGAACAGGCCATCGGGTCGGTGCTCGACTGCAACACCCAGGAAGTGGTGAAGCTGGCCCAGATCTTTCAAAGCGAACTCCTGTTGCAAAGCAGAGATGGTCCGCTGCAGAAGAGTCAGACTGGACGCTGTGAGGACAATGTCATCGACGTACAGAAGGAGGTACACAGTGTCACCCTCACGTCGATAGACAAACAGCGAGGTGTACGACTTGGCTTCTGCAAAGCCCAACGAGATCAGTGCAATTTCCCGTTGAAACCATCTGGCCATATGGCTCTATCCAATGGCAAGTTGTGTATCACCTGATCCACTTCTTTAGTAAATCTTAGGGATAAGTTGTGCAATTGTTCTTTTCTAGTCACCAAGCGTGCAAGATCGAAGAGCATATGAACCAATGTTTTCAAGTCGCCTAATCGACCAGAATCGCCTAAGGGGCAACTAGTCGTCCTTAGTCGCTGGCGCTCTGGGGCGGTGGAGTCGCGACGACACACATGAGAGGTGCAGTGGCGCACAGGGGTGGGGTGGCGAGCGGGGCGGGGTGGCAGTGCATAGGGGCGGATCAGCAGGTGGCGTGGCGACATCGCACAGGGGCAGGGAGGCGTGCGGGAAACAATTGGCGGCGGGGTCGGGCGGTTGGAGGCCGAGAAGAGGCAGGCGGCTGATGAAGACGCAAAGTGAGGAGTCGGGTGGGCTGGGTTGGGTCTGAGTCGCTTGAAGCACAATAGATCTGAACCATATCTCATCTGACGGTGAGATTTTCACACCGGAGTATATAAATCAACCTCACGGTTCACTCTCGGCAGCCACCTATACCTAACACTAATATTTTTGAAGCAAGTGAAAATGCTCAACTCAATACATTGATAATGCCAAAGGGTTACAAGCTAGGGTTCAAGAGCCCTCCTAGCTAATGACCATACTACCCTTGACACACAATACACATACTCTAACATCCCCCACAGTCGAAACTCTGGTTGCGATAGATTTTTAGACTGGACAAAAACATCCTTCATGCATTAGTAAACACAAAGACACTTTGATAAGACCCTCTAGCAGTCACAACATCTAGATGTGGCAGATGTTGAGACTAGATCAGAAAACCCTACATACATGAGTACACACTCTAACTTCTTCCCGCGGAAAACACTGTAGAAGAGCCCGCTCACGCTCCCAAGCGGCGGCGAGGATGGAGTGGGCCGCAAACACATGCCCACGAGGGTCACGACCGACAGAGATGGCTCGAGTGCGCGCGACGGAGGCTGGCGGCGCGTGGAAGGGTTAGAAAGCGAGCAGCGGATGCTGACGGCGCAGGGTAGGAGGGTAGGGATGCGCGCGGAAGGCCGACAACGCGGGGTAGGAGGGACACGTGCATCAGAGGCCGGCGGCGCAGGGTAGGAGAGGAGGGTAAAGATGCGCGCAGAAGGCCTGCAACGCCAGGTAATAGGAGGGCAAGCACGCGCGGGAAAGGTCGGCAACGCGGGGTAGGACGTACGTGCGAAAAAGGCCTGCGGCTCGAGGTAGAAGGAGGGACGCGCGCGGAAGGCCAACTGCGCGGGGAAGGAGGAGGGCAGGGATGTGCGCAGAATGCTGACAATGCGGTAAAGGAGGAAGGCGACGATGCATGCGGAAGGTTGGCAACGCGGTGAAGGAGGACAAGGACGCGTGGGGTAGAAGGGTAGAGACGCGCGCGCAAGGCCGACAGCGCTGGGAAAGGAGGGTAGGGACGCTCGCACCAGAGGCCAACGACGCAGACGCGGCGAAGGACGGCAGCGTAGAGGTGCGCGCGACAGGGGTCCACAACGCAAAAATTCGTGCGGTAGAGGCCAAGAACGTGAGGGCGCGCACGACGGAGGCTGACATCGTGAGGGTGCGCACAACAAAGATTGACGGTGCAGGGGGGTTCCGCCTGCTAATCCGGCGAGCTCGACGGTTGTGCCATGGCATGGTCGGATCCAGCAACATAGGAGTTCCGCGGTGGTAGATCCGCCGATCCTGGCTCTGGAGATGGACTCCTCAGTTGAGAAGGGGAGTGGGTTGCTGGATCCGGACGAGTGCCTGACCCCCAGCGAGCCCAAGGCCTGCTACGAGTGCCACACCACCAAGACCCTGCTTTGGCGCGACAGCCCCTGCAGCCCCATGTCGTTGTGCAATGCATGCGGGATCCAGTACCAGAAGAAGAGACGGGAGGCTCTCAGCATGGACACCAACAACAGACGCGAGGCGCTCGGCGTGGACATGAAAAAGGGAGGCGCAGAACGGCAGCAGCAGAAGATGAGGCGACGCCAGCATTCCATGCCCCAACAGAGGGCAACAGTGGCGGATCTGGTCGTTTGGAGGTCGGCAGCGACGTATCTGGTGCGGACGGGGAGTTGTCGGGGTGTAGGGCGGCAGATCTGGTCGGGGAGGTGGGCGGTGGCGGATCCTGTCGTGCCGAGCCAGACAGATGCGGTCATGGCGTCGGGGTGCAAAGGCGGCGAATCCGTTGCAGGGAGGTTGGCGACAGCGGCCAGAGGGAAGGAAGCGACGGGGTCGGCCAGGTCGGCGGCGACAAGAGCTTCCATGCGCGTTGATCCAGACCGGCGGGCGTCGATCCAGACCAAGGGAGACCAGCTGCCGTCGATCCAAGCCAGGGTTCCTGCTGGCTCCTACTGGCTCGTCGGCCCGCGACCGCACGTTGGCAGGGCGGCGGCGAAGCCTGCTACATGTAAGGCGGCGGCGGCCGGTGGTGGTGGGGAAGAGAAGGGAGGAGAGGAGAGGCTGGGAGAGGAGACCCTAGACCAAACCTAGTCTGCTGATACCATGAAAGAAGGGAAAATGCTCAACTTAATACATTGATATGCCAAAGGGTTACATATACAGGGTACAGGCTAGGGTTGAAGAGCCCTCCTAGCTAATGGTCATACTACCCTTGACTGACCCAATACACACACTCTAACAATTTTCTTCCCCACTCCTCTCGGCAACGGTGACGGCGACAGCGGTGACGGACGGCCATGCGACGGCGGCGATGGGCGGCCATGTGACGGCGGCCAGCTACGACGACGGGGGACAGTGGTAGCGACGGGCAGCCAAGCGGCGGTGGCGGCGGCGGCGAGTGAGCGGTGATTTCTGATCGCAAGACCACTAGTCGACCGACCAGGATGACTAGTCAGACGATTAGGTTTCTAGTTGACCTAATCAGGCCGATAGACCTAATCGAGGTTGATTGGGCGATAAGGGCGAATAATCACGATTAATCGTGATTAGTCGGACGACTTGAAAACCTTGATATGAACATCAGTATCAGAAATCATTCTGCTTTTGAAGTCATTTAACAACAGTGTTACATCTGTCTTTCCTTAGTTGCGGCATGAAAAAATCTTGTTGACTGGTTTCCAAGCTTTTGCTGTTGCACATTTCAGTTGCTTACTAATTTGCTATATATGATAGGTTCTTTGGATCTCTGATGACGGCATTCCTGATTTAGGAGGCACTTATGAAGGAGACACATGTTTTGCTGATGAGGTGAAAAGGCTTTATTTTATTTCACCCGAGACTGCATGGTGTTTTACCTTTTTTTGTTTTTGCATCTTGTATTGTCGTTTGACTAAATATTACCTCATTTTACAGGTCATTCAGCCTGCGCTTACTTATCCAGGTGCATATAGAAGAGTTTCCGTGGAGCTGAAGGTGAGCCTCCAATGCATTGGGTGGACATCATACAATGTGACATCTTCATTTCCATGCTTATGTTTATGTATTTGTTCTGCAGATCCATCATTTGGCAGTCAATTCTCTCCTGAAGAGTAGTCAGGTGGACGAAATGGATGGAGGATCCATTGGTAGCTTTGGGGATGACATGGCTCCTGGTCCACATGCCACTGAAACTGATTTTGACGATCCTAGCTTATGTCTGCCTGCTTTCCAGGTGCTAAAACAACTGATACAGAGATGCATTTCAGATGCAGTGTCATCTGGAAATGTATTTGCTGATGCAATATTGCAACATCTATACCGTTGGCTCTGCAGGTATTAACCCATTTGCTTCCACTTGAACCAGTTAGTAATTGTATTTCTAATCCTTTTATGTGCTCTTTGCATGTTCTTATATGTCTATTTATTCAGTCCACAGTCGAAACTTCACGATCCAGCCCTTCATCGCCTTCTTCATAATGTAAGCTAAATTACTGAACTCCATTGTCATTATTTTTTCTACAATACATATTGTGCAACTATGTATAGTTCCTGACTAGTATATTTGCAACAGCATCTTATTTTCCTAGCAAGAAGTGTTTTTCGTAATTTAGTGTCACTTAATACACTGTCAAATGTTAACATTAGTTTCTTTATCTTTAACATACCCTCTTTCTTTTCTTTTATGATGAGTTTTATTAGGTCATGAAGAAGGTCTTTGCTCTATTGTTGGCAGAGTTTCGAAAGCTCGGAGCTAATGTCATATTCGCAAACTTTTCTAAGATAATCATAGATACTGGAAAAGTGGATTTGTTATCAGCACGTGCGTACTCTGATAGCTTATTAAAAACCTTACAGACAAGGTATTTTTGTTTTTCTTTTTCAAAACTGAAGGGTGATTCTCTCTACCGAAACTAATAGTTTGTTTCTAGGGACCTTTTTGAGTGGATAGAGCTGGAACCTTTACATTATTGGCATTCCTTGCTGTTCATGGATCAGGTCTGTTCATTTGTTATGTTACCATGGACATTTGTGTTTACCATAGACCAGATGTTTTGATGTTTCATATCTAATTATCAGTTTTGATGTTTCATATCTTTCTCAAATATTGATGTTTCACATCTTGTCATGTATCAGTTTAACTATGGAGGCATTCAGGCTAAAACACCAGATGCAGACTATGCAGATGGTGATAATGATATTGACATAGTCTCAAGCTGGAATATTGCAGAGTGCTTGCCCAAAGCTACACAGGTCATTCATTTTGTTTTTCTTTAGGTCAAGTGATCCTAATATTAGTGCTTCTGTTTGTTAACTGTAACTTTCTTTACTTTACTACATACTTTAACAACTATCCTGCAACTGAAGTTGAGTAATTGCTTTAACCTTCTTTTCTTTTAAAAAATCCAGGATCACTTTGTCCTAATTGTCTCAGAGTTCCTATATATTCCATGGAAATACATGAGAGAAGAAGTAGCAAAGCGAGCAACTATAAGGGATGATACCTCATGCACTCCATCTATAACAGTCATGGCTGCCGAAAATCTTGAGGGCCAGGTCACAGGGTACCTCTGTGACCAAGTAATTTTGTTCATTTTCTATCCAAATTATGTTCTTTTCAAGTAGACATTGAAATGGTTAACCAATTGTATTTTTAGCAATGAACCTTTGCTCTTTTTTCATCAGCCTAATCTTAATTTATATTGACATGGGTTGGACCCTTCCCTGGACCCCGCGAAACGGGAGCTACGTGCACCGGGTTGCCCTTTAGCCTACCCCAACGTGCTTGGGACAAAGGCTTGTTGTTGTTATGGTTAAATTTAAAAGAGTTGATGCACTATCTTGACTGTACATGTTTATGAATAGTATCATCTGCCATCCAAATAGAATAGTATCATTTGCCATCCAAATAGTTTTCTCTAACCTGTATCTAATTCCTAATGATGCAGATCAGCACTTACTTTGCAGACAAACTTCTAAAAGTTGTAAGCGATATACTTCACCATTTCAAAGGGAAAAGCAAGTTTGAATCAGATGAACCAAGTAGAGAATCAGACCCTCATACACATAAAGGAGATGCTGCGTTAGAGTTCATCAAGCATATATGTGCTGTTCTTGCTCTTGATCAGAATGTTCAGCATGATATCCTGGTGAATATCCTATTATTAAAGCTAAATAAATATCCTATTTGAACAATAATTAGTTATTGATTCTCACTGGAGTAACACAGTGATTCTCCCTTGAGCAACTTAATGCTTCAGCAACTTGGTAAATGAGTGCAAAGTGCCTCCCTTTACTATTGCTATATCTGCAGCATCAGAGCATGTATGCCTTCTTGGATTACTAAAAGCAAAAACATTCAGAGTCATGGCACTTTTTTTTTTGATTGTTTTATTTTATTACAAACCAGTAGTATGTAATGGTCATGTGCTTAATTCTAACAATGGAACTCAATTCCTCTTTCAGAAGTAGTCAGAATATGCTTTACTTGTACCAAGGTTAGACTTTACATTTGTAATTGTGTATTAATCCTCTCACCATGTTTAATGCTTCTCAGAGAATGAGGAAGAACTTGTTAAAGTTGGTTCGTGTAAAGGAGTTTGCTCCAGAAGCACAATTCCAAGACCCATGTGCCTCATTCACACTCCCAAATGTGATTTGCAGGTAATGTATCTCTGAAGTAAATTTGTTGGTTTATGTGACATTTACATTATTTATAATGTGGAATTGTACTGTTGGTTTTATGGAAACCACTGGTAACCAAATCTAATGGGAACAGGAAACCAAATCTAATGGGAATTGTACTGTTGGTTTATCATTTGATGTCGAACTAACTGCTGACAAATAAAAAGATCCGGAGGGAGTACTAGCTTAGACTCGAAGTGTAACCATTGACAGTAGATAGTTTTGAGCTAACTTCAGTTTTGAGCTAACTTCAGTGCAGTGTTCAGGAAGTCGTTACTAGGCGGTCGCCTCCGCACGCCTTGGCGCGAGGCGCCGCCCTCCCGCCTCGCCTAGGGGTGTAGGCGGGCATTCCGTGGCGGGAGGGGGGGGGCGCAGATCTGCGCCATGGCAGATACGGAGAGGAGCGGCGGCGGAGAGGTGTTGGGGCTGCTGGATGCGGAGAGAAGCGGGCGGAGGAAGGACAGCGAGAGGGTGCGGGGATCCGGAGGCGAGCACTTAGAGGAGCGGGGCTGCCGGATCCGGAGGGAGCGGGGCTGCTGGATCCGGAGGGAGCGGGGCTGCCGGATTCGTAGAGGAGCGGCGGTGGAGGGGTCTCGGCGGCGGAGAACTGGTGCGTACCTGAAGGAGCCGCGATCTGAAGCAGGCAGCGTACGTGTAGGATGGGCTGGGCTGTTGGTCAAGACTCTACGTGGGCTGGGCTGGGCTGGGCTGTTCGTTGGGATAGCAGAAGTTAAAGTTCAAGACTAAGGGGATGAAAAAAAACAGCCCATATAGCAGAAACACGAAGATACTTTAGTATTTTTAAATGTTTTGAAACTCATTACTGCTACAGTGCCCAACGCCTTGAAACGCCTAGGCGGCGCTTAGGCTCTAGACGGAGAGTCACCACCGGCCTAGCTCCTAGCGCCTTACTGAACCCTGTTTCAGTGTACAGAATACTTTATATTCATTTACCCTTTTGCTACCAAATCTTTACGAAACAAAATAATGCTGGCAGCTATTGCAATGATTGCCGAGATCTTGATCTCTGCCGTGATTCAACGCTCCAAGGTCAGGAGTGGAGGTGCGTGGTGCCGCAGTGTGGGCAGCCATACCATCGCGAGCAGATGGAAAACGCACTTCTACAGGTGGTCCGCCAGCGAGAGAGGTTGTACCACTTGCAGGACTTGGTCTGCCTCCGCTGTAGGCAAGTGAAAGCTGCCCATTTGTCTGAACAGTGCTCGTGTGGAGGCTCGTTCCGGTGCAAGGAAGAATCGTCATATTTTCTAAGCAAAATGAGAGTGTTTCTGAATGTGGCGGTCAGGCAGAAGTTCGAGCTCCTACAAGATTGCGTGCAATGGATTCTTGAGATCAGATAAATCACAGAGTGATAACGCCTCTAGTGTAGCTGATCGCTAGCTCGTAGCACCAACTTACATAGTGATCTCTAGCTTAATCTTCCGTATAGTGCAGTTTAGGTACTACCAATCCCTCTATTTCCAGTATATGTAACGATTAAAGGTGTGCGTGGGCTCTACCCTGGTTGTATAATTTGAGCGGTTAATATGTTGTTGATGTCGGAGGTGGATGAATGGATAAAACTTTTGTAACATCCGTCACCCAGAGAATCTAGATAAACATTACCAACGGGTGGGATTCAACGTACCCCGTTTGCTTTATGGGTTTCTAAACATGAGGAAGAACTACAATGTTGCTTATTTAGGCAGTTTAAATTATTGTTACACGTTAACTTTAATAAAGTTGACTACAAATATTTCTTTGCCATATTGCACTACTATATTTTTTATTGATTTTATGATATGATTTATTGAGTCTTGGAGACTGACGATGTCAAACAAAATAATTGGTTGTCTAACTGTACACTGAAGTTGTATTGCAAGTGAAGTTGCATTTTCAAACCTGTCAGCCCAAATTATTCTTGTTGTGCTGCACTCCTCTCTCTTGCATGAGCAACGCTAGACCTCTGATGACGTGAGCCTCAGGCCTCAGCACACGTGTCGAGTGCGACCGTTGGGACGTCGTAGTTTGGATTTGTTACAACTATTTTACACTAGGACAATGCAAGCGGCAGGTTGCGAGGGGCATGGATTTGTTCAGGACGGCGTGCAATCTGACCTCAGCTGCAACTTGTCCCGAGCCGTATGTACCAATTGCTACGCTCCTCCCGTAAGCACGACCACCATTATTGTGTCCATTTTATAATCTTCGTCAGAATTGTCTTCTGTTTTGTGGGTGATGATATCATACTTTTGTGGTAACTTTGAAACGTCCAAGAAGACTCGTCATGTGTTCGTACTATTATATTGTTGCCGTGACATTAAATTTGTATTCGATTCGGGTTGGTGATTACAGGTTCAGAGCATCTGCAAGCCTGCAAGTGGCGTATCAGAAAATCCCTGCCTACCGTTCTCAACTGTCATAGGTTCGGCATGCATAGATCAAGTTGCCTTTAGATTAGACTTCGTAGAATTTTTGACTTAGCTCATGAATCCTCTTGTATTGTTGCTTGTGCAGGCAAACGGCTGATCTGGAAAACGGTTTTCAATTTCACCTAGAGAGTCTTTGCGTGTGCATGATGATGAGGTTAGCTCAGACTGGAAGGTTTGGGAAACTGCTTTTGTTTATTTTGCTTCACGAGGAGCACAGTTTGTTACCACAGTCGTCTTTGATGACTGCATGTGGCAAAGAGAAAAAAAATCCCATGTTCCAAATGGAGAATCCACGACAAAGTTGGTGAAACTTCAACCAATCTGCAACTCACCATACACGAGTGGGGATAAACGATTGGCTGGCCTCCGTCGAGGGTATTTCTTCTCTCCATGGTTGATTCCATGTGGTTAAACTTTTCATGCATGTGCACAGGCCAAACTCTGGCTAGAATACTAAGAATTTAGCGTAAAGATTGTATAGATATGTTTATAAAATGATGCAAAATCTAGCTTTAGCTTGCATATTAAGTTAGTTTGTCTTAATTACTCGGTCATGGAGTCATGGTGACCAATGAACAAGCGAGGCAAGTGTTGAAAGCTATAGCAATCACTAAATAGTTATGTTATTCTTCGGATCCTTTAAGTACACAAGTATATTGGAACAATGACTGGACGGATATAACATGATAGTAGCTGACATATATAGAACAACCAGTTGATGATGAACAAGTGAGAAATACACTAAAACAAAGACAAGCAGGTGAACAAACTTCTTTCTGCCATGCGTCCGCCCCAAGTTGATACTACGCCATGCGAGACAGTTGGAAGGAGAGGTGGATCGATCCTTAAGCTGTTCACCACAACCGACGATCTGACTAAGACTACGATCATGACCTACTGGCGACGAGCAATGTCCTCGCCGGGCTCATCATCTGGTAGCCGTGATGGATCTGGAGGTGCCCCCTGCCGGCAGCAGAGAAGCGACTCTAGCCCGGTGACATCGTGGGGTCCCCCCTGCTCCATCTCCCACATGACCTCCATGAAGTCGTCGACGGAGATAAAGAGATTTGTTCGGTAGCTAAAGATAGAATAGGTTGATATAAATCAAATGTAATCTTCGTGTTGGTTATGATTGAGATACTATGACACCCTAGATAGAATAGAATCAATAATATTTGTTGTAATCAGGATGGTTCCTTGATTTCCAAGTAACCAATGCACTATGTACTTGGCATATTGCCCTCCTATAAAATGATGAACACACAGCCCAGGGGATCTCGAGTTTGAGTACCTTGGTTTCCAACCAGTACGTGTCTTTCAACATGGTAACCAGAGCTGGTTGAATATCCACCAAGAAGAACCACTGTTTGCCGAGCGGAAGTTGATCGCCGAGAGAAACATAGTGTTCCACCGATACAACGTTTACCCAAAGCTTGTTCGTGAGACATCCTACCACAATACACGAGAGTCTCGTTGACCAGAAAGTGCTCGACATGAGCCCGTCTTCTGCTGTGGGAGCACCGCCGGTTTTCAACACTCTGACTCATCATGTCGAGAAACTCACAAGAGATAATTAACTCTTGTGGAGGACGCATGTCCTTCCTGTGATCCGAGGAGCACAACTCTATGGCTTCCTGGACGGGAGCAAGATTAAAACTGCTGAAGAAATTGAGGTTGAAGATGCAAGCAATGGCAAGAAGATGGTGCCAAATCGGGAATATTTGGCATGGTTGATGCAAGATCAACTTCTCAGCTACCTGAACTCCACTCTTTCCAAAGAGGTACTTGCTTAAGTCGTGATATTTTCCTCTTCTACTGATGTGTGGAGATCTATACAGGAAAGTTTCACATCTGAATCAAGGGCACGTGTGATGCATCTACGTGCAAAGTTGTCTAGTACAAGAAAAGGTAACATGACTGCTTCAGCATACTTTGCAAAGATGAAAGAATATGCAGATGAGATGGCAGCTGCGAGCAAGAAACTTGAAGATGATGATGTGTGGCCTACATCTTGGGAGGCCTAGATGCTGACTACAATTCTCTCGTTGAAAATGTAAGTACAAGGACATATTCAATTTCACTCTCAGATCTATTTGCACAGCTTCTAGCCACGGAGGCACGCTTGGAGAGGCGAAATCCACATCAACAGCAATATAGTGTGAACTCAGCTGCTCGAGGAGGTTCTCGGGGTAGAGGACGCACAAACCGGGGAGGAGGAGGACATTTTCTGGAAGAGGACAAGGGCGTGGAACCAATGACTCACGACCTCAGTGTCAACTTTGTGACATGTATGGACGGACGGTGGTCAGGTGCTGCAAGATATTTGATAGAGATTTCAAGAGAGAAGAAAGATCAGCAAATAATGTCACCACGTCATATGGAGTAGATACAAACTGGTACACTGACACGGGAGCTACAAATCACATAGCTGGAGATCTAGACAAATTATCAACAAAAGAAAAGTATAATGGCCAATAGAGAGTGCACACAGCTAGTGGCTCAGGTATGAAAATCAATTTTGTTGGTGATTCTGTTTTGCATACCCCTAATCACAAAATTCATCTTCACAATGTCCTACATGTCCCATCTGCAGCCAAAAATCTTCTCTCCGTTCATAAGCTTACATCTGATAATTTTGTCTTTCTTGAGTATCATCTTGATTATTTTTGGTGAAGGATCAAACTAAGAAGAAAACACTTCTACGAGGCAAATGTAGAGGTGGCTTGTATCCCTGGCCGTCGCTTGAGCATAGTCCACCACATCCAAGTGCGCGTTTCATACAGCCAAACTGACTATAGATAAGTGGCATAGTAGGCTTCGTCATCCTTCCATGATTATAGTCAATAAAGTCATTAGTAAGAATAATCTTCCTTGTTCTCCTAAATCTAGTAAAGTCCAGGTGTGTTATGCATGTCAACAGGACAAGAGTCACCAGTTACCGTTTCCTAAATCAAATAGTGTGTCGAGTTTTTCTTTGGAACTCATATTTTCCAATGTATGGGGTCCTGCTCCAACCTCTATTGGAAGAAACAATTATTATATGAGTTTTATTGATGATTCTAATAAGTTTACTTGGATCTATCTTATTCGACACAAATCTGAAGTATTTGAGAAGTTTCATATTTTCGAGCCATGGTGGAAAGAATGTTTAGCAGAAAAATCATTGTTGCAAACCGATTGGGGAGGCGAATATCAAAAGCTAGATTCCTTTTTTAGTCAAATAGGAATCACCCACTTTGTCTCTTGCCCGCACATACACCAACAAAATGGTGCTGCAGAACGGAAACATCGACATATTGTTGAAATAGGGCTTACTCTTCTAGCTCATGCATCTATGCCATTAAAATTTTGGGATGAAGCATTTTGTACCACAACCTATATTATCAATAGAACTCCCTCTAGGGTTATAGGATATGCAACCCCTATAGAAAAAATATTTCACACATCTCCAGATTATTCACAACTCAAGGTGTTCGATTGTGCATGTTGGCCCAATCTTCGTCCATACAATCAACATAAACGTGCTTTCTGCTCTAAACAGTGCATTTTCTTGGGATATAGTCTGCTACATAAAGGATATAAGATGTGGCTAGTGGAAGAGTTTACATTTCATGGGTTGTCATCTTTGATGAGACTATTTTCCCGTTTAAAAATCTTTATCCCAATGCAGGAGCACAACTCCGTTCTAAAATTTTACTCCTTCATCCAACTTTGCTGCCAATGGGGAATCAAATTATGCATCACCAGCGGAATTATTTTCATAATCCTGATGGGTTAACTGACGTTTCTAATAATCTGTCTGGAGGTGTTGGTGTTTCTATACAGGAAAATGAAACTGATGATGGTGCAGAAAATTTGGGTGCGAACTTCAATGGTGATTTGGTGTTGCATCAAGCGCCCGGAACAGACCCTGGCGACACGGGATCCGGAGCAGATACGGTTCCACGGGCAAGCGACACACATCCCCATCATGTACACGCTGAGGGGGGATATAATAATAACAGTGCGCGCTGTCTCTGATCCAGCGCAGGCTGCTGCGCCTGTGTGCGCTGCCTCTGATTTGGTGCAAGTGGCCACCTCTACATCTGATTTGCTGCATGCTGACGCATCGCAGGTTGGGCCTGAGGAGATAAATCAATTAGAACAAACGCCATAGGAAGAACGTCAGTATGCATCAGAGAGATCAAATCTCATGCGTCCCAGGACTCGGCTTCAAAATAACATCTCCAAGCCAAGGAAGTTCAGTAACGATTTTATCTGCTTGTGTGCATCTGCAGGAGAACCATCTAACCTGAAACAAGCAATAGCAGATGAAAATTGGATAAGAGTGGTGGATATCGAATATCAAGCCTTGGAGAAGAATCGAACGTGGCATCTTGTACCACGCAAGGGGTGAGCAAGGTTATTGACTCTAAATGGGTGTATAAAATTAAAAGGAATGCAGATGGTACAATCGATAGGTACAAAGCAAGATTAGTGGCAAAAGGATTCAAACAAAGGTACAAAATTGATTATGAGGATATCTTGGCCCAGTTGTTAAAGCGACCACTATTAGAATTGTTCTGTCAATTGCAATCACAAAAAATTGGTGCTTGAGACAATTAGATGTGCAAAATGTGTTTTTGCATGGAGACTTAGTGTAGGATCGAAGAGCACATGAAAAGCTACCAGAGGGGGGGTGAATGGTAGATTTAAAAAATCTTACGCAGCAGAAACAACTAAATCCTAACCCCTTTGGCAGAAAAACGATCTGTTAAAGAAATCGTGTGTGAGACTAATCTAAATGTTTTTCACCATGACAAAAGTGATAGATATAAGAGAGAATCAACTCATGAATACGATACAATAAGAATAACTCAAATCTGTCGAGAGAAACACCAGTTACGATTGAATGATCGAACAAAGGTCAATCTGTCCTACCCGAGAAAAACAGTTTTGAAACGCCGCAAAGAAACTCGTGTAGATCAGAAACCACAAATCCAATGACTGTGGAATTTTCAAAGATGATAGAAAATCAAGTTATGAAGACAACCCAAAAAGAATCGCATCAATTGAATTTGTAAAACTCGAGTTATGATAAAACCACCGAAGAATGGTAGTGCTGTGCAGAAAACTCGACGAGAAAAACTTGTTTGGAACAAGTCGGATGAACAAGGCACAAAAGTTCCTTTCAACTACAAATTTTATTCAATATAACAAAAGAGGAACAATCCCAAAGTCGTCACCCACAAGCTCTGGCCTCCCTTGCTTATATAACCAGCCCTTAGGCCAACCCAATCTCAACTAGGACTCTAATCCTACTCAAATCATGAATCAAAACTTTCCATAACTGCTTAGGACTCTTCTATACGCAGATCTTAAGGATTCCAAAAAACTCAAATTCGTGACCCACGCGAAATCCTATCATAACCAACTCAAATCTTTCCATATTTGAGTCAAACACGACTTAGCCGCAGCCTGAGTCCATAACCTAGTCGGTTGGACCTTCCGACCAATTCTTTACGTCCACATCTCTTCATCACGTCTCGAAACCATGTAACCACGTCCATGCACTCCTTGCATACGTGCAAACATCTTCCAATGATGTCCACAATACCTTCATATGCATTGTTCTTGATTCAAACATGTCGCGCAACCTCCCGATCAACTCAACCACAATTCCTCCCGAACTTGGTTGTTGAACCTCATCTTCTCCCCAAGACTAGTTCAATGGATCCCGTCACCAGCCATGTCTTGAACTCAAGCAACACCTGCACATGAATAAACAACCAATACTTCTGAGCATAAGTCCTTGACTTGACTCTCGTTGGTTCCGAAACCACAACACCTTACGTGAGCACCTCACATAAGCATGTTGCAAAACCACAGTAAAATGATATCAACCATATCAACCAAAACGCACCAAAAACTTAGTAAAAGAATACTAATCAATCTTTCCATAAGTGTAAAGAAAGTTCAAAACATTGCAAGTTAAAAGCAAAAACACTGCGATCAAGCACCGGACCTTGCCAAAGCTAACCGAACCTTGAACCGGAGCTTACCAAAGCTAGCAGGACCTAGCGCCGGAGCTAACCAAAGCTAGTCGAACCTAGAGCCAGAGCTAACTAAAGCTAGTCGGACCTAGAGTCGGAGATAACCCAAAGCTAGTCGGACCTAGACAAAGAAGTCAGACCTAGCCAAAGCAAGTCGGACCTTACGTCGGACCTTGCTGGAGCTGCCCAAAACAAGCCGGACCTATCGTCGGACCTTGCCGGAGCTTGGACCTAGAGTCGGACCTTGATGATAATGGTGTTTTGGTAGTATTCAAAACTTCTACCACCATAGCCAATGTATTCAGCACACATAGGACTCCCAATCTCCCCCTGGATGAATGCATTGACAACACCACTTAAAATCCAAACATTGGCTTATTCACATTAAAAGTTTTGAAAATGATTTCTTCCCCTTTGTAAAACAAAAATAAAATGAGAAGAAAAACAAATTCTCCCCCTGAGAAGAATCATGCCAAAACAATTTGTGAATATGTGCAATGTGTAATCAAATTCTCCCCCCTTGCATACTTATCTTTAAAAATTCATATATTATCTATTATCTCTCCCCCTTTGACAATGTATTCAGCAAGGTTCAAAAGAGAAATTTTAATTATTATGAGCATATTATAACATATACATATAAAACAAAGCTCATCCAAGTCATACTATTAAGTAACTTACACTATCACAACAATGAGATACATAAAGTAGTGTAAGCCATGCTAGAGATCAAATGTAATTTTCAATCTAAGCAAGTCATGATCTCACAAACTTATCTATCTCAATACCTGAAAGCATGACACTTGTTGTTGCATTTTATTATTTTTCAAAGCACAAATTTAGATCATATGATATTTGCAAGAGATTATATGCACATATTCCTTATTCTAACCAACCAAGCCAAGCCTATGTCATTTGACAATCAGAAGCTTAAGGACATGGTTTTAGTCATACACAACTTCTTCTAAGTTCATATCTAAGTGCAATGATAAGCCATCTCAAAAGAAGAAGTGTGATGCATGCATATTCTCTTGATCTTTTCTCATTTTTATTTGATCATAAAAGCTCAACATGTAAATAGTTGATTGATTAATTTTTCATTATTAAAAGCACTTGTGAGCATGCAACAAGTTCAAAACAGCAAGAAAGGTCGATCATGACCAGATTTAGTGTAAGTAATTATTCCAATTACTAGTCATGGAAAAAACTACAAAATGTATAACATGAGTAACGTAGTAAGAACTTTCAGCATGTAGAAGGAATCACAAAGTCATATATGTATGAAATACTATGCTCATATTATTTTAAGTTCAGATTCAGACATAGACTTCCCAAGTTTCAACCCCCCCCCCCCCCCCCCCTCAATTTAAGCCATGAGGATGCATAACCCCTATTTCACTACAAATGAAAAAAAACGAGTGAAATCCAAAGGTTTTGTAAAAATGTCAGCCAGTTGTTGTTCGGTATCTACATGGTGAAGCACAATGTTTCCTTTTTCAACATTATCATGGAGAAAGTGATACCTAATATCAATGTGCTTAGTTCTAGATGTGAGACCTATTTGTGCTAAATATATTGGCTTTGACAATAAAAGTTTTGAATGCTGCTATAACATCTTTTTAGCAAGGTCCGACTCCAGCTCTGAGCTTCTGCAAGGTCCGACATAAGGTCCGACTTGCTTTGTCTAGGTCCGACATGTTTTTGGGTAGCTCCGGTGAGCTTTGTCTTTAGCTTCGGCATGTCTTTGATAGCTCCAGCCTGTCTTTATTAAGCTCCGATATGTTCTGCTAGGTCCGACTTATGTTGGTTAGCTCCGACATGTTTTTCTAGCTTTGACTTTTGGGATGACTAGTTCTGACTAGTTTCGGTAAGCTCCGGCGCTAGGTCCGACTAGCTTTGGTAAGCTCCGGCGCTAGGTTGTACTAGCTTTGGTAAGCTCCGGCGTTAGGTTGTGCTAGCTTTGGTAAGCTCCAGCTCATGGTCCGGTTAGTTTTGGCAAGGTCCGGAGCTAGTTTGCGATGGTTCTGCTTTTACTCTGAATCGATTCGAACTTGCTTTACATCTATGGAAAGTTTGCTTAGTATTTTTTTACTAAGTTTTTGGCGCATTTTGGTTGATATGGTTGATATCGTTTTATTGTGGTTTTGCAACATGCTTATGTGAGGTGCTCACGTAAGGTGTTGTGTTCGGAACTAACTTGAGTCAAGTCACGGACTTGGGCTCGTACGAATTGGTTGTTTGTTCATGTGCAGGTGTTGCTTGAGTTCAAGTCATGGCATGTGACAGGATCCCTTGGACTAGTCTCAGGGAGGAGATGAGGTTCCAACAACCAAATTCAAGAGGAATTGTAGTTGAGCGGGTTAGGAGGTCGCGCAGGATGATTGAATCAAGGGCAGTGCATATGAAGATTACTGGACGTCGAAGGAAGATGTTTCCATGTATGCATGCGGTGCATGACGTGGCAACATGGTTCCAAAGATGGTTTATGAATGGGATGAGTTGGTTGGAAGGATCGGATCGTACCGGTTGATGACTTTGGCTGCGGCGGAGTTGATTATGGCTCGATATAGAAAGTATCGAGTTGGTTATGATAGGATTTCATGTGGGTCACGAATTTGAGTTGTTTTAGGAATGTGGGATACGTTCCTAAGGTGTTTGGAAGTCTTAAGATTGCTTCTATCTGCGTATAGAAGAGTCCTAAGCAGTTACGGAAAGTTTCGATTCGTGATCAGAGTAGGATTGGAGTCCTAGTTGAGATGGGGTTGGCCTAAGGGCTGGTTATATAAGCAAGGGAGCCCAGAGCTCGTGGTGCAAGACTTTGGGGCTGTTCCTATTGTGTTCTATTGAATAAAATTCATAGTTTGAAGGAACTTTTGTTCCTTGTTTGTCTGACTTGTTCCAGACAAGTTTTACTCGTCGAGTTTCTGCACAGCACTACCTTTCGTCGGTGGTTTTTATCATAACTCTAGTTTTACAGATCCAATTTACGTGATTCTTTTTGGGTTGTCTTCACAACTTAATTATCTATCATATGTCAAAATTTCACGGTCATTGGATTTGTGGTTTCTGATCTACAGGAGTTTCTTTGCAGCATTCCAGAACTGTTTTACTTGGGTAGGACAGATTAACCTTTGTTCGATCTTCGATCATAGATTGAGTTTCTCTCGACGGATTTTAGCGATTATTCTTGTGTTTTCTTCGTGACTTGATTCTCTCTGATATATATCACTTTTGTCTCGATGAAACACGTTTAGATCAGTTTTTCTGCCGAATGGGTTGGGATTTAATTGTTTCTGCTGCGTAAAATTTTTTAAATCTACCATTCACCCCCCTCTGGTAGCTTTTCACGTGCTCTTCGATCCTACAATTGGTATCAGAGCCACGGTGCTCTAATCATTTTGACTTTCACGTGTTTTTGACTAATCATCATGGAGAAATACTCTGCCAAACCTTGTGTGTTTGCTGGTATTGATTTTCAGGTTTGGAAGGCACGCATGGAGGCTTTCATCCAGGCGCAAGGATTTGCAATATGGGAGAAGGTGTACAAGCCTTATGAAGTGCCGTCAAATGATCATGTTACAACTACAAATCTGAGAGATGTCGACAATAACAACAAGGCTCAAAACTTGATCATACAAGGATTAACTCAAAGCGACTTCGACCGTGTTGCACACCTTCGATCTGCATACAATGTGTGGAAAGAACTTTGTGACTACCACGAAGGATCCAACACGATCAAGGAGGTAAGTCAAGACATGTTCAAGAAAGAATATATGTGCTTCGAGATGCAACCCGGTGAGTCCATCGATGATCTCTTTGCTCGCTTTAACAAAATTCTCAGTAACTTGCGTAGTGTCAACATTAATTTTTCTAATGCTGAAAATGCTAGGCAACTTCTTAGTGCTTTAGACATGTCAATTTGGGAGATGAAAGTTACATCTATTCGTGAATCTACTGTCATGAGTACACTTACTTTTGATGTGCTTTACTCTAAACTCAAAACTCATGAAATTGACGTCATATCACGTAAGAACCCAAATAAGTTTATTGCATTTGTCTCACAACGTGATATGCCTAGCTCCGTCCAATCATCATATTGCAATACTCTTGCTTTGTTATCCTCACTAACCCTAGTGCAGATCGAGGAATTTCCAGAGGAGGAGCTAGCACTTCTCTCTACTAGGTTCTCAAAAGCATTGAAAAATGTGAGAACTAGAAGGAGAGGAAGCTTCAGACCTCAACGATGCTTCGAATGTGGTAAGACAGGACACTTTCGTACAGAATGCCCTAACCATTCAGGTTCTACTTCCCGAGAAGATAAATAATCAAGGACGAAGCACTCCTCAACAAATGATAAGAAGAAGAAGAAGGGCTTTACAGGTCACCAACTGGTGAACAATTTTATCTCCGCACTCCAGGAACTTGGCTCAAGCGACATGAATATTGGAAGTGACGAAAATGAAGATGATTTGGCCAACTTATGCTTCATGGCGGGCAAAACAAGATCAAGATCAAGTCAGGAGGATGCAGAACACAACAGTGACGACGATGAGGTATGTTCTACCTGTAATGAAATGTGTGATGCAATTTCTTTTGCAACTATTATTGTTAAGAAAAAGGACAAAAAGCTTAGGGATAATGCTGCCAAAATTGAATCACTAGAATATGAAATCAACCATTTGAAAACCTTGATTCCTAGTGATGATTCTTGTCCCTCGTGTGATTTAATCTATGAACAATTGTCCACACTAAAAACTGCACACTCCTCCACTCTAGATAGACTTGAACTTGAAATTCAAAAGAACAAAAAGCTTGCTGCACTTAATGATAAAAACTTAAAAGATGCTTCCTGTTCAATAGATGATTTGCATTGTTCTGCATGTGACAATATTGATAAGAAACTAAAAGATGCAATAAATGAAATTTTCATTCTGAACAATGCTTTACGTACTCATGAAGTTAAAAATTGTTCCAATTGCAAATTAAAAAGAAAAACTTCATGTGAAAATTGCCTTGATCTGTCCCATAAACTTGATAACTTGCATAGGACATTAGATCGTTTTTGTAATGGGAATAAGAACCTAAACTTGCTGCTGAATTCTTCCAAACCTTGCAGTGATAAAACTGGTTTAGGTTTTGATTCTCATGCTCATGCTAAGGCACATCCACCTAAAATCGTAAAGTCATTAGGAAGTGGTTTGATTCAAACAGTTCCTAAACAAAAAGAAGTGGTTTTCATATCTGCAGGAGTGTTGTCTCATTCGGTTTCAAATAAAAATATTGATTGCTCATCTAGACATGAACACAAAGTTAAATTTCATTGTACCTACTGTGGTAGAGATGGTCATGTCATAGATTTTTGTTATAGACTAGCTAAACAACAGAAAAGGGAAAGAATGATTGCTAGATCTCATGACTTTCATGCAAAATTTGCTGCACATATTAAACTGAATGCCAGGAACATGCAACCTGCTGTTGTGAGTCAAAAACATTCAAAGTTTACCTCCGGACCTTCTGTTTTTGCCTCCAGAGCTACTGATTTTTCTGCTACACAAGTAACACCTTATAGGTCAGTAGTTAAGAACAAAAAACCTCAAACTTTGACTCATAGACCTGCTGTTTTATCTCAGCTTTCGCGTGTTTTTCCTGCTGCACGTCGTGTGACTCAGTAGTGGATACCTAAATGCCTTTTGACTAACCCCAGTTTTGAGTCATCGACATATTGTGCTTCTATGTAGGTTACATGCTTGAGGAAGGAGAACATTTGGATTGTAGATTCAGGTTGCTCACGCCACATGACCGTTAACAAAGAATGGTTCTCCTCCCTCTCTTTTGTGTCACGTGTAGAGAATGTTACTTTTGCCGATAATTCTTCAACTCCTATAATTGCTAAGGGTTCATTTATAGTAAATGCTCACTACACTTTGAAGGATGTGGCACTTGTCAAAAATTTGAAATACAACTTGCTTCCTGTTTCACAATTGCTAGATGAAAATCTAGAAATTATTTTCAATAAAAACTGCTGCAAAGTTGTAGGTTCAAATAGTGAGCTTATTTTTAACATGTCTCAGTTTGGAAGAGTTTTTAAAGCTGATTTTGATATGTCTTCCTCTAAGCATAGGTGTCTAGTTGCTAATGATTCAAAGGACTTATATTTTTGGCATCGTAGACTTGGTCACGTAGGCTTTGATCACCTAACGCGTGTTAGTGCTCTTGATCGCATACGTGGGTTGCCTAAGCTTAAAGGGGACAAAGAAATTGTGTGCTCTTCTTGTAGACATGCTAAGATGGTTGTAGGTTCACATACTCCTCTCACAATGATCATGACAACTGAACCAGGTCAACTTTTGCACCTTGACACCGTAGGACCTTCACGTGTTCAATCCTTCGGAGGTAAATGGTATGTTCTTGTGATTGTTAATGATTATTCTAGATACTCTTGGGTTTACTTTATGGCATCTAATAATGAAGCTTTTAGTCACTTTAGAACTTTATTTCTTAGATTATCAATTGATCACCCAGGATCTTTAAAAGCAATTAGAAGTGATAACGAAACTGATTTTAAAAATCAATCTTTTGATCACTTTTGTGCTGAAAATGGAATAGATCATCAATTTTCTTCACCATATGTACCTCAAAAAAACAGTGTTGTAGAAAGAAAAAACAAAACCTTAGTTGAGATGGCTTGGACTATGCTTGATGAATATCAAACTCCTAGGAAATTTTGGGCTGATGCGATTGCAACCGCTTGTTATGTCTCAAATCGTATTTTCTTGCGCGCTAAGCTAGGTAAAACACCATAAGAGCTCCGGTTTGGAAATAGGCCTAGTGTTACGCACTTTCGGGTCTTTGGTTGAAAATTCTTTGTTAAGAAACATGGTAATCTTGATAAATTTGAACCTAGATCCATTGATGGCATGTTTCTTGGTTATCCATCTCATACTAGAGGCTACCGTGTGCTTTTACTTGACACTAACAAAATTGTGAAGACTTGTGAAGTGTCTTTTGATGAATCTAGCCCAGGTACTAGCTCAAACATTGCAGGTACAGATCCATATCCGCAGGGGGAGAACATTTTTGTTGAAGATGAGGAAGAGGTGGAGCTGCTACACGAAAATTCAGCAGCTAATGACATTGTTCGAGCTCCTGATTTTGATTCACAACCAGCATCGACGACCACCATTGTTGGTCCAGATCCTCCTCAAGTCACAAGATCATCGATTTGTGATGAACATGAAGAAGAAGAAGAAGCCTGTGAAGTGTCCACTCCCCTCCGGGTTCTCAAAATTCATCCTCCACAACAGATTACTGGAAGCTTGCACAAACGAGTTGCACGGTCTAGGTTTTGCAATCCAAACTCTCATGCTCATTCTGCTTTTGTTGCTTCTTTTGAACCCGAAGATATATCACACACACTCACTAATGAATCTTGGATTATTGCCATGCAAGAAGAGTTAGAAAATTTTGAAAGAAATAATGTTTGGAAACTTGTACCTCCATCTCAAGGTCACACTTTAATTGGAACTAAATGGGTGTTTAAAAATAAACAAAGTGAGGATGGGGTTGTGGTTAGGAATAAGGCTAGGTTGGTTGCTCAAGGTTTCACTCAAGTTGAAGGTCTAGATTTTTATGAAACTTTTGCTCCCGTTGCTAGATTAGAAGCCATAAGAATTTTGTTAGATTTTGCTGCATCTAAAGGTTTTAAGCTATATCAAATGGATGTTGAAAGTGTTTTTCTTAATGGCTACATAGACGAGGAGGTTTATGTCAAATAACCACTGGGTTTTGAAAATTCAGACTTTCCTAATCATGTTTACGAACTGTACAAAGCCCTGTACGGTCTCAAACAAGCCCCTAGAGCATGGTATGATAGGTTAAAAACATTCTTACTTGAAAATGGGTTTACCATGGGCAAGATTGATAAAACTCTTTTTGTGCTTAAGCATGGCAATGACTCATTATTCGTTCAAGTGTATGTGGATGATATTATCTTTGGTTGTGCTTCTCATGATCTTGTGTCCAAGTTTTCATCTATGATGAGTTCATAATTTGAGATGAGTATGATGGGAGAACTCACATACTTTTTGGGGCTGCAAATCAAGCAAATCAAGGAGGGTACCTTTGTGCATCAAATGAAGTAAACAAAAGACCTCCTAAGGCGCTTCAACATGGAAAAAAGCAAGCCTCTTCGGACACCAATGGGAACAACAAAACACTTGAACTTGATGAAGATGGTGAACCCGTGGATCAAAAAGAATATAGAAGCATGATCAGATAACTTTTGTACCTCACGGCAAAAAGAATATACAATTCAGCATATGTCTTTGTGCACGGTTTCAAGCCTCCCCACGTGCTTCATATCGTCAAGCCATCAAAAGGATTCTCAGGTACTTACATGGAACTCAAGAATTTGGCATTTTTCTTCCTTCTTCCTCAGCCGTTACTTTGAAAGCTTTTTCCGATGCTGATTTTGGAGGTTGTAGGATTGATAGGAAAAGTACTTCTGGTGCTTGTCATTTTCTTGGTAATTCACTTGTTGCTTGGTCCTCTAGAAAATAAAATTCAGTTGCACAATCCACAACCGAATCTGAATATGTAGCTGCTACTAGTGCTTGCTCTCAAATACTTTGGATTGTTCAAACACTTAAGGACTATGGGGTTGATCTAGATAGTGTTCCACTATTTTGTGATAACACTAGTGCCATTTGCATTGCTAAAAACCCTGTGCAACATTCTAGAACTAAGCACATTGATATTAGGTATCACTTTCTCCATGATAATGTTGAAAAAGGAAACATTGTGCTTCATCATGTAGATACTGAACAACAATTGGCTGACATTTTTACAAAACCTTTGGATTTCACTCGTTTTTGTTATATTCGTAGTGAAATAGGGGTTATGCATCCTCATGGCTTAAATTGAGGGGGAGTTTTGAAACTTGGGAAATCTATGTGTGAATCTGAACTAAAATAATATGAGCATAGTATTTCATACATATATGACTTGTGATTCCTTTTACATGCTGAAAGTTCTTACTATATTACTCATGTTATACATTTTGTAGTTTTTGCCATGACTAGTAATTGGAATAATTACTTACACTAAATCGGGTCATGATCGAACTTTCTTGTTGTTTTGAACTTGTTGCATGTTCACAAGTGCTTTTAATAGTAAATAATTAATCAAGTAATCAACTCACATGTTGAGTTTTTGTGAACAAATATAAGTTGAGCAAAGATCAAGAGAATATGCATGCATCACACTTCTTCTTTTGAGATGGCTTATCATTGCACTTAGATATGAACTTGAAAGGAGTTGTGTATGACTAAAACCATGTCCTTAAGCTTCTGATTGTCAAATGACATAGGCTTGGCTTGGTTGGTTAGAATAAGACAGATGCGCATATAATCTCTTGCAAATATCATATGATCTAAATTTGTGTTTTGAAAAATAATAAAATACAACAACAAGTGTCATGCTTTCAGGTATTGAAATAGTTAAGTTTGTGAGATCATGACTTGCTTAAATTGAAAATTACATTTGATCTCTAGCATGGCTTACACTACTTTATGTATCTCATTGTTGTGATAGTGTAAGTTACTTGATAGTATGACTTGGATGAGCTTTGTTTTATATGTATATGTTATAATATGCTCATAACAATTAAAATTTCTCTTTTGAACCTTGGTGAATACATTGTCAAAGGGGGAGAGATAAGATGTGAATTATGCAAGGGGGATAAATATGTATAGGGGGAGAAATTTATTTCTATCTCATTTGATTTTCAAAAAGGGGAAAAATTGTTCTCAAAACTTTTCATGCCAATGTTCGGATTTAAATGGTGTTGCCAATGCATTCATCAAGGGGGAGATTGTGAGACCTATTTGTGCTGAATACATTGGCTTTGACAATAAATGTTTTGAATGCTGCCATAACATCTTTTTAGCAAGGTCCGACTCCAGCTCTGAGCTTCTGCAAGGTCCGACATAATGCCCGACTTGCTTTGTATAGGTTCGACATGTTTTTGGGTAGCTCCGGTGAGCTTTGTCTTTAGCTCCGACATGTCTTTGATAGCTCCGGCATGTCTTTGTTAAGCTCCGATATGTTCTGCTAGGTCCGACTTATGTTGGTTAGCTCCGACATGTTTTTCTAGCTCCGACTTTAGGGATGACCAATTCCGACTAGTTTTGGTAAGCTCCGGCGCTAGGTCCGACTAGCTTTGGTAAGCTCCGGCGCTAGGTTGTGCTAGCTTTTGTAAGCTCCGGCTCAAGGTCCGGTTAGTTTTGGCAAGGTCCGGAGCTAGTTTGCGATGGTTCTGCTTTTACTCTGAATTGATTCGAACTTGCTTTACATCTATGGAAAGTTTGCTTAGTATTTGTTTACTAAGTTTTTGGCGCATTTTGGTTGATATGGTTGATATCGTTTTACTGTGGTGTTGCAGGTTTTGCAACATGCTTATGTGAGGTGCTCACGTAAGGTGTTGTGTTCGGAACTAACTTGAGTCAAGTCACGGACTTGGGATCGTACAGATTGGTTGTTTGTTCATGTGCAGGTGTTGCTTGAGTTCAAGTCATGGCTGGTGACAGGATCCTTTGGACTAGTCTCAGAGAGGAGATGAGGTTCCAACAACCAAATTCAGGAGGAATTGTGGTTGAGCGGGTCAGGAGGTTGTGCAGGATGATTGAATCAAGGGCAGTGCATATGAAAGTTACTGGACGTCGAAGGAAGATGTTTGCACGTATGCATGCAGTGCATGACGTGACAACATGGTTCCAAAGATGGTTTATGGATGGGAAGATTTGGTTGGAAGGATCGGATCGTACCGGTTGATGACTTTGGCTGCGGTGGAGTCGGTTATGGCTCAGTATGGAAAGTATCGAGTTGGTTATGATAGGATTTCTTAGGGGTCACGAATTTGAGTTGTTTTAGGAATGTGGGATACGTTCCTAAGGTGTTTGGAAGTCCTAAGATTGCTTCTATCTACGTATATAAGAGTCCTAAGCAGTTATGGAAAGTTTTGATTCGTGATCGGAGTAGGATTGGAGTCCTAGTTGAGATTGGGTTGGCCTAAGGGCTGGTTATATAAGCAAGGGAGCCCAGATCTCGTGGTGCACGACTTTGGGGCTGTTCCTCTTGTGTTCTATTGAATAAAATTCATAGTTTGAAGGAACTTTTGTGCCTTGTTCATCCGACTTGTTCGAGACAAGTTTTACTCGTCGAGTTTCTGCGCAGCACTACCTTTCGTCAGTGGTTTTATCATAACTCGAGTTTTACAGATCCAATTGACGTGATTCTTTTTTGGTTGTCTTCACAACTTAATTATATATCATCTATAAAAATTTCACGGTCATTGGATTTTTGGTTTCTGATCTACATGAGTTTCTTTGCAGCATTGCAGAACTGTTTTACTTGGGTAGGACAAATTGACCTTTGTTCGATCTTTTGATCATAGCTTGAGTTTCTCTCGACGGATTTTAGCGATTCTTCTTGTGTTTTCTTCGTGACTTGATTCTCTCTGATATATGTCACTTTTTCACAGTGAAACACGTTTATATTAGTTTCACACACGATTTCTCTAACAGATCGTTTTTCTGCCGAAGGAGTTGGAATTTAATTGTTTCCGCTGCGTAAGATTTTTTAAATCTACCATTCACCCCCCCCTCTGGTAGCTTTTCACGTGCTCTTCGATCCTACACTAGAATTTTGCATGGGATTTTGAGCAATACAAATGGCACTAGTGTTATCACAAAACAGTGGAACACTATGTAGATCAATCCCATAGTCCTTAAGTGTTTGAACAATCCAAAGAATTTGTGAGCAAGCACTAACAGCAGCTACATATTCAGATTCAGCTGTGGATTGTGCAACTGAGTTTTGTTTTCTAGAGGACCAAGCAACAAGTGAATTACTGAGAAAAGGACAAGCACCGGAAGTACTTTCCCTATCAATCCTACAATCCCCAAAATCAGCATCGGAACAAGCTTTCAAAGTAACGGTTGAGGAAGAAGGAAGAAAAATGCCAAATTCTTGAGTTCCATGTAAGTACCTGAGAATCCTTTTGAGGGCCTGATGATGTGAAACATGTGGGGAGGCTTGAAACCGTGCACAAAGACCTACGCTGAATTGTATGTCCGGTCTTGATGCCGTGAGGTACAAAAGTGATCCGATCATGCTTCTATATTCTTTTTGATCCACGAGTTCACCATCTTCATAAAGTTCAAGTGTTGTTGCTGTTCCCATTGCTGTCCGAAGAGGCTTGCTTTTGTCCATGTTGAAGCGCCTTAGGAGGTCTTTTGTATACTTCATTTGATGCACAAAGGTACGCTCCTTGGTTTGCTTGATTTGCAGCCCCAAAAAGTATGTGAGTTCTCCCATCATACTCATCTCAAATTATGAACTCATCATAGATGAAAACTTGGACACAAGATCATGAGAAGCAGAACCAAAGATAATATTATCCACATACACTTGAATGAATAATGAGTCATTGCCATGCTTAAGCACAAAAAGAGTTTTATCAACCTTGCCCATGGTAAACCCCTTTTTAAGTAAGAATGTTTTTAACCTATCATACCATGCTCTAGGGGCTTGTTTGAGACCGTACAAGGCTTTGGACAGTTTGTAAACATGATTAGGAAAATCTGAATTTTTAAAACCCGGTGGTTGTTTGACATAAACCTCCTCGTCTATGTAGCCATTAAGAAAAGCAGTTTTAACATCCATTTGATAAAGCTTAAAACCTTTAGATGCAGCAAAAGCTAACAAAATTCTTATGGCTTCTAATCTAGCAACGAGAGCAAAAAGTTTCATAAAAATCTAGATCTTCAACTTGAGTGAAACCTTGAGCAACCAACCTAGCCTTATTCCTAACCACAACCCCTTCCTCACTTTGTTTATTTTTAAACACCCATTTAGTTCCAATTAAAGTGTGGCCTTGAGGTGGAGGTACAAGTTTCCAAACATTATTTCTTTCAAAATTTTCTAACTCTTCTTGCATGGCAATAATCCAAGATTCATTATTGAATGTGTGTGATATATCTTTGGGTTCAAAATAAGCAATGAAAGCAGAATGAGCATGAGAGTTCGGATCGCAAAACCTGGACCGTGTAACTCGTTCGTGCAAGCTTCCAATAATTTGTTGTGGAGGATGACTTTTGAGAACCCGGAGGAGAGTGGACACTTCACAGGCTTCTTCTTCTTCTTCTTCTTCTTCTTCTTCATGTTCATCACAAATCGATGATCTTGTGACTTGAGGAGGATCTGGACCAGCAATGGTGGTCATCGGTGCTAGCTGTGAATCAAAATCAGGAGCTGGAACAATGTCACTAGCTGCTGAATTTTTGGGTAGCAGCACCACTTCTTCCTCATCTTCAACGAAAATGCTCTCCCCCTGCGGATATAGATCCGGACCAGAAATGTTTGAGCTAGTAACTGTGCTAGCTTCATCAATAGACACCTCACAAGTCTCCACAATTTTGTTAGTGTCAAGTAAAAGCACACGGTAGCGTGTAGTATGAGATGGATAACCAAGAAACATGCCATCAATGGATCTAGGTTCAAATTTATCAAGATTACCATGTTTCTTAACAAAGCATTTGCAACCAAAGACCCGAAAATGTGTAACACTAGGCCTATGTCCAAACCGGAGCTCATATGGTGATTTGCCTAGCTTAGTGTGCAAGAAAACACGATTTGAGACATAACAAGCAGTTGCAATCGCATCAGCCCAAAATATCCTAGGAGTTTGATATTCATAAAGCATAGTCCTAGCCATCTCAACTAAGGTTCTGTTCTTTCTTTCTACAACACCGTTTTGTTGAGGTACATATGGTGAAGAAAATTGATGATCTATTCCATTTTCAGCACAAAATTGATCAAAAGATTGATTTTTGAATTTGGTTCCATTATCACTTCTAATTGCTTTTAAAGATCCTGGGTGATCAATTGATAATAAAGGAAATAAAGTTCTAAAGTAAATAAAAGCTTCATTCTTAGATGCCATAAAGTAAACCCAAGAGTATCTAGAATAATCATCAATAATCACAAGAACATACCATTTACCTCCGAGGGATTGAACACGTGAAGGTCCTACGGTGTCAAGGTGCAAAAGTTGACCCGGTTCAGTTGTCATGATCATTGTGAGAGGAGTATGTGAACCTGCAACCATCTTAGCATGTCTACAAGAAGAGCACACAATTTCTTTGTCCCCTTTAAGCTTAGGGAGCCCACGTATATGATCAAGAGCACTAACACGCATGAGATGATCAAAGCCTACGTGACCAAGTCTACGATGCCAAAAATATAAGTCCTTTGAATCATTAGCAACTAGACACCTATGTTTAAAGGAAGACATTTCAAAATCAACTTTAAAAACTCTTCCAAACCGAGACATGTTAAAAATAAGCTCACTATTTGAATTTACAACTTTGCAGCAATTTTTAGTGAAAATAAATTCTAGATTTTCATCTAGCAGTTGTGAAACAGAAAGCAAGTTGTATTTCAAATTTTTAACAAGTGCCACATCCTTCAAAGTGTAGTGATCATTTACTCTAACCGAACCCTTAGCAATTACAGAAGTTGAAGAACTATCGGCAAAAGTAACATTCTCTACACATGATACAAAAGAGAGGGAGGAGAACCATTCTTTGTTACCGGTCATGTGGCGTGAGCAACCAGAATCCACAATCCAAATGTTCTCCTCCCTCAAGCATGTAACCTACATAGAAGCACAATACGTCGATGACTCAATACTGGGGTTAGTCAAAAGGCATTTAGGAATCCAGTACTGAGTCACACGATGTCCAACAGGAATAACACGCGAAAGTTGAGATAAAACAACAGGTTTATGATCCAAAACTTGAGGATTTTTGTACCCAACTACTGTCCTACGAGATGTTACATGTGTAGCATGAAAAACAGTAGGTTTGGGAGCAAACTTTGCATGTTTTGGACTCATTATAGCAGATTGCAAGTTCCTATCATTCAGTTTAGCAAGTGCAGCAAATTTTGCATGAAAGTTAAGAGATCTAGCAATCATTCTTTCCTCTTTCTGTTGTTTAGCTAGTCTATAACAAAAATCTATGACATGACCATCTCTATCACAGTAGGTACAATGAAATTTAACTTTCTATTCATGTCTAGATGAGCAAGCAACATTTTTATTTGAAACCGAATGAGACAACACTCATGCAGATTTGAAAACCATTTCTTTTTGTTTGGGAACTGTTTGAATCAAACCACTTCCTATTGACTTTACAATTTTAGGTGGATGTGCCTTAGCATGAGCATGAGAATCAAAACCTATACCAGTTTTATCATTGCATGTCTTGGAAGAATTCAACAACAAGTTTAGGTTCTTATTCCCATTACAAAACTGATCTAATGTCCTATGCATGGCATCAAGTTTATTGGACAGATCAAGGCAATTTTCACATGAAGTATTTCCTTTTAATTTGCAATGGGAACAATATTTAACTTCATGAGAACGTAAAGCATTGTTCAATATAGAAATTTCATCCATAGCATCTTGTAGTTTCTTATCAAGATCATCACAAGTAGAACAATGCAAATCAATTGTCGAACAGCTAGCATCTTTCAAGTTTTTATCATTAAGTGCAGCAAGCTCTTTGTTCTTTTCAATTTCTAACTCAAGTTTATCAAGTGTGGAGGTGTGCGCATTTCTTAATGACGACAATTGTTCATATATTAATTCACATGAGGAACAAGAATCATCACTAGTAATCAAGGATTTCAAACGATTAATTTCAGATTCTAGTGACTCAATTTTAATAGCATTGTCCCTAAGCTTTTTGTCCTTTTTCTTAACTATAACAGTGGCATGAGAAATAGCATCACACATTTCTTCGCAAGTAGGACATACCTCTTCATTGTCGCTGTTGTGTTCAGCCTCCTCCATACTTGATCTTGACTTGCCTGCCATGAAGCACAAGTTTGCCAAATCATCTTCATCTTCTTCACTTCCAATGTCCACATCGCTTGAGCCAAGTTCTTAAAGTGCGGAGATAAAACTGCTCACCAATTGACGCCCTGTTAAACCCTTCCTTTTCTTCGTATCTTTTGCAGAGGAGTGCTTCGTCCTTGTTTGCTTTTCATCCCGGGAACTAGGACCTGAAAGGTTAGGGCAATCTGAACAAAAATGTCCTATCTTACCACATTCGAAACATCGTTGAGGTCCGGAGTTTCTTCTCCTTCTAGTTCTCACATTTTGCAATGCTTTTGAGAACCTAGTAGAGAGAAGTACTAGCTCCTCCTCTCGAAACTCCTCAATCTGTTCAAGGGTTAGAGAGGACAACAAAGCAAGTGTTCCACAAGATGAAGATTGACCGGAGCTAGGCATGTCACGTTGAGAAACAAAAGCAATAGACTTGTTGGGGTTCTTACGTGATATTATGTCAATTTCATGAGTTTTTAACTTGGAATATAGCACATCTAAAGTAAGTGTACTCATGACAGTAGATTCACGAATAGATGTGACTTTCATCTCCCAAATTGACTTATCTAATGCACTTAAAAATTGCCTAGCATTTTCAGCATCTGAAAAATTAACATTGACACTACGCAAGTTGCTGAGAATTTTATTAAACGAGCAAAAAGGTCATCAATAGACTCACCGGGTTGCATCTCGAAGCATATGTATTGTTTCTTGAACATGTCTTACCTTAGCTCCTTAATCGTGTTGGATCCTTCGTGGTAGTCACAAAGTGCTTTCCACACATCGTATGCAGATAGGTGTGCAACACGGTCGAAGTCGCTTTGAGTTAATCCTTGTATGATCAAGTTCTAAGCCTTGTTGTTGTTGTTGACATCTCTCAGATTTGTAGCTGTAACTTGATTGTTTGACGACACTTCATAAGTCTTGTATACCTTCTCCCATATTACGAAGTCTTGAGCCTGTATGGAGGCTTCCATACGTGCCTTCCAAACCTGAAAATCAATACCACTAAACACACAAGGTTTGGCGGAGTATTTCTCCATGATGATTAGTAAAAAATACGTGCAAATCACAAAGATTAGAGCACCGTGGCTCTGATACCAATTGTAGGATCAAAGAGCATGTGAAAATCTACCAGAGGGGGGGGGGGTGAATGGTAGATTTAAAAAATCTTACGCAACGGAAATAATTAAATCCCAACCCCTTCGGCAGAAAAACGATCTCTTAAAGAAATCGTGTGTGATACTAATCTAAATGTGTTTCACCGTGACAAAAGTGATAGATATCATATAGAATCAAGTCATGAAGATGACACAACAGGAATCACTCAAATCCGTCGAGAGAAACACAAGTTACGATTGAAAGATCGAACAAAGGTCAATCTGTCCTACCCGAGAAAAACAGTTCTGGAACGCTGAAAATAAACTCGTGTAGATCAGAAAACACAAATCCAATGACCTTAGAATTTTCACAGATCATATAAAATCAAGTTATGAAGACAACCCAAAAAGAATCACGTCAGTTGGATTTGTAAAACTCGAGTTATGATAAAACTACCGAAGAAAGGTAGTGTTGTGCAGAAAACTCGACGAGAAAAACTTGTCCGAAACAAGTCGGACGAACAAGGCACAAAAGTTCCTTTCAGCTACGAATTTTATTCAATATAAAACAAGAGGAACAGCCCCAAAGTCTTCACCCACGAGCTCTGGCCTCCCTTGCTTATATAACCAGCCCTTAGGCCAACCCAATCTCAACTAGGACTCTAATCCTACTCAAATCACGAATCGAAACTTTCCATAACTGCTTAGGACTCTTCTATACGTAGATCTTAAGACTTCCAAACAACTCAAATTCGTTACCCACATGAAATCCTATCATAACAAACTCAAATATTTCCATATTTGAGTCAAACACGACTCAGCCGCAGCCTGAGTCCATAACCTAGTCGGTTGGACCTTCCGACCAATTCTTTACGTCCACATCTCTTCATCACGTCTCGGAACCATGTAGACATGTCCATGCACTCCTTGTATACGTGCAAACATCTTCCAACGACGTTCACAATACCTTCATATGTATTGTTCTTGATTCAAACATGTTGCGCAACCTCCCGATCAACTCAACCACAATTCCTCCCGAACTTGGTTGTTGAACCTCATCTTCTCCCTAAGACTAGTTCAATGGATCCCGTCACCAGCCATGTCTTGAACTCAAGCAACACATGCACATGAATAAACAACCAATACTTTTGAGCACAAGTCCTTGACTTGACTCTCGTTAGTTCCGAAACCATAACACCTTACGTGAGCACCTCACATAAGCATGTTGCAAAACCACAGTAAAACGATATCAGCCATATCAACCAAAACGCACCAAAAATTTAGTAAAATAATACTAAGCAACCTTTCCATAAGTGTAAAGCAAATTCGAAACATTGCAAGTTAAAAGCAGAAACACTACGATCAAGCACCGGACCTTGCCAAATCTAACCGGACCTTGAACCGAAGCTTACCAAAGCTAGCAGGACCTAGCACCGGAGCTAACCAAAGCTAGTCGGACCTAGAGCCAGAGCTAACCAAAGCTAGTCCAACCTAGAGCCGGATCTAACCAAAGCTAGTCGGACCTAGACAAAGAAGTCAGACCTAGCCAAAGCAAGTCGGACCTTACGCTGGACCTTGCTGGAGCTACCCAAAACAAGCCGGACCTATCGTCGGACCTTGCCGGAGCTCGGACCTAGAGTCAAACCTTGATGATAAAGGTGTTTTGGTAGTATTCAAAACTTTTATCGCCATAGCCAATGTATTCAGCACACATAGGACTCACACTTAGAAGAAGTGTATATGACTCAAGCCTCCGGGTTATGAAGATGTGGAACGGCCAGGCTACGTGTGCAAACTTTATAAGGCTATCTACATATTAAAACAAGCGCCAAGGGCATGGTATTCTAAACTTAGTACTAAACTAATTCAGCTTGGTTTTATGGCTTCAAAAGGAGATACTTCTTTATTTATTTATCATAAAGGAGACATAACAATTTATTTGTTGATCTATGTGGATGATACTATTGTTGCTAGTTCCTCTCAACAGGCTGTGAGGTCAATGTTGACTGATCTAAAGGAAGACATTGCACTAAAGGACTTGGGAGAGCTTCATTATTTTTTGGGCATTGAAGCCTCCAAGATAAAAGAAGGAATTATGCTAAATCATAAGAAGTATGCAGAAGGTATAATTAAGAGGGCAGGTATGGAACAATGTAAGGCTGTCTTGATGAGGACATCACAACAGCGGAGACGCGCATTGAACTGCAAGGACCAATCACAAGAGCACGGGCACGGTTATTAAATCAGCAGGTGAATTCGTTCTTAACTTCTTTTGCATGTGAGTTTGAGAATAGATTGCTATGTGATGATTTAATTGTTATCAGGAATAATAGAGAAGATCAACAAGTGAAGGAAGGAGGCCTTGGGAGCATGGACAACCACCTGGGACGTCCACAAGTAGATGGAAATAGTTTACAACTCGGACTCGAGTTCAACTCGGAGTCCAGGAGCAGTCCACCTTAAAACAGACGCCCAGGAGGCATACGGACTCCGTTTTCGACGCTCTACGTATGCACGGAAAGAGGGGAAGATAAACTTTCCAATGGTTCTGGTCCCACCTCAAAATTCCTCCAGAGTCATTGGGAATCGTCGAAACAAGTCGAGTCCATATTTCTGTCCGGTGCTGCGCCACCGAATCGGGCCTTTGGGCCTTGTATCCCGTAAGAGTCCATTAGGGACGCGTCTAATCATGTTTTGGTCGAATCCTAGCCTATAAATACTGCAGCCGCCGGTCATATTCGGTGGGTTTTGCTTAGATCAATAAAATCGCCGTTCTACGGTTTGTGAGACCCCAATTTCGCGATTTCCGATCGTGTCTTCTACGTTCTTGCTCGTGTTCTCGATTGCACTTGCAGGGATTAGCCTTCTTGGCGAGGTCAAGCGTGTGCAGCACGGTTGATAACCAACGGAGCCGTGGTGTAGTGATTGCAGGGGTACTCGAACCGCTCGAGTGCCGTGGATCATCAACGTCGAGTTCTCCACCCCAATCGACATACCTTTCGGAAGATCGGGCCTAACCCTACTCATCATGTCTCTACTCCTCTCTCTTGTACAGAGGAATATTTGGCCTATACAGGGGAAGCACTCAGCGTAGAGGAAGCAACAAAATACAGGAGTATAGTTGGAGCCTTGCAATATCTTACTCTGACAAGGCTTGACATTGCATTGTCTGTCAACAAAGTGTGTAAGTATTTACATGCTCCTATTACTAATCATATTGCTATGGTCAAGAGAATATTGAGATATGTACAGGGAACTCTGAAATACGGAATTAAGTTTTTCAAAGGTAGCTCACTACAAATAAATGCTTTATCTGATGCTGATTGGGCATGACATTTAGATGATCGAAGATCAACAGGAGGTTTTTCTATTTATCTAGGCTCAAATATTATTTCGTGGAGTGCACGAAAACAACCCACCGTATCACGATCAAGCACAAAGGCTGAATATAATTCACTGGCAAATGCTACGGCAGAGGTCATATGGGTACAAACTATTATGGAGTTTGGAATAACTAAGGTTGAAGGCGCAACTTTATGGTGTGATAACTTAGGAGCTACCTTCATACCTGCTAATCCAGTGTTTCATGCTAGAACCAAAAACATTGAAATAGACTATCATTTTGTGAGAGAAAAGGTTGCTAACAAAACATTGCAGGTCAAGTTTGTCCCTACCAAAGACCAAGTGGCAGATGGTTTTACGAAACCGTTGACTACGCAGAAATAGATTAACTTCTTGTTCAATCTAAATATGGGAAAATTAGATTGAGGGGAGGTGTTGGAAAGGAGATCATGAAGAATAAAGGATTCAAGATATGTTCGGTAGCTAAAGATAGAATAGGTTGATATAAAATCAAATGTAATCTCCGTGTTGGTTACAATTGAGATACTATGAAACCCTAGATAGAATAGAATCAATCATATCAGTTGTAATCAGGATGGTGCCTTGATCTCCAAGTAACCAATGCACTATGTACTTAACATATTTCTCTCCTATAAATTGATGAACACGCAACCTAAAGGATCTCGAGTTTGAGTATTCTAGTTCCGTACATGTCTTTCAACACAAGGCAGCTCGAGCGGGCCGTCGCAGCCGGCAAAGCTGTACTCGGTCTCGGCCTCATCCAGGAGCATCTGGAACATGGGGTGGTTGGCGCAGTGGGCGTGCACCACGAACCTCTCCTTGTACGGCCCCACCAGCACCCCACCAGTGTTAGTTAAGCCTCGTCCCCAGTTATCTGGGTTACACGCCCGCACTCCTCCCACGCACGCCATTTTCTCCATGCATGACCGAGTCCTCGCCAAGTAGTTGCATCACACACACATGTCGATGTAGTGGACGTTATGCACACCCGTAGGTCTGGGCTACATTCCCAACTCTAGAACGTGTCGCTTGGCAACTTAGTTGCCTGCATCATATAAGTCACAACATGTTTTTTTCTTATGAATACAACACAGTTCACACTGTCGCCATTCTAGTGTGCACTCCCTCGTACTCTTAGTGTGCGCTCTTCTCGTGGGACCTTGCCAAAGCTAGTAGGACCTTACGCCGGACTTCTTCGGAGCTCGGTGGAGCCAACAGTTGGCATCAGAGCCATGGCGGGAAGCAGATTGCAGTCTCCATCGGCGGACAGGCGCCGAGGTCGGTCACCTTCGCCGAATGTGCATGGGCGACGGAGCGGCGGTGAGTGCATCATCGAAAGGGTTGTCGATAAGATCGCAGCCACCAGACCGGTGAACTATCCCATCCTCACAAAGACAAACTACAATGAGTGGTCCCTGCCGATGAAGATCAAGCAAGAAGCATGCATGCTCTGGGATGCGGTGAACAAGGGTGATGTCGAGTTCCATGTTGATTAGATGGCTGTAGGATCGAAGAGCATGTGAAAAACTACCAGAGGGGGTGTGAATGGTAGATTTAAAAAATCTTACGCAGCGGAAACAGTTAAATCCCAACCCATTCGGCAGAAAAACTATTTGTTAAAGAAATCATGTGTCAGACTAATCTAAATGTGTTTCACCATGAAAAAAGTGATATATATTAGAAAAAATCAAGTCACGAAGAAAACAAAAGAAGAATCACTCAAATCCATAGAGAGAAACTCAAGTTATGATCGAAAGATCGAACAAAGGTCAATCTGTCCTACCCGAGAAAAATAGTCCTGGAACGCTGCAAATAAACTCATGTAGATCAGAAACCACAAATCCAATGACCGTGAAAGTTTGACACATGATAGATGATCAAGTTTTGAACACAACCCAAAAATAATCACGTCAATTGGATCTGTAAAACTCGAGTTATGATAAAACCACCGACAAAAGGTAGTGCTGTCCAGAAACTCGACGAGTAAAACTTGTCTGGAATAAGTCGGACGAACAAGACACAAAAGTTCCTTCAAACTACGAATTTTATTCAATAGAACACAAGAGGAACAGCCCCAAAGTTGTGCACCACGAGCTCTGGCCTCCCTTGTATATATAACCAGCCCTTAGGCCAACCCAATCTCAACTAGGACTCCAATCCTACCCCGATCACGAATCGAAACTTTCCATAATTACTTAGGACTCTTCTATACACAGATAAAAGCAATATTAAGACTTCCAAACACCTTAGGAACATATCTCATATTCCTAAAACAACTCAAATTCGTGACCCACACGAAATCCTATCATAACCAACTCGATACTTTCCAAACCGAGCCATAACCGACTCCGCCGCAGCCAAAGTCATCAACCGATACGATCCGATCCTTTTAACCAGATCTTCCCATCCATAAACCATCTTCGGAACCATGTTGCCACGTCATGCACTGCATGCATACGTGCAAACACCTTTTTTCGACATCCAGTAACCTTCATATGCACTGCCCTTGATTCAATCATCTTGCGCGACCTCCTGACCCGCTCAACCACAATTCCTCCTGAATTTGGTTGTTGGAACCTCATCTCCTCCGTGAGACTAGTACAAAGGATCCTATCACCTGCCATGACTTGAACTCAAGCAACACCTGCACATGAACAAACAACCAATCCGTACGAGCCCAAGTCTACGACTTGACTCAAGTTAGTTCCGAACACAACACCTTACGTGAGCACCTCACATAAGCATGCCGCAAAGCATAGCAAAAACGATATCAACCATATCAACCAAAACACACCAAAAACTTAGCAAATGAATACTAAGCAAACTTTCCATAAGTGTAAAGCAAGTTCTAAACATTGCAAGATAAAAGCAGGAACATTGCGATCAAGCTCCGAACCTAGCCAAAGCTAATCGGAGCTTGAGCCGGAGCTTACCAAAGCTAGTATAACCTAGCGCCGGAGCTTACCAAAGCTAGTCGGACCTAGTGCCGGAGCTAACCAAAACTAGTCGGAACTAGTCATCCCAAAAGTCAGAGCTAGAAAAATATGTCGGAGCTAACCAACATAAGTCGGACCTAGCAAAACATATCGGAGCTTAACAAAGACATGCCGGAGCTATCAAAGACATGCCGGAGCTAAAGGCAAAGCTCACCGGAGCTACCCAAAAACATGTCGGACCTGGACAAAGTAAGTCGGACCTATTGTCGGACCTTGCAGAAGCTCGGAGCTAGAGTCGGACCTTACCAAAAAGATGTTATGGCAGCATTCAAAACTTTTATTGTCAAAGCCAATGTATTCATCACAAATAGGTCTCACAATCTCCTCCTTGATGAATGCATTGGCAACACCATTTAAAATCCGAACATTGGCATGAAAAGTTTTGAGAACAATTTTCCCACTTTTTGAAAATCGAATGAGATAGAAATAAATTTCTCTCTCCCCCTATACACATTTCTCCCCCTTGCATAATTCACCATATTATCTCTTCCCCTTTGACAATGTATTCAGCAAGGTTCAAAAGAGAAATTTTAATTGTTATGAGCATATTATAACATATACATATAAAACAAAGCTCATCCAAGTCATACTATCAAGTAACTTACACTATCACAACAATGAGATACATAAAGTAGTGTAAGCCATGCTAGAGATCAAATGTAATTTTCAATTTAAGCAAGTCATGATCTCACAAACTTAACTATTTCAATACCTGAAAGCATGACCCTCGTTGCTGCATTTTATTATTTTTCAAAGCAAAAATTTAGATCATATGATATTTGCAAGAGATTATATGTGCATCTGCCTTATTCTAACCAACCAAGCCAAGCCTATGTCATTTGACATTCAGAAGCTTAAGGACATGGTTTTAGTCATACACAACTTCTTCCAAGTTCATATCTAAGTGCAATGATAAGCCATCTCAAAAGAAGAAGTGCGATGCATGCATATTCTCTTGATCTTTTCTCAACTTATGTTTATTCATAAAAACTCAACATGTGAGTTGATTACTTGATTAATTTTTTTTATGATTAAAAGCACTTGTGAGCATGCAACAAGTTCAAAACAGCAAGAAAGTTCGACCATGACCAGATTTTGTGTAAGTAATTATTTCAATTAATAGACATGGCAAAAACTACAAAATGTATAACACGAGTAATGTAGTAACAACTTTCAGCATGTAAAAGGAATCACAAAGTCATATGTGTATTAAATACTATGCTCATATTATTTTAATTTCAGATTCACACTGTCGGGGTTTGGTTCCGGCAATTCTCCCGGTACTACCGTTGGCAACCTGTGGAGTTTGTATTTCGGTTGTGGGCGCGCAGAGATTTAGAACACGATGGCACGTTGACACGAGGATTTACGTGGTTCGGGCCGCCTAGGCGTAATACCCTACTCCACGGGGTGTGTAGTTGTTGTATTGAGAGTCTGAGCACTTGTGTGCGTGTGTAGACTTGTGTGGAAGTCTAGAAGAGCCTCCTGTGTATCGCTCGGTCCGTCCTTTTATGGTACAAGGACTGGTCGTTACATCCTTAGATTGGCCTGACATGTGGCCCTGGTGGTTACTGACGTTTAATACATAGTTAATGAGCTTAATTACCCATAATAGTGTGGTAATGCGCCTTGACAGTGCCATTACTGGTATTAAGGTCCCTCCGATCGTGTGTCATTAAGGTGGTATTAATGACACTTAATTGGGTCTTCAAGTCTTTGATTGTTCCTTAAAGGTCCGAGCCGTTGGGGGTCCACCGGTCTGGTTGTTGAAGTTGAAGGTCCGGCGGCTGGACGCGTGGCAGCTCCGGAGCTTACCGTCTGGGACGGGTAGGTACGGTGCTGTTGTACATGTGTCGGTACCGGAGCTTCCCTCTGTCGGGGGTTAGGTCCGGAGGTGCCGCACAGGTATTTAGCCCGGAGCTTTCCCATGTGTGGGATGTAGCTCCAGTTGCAGGATACACGTGGCAGCACCAGGACTAACCATAGAAGGGAGGCAGGTCCGATCCCGTATGACACGTGGGGCCTTCAGAGGTCTTCAACTTAGACAGGTGAAGTTCCTTTGGTCTTTTTGCAGTCCCAAGGGGTATTCGGTACGCAGGGTACCGACAGTGGCCCCCTAGGCCCACCTCTAGGAGAGACCTTTTGGATGAGGTCGTTCTGCCGGAGGTGGGTCCATCCTTCGATTTTTGAGCCGTGTCTTCAAGGGTCTTTGGATGTGCCGTTGGTGGTACTTCGTAGTTAAACCATCGCCGCGTGGCATATCCAGGATGCGGCAGGTGAGATCTGAGCGTGCAGATCTCACGCAATTGAAGGTCGTCGGTTCCATATACAAAAACCGTATCGGTTTCGCGTGCCCTGTCAGGACGCCGCCCTTGGGTTTCCCGCCTCTCATGATGACAACTGTTCGCCTGGGGTAAGGACCTCGACTTGATCGTCGGGGTGGCCCCGGGCCCCCTTGTCATTGGCGGAGTGAAGTTTTTGAACTGTATCATCAGCTCCTCTACGGTTTCCATCCAAGCATTGTGGGGCTTACTTAAGAAGGAAAGCGTGCACCGTTTGGGGATTCTTTACGCCATTATTTGAACTTGTGCTCGAATCCTCTGAACTTTCGCCTGCTTTTCATCTCTCGCCCCGCTGTGCTATGATGAAGTTGGGACTCCCCAAGAGCCGCATTGGGAGCAAGAAGGAGTTGTCTAGGGTCCGGACGTACATGGGTTGGTCCAGTGACTCCTTCAAGAACGACATTCGCTGCGGTAAGCTTCCCTTCGAGAAGGAGCGAGCCGGAGATATGGTGTACTTCCTTGGGTATGCCATGGCGGGTTTGATCCCGCCTTTCTCCACTTTCTTTCTGATGCTGCTTGATTTCTATGGTCTGCAGCTCCACCATCTCGGCCCCCACTCAATCTTGCTGGTGGCGACTTTCGTCCACTTTTGCAAGATGTGGGTGGGAGTGCCCCCTTGTGTGGAGTTGTTCCGGACTTTCTTCACTGTCCACCCCACTGGGAAGAGTGATGAGTTCATCGGCTTCTACTACTTCGTGAAGTGGAAAAACTCCCCCCTCAAGTACTTGAGATCCTTTCCTTTTGGCAAGTGGGATGACTGAAAAAAGACTTGGTGGTCATCACCATCGAGGGACATGAGAGGCTAGAACTGCCTAAAGGCCCCCCCCCCCTATCGACACCGACATTTGGAGTGACGTGCCAGAGCTATCGAGGGAGTACAGGCCCATTCTGGACAGTATCCAAGAGTGCATTGACAGTGGGGTGACCCCTCAGATGGTCTTCGGCAACTTCTTGATGAACAGGTGGGCCCCGTTGAGGGCTAGGGGGCGACCTGCCTAAGCCTTCAATAGTGAGATGGATACCAACCGCATCAAGGTTGGTTCGGGCACCAATTTGACCGGTGAAGCCTTGAAGACCCATCTCAAGAAGTTCCAGCCTGGGAACATTGGCCCTGGCGACGTGTCTCCACTGGCGGCCTTCCTTCCTCTGAATATGATACCAGAGGAGTGCAGAGAGCTCCGGAGGAAGATGCCACTGTTGGACGACTTGGGCCTGATGGAGAGGCGATCAACCTTCGGGGTGGCAATCCCCAGAGCTTCTGAAGGTGGCTCCGCTCCTGCCCCGAAGCCAAGAGCTGAAGTCATAGGCAAGGGCAAGGAGTTGGACGAGCCCTCGAGCCGCAAGAGGAAGTTGAAGCATTCTGACGGGAGGTCCGTCAGACCTGCTCCTTCCACTGTAGCTCCTTCTCCCCAGCAGAGGAGGTCTTCGGCAGCGGCAACCACTCCAGCATCTGCATCTCCCCGGGATGCTAGCTCCGGCCATGTGGCTCCGGTACCAGGGCCAGCTGAGGGCTCTAGGTCAGGGGATCCTTCTCAGTCGAGGGGGGCCTCAACCAAGGCGACACTGACGGCGGCAGCAAGCTCCGGGGAGCCTTCCAGAGCTACTACGCCAATGGCATCAGGGACGGCCCCGAGCGTCCGGTGAAGAGGTTCCGCACTAGCTGGAGCAGAAGTCTTCCGAGGTAAATTTGATTTTTTACCTCAGTTGATTGTTTTTTGTTGTAACTATGTTTTCAGTTTCTTCGTCCTTCATCCACAGGGTACCCAAGAAAGGGGCTGAAGCTCCGGTTCCTGCAGCAGCAACTAATGCTGCGCACACGGAGGCTCCGGCTCCAGTCCAGGGCCGCCCCAAGAGGTGGCTGAGGCCGCGGCAGCTCCGACACCAGCTGTCATGGTCCTTGACCTCAAGTCATCCCCTGAAGCTCCCTTGGTAGCGCCGGACCAAGGGAATGAAGATGTACCAGCGGCACCAGCCCTGGAGGTTGAAGCTCCAGGTTTGGATGCTGAGATGATGGACGCTCTGGCCTTAGAGCCGGAGGTAGCTGCAGTCCCGGCCCTAGAGCCAGATGTTGTTGAAGCCCCGACAGCGGATCCGGTGGTTGATGAAGCCTCGGCAGTAGAGCCAGTGGTTGATGAAGTTCAAGCGGTGGAGTCCGCTCTTGATGAAGTTCTAGCGTCTGAGCCGGTTGTCGGAGAAGTGCCAGCGCCCGAGCCAATGGCGGTCGAAGCATCAGCACCTGAACCGGCGATGGAGGAGGCGCCAGCGTCGGAGCCGGAAGTGGCTTCAGCTCCAGCCGAACCTTCAACGCCTGCCCCGAGGTGGTGGTCCTGGAGGTGCCTGCGCCTGAGCCAGGGTGCCAAGATGAAGCTGCCGGTCCCCCGCCTGAGGGACCAGTTGCTAATGACCTGGCGGCTGGACCTTTGGAGCCGACTCGGGAGGTAGAAACTTCTGCTGCAGGACCTTCCTTGGTGGCGGCCAAGACTATCCCAGAGGGCGGGCCTAGTGCCGTGGAAGGTCAGGGGACCTCTCTTGTAGAGTGGGACCCGATTTTTGTTATGGAGAACCCGCTGGAGCCAGCGGAGAGGACCCCGGGAGGTCCGGAGCCAATCCCTTTGTCGCTGTCTTTCGACAACGCCTGCTCCAGTCTTCGTCAGGTCCAGCTGGCCTTTTACCATGACAGCAAGGCCCTCGAGGAGGAGTGCCAAACCCTTAGGAGGTGGCGCAACCGGACTGTGGAGTCCCAACAAGTTTTGGACTTCTTGGACAAAGCCAATGACGCGCTAATGCCGATGGGTTTTAGTCTTGTGTGCGGATGATCTGGAGCCGGATTTGGACCAGGCGTTGCAGGCGTTGAGCTCGGCGGGCAACAAGCTCACCAAGATGGGCGATGTCATCGCGGACCAGCTGGAAACCGAAGGACAATCCCTGGCAAAGAACGTCGCAGAGTATATGCTGACGTGCTACACAAGCCGGGACCCTCACATCCCACTGGACCCGGTGCTTGAAGGCCCCATCGACGGAGAGGGAGAAGCCGCCAAAGCGAGCGTGCCGGAGGTTGCCCAGAAGTTCGCCTCGTTCTTCCATAGGGTTTATGACTTTATCTTTGTAGCTCCCGCTTGTATCTTCTCTTCTTTTCTCCAATTTTGTAATCTCTTGTCTCCAGATTAATGAAATCCAAGAATTTTATGAATTTCATTTTTTTGTCTTCAACACCTTTGTCCCACTTGGCCCCCTGGTAGATGTACACAATTTTATTGTGAACATGTACCAAGAGGATGCAACATTTTGTTGAAGACTTGCGTGCTTCAAACTTGTAGTTTGTAGGTCCAAAGTCATCGATAGTAGGGGTCCCCTGAGGTTGTCGGAGCTTAGTAGCTCTGGCAGTGACCCTTGTCAACACGTAGAGCATCGACAGTTAGTCCTCTGGGGTTGTCGGAGCTTGGTAGCTCCAGTAGCGGCCATTGTCAACACGCGGTGCGTCAACAGCAGATTCCACTGGGGAGTCTTCCCACCATCTTTTCTTCACGTTGACAGCTGGCCTCTGGATTTTCCAGAACTTGGTAGCTCCAGCGATGTCTACTATCAATGTTTGAAACATTGACAGCAAACCACCTTAGGGGGTGTCTGAGCTTTGATAGCTCCAGCTTCATCCACCATCATCATGAGATCTTTATTTTTCCTACACACTGAAGTTAAGAAAAACATTAAAATCCATTTCTTATCTATAACTCGTTTGCAGCTTACTATTCCTGAAAGAAATTTTTAGGTCGAACGCAATTCTACATACAATCAAGTGCACTGGCTTGTTCTCTCCAGGTCCGATCGTTTCTGGACTCGTCTTACTTCGGCCTGCTGGGGTGTAGGTAGAGTGGTGTACTTAGGGTGCAGGACTAGGCTAAGTCGATAGCACACTCCGGACCTAGATTAGCTTGGCGGCATTCAGACGAGTAGACCATTGACAATGTTTAAACCCGGAAGAATTGACAATGCAACTTGAATTATATATGAATTGGTCGAGCTAAAGATTCTTAAGAATTGCACAACTTTTTTATAGACAAGAAAAAGAAAAATAAAAAATATTGAGCCTGTACAAAATAAATGCATGTGGAGTTTGTTTTCACTCAATGATGTCTTTCATTATAGGTCTGGAGTACAGAGGAAACAAGTACACTCTTAGGGTACGGAACCAGACTAAGTGTGTTGTGTTTCTCGTTTGACCCAAGGTAGCTAGCTACACTTTTAGTTCTGAGACTGTGACAAGTGTTGCCTGAACTTTCCGGACCTTCCAGGGAAGGTTCGACTGTTCTCCCGAAGGAGCTACCCGACTCTGTACAATGACTCTATAACATACATCACATGTAACTACAGACTCACCTCCATAATATTAAGCGTAGAACTTATGGAGGTGCTCAATGTTCCAAGGATTAGGGAGAGATGTCCCATCCTCGGTTGCCAAGCGAACGCATCCGGGACGAGATACTTTGATCACTCGGAAGGGTCCTTCCCAGGTGGGGGAGAGTTTGTTTAACCCTTCTCGAGTTTGTATTCTCCGTAGCACCACATCGCCTTCCTCGAGCTGTCGGCTGTGAACATGCCTTTGGTGATAGCGCCGGAGAGCTTGGCGGTATCGGGCATTTCGAACAGCTGCTCAACACCTTCCCTCTTCAACGAGGTCAAGGTCTTCACGCTGGAGCTGGTCCTGCGTGGCATCGTCGAAGGTCCGGACCCGGAGCGACCCCAAGGTGATTTCCGGAGGAAGGACTGCTTCAGCTCCGTACACCAGGAAGAATGGTGTCTTTCCAATTGACTGGTTTGGAGTTGTCCTATTGGCCCACAGGGTGGGCGGAAGCTCTTCGATCTAGTTGGCTCCATGTTTTTTCAAGCACTCATATGTGCATGTCTTGAGTCCTTTTAGGATTTCTGCATTTGCTCTCTCAGCTTGGCCATTGCTTGCCAGGTGATCTACAGAAGCGTAGCTGACCTGAATGCCGAGGTCTTTGGAATATCCTTGGAATGTAGAGCTTGTGAATTGGGTCCCGTTGTCAGTTATGATCTTGTTCGGGACTCCAAATCTGCATACTATGGACTGCAAGAAATTGATAGTTAATTGCTTGTTTATTGTCACAACTGGAGTTGCTTCCGGCCATTTGGTGAACTTGTCGATGGCAACATACAGGAACTTGTAACCTCCGATGGCTCTTGGGAAAGTTCCCAAGATATCCATCCCCCACACAGCGAATGGCCATGTAGGAGGTATGATTTGTAGAGGCTGAGCTAGTGTGTGAATTTGCTTCGCATGGAACTGGCATGCTTCACATTTCTTCACTAGCTCAGTTGCATCCTAGAGTGCTGTAGGCCAGTAAAAACAATGCTGGAAGGCTTTACCGACCAGCGTGCGGGAAGACGCGTGGTTCCCACACTCGCCTACATGGATTTCTGCGAGGAGCTTGCGGCCTTCTTCCCTTGTAATGCACCGCATTAGGACGCCATTGGCACCGCGCCGGTAGAGATCCCCTTCTACCAGCGTGTATCTTTTAGCCAATCTGACTATCCGGTCAGCGGATACATTATCTTCAGGAAGGAAGTTGTCTTTCAAGTAGCTCCGGATCTCCGAGATCCATGCATCGGAGCTAACTTGAGCATTTGAGTCTTGCATGCTGGGTTGCTCGGAGCTTCCTGCAGCATCTACGACCCTTGATGGACGCCATGGTAACAGGGCCATTGGGACCACCAGCTTCGAGGTGCTGGTCTTGCCCTGTTCGCTCAGTTCGGTAGGCGGAGCTGTTGGTCTTGACAATCTCCGGACAAAGGTTCCGTCGGGAGCCGGAGCTCCGGTTGAAGCTTTCACCGAGAGTTCATCGGCTTCAGCGTTGTTGAGATGCTAGACATGGCAAATATCCAGGACATCGAAGTCCTCTTGAAGCTTTCGAACTTCAAGTAGGTATGCAGCTAGTTGAGGGTTGTTGCAATAGCATTCACCTTTGACTTGTTTTATGACGAGCTGCGAGTCACCCTTTACCAACAGCTACTTGACACCATATGATCGTGCCACCTTGAGCCCATAGATTAGTTTTTCATACTCCGCCATGTTGTTGGTCTCCTTTAAGTAAAGGTGAACCATGTATTTGATCTTCTCCCCGGTTGGAGTGAGGATAAGGATTCCAGCTCCGCCCCCCTGCTTGTGCATGGAGCCGTCGAAGTAGAGAGTCCAGTGAGGCTCGGTGAAAACCGGAACCTTGGGTTCCAGCTTTTGCTCACTGGGGCCCCCATGACTTGATGGAGAGGGGGTCCATTCCGCCACAAAGTCCATGAATGCTTGACTCTTGATCGCTTGTCTTGAGACAAATTCAAGGTCTAACTCGGCCCATTCCGTTGCCCACTTTGCAATATTCCAAGTAGAGTTGGGGTTATGCAAGATTGCACGCAGTGGATAAGAAGTTACCACTAAAATCTTGTGAGCTTGGAAGTAGTTTTGGAGCTTCCTAGAAGCGATAAGAATGCATAGAGCAGCATATGCACCTCCAAGTACCGAGTCTTGGCGTCATGGAGTACTTCGCTGATGAAGTACACTGGGCGTTCGACTGTCTGGACCCTCCCGAAGGGGCCCAGAGCTTCCTCCTCATCAACCCGGACCCTCCAAGAGGGGTCTGGACCTTTGTCGGGGACCTCCAGGTTCTTGCTTGAAGAACCCGAAGCTTCTTCTGCAATGACCCGAACCTTCCCGGAGGGGTCCGAATCTTGTTGCTCAGCAACAACAACTTCTTCATTTGAAGGAGGTTGATCCTATGGCATCTCGCCTTGAGGATCAGGGTCTGGGAGCTGGGACCCAAACTCGTCTTCAGGTAGCTCTGGACCCTCCCGGAGGGGTCTGGGCTCCTGAACTTGAGATGGTTCTGGTCTTTCCGCAACCAGGACCATGCTGACAACTTTGTTAGTTGCTGAAATGTAAAGCAGAAGTGGCTCACCAAGATTCAAAGCTACCAAGGTTGGTAAAGTGGTGAGGAGCTACATCAGCTCCTGGAATGCCTTTTCCGCTTCTTCAGACCATCGGAATGGTCCGGACTTCCTCAATAACTTGAAGAAGGGTAGCGCCCATTCCGCCAGTCTTGAGATGAACCGGCTAAGGGCAGCTAGACATCCAGTCAGCTTTTGGACGTCCTTGATGCAAGCTGGTGGTCGCATGTCTTCAATAGCTTTAATCTTCGCCGGATTTGCTTCTATTCCTCGGTGGTTCACTAAGAATCCAAGAAGCTTTCCGGAGCTAACCCCGAAGACACACTTGTTGGAGTTTAGCTTCATGCCTGTGACTCGCAACTTGTCGAAGACAGCTTGCAAGGTGTCAAGGAATGACTCCTTGTTCTTGATCTTGACGACAATGTCATCGACGTACACTTCCACTAAATCTCTGATGAGCTCTCCAAAAGTTTTGTACATAGCTCGTACAAACGTTGAAGCAGCATTTTTGAGACCGAATGGCATGGAAGTGTAACAATATAATCCATCTACTGTGATGAAGGAAGTATGCTCTTCATCTTCCCTAGACATTCTGATTTGATGATACCAAGAATATGCATCTAGGAAACAAGTAATTCACACCTGGAGGTGGAATCCACCATATCTATTCTAGGTAGTGGGAATGGATCTTTTGGACATGCCTTATTCAGTGTAGTGTATTCGATACAGATCTGAAGCATCCCGCTGGCCTTGGGTACAACGACTGGGTTTGCAAACCATTTTGGGTGGTAGACTTCTCGGATGAATCCAGCTTCAAGCAACTTCTTCACTTCTTGACGTATGAGTTTTGTCGCTCTACTGATTGCTTCCGAGGCTTCTGATGTACAGGCCGAGCGTCAGGATAGATCTTTAGATTGTGCTCGATTACTTCCCTAGGGATCCCTGGAATTTGTGACGGTTGCTAGTCAAACACATTGACATTAGCCCGGAGGAAAGTGATGAGCGCGAGTTTCTATTTGTCATTCAGACCTCCCGATATACGGGTGGTCCAAGCGGCATCAGAACCAATTTGGACGACTTTGACGGGAATGTCGGTGTCGCCGCTTGGTTGCACACGAGGTGCAGCGGTTGAGCCTCGATGACGAATGCTCGGGGGTTTCGGAGCTTGCTCCTTTCCGGATTCTTCCTCCTGCACTGTAGCAAGTGCGTGGAGTTCTTCCAGAGCAGTAACTCCGGCGGTGTGATCTCCGCGGATCCGGAGAACACTTGCTGATGTTGGCATCTTCAACACCAAGTAGCCATAATGAGCAACAACCATGAATTTGTACAAGGATGGCCCACCCAGGATGGCATTGAATGGTAAGTTGATCTGCGCCACGTCGAAGACCAACTTCTTAGTGTGGTAATTCTCACGAGTCCCGAAGGTTACCGGGAGAGTAATGGCACCGAGTGGGGTTATGGCCCCCGGACCTACTCAGGAGAAAGGTCGGGAGGGGCGAAGATCCGAAGGTCGGAGCTGAAGCTTGACGACAGCTTTGAAGCTTATGAGGTTCAGCCATGAACCTCCGTCCACCATTACATGGTGGAGTTGGATGTTGTTGATGGTCGGAGATACCATCAATTGGAGTTGGCGAGCTCCGATCATGTTCCGAGGGCAGTCCGAAGCATTGAAGGTGATGGCAGTGTCCATCCACTTTCGATGCGGCTCCGCCCTAGCAGTGGGAGCTACAGAGGCCATGTCCCGCCACATTGTCTTGAGGACATGGCGGGAGGTGATGTCCCACGAACCACCAAAGATGGTGTTCATGGTCTTTCGAAGCTCGTTGTGAGAGACATCGGAGTCTTCGTCAACAGAGGTGTAAACAGCCTTCAAGACCTTTTTAGGGTCCTGAAAGCCTAACTCCTCCGCAGCCGGAGCTTCGTCGACTTTTTGTTTTCCTTCCCTTAGACGGAAAGGAACTTCTTCCCAGCACTTGTTTTAGCGCTCGGCGAGGTTCTGGACCTCTCGGCAGCCTTCCAAGTTCTGGCTGTTCGTCTTGTGTATGGGACACCACATCTTGGAGCTTCCACCATCTTCAGACGACGGCCGAGGTCGTTTCTCGGGGCGTGACCCCCGACCACTTGGAGCCGCGGCAGCAGCGGCTGTAGGTGTGCCGGCCGACGGCTTCTTCTTGTCGTTGGACTTTTTCTTCTTCTTACCACTTCCGGAGGTAGTGGCTTCACCCATGGAGGACTTTTTGTTGTCCTCCGGAGGTGGTTGGGAGTGCATTTCACGGCCCTTCGCAACTTTGGCGCACTTGTCTGCCAAGCTGAAGAGTTCCATGATGCTGGTGACTTCCTTGGTCGCCAGCTTCTCTAGCATCTTCTTGTCTCGTATGCCCTGTCTAAATGCCACAATGACAGAAGCACTTGAGATAGAAGGTATGGTGTTTCGTACCTGGGAGAACCTCTAGATGAAGGATCGCAGAGACTCTCCCCCCTTCTGCTTGACAGCAAAAAGGTCTAGTTCTGTGCCTGGTCGGGTATATGAACTCTCGAAGTTGACAGTGAACTGTTGGCACAGTTCCTCCCAACTGTTGATGGAGTCGGGCGGGAGGCTCATGAACCAAGACCTGGCGGTCCCATTCAAAGCCACAAGAAAATAATTGGCCATAACGGCCTCATTGCCTCCAGCCGCAAGGATTGCGGTGGAGTAGATTTGGAGAAACTCAGCGGGATTGAGAGTCTCATCAAATTTCTCCAGCAGGTGAGGCCTGAACTTTTGTGGCCATCTGACCATGCATAGGTGCATGGCCAGGGCAGAACAGCCTCCTCCTACTCCCTCGGGAGCAGGACTGTCCCGATCCTCTTGCCTCTCGCGAACACGCTCGATGTAGATGCGACCGTCCTGTTGACGGTAACAGCGATCAAGCTCCGCCCGGAGGTCATGAGTCGAAAGGCTGGTTACCGTATGGGTACGTCGCGCCCCAGAAGGCAGCGATGTCGCCTGTTGAGACTTAACACGCCTCCTGTGTTGTGAAGCGTGTGGACCAAGTCTACCCGACACGGTCCGATGCTGTGATGGGGCCCGCCCCAAGGGGGGAGGACCTTGGTTGCTGATGCGGTCAGCTGCTGCTGCAACCAAATGTTCCACATTAGTTCTCCAATGCTCCATTGCACCCTAGGATGCTCCTGGAGGCGTTGGACGCTGGAGAAGAGCACGCGCAGCATGGAGCGCGTGTTCAGGGTTGTTGTTCGCCGATGCAATGATCGACGCGGATGCCCCATCTTGTTGTCCAGCTTGATTCGCCAGTGCGGATGGTGGTGGTGGTGGCATGACTCCTGCTAGAGCCACAACACCTGCTGGCTGCTGCAGGTTGGAGGGATTGCCTCCAGCAGGTTGTGCAGCAGGGTTGCCGTTGAACGATCCAGCAGCAGAGTTTACCATCCTTGAATCTCGGGTGCCCCCCTACCTAGCATGCCAACTGTGAGAGTTCAGTTCCGGCAATTCTCCCGGTACTAGTGTTGGCAGCCCGCAGAGTTTGTAGTTCGGTTGTGGGCGCGCAGAGATTCAGAACACGATGGCAAGTTTACATGAGGATTTACTTGGTTCGGACCGCCTAGGCATAATACCCTACTGCACGGGGTGTGTAGTTGTTGTATTGAGAGTCTGAGCACCTGTGTGCGTGTGTAGACTTGTGTGGAAGTCTAGAAGAGCCTCCTGTGTATCGCTCGACCCGTCCTTTTATAGTACAAGGACTGGTCGTTACATCGTTAGCTTGGCCCGACATGTGGTCCTGACGGTTACTGATGTTTAATACACAGTTAATGAGCTTAATTACCCTTAATAGTGTGGTAACGCGCCTTGACAGTGCCGTTACTGATATTAAGGGCCCTCCGATCGTGTGTCATTAAGATGGTATTAATGACACTTAATCGGGTCTTGAAGTCTTTGATTGTCCCTTGAAGGTCCAAGCCGTTGGGGGTCCACCAGTCTGATTGTTGAAGTTGAAGGTCCGACGGTTGGACGCTTGGCAGCTCCGGAGCTTACCGTCTGGGACAGGTAGGTCCGGTGCTGTAGTACACGTGTCGGTACTGGAGGTTCCCTCTGTCGGGGGTTAGGTCCGGGGGTGCCGCACAGGTATTTAGCCCAGAGCTTTCCCATGTGTGGGATGTAGCTCCGGTTGCAGGATACACGTGGAAGCACCGGGACTAACCATAGAAGGGAGGCAGGTCCGGTTCCTTATGACACGTGGAGCCTTCGGAGGTCTTCAACTCAGACTGGTGAAGTTCCTTTGGTCTTTTTGTAGTCCCAAGGGGTATTCGGTATGCAGGGTACCGACACACACATATACTTCTCAAGTTTGAAAACTCCCCCTTAATTTAAGCCATGAGGATGCATAACCCCTATTTCACTACAAATGTAACAAAAACGAGTGAAATCCAAAGGTTTTGTAAAAATATCAGCCAATTGTTGTTCGGTATCTACATGGTGAAGCACAATGTTTCCTTTTTCCACATTATCACACAGAAAGTGATACCTAATGTCAATGTTCTTAGTTCTAGAATGTTGCACAGGGTTTTTAGCAATGCAAATAGCACTGGTGTTGTCACAAAATAGTGGAACACTATCTAGATCGGCCCAATAGTCCTTAAGTGTTTGAACAATCCAAAGAATTTGCGAGCAAGCACTAGCAACAGCTACATATTCAGATTCGGCTATGGATTGTGCAACTGAATTTTGTTTTCTAGAGGACCAAGCAACAAGTGAATTACCAAGAAAATGACAAGCACCGGAAGTACTTTTTCTATCAATCCTACAACCTCCAAAATCAGCAACAGTTGAGGAAGAAGAAAGAAAAATGCCAAATTCTTGAGTTCCATGTAAGTACCTGAGAATCCTTTTGGCGGCTTGACGATGTGAAGCACGTGGGGAAGCTTGAAACCGTGCACAAAGACATACGCTAAATTGTATGTCCGGTCTTGATGCAGTGAGATACAAAAGTGATCTGATAATGCTTCTATATTCTTTTTGATCCACGGGTTCACCATCTTCATCAAGTTCAAGTGTTGTTGCTGTTCCCATTGGTGTCCGAAGAGGCTTGCTTTTGTCCATATTGAAGCGCCTTAGGAGGTCTTTTGTATACTTTATTTGATGCACAAAGGTACCTGTAACACCCTCATTTTCATGCATCATGCCCTACATGCACTCATATACATGTTTAACATTAGCCCACAACAAGAGGAACGAGTTTAAAATTGATTCGGAGCATTTAAAATTGATTTGGAGCAAAACCACACTTAAAACGCAGGAAAGTGCGGACTAGTCCGATTTTACTGAGGACTAGTCCGATTTCTCTCTGACTAAAAACGGACTTGTCCGTTTTTGCTGCGGACTAGTCCGATTTTGGCTCTGGAAACTTTCGGACTTGTCCGATTTTGTGCGGACTAGTCCGATATTCCATGAATCCTTGAAAATTTGCTAAGTCCCTGGACTTTTCCGGACTAGTCCGGTGTTCCAGCGGACTTGTCCGTTTTCCTTTCTGACTAAGATCGGACTTGTCCGATTTTTGGCCAGACTTGTCCGATTTTCTCTCTGGACGACTTCGGACTAGTCCGGTCCTGTTCGGACTTGTCCGATATTTCGTGACTCCGAGATTGACCTTTTGTTTTACGACTTGTTTCTTGGGTTTCACGTCAAGTGGGCCTAGGGACGTCGTGCCCAACTCTTTTAGAGCCCATGTGGGACTCTAAACCGGCCTCTACTCATCCCAAAACTCGAAATCCATCTAACCCTAGCCTCCACCTCTATATAAACAACCCCACCCCTTGGTTTGACATCTATTTGCCACTTTTTCCACCCACCCAAACCCTAGTTCGTGGGGAGCCACCATCAAGGAGGGAGGAGAAGATCCCAAACGAGAAGAAGAAGAGGAGGAAACGAAGGAGGATCAAGATCTCCACCAAGTTTCGTCCTTCACCACCAATTCATCCCCAAGTTCATCACCAACCCTAGATCATCAAGATCCAAGTGTTACCTCCAAGTTTCTTGGTTCATTGGAGTTCTAAACACCTGGTATACCTTCTATTCTCTTTTCCTTACGAGAATTCAACCCCTAATCTCCAAATTCACGTCGATCTAGAAAACCCTAATCCGCTGATCTCGCAGAGTGCGGACTTGTCCGATCCCAAGCGGACTAGTCCGATCTTTCTGGTTAAATTGTGTTGAATTAATTCTAAAATTTGATCTAATCAACTCCAAACCTGTATAAACTGGTTAAAATCTATTAGAACTAGTTAGTGATCATTAAAAGCAATCTAGTAACAAGTTCTACCTTGCATTGCATCAATCATGCATGTCATGTCATGTTGAGTAATATTTGTGCACTCTTTGATTGTGTTTCTTGTTTTGTATGTTTATTGTGTGGATTAGACGGATTTGCGCTAGAGAGTGCCACGGAGGATCTACAACCTCAAGAGTTCGAAGGCTTTGACCCTAATCAACAGCAAGAGCAAGGCAAGTGTCCTTGAAGCATATTGATCCTGTTTTAAAATAAATGTTTTGTTTGCAAAACTGCATGCTTGTGTCAAATTGATGGGAATCCTATGGTAGGAAGTTTACTAGACTTGTTAAACCACCCTTGTCACCTGGAAATTATGGTAGAGAGTCGGGAAGGGTTTTTACCCTTTTGCTTCGCTTAATCAACTGGGATGGGAACAACTATATCACTCAATTTATTTATGCATGGATGAGATTATGGTTAACATGAACTAGTTAAATATGGTATGGTAATGGGTGATCTAAGCAAGCCTGGTATGTGGATGGGTTGGATGTTACGGTGGTTTGCTTGCTTTAGATCTAAGGACCGGTTCATGCGAGAATAAGCCAGGACTACAGTGCCACCACGAGGCCAAGTTATGGGTGCGGCGTAGCTGATTAATTAGGGCTTTGCTAGTGCTGTTTGGACCATTGTGGATGCTCGGGGAAGGGGTAGTCGGATTGGGTTTGTTGGTGATTGGTGGGACTACCCTGGGATCCGAATGGCTCAAGAGGGGGCCCTTGGTTGAAGATGTGCTCTGCGGGAGACATCGCCACCGGTGAAACCTCAGTGGGGTCTAAATAGGCTAGTAATCCCTTTGTAAAGGCTATTTTTTGATCTCTTGGCCACACACCAACGGAAGTGTGTAATATGACTGACGGGTCATGGGCATAAGGGAGGTTCTTAGTCGCCGAAGGGTGATGAAATCACAAACACGTGGGTAAAGAGGTACAAACTCTGCAGAGTTAATTAAAACTATCATGATAGCCGTGCTCCCGGTTATGAGCACCTGGACAACTTCCATGATTAGAGGGAAATTGGAATTTGGGATGGTCATGGTTTGATAATGGTTATGGATGGTTATGGATTAATCTCTGGTAATGAATATGGTTATTGGCAATGGTGAAATCTGGAATTTTTTTTGATGATGGTAATGAATTCAGATTTGGTATTATGATATCATTTATGATTATGATGGGTTTACTTCACATACATAAGATATATTGCTTTTCAAATGTTTTACCGTACTTTTCAGCACTTTACCATTATTATTGTCGTCATTTGAATCAGCCACATGTCATACTTTCCACACTTGCTGAGTACGACATGTACTCACTCTTGCAATTCCCCACCCCAACAGTTGCAGGTCAGGACTGGGATTTTAATGGCGATAATGCGGAGTTCTAGGCCGTGTCTACCGTCAGCTTTGCCTGTGGTGTTGATTGGAGCTGCGCATATACATACCCTGTCGCTTATGCTGCATAGTTGCTTAGTTTGCTTAGTTGTTTAATTAGTTTATTTCCGCTGCATTAGTTGAACTTGTCATTAATATTCATTAGAGCTTGTATTCGAGGATTTAATGAATTGTGTAATAAGAATACTTATTTAATAATTTGAGCTGTGGTAATTTTCTGTATATCCTTTTGTGATTTCACTCGTGTATGTGTGGTGAACATCCTGGGCACACATATGCGTTAGCTTGGTTCATTTTCGGAACCGGGCGTCACAGATTGGTATCAGAGCCACAGGTTGACCGTAGGATGCAGCCTAGATAGAATGGACACTTTAGAGCACATAGGAGCACTCAGGAATCGATGTATTTTTGCTTGGAGTGCTGTTTGCTATATATATTGCTTGCTTGTGTGCTTAATAGAGGATTTTGGGATGCTTTAGCATTGCCATGTCCACCTAGGCTAGTGTAGCCAGTTGTTTAGTTTCATATCCCTTGATGCATATAGTTGGGGCGTTTTCTAATTCTTACCTACTGCTTTTCTTCAGATGGTGAGGACTCGCAACCAGAGGGATGGCAATGATGAAGAGGAGAACAATGGAGTGCCTCAAAACGACAATGGACAAGGACCGGCTCAGGGAGCTATCAACATCGAGCAGCTATTGGCCATGCAAAACCAGCTCATGCAGACCATGATACAGACTATGGGACAGCTGCAGGCTGGCAATATCAACAATCAGCCCCACATGCCTCCACCGCCACCCCCACCTCCTCATAACCGATTGGGAGAGTTTATGAGGACTAGGCCGCCAACCTTTGCTCAAGCTGCTGACCCTATGGACGCTGATGATTGGCTCAAGTCCGTGGAGAAGAAGCTAGCCATTGTCCAATGCAGTGACCGGGAGAAGGTGCTATTTGCTTCTCATCAACTCGTTGGAGCAGCTGCAGATTGGTGGGATTCTTATTGCAGTGCTCATGAGAACCAAGAGAGAATTACCTGGGCGGAATTCAAGGAGAGTTTCCGTTCTCATTATGTGCCGGAAGGTGTTATGCTCTTGAAGAGGCAAGAATTTGAGAACTTGAGACAAGGAAAATCAAGCGTGAGTGAATATCTCAATAAGTTCACTCAACTCTCAAGATATGCGCCTGAGGATGTTAGCCGGGACAGCCGGAAGCAATACCTGTTCATGAGGGGATTGAACAATACGATCCAAGTGCAATTGCTCAACTGTGATTATGTCAATTTTCAGAAGCTTGTGGACAAGGCAATTGTGGTTGAGAACAAGATCCGTGAGATGGAGCAAGAAATCAAGAGGAAGGCGCCATATCAAGGACAACAACAAGGAAGTAATGTGCGCCCTCGCTTTGCGCCACCCAATGCGCCTAATTACAGCTCCTCTATTCCTGCTCAGCGCCCTGGATATGCACCGCGCCCAACTCAGTTTGTGCAGCAGCGCCCTGTCATGCAAGCACCTAGGCCTCCGACGCCTTATGCACCTCGTGCTGATTTTCCTGGAGCCAATGCTCAAAACCAAGCTCGTCCCAATAATTCTGGTGGAGTTAAGAAGTGCTATACTTGTGGAGAAGCTGGACACTTTGCACATCAATGTCCTAAGTCGGGCCTTGGTCAAGGAAGCAATGCATCGAGGCAAAACCCAAGACCTAATGGAGGACAGCCACAAGGAAGCCGTGGACAGCAGAATTTTGCTCGTGGCAACGTGAACCATGTCTCTACGGAGGATGCTCAACAAGCGGATGATGTGGTCATTGGTATGTTTCTCGCCAACTCCAACCCCGCGACTATGTTATTTGATTCTGGAGCATCGCATTCATTCATTGCATCGAAGTATGTTGCCAAGTATAGTTTGCCTATCTCTCATATGAAGTTTACTCTGTTGGTTAAGTCTCCTGGAGGAGAGATGAGGACAAATATAGTATGTCCAAAAGTAAGCCTTAGAATAAGGGGGGTAGACTTCTCCGCCAACCTCATTGTTTTAGATTCTCAAGGGTTGGATATTATACTTGGTATGGACTGGTTGAGGAAGCACAATGGGGTTATTGAATGTGCCACAAAGACAGTGAAGTTGACCAATGAGGAAGGGATAACTGTAGAATTTGAAGCATCTCAAACCGCACCGAAGCAATTGGAATTGAATCATATAGACGGTGTCGCAATTGAGGAGATTCCGGTGGTGTGTGAATTTTTGGATGTTTTTCCGGATGAGTTGCCAGGTATGCCACCCGATCGAGACATTGAGTTTGTTATTGATTTAATACCTGGAACTGCACCTATAGCTAAGAGGCCGTATAGGATGCCTCCTATGGAATTAGCGGAGCTCAAGAAACAAATTCAAGAGCAATTAGAGAAGGGTTTTATTCGCCCAAGCTCTTCACCTTGGGGAGCGCCCGTTCTATTTGTGGACAAGAAGGACGGATCCCAAAGGATGTGCGTGGATTACCGAGCTCTCAACGAGGTAACAATCAAGAACAAGTACACCTTGCCACGCATAGAAGACTTGTTTGATCAGATGAAGGGTGCTTGTGTCTTCTCTAAGATTGACTTGAGGTCGGGATACTTTCAAATGAAGATTAGACCATCGGACATACCCAAGACAGCTTTTAGGACACGGTATGGATCTTATGAGTACACCGTGATGTCTTTTGGATTGACAAATGCACCTGCCTACTTTATGTACCTCATGAATAAGGTCTTCATGGAGTACTTAGATAAGTTCGTTGTGGTGTTTATTGATGATATTATGATCTACTCGAAGGATGAGAAGGAACATGAGGAACACTTGAGGCTTACGCTGCAGAAATTGAGGGAGCATCGATTGTATGCCAAGTTCAACAAGTGCCAGTTTTGGTTGAAAGAGGTGCCATTTTTGGGTCATATAATCTCAGGAGGAGGAGTATCGGTTGACCCCGGAAAAGTGAGAGACGTGTTGAAGTGGGAACCACCGCAAAACGTCAAAGAAATAAGGAGTTTTCTTGGGATGGCTGGATATTACCGTCGGTTTATCAAGGATTTTTCTAAGATAGCCAAGCCTATGACGGAGTTGCTAACGAAGGGAAAGGCATTCCAATGGACTCATGCTTGTCAAGAGAGTTTTGAGGAGTTGAAGAAGCGGTTGACAACAGCCCCAGTTTTGGTATTGCCGGATGTAAGCAAGAGTTTTGACATTTATTGCGATGCATCAAGACAAGGGCTTGGATGTGTATTGATGCAAGAAGGTCAAGTGGTCGCCTATGCGTCAAGACAATTGAAGAAACATGAGCAGAATTACCCCACGCATGATTTAGAACTTGCAGCCGTGGTACATGCATTGAAGGTTTGGAGACACTATATTCTTGGACATAGGTGTGAAATTTATACGGATCATAAGAGTTTGAAGTATATTTTCACACAAACGGATCTGAACTTGAGGCAACGAAGATGGTTAGAGCTCATCAAAGATTATGATTTGGGGATCAACTATCATCCGGGAAAAGCCAACGTAGTGGCCGATGCTTTGAGTAGGAAAGGAGTAAGTCATCAACTTACCGTTCGAGAGTTACCGTTCGAGTTATGTAAGGAGTTTGAAAGGTTGAACCTCGGGTTTGTAAATGAGATGGAGATGATGGAGTTAAATCCAACCTTAGAGCAAGAAATTCGAGAAGCACAAACCACGGATGAGGATATCAAGGAAATCAAGGAAAGGATCGAAGAAGGGAGAGAATTCAGATTTGACGAGGATGAACATGGTACCTTATGGCTTGGAAAGAGAATCGTTGTGCCTAATGTAAAGCATATTCGGGAGACAATATTAAAGGAGGCACATGACTCGCCATACTCAATTCACCCTGGTTGTACGAAGATGTACAAGGATTTGAAGACTTGTTATTGGTGGGATAGCATGAAAAAGGACATAGCTGAATATGTAGCATTATGTGATGTGTGCCAACGAGTCAAGGCGGAACATCAAAGGCCAGCCGGATTATTGCAACCGTTGAAGATTCCGGAATGGAAGTGGGAAGAAATTGGTATGGACTTCATAGTTGGGTTACCCCGTACTCAGTCCGGGTATGACTCAATTTGGGTAATTGTGGATCGTTTAACCAAGTCAGCTCATTTTGTCCCTGTGAAGACCAAGTATACAGCTGCACGATTGGCCGAAATATACATGGAGCATATTGTGTGTCGACATGGAGTCCCTAAGAAGATAGTCTCGGATAGAGGTTCTCAATTTACCTCTAGATTTTGGCAAAAATTGCATGAAGCTTTGGGAACGAGGTTGAATTTTAGTTCAGCATATCATCCTCAAACGGATGGACAAACCGAGAGGACCAATCAGATTTTGGAGGACATGTTAAGAGCTTGTGCTTTAAAGCATGGGAAAAGTTGGGACAAAAGCTTGCCATACGCGGAATTTTCATACAACAATAGTTACCAAGCAAGCTTGAAAATGTCGCCATATGAAGCGCTTTATGGGAGGAAGTGTAGGACACCTTTATTCTGGAATGAGGCAGGAGAAACTCAAGTATTTGGTCCGGACGTGTTGCAAGAAGCCGAAAAGCAAGTCCAAATAATTCGTGGAAACTTGAGGGCTGCCCAATCAAGGCAAAAAGGCTATGCGGATAATAGGAGAAGGAAATTAGCCTTTGAAATAGGAGATTTTGTTTACCTCAAGGTGTCACCAATGAGAGGTCATAAGAGGTTTAACATAAGGGGTAAGCTCGCACCTCGTTATATTGGACCATTCAAGATTTTGGACAAAAGAGGAGAAGTAGCATATAAGTTGGAGATGCCAGCTCATCTTTCAGACGTACATGATGTGTTTCACGTTTCCCAGCTCAAGAAGTGCTTGAGGGTACCGGAAGATCAAGTGCCAATGGAAGAATTGGAACTAGAGGAAGATTTGACGTATGCCGAGCAACCGGTCAAGATCTTGGAAACCAAGGAGAGAGTCACAAGGAACAAGGTGATTCGATGGTGTAAAGTCCAATGGAAGCACCATACAGAAAAAGAAGCAACTTGGGAGCTAGAAGACGATCTCAAGAAGGAATTTCCCCATCTCTTCTCTTCCGCGTCGAATCTCGAGGGCGAGATTCATTTTAAGGGGGGTAGGTTTGTAACACCCTCATTTTCATGCATCATGCCCTACATGCACTCATATACATGTTTAACATTAGCCCACAACAAGAGGAACGAGTTTAAAATTGATTCGGAGCATTTAAAATTGATTTGGAGCAAAACCGCACTTAAAACGCAGGAAAGTGCGGACTAGTCCGATTTTACTGAGGACTAGTCCGATTTCTCTCTGACTAAAAACGGACTTGTCCGTTTTTGCTGCGGACTAGTCCGATTTTGGCTCTGGAAACTTTCGGACTTGTCCGATTTTGTGCGGACTAGTCCGATATTCCATGAATCCTTGAAAATTTGCTAAGTCCCTGGACTTTTCCGGACTAGTCCGGTGTTCCAGCGGACTTGTCCGTTTTCCTTTCTGACTAAGATCGGACTTGTCCGATTTTTGGCCAGACTTGTCCGATTTTCTCTCTGGACGACTTCGGACTAGTCCGGTCCTGTTCGGACTTGTCCGATATTTCGTGACTCCGAGATTGACCTTTTGTTTTACGACTTGTTTCTTGGGTTTCACGTCAAGTGGGCCTAGGGACGTCGTGCCCAACTCTTTTAGAGCCCATGTGGGACTCTAAACCGGCCTCTACTCATCCCAAAACTCGAAATCCATCTAACCCTAGCCTCCACCTTATAAACAACCCCACCCCTTGGTTTGACATCTATTTGCCACTTTTTCCACCCACCCAAACCCTAGTTCGTGGGGAGCCACCATCAAGGAGGGAGGAGAAGATCCCAAACGAGAAGAAGAAGAGGAGGAAACGAAGGAGGATCAAGATCTCCACCAAGTTTCGTCCTTCACCACCAATTCATCCCCAAGTTCATCACCAACCCTAGATCATCAAGATCCAAGTGTTACCTCCAAGTTTCTTGGTTCATTGGAGTTCTAAACACCTGGTATACCTTCTATTCTCTTTTCCTTACGAGAATTCAACCCCTAATCTCCAAATTCACGTCGATCTAGAAAACCCTAATCCGCTGATCTCGCAGAGTGCGGACTTGTCCGATCCCAAGCGGACTAGTCCGATCTTTCTGGTTAAATTGTGTTGAATTAATTCTAAAATTTGATCTAATCAACTCCAAACCTGTATAAACTGGTTAAAATCTATTAGAACTAGTTAGTGATCATTAAAAGCAATCTAGTAACAAGTTCTACCTTGCATTGCATCAATCATGCATGTCATGTCATGTTGAGTAATATTTGTGCACTCTTTGATTGTGTTTCTTGTTTTGTATGTTTATTGTGTGGATTAGACGGATTTGCGCTAGAGAGTGCCACGGAGGATCTACAACCTCAAGAGTTCGAAGGCTTTGACCCTAATCAACAGCAAGAGCAAGGCAAGTGTCCTTGAAGCATATTGATCCTGTTTTAAAATAAATGTTTTGTTTGCAAAACTGCATGCTTGTGTCAAATTGATGGGAATCCTATGGTAGGAAGTTTACTAGACTTGTTAAACCACCCTTGTCACCTGGAAATTATGGTAGAGAGTCGGGAAGGGTTTTTACCCTTTTGCTTCGCTTAATCAACTGGGATGGGAACAACTATATCACTCAATTTATTTATGCATGGATGAGATTATGGTTAACATGAACTAGTTAAATATGGTATGGTAATGGGTGATCTAAGCAAGCCTGGTATGTGGATGGGTTGGATGTTACGGTGGTTTGCTTGCTTTAGATCTAAGGACCGGTTCATGCGAGAATAAGCCAGGACTACAGTGCCACCACGAGGCCAAGTTATGGGTGCGGCGTAGCTGATTAATTAGGGCTTTGCTAGTGCTGTTTGGACCATTGTGGATGCTCGGGGAAGGGGTAGTCGGATTGGGTTTGTTGGTGATTGGTGGGACTACCCTGGGATCCGAATGGCTCAAGAGGGGGCCCTTGGTTGAAGATGTGCTCTGCGGGAGACATCGCCACCGGTGAAACCTCAGTGGGGTCTAAATAGGCTAGTAATCCCTTTGTAAAGGCTATTTTGTGATCTCTTGGCCACACACCAACGGAAGTGTGTAATATGACTGACGGGTCATGGGCATAAGGGAGGTTCTTAGTCGCCGAAGGGTGATGAAATCACAAACACGTGGGTAAAGAGGTACAAACTCTGCAGAGTTAATTAAAACTATCATGATAGCCGTGCTCCCGGTTATGAGCACCTGGACAACTTCCATGATTAGAGGGAAATTGGAATTTGGGATGGTCATGGTTTGATAATGGTTATGGATGGTTATGGATTAATCTCTGGTAATGAATATGGTTATTGGCAATGGTGAAATCTGGAATTTTTTTTGATGATGGTAATGAATTCAGATTTGGTATTATGATATCATTTATGATTATGATGGGTTTACTTCACATACATAAGATATATTGCTTTTCAAATGTTTTACCGTACTTTTCAGCACTTTACCATTATTATTGTCGTCATTTGAATCAGCCACATGTCATACTTTCCACACTTGCTGAGTACGACATGTACTCACTCTTGCAATTCCCCACCCCAACAGTTGCAGGTCAGGACTGGGATTTTAATGGCGATAATGCGGAGTTCTAGGCCGTGTCTACCGTCAGCTTTGCCTGTGGTGTTGATTGGAGCTGCGCATATACATACCCTGTCGCTTATGCTGCATAGTTGCTTAGTTTGCTTAGTTGTTTAATTAGTTTATTTCCGCTGCATTAGTTGAACTTGTCATTAATATTCATTAGAGCTTGTATTCGAGGATTTAATGAATTGTGTAATAAGAATACTTATTTAATAATTTGAGCTGTGGTAATTTTCTGTATATCCTTTTGTGATTTCACTCGTGTATGTGTGGTGAACATCCTGGGCACACATATGCGTTAGCTTGGTTCATTTTCGGAACCGGGCGTCACAGATTGGTATCAGAGCCACAGGTTGACCGTAGGATGCAGCCTAGATAGAATGGACACTTTAGAGCACATAGGAGCACTCAGGAATCGATGTATTTTTGCTTGGAGTGCTGTTTGCTATATATATTGCTTGCTTGTGTGCTTAATAGAGGATTTTGGGATGCTTTAGCATTGCCATGTCCACCTAGGCTAGTGTAGCCAGTTGTTTAGTTTCATATCCCTTGATGCATATAGTTGGGGCGTTTTCTAATTCTTACCTACTGCTTTTCTTCAGATGGTGAGGACTCGCAACCAGAGGGATGGCAATGATGAAGAGGAGAACAATGGAGTGCCTCAAAACGACAATGGACAAGGACCGGCTCAGGGAGCTATCAACATCGAGCAGCTATTGGCCATGCAAAACCAGCTCATGCAGACCATGATACAGACTATGGGACAGCTGCAGGCTGGCAATATCAACAATCAGCCCCACATGCCTCCACCGCCACCCCCACCTCCTCATAACCGATTGGGAGAGTTTATGAGGACTAGGCCGCCAACCTTTGCTCAAGCTGCTGACCCTATGGACGCTGATGATTGGCTCAAGTCCGTGGAGAAGAAGCTAGCCATTGTCCAATGCAGTGACCGGGAGAAGGTGCTATTTGCTTCTCATCAACTCGTTGGAGCAGCTGCAGATTGGTGGGATTCTTATTGCAGTGCTCATGAGAACCAAGAGAGAATTACCTGGGCGGAATTCAAGGAGAGTTTCCGTTCTCATTATGTGCCGGAAGGTGTTATGCTCTTGAAGAGGCAAGAATTTGAGAACTTGAGACAAGGAAAATCAAGCGTGAGTGAATATCTCAATAAGTTCACTCAACTCTCAAGATATGCGCCTGAGGATGTTAGCCGGGACAGCCGGAAGCAATACCTGTTCATGAGGGGATTGAACAATACGATCCAAGTGCAATTGCTCAACTGTGATTATGTCAATTTTCAGAAGCTTGTGGACAAGGCAATTGTGGTTGAGAACAAGATCCGTGAGATGGAGCAAGAAATCAAGAGGAAGGCGCCATATCAAGGACAACAACAAGGAAGTAATGTGCGCCCTCGCTTTGCGCCACCCAATGCGCCTAATTACAGCTCCTCTATTCCTGCTCAGCGCCCTGGATATGCACCGCGCCCAACTCAGTTTGTGCAGCAGCGCCCTGTCATGCAAGCACCTAGGCCTCCGACGCCTTATGCACCTCGTGCTGATTTTCCTGGAGCCAATGCTCAAAACCAAGCTCGTCCCAATAATTCTGGTGGAGTTAAGAAGTGCTATACTTGTGGAGAAGCTGGACACTTTGCACATCAATGTCCTAAGTCGGGCCTTGGTCAAGGAAGCAATGCATCGAGGCAAAACCCAAGACCTAATGGAGGACAGCCACAAGGAAGCCGTGGACAGCAGAATTTTGCTCGTGGCAACGTGAACCATGTCTCTACGGAGGATGCTCAACAAGCGGATGATGTGGTCATTGGTATGTTTCTCGCCAACTCCAACCCCGCGACTATGTTATTTGATTCTGGAGCATCGCATTCATTCATTGCATCGAAGTATGTTGCCAAGTATAGTTTGCCTATCTCTCATATGAAGTTTACTCTGTTGGTTAAGTCTCCTGGAGGAGAGATGAGGACAAATATAGTATGTCCAAAAGTAAGCCTTAGAATAAGGGGGGTAGACTTCTCCGCCAACCTCATTGTTTTAGATTCTCAAGGGTTGGATATTATACTTGGTATGGACTGGTTGAGGAAGCACAATGGGGTTATTGAATGTGCCACAAAGACAGTGAAGTTGACCAATGAGGAAGGGATAACTGTAGAATTTGAAGCATCTCAAACCGCACCGAAGCAATTGGAATTGAATCATATAGACGGTGTCGCAATTGAGGAGATTCCGGTGGTGTGTGAATTTTTGGATGTTTTTCCGGATGAGTTGCCAGGTATGCCACCCGATCGAGACATTGAGTTTGTTATTGATTTAATACCTGGAACTGCACCTATAGCTAAGAGGCCGTATAGGATGCCTCCTATGGAATTAGCGGAGCTCAAGAAACAAATTCAAGAGCAATTAGAGAAGGGTTTTATTCGCCCAAGCTCTTCACCTTGGGGAGCGCCCGTTCTATTTGTGGACAAGAAGGACGGATCCCAAAGGATGTGCGTGGATTACCGAGCTCTCAACGAGGTAACAATCAAGAACAAGTACACCTTGCCACGCATAGAAGACTTGTTTGATCAGATGAAGGGTGCTTGTGTCTTCTCTAAGATTGACTTGAGGTCGGGATACTTTCAAATGAAGATTAGACCATCGGACATACCCAAGACAGCTTTTAGGACACGGTATGGATCTTATGAGTACACCGTGATGTCTTTTGGATTGACAAATGCACCTGCCTACTTTATGTACCTCATGAATAAGGTCTTCATGGAGTACTTAGATAAGTTCGTTGTGGTGTTTATTGATGATATTATGATCTACTCGAAGGATGAGAAGGAACATGAGGAACACTTGAGGCTTACGCTGCAGAAATTGAGGGAGCATCGATTGTATGCCAAGTTCAACAGGTGCCAGTTTTGGTTGAAAGAGGTGCCATTTTTGGGTCATATAATCTCAGGAGGAGGAGTATCGGTTGACCCCGGAAAAGTGAGAGACGTGTTGAAGTGGGAACCACCGCAAAAAGGTCAAAGAAATAAGGAGTTTTCTTGGGATGGCTGGATATTACCGTCGGTTTATCAAGGATTTTTCTAAGATAGCCAAGCCTATGACGGAGTTGCTAACGAAGGGAAAGGCATTCCAATGGACTCATGCTTGTCAAGAGAGTTTTGAGGAGTTGAAGAAGCGGTTGACAACAGCCCCAGTTTTGGTATTGCCGGATGTAAGCAAGAGTTTTGACATTTATTGCGATGCATCAAGACAAGGGCTTGGATGTGTATTGATGCAAGAAGGTCAAGTGGTCGCCTATGCGTCAAGACAATTGAAGAAACATGAGCAGAATTACCCCACGCATGATTTAGAACTTGCAGCCGTGGTACATGCATTGAAGGTTTGGAGACACTATATTCTTGGACATAGGTGTGAAATTTATACGGATCATAAGAGTTTGAAGTATATTTTCACACAAACGGATCTGAACTTGAGGCAACGAAGATGGTTAGAGCTCATCAAAGATTATGATTTGGGGATCAACTATCATCCGGGAAAAGCCAACGTAGTGGCCGATGCTTTGAGTAGGAAAGGAGTAAGTCATCAACTTACCGTTCGAGAGTTACCGTTCGAGTTATGTAAGGAGTTTGAAAGGTTGAACCTCGGGTTTGTAAATGAGATGGAGATGATGGAGTTAAATCCAACCTTAGAGCAAGAAATTCGAGAAGCACAAACCACGGATGAGGATATCAAGGAAATCAAGGAAAGGATCGAAGAAGGGAGAGAATTCAGATTTGACGAGGATGAACATGGTACCTTATGGCTTGGAAAGAGAATCGTTGTGCCTAATGTAAAGCATATTCGGGAGACAATATTAAAGGAGGCACATGACTCGCCATACTCAATTCACCCTGGTTGTACGAAGATGTACAAGGATTTGAAGACTTGTTATTGGTGGGATAGCATGAAAAAGGACATAGCTGAATATGTAGCATTATGTGATGTGTGCCAACGAGTCAAGGCGGAACATCAAAGGCCAGCCGGATTATTGCAACCGTTGAAGATTCCGGAATGGAAGTGGGAAGAAATTGGTATGGACTTCATAGTTGGGTTACCCCGTACTCAGTCCGGGTATGACTCAATTTGGGTAATTGTGGATCGTTTAACCAAGTCAGCTCATTTTGTCCCTGTGAAGACCAAGTATACAGCTGCACGATTGGCCGAAATATACATGGAGCATATTGTGTGTCGACATGGAGTCCCTAAGAAGATAGTCTCGGATAGAGGTTCTCAATTTACCTCTAGATTTTGGCAAAAATTGCATGAAGCTTTGGGAACGAGGTTGAATTTTAGTTCAGCATATCATCCTCAAACGGATGGACAAACCGAGAGGACCAATCAGATTTTGGAGGACATGTTAAGAGCTTGTGCTTTAAAGCATGGGAAAAGTTGGGACAAAAGCTTGCCATACGCGGAATTTTCATACAACAATAGTTACCAAGCAAGCTTGAAAATGTCGCCATATGAAGCGCTTTATGGGAGGAAGTGTAGGACACCTTTATTCTGGAATGAGGCAGGAGAAACTCAAGTATTTGGTCCGGACGTGTTGCAAGAAGCCGAAAAGCAAGTCCAAATAATTCGTGGAAACTTGAGGGCTGCCCAATCAAGGCAAAAAGGCTATGCGGATAATAGGAGAAGGAAATTAGCCTTTGAAATAGGAGATTTTGTTTACCTCAAGGTGTCACCAATGAGAGGTCATAAGAGGTTTAACATAAGGGGTAAGCTCGCACCTCGTTATATTGGACCATTCAAGATTTTGGACAAAAGAGGAGAAGTAGCATATAAGTTGGAGATGCCAGCTCATCTTTCAGACGTACATGATGTGTTTCACGTTTCCCAGCTCAAGAAGTGCTTGAGGGTACCGGAAGATCAAGTGCCAATGGAAGAATTGGAACTAGAGGAAGATTTGACGTATGCCGAGCAACCGGTCAAGATCTTGGAAACCAAGGAGAGAGTCACAAGGAACAAGGTGATTCGATGGTGTAAAGTCCAATGGAAGCACCATACAGAAAAAGAAGCAACTTGGGAGCTAGAAGACGATCTCAAGAAGGAATTTCCCCATCTCTTCTCTTCCGCGTCGAATCTCGAGGGCGAGATTCATTTTAAGGGGGGTAGGTTTGTAACACCCTCATTTTCATGCATCATGCCCTACATGCACTCATATACATGTTTAACATTAGCCCACAACAAGAGGAACGAGTTTAAAATTGATTCGGAGCATTTAAAATTGATTTGGAGCAAAACCGCACTTAAAACGCAGGAAAGTGCGGACTAGTCGGTAACCTGCGTACCGAATACCCCTTGGGACTGCAAAAAGACCAAAGGAACTTCACCTGTCTGAGTTGAAGACCTCCAAAGGCCCCACGTGTCATACGGGACCGAACCTGCCTCCCTTCTATGGTTAGTCCCGGTGCTGCCACGTGTATCCTGCAACCGGAGCTACATCCCACACAAGGGAAAGCTCCGGGCTAAATACCTGTGCGGCACCACCAGACCTAACCCCCGACAGAGGGAAGCTCCGGTATCGACACGTGTACAACAGCACCGGACCTACCCGTCCCAGACGGTAAGATCTGGAGCTGCCACACGTCCAATCGCCAGACCTTCAACTTCGACAATCAGGCTGGTGGACCCCCAACGGCTCGGACCTTCAAGGGACAATCAAAGACTTCAAGACCCGATTAAGTGTCATTAATACCATCTTAATGACACACGATCAGAGGACCCTTAATACCAGTAACGACACTGTCGAGGCGCGTTACCACACTATTAAGGGTAATTATGCTCATTAACTGTGTATTAAACGTCACTAACCGCCAGGGCCACATGTCGGGCCAAGCTAACGATGTAACGACCAGTCCTTGTACTATAAAAGGACGGGTCGAGCGATACACAGGAGGCTCTTCTAGACTTCCACACAAGTCTACACATGCTCACAAGTGCTGAGACTCTCAATACAACATCTACACACCCCGTGGAGTAGGGTATTACGCCTAGGCGGCCCGAACCACATAAATCCTCGTGTCAACTTGCCATCGTGTTCTGAATCTTTGCGCGCCCACAACCGAACTACAAACTCCATGGACTGCCAATGGTAGTACCGGGAGAATTGCCGGAACCAAACTCCGATAGTTAGCGCGCCAGGTAGGGGGGCGCCCGAGATTCAAGGATGGTAAACTCTGCTGCTGGATCGTCCAATGGCAACCCTGCTACACAACCTGCTGGAGGCAATCCCTCCAACGTGCAGCAGCCAGCAGGCGCTGTGGCTCCAGCAGGAGTCATGCCACCACCGCCACCGTCTGCACCAGCAAATCAAGCTGGACAGGGAGATGGGGCGTCCGCGTCGGTCACTGCATTGGCGAACAACAACCCTGAACATGCGCTCCATGCTGCGCGTGCTCTTCTCCAGCGTCCACCGCCTCCAGGAGCATCCCAGGGTGCAATGGAGGAGTGGAGAGCTGATGTGGAACATTTGGTTGCAGCAGCAGTCGACCGCATCAGCAACCAAGGTCCTCCCCCTTAGGGCGGGCCCCATCGCAGCATCGGACCGTGTCGGGTAGACTTGGTCCGCACGCTTCACAACACAGGAGGTGTGCTGCATCTCAACAGGCGACGTCGCTGCCTTCCGAGGCGCGACGTACCCATACGGTAACCAAGTTTTTGACTCACGACCTCCGGGCGAAGCTTGATCTAGAGGCTAGGGACAGTCCTGCTCCCAAGGGAGTAGGATGAGGCTGTTCTGCCCTGGCCATGCACCTACGCATGGTCAGATGGCCACAAAAGTTCCGGCCTCACCTGCCGGAGAAATTTGACGAGACTGTCAATCCTGCTGAGTTTCTCCAAATCTACTCCACCGCAATCCTTGTGGCTGGAGGCAATGAGGCCGTTATGGCCAATTATTTCCCCGTGGCTTTGACTGGGACCCCCGGGTCTTGGTTCATGAGCCTCCCGCCCGACTCCATCAACAGTTGGGTGAAACTGTGCCAACAGTTCACTGCCAACTTCGGGAGTTCATATACCCGACCAGGCACAGAACTGTACCTTTTTGCTGTCAAGCAGAAGGGGGAGAGTCTCTGCGATCCTACATCCAGAGGTTCTCCCAGGTACGAAACACCATACCTTCTATCTCAAGCGCTTATGTCATTGTGGCATTTAGACAGGGCGTACGAGACAAGAAGATGCTGAAGAAGCTGGCGACCAAGGAAGTCACCAGCATCACGAAACTCTTCAGCTTGGCAAACAAGTGCGCCAAAGCTGCAGAGGGCCGTGAAATGCACTCCCAACCACCTCCGGAGGACAACAAAAAGTCCTCCAAGGGTGAAGCCACTACCTCCGGGAGTGGTAAGAAGAAGAAAAAGTCCAACGACAAGAAGAAGCCGTCGACTGGCACACCTACAGCCGCTGCTGCCGCAGCTCCGGGTGGCCGGGGGCCACACCCCAATAAACAACCGCGACCATTGTCTGAAGACGATGGCATCTCCAAGATGTGGTGTCCCATACACAAGACGAACAACCACAACTTGGAAGGCTACCGAGAGGTCCAGAACCTCGCCGAGCGCTACAACAAGCGCTGGGAAGAAGTTCTTTTCCGTCAAAGGGAAGGAAAACAAAAAGTCAACGAAGCTCTGACTGAAGAGGAGTTAGGCTTTCAGGACCCTAAAAAGGTCTTGAAGGCTGTTTACACCTCTGTTGACAATGACTCCGACGTCTCTGACAACGAGCGTCGGAAGACCATGAACACCATCTTTGGTGGTTCGTGGGACATCACCTCCGGCCATGTCCAAGACAATGCAGCGGGACATGGCCTCCGTAGCTCCCAGTGCTAGGGCGGAGCCGCACCGAAAGTGGACGGACACTGCCATCACCTTCGATGCTTCAGACTGCCCTCGGAACATGATCGGAGCTGGCCAACTCCCATTGATGGTATCTCCAACCATCAACAACATCCAAATCCACCATGTAATGGTGGACGGAGGTTCGAGGTTGAACCTCATAAACTTCAAAGCCTTCGTCAATCTTCAGCTCCGACCTTCAGATCTTCGCCCCTCCCGACCTTTCTCCGGAGTAGGTCCGGGGACCATAACCCCACTCGGTGCCATTACTCTCCTGGTAACCTTCGGGACTCGAGAGAATTACCACACTGAGAAGTTGGTCTTTGACGTGGCGCAGATCAACTTACCATTCAACGCCATCCTGGGCAGGCCAGCCTTGTAAAAATTCATGGCTGCTGCTCATTATGGCTACTTGGTGTTGAAGATACCAACACCAGCGGGTGTTCTCTGGATCCGCGGAGACCGCATTGTCGGAGTTACTGCTCTGGAAGAACTCCACGCGCTTGCTACAGCGCAGGAGGAAAAATCCGGAAAGGAGCAAGCTCTGAAACCCCCGAGCATTCGTCATCGAGGCTCAACCTCTGCACCTCGTGTGCAACCAAGCGGCAACACCAACATTCCCGTCAAAGTCGTCCAAATTGGTGATGCCGCTCTGACCACCCGTATATTGGGAGGTCTGAATGAAAAATAGGAACTCACGATCATCACTTTGCTCTGGGCTAATGTCGATGTGTTTGCCTGGCAACCGTCACAAATGCCTGGGATCCCTAGGGAAGTGATCGAGCACGATCTGAAGATCTATCCCGACTCTCGGCCTGTACATCAGAAGCCTCGGAAGCAATCAGTAGAGCGACAAAACTTCATACGTCAAGAAGTGAAGAAGTTGCTTGAAGCTGGATTCATCTGAGATGTCTTCCACCCAAAATGGCTGGCAAACCCAGTCGTTGTACCCAAGGCCGGCGGGAAGCTTTGGATGTGTATCGACTACACTACACTGAATAAGGCATGTCCAAAAGATTCATTCCCACTACCTAGAATAGATCAGATAGTGGATTCCACCTCTGGGTGTGAATTATTGTGTTTCCTAGACGCATATTCTGGTATCATCAAATCAGAATGTATAGGGAAGATGAAGAGCATACTTCCTTCATCACAGTAGATGGATTATATTGTTACACCGCCATGCCATTCGGTCTCAAAAATGCTGCTTCAACGTTTGTACGAGCTATGTACAAAACTTTTGGAGAGCTCATCATAGATGTAGTGGAAGTGTACGTCGATGACATCGTCGTCAAGATCAAGAACAAGGAGTCATTCCTTGACACCTTGCAAGCTGTCTTCGACAAGTTGTGAGTCACACGCACGAAGCTGAACCCGGACAAGTGTGTCTTCGGGGTTAGCTCCGGAAAGCTTCTTGGATTCTTGGAGAACCACCGAGGAATAGAAGCAAATATGATGAAGATTAAAACTATTGAAGACATGCGACCACCAGCTCACATCAAGGACGTCCAGAAGCTGACTGGATGTCTAGCTGCCCTCAGCCGGTTCATCTCAAGACTGGCGGAACGGGCGCTACCCTTCTTCAAGTTATTGACGAAGTCCGGACCATTCCAATAGTCTGAAGAAGCAGAAAAGGCATTCCAGGTGAGCCACTTCTGCTTTACATTTCAGCAACTGATGAAGTTGTCAGCATGGTTCTGGTTGCGGAAAGACCAGAACCATCTCCAGTTCAGGAGCCCAGACCCTTCCGAGACGGTCCGGAGCTACCTGAAGACGAGTCTGGGTCCCAGCTCCCAGACCATGATCCTCAAGGCGAGATGCTAGAGGATCAACCTCCTTCAAATGAAGAAGTTGCTGTTGCTGAGCAACAAGATCCGGACCCCTCCGGGAAGGTCCGGGTCAGTACAGAAGAAGCTCCGGGTTCTTCAAGCAAGAACCTGGAGGTCCCCGACGAAGGTCCAGACCCCTCTGGGAGGGTCCGGGTTGATGAGGAGGAAGCTCCGGGCCCCTTCGGGAGGGTTCGGACAGTCCAACGCCTAGTGTACTTCATTAGCAAAGTACTCCATAATGCCAAAACTTGGTACCTGGAGGTGCATAAGCTGCTCTACATAGTTCTTATCGCTTCTAGGAAGCTCCAACACTACTTCCAAGCTCACAAGATTTCAGTGGTAACTTCTTATCCACTGCGTGCCATCTTGCGTAACCCCAACTCTATTGGGAATATTGCAAAGTGAGCAGCGGAATGGGCCAAGTTCGACCTGGAATTCATCCCAAGACAAGCGATCAAGAGTCAAGCATTGGCGGACTTTGTGGCGGAATGGACCCCCTCCCCATCAAATCCTGAGGGCCCTAGTGAGCAGAAGCTGGAACCCAAGGTTCCGGTTTTCACCGAGCCTCACTAGACTCTCTACTTCGACGGCTCCGTGCACAAGCAGGGGGCCGGAGCTGGATGTAAAAGCCCGCTTTTCAGAAGAACAAAAAACGCAAAAATGCGAACTTAAAAATTTTGAAAATGGACTTGGAAATCCAAACTCACATGAACCATATGACTTAACCCATGTTCACTAAAAATAGGAACTTGTTAAAATTTTACATATAGAACATGGTTGCTAATGTATTTGGAACTTAAGGGGTAAAATCCTTAATTTCCAAGTATTCACATTTTCAATGAAAAATTAAAGGAGAAAAGAAAATAAAATAGAGAGAAAGAAAAAGGAATTATTCCAACCCTAAAATGGGACATTCAGAAAAGTTCAAATCTAAGGCTGTAAACTTTTCCATGACCTTCTAATATTCCAAATAGACTTTCAGTAAAGTTTCAAAATTTTTGAAGCACGTTTTCCATTTATTGGACACGTACTGAGAGTTTAGTCAAAGTCGACTTCAAATTTAAATTTTGTACTTAACCTTGTCCAAATGAACTCCAAATTTTCCTGAGGTCCCTTATGGTTCAAAAAGGGTAACTTCAAAAGTTTCAGGATTTTTGAACCTAATCTACCATTTATTTCATTGAATCAAGTATCACCGCTTGAATTCAAATTCAAACCTGAGTTCAAAATTCAACTTGCTCAGTTCTGAAATCTGATTGCACCATAAAATTTTTCACATTTTATTTAGTCATTGGGCCAAAGATGACTATTTTTGAAGCATGTTTGCTAGCCCAATTTGAAATTGGAAAGAAGAGTGAGGGAGGTGGGTCCCACAAGTGGTCCCGACAGGTCAGGTCGGCACAAGCTTTCTCTTTCCTCCCCTGCCTCCACGCAGACGCACTGCATGCGCCACCACGACGTCGTGCACGTGCTAGCGCTCGCTTCCAGCGGTAGAAAAGCGATTTCGCTTCTTCTTCTCCCTCCCGTGGCCTCCCTGGTTGCGCTTGCTTACCTCTCCGTGGCCGCATCGCTGCCCCTGCGCGCTACTCGCCCGGCCGCCACGCCGCACCCAACTTGCTCCCCTGTGCTCCTACTCGAGCTCGCTGTTCGCCTGGCCGCCGTCTACGCGCCTCCTCCGCGTTCGTCCCTCCTCCTCGCCTCCCGGCCGCTTGCAGCGCCACCCTATGACGGCCGCCAGCCCGCGCGCGTCACCCCAACTCCTCCCTGCCGCACCTGCACCTAGCTACGCGCTTGCCGCCCACGCCGGTCGCGCGTTCCCCTTCCCGATCGTGCTTCCTCACTGGCGCCGCCTCCACGACACCCTGCCTTCTCCGGCGCCCAACACCGGCCGCGCTCCACTGATCCCCCACCGCGCTGGCTCGCCGCCTCTACTCCGGCGCCCCACGCTGGCGCAAGCTCGCCCCCCGCGTGCTGCACCCGTGCACCGCGCGCTCCGCCTCGCAGCTGCGCCCCACCGCCTGAGCCGCCAGCTGCGCTCTGCCCTTCGTGTGCCAGTCCGTGTCTCTGCCCCACCGTCGACGACGTCGGCCGCGCCCGCCCCCATCTGGTGCTCCTCTGCCGCATCCCGATCTCCAGAGCGACCACCAGCCCAGCGCTTGCCGGCCTTTGCTCTGCCGGTGTGTCTTGGCCGCCCACTCCACACTCGCTGCGTGTCGCCCTGACACCATGGCCACAACCGTGCCGCCACTGCAGCGCCTTGCACGCGCCTCTGCTCCACATCGTGTCTGCACTGTATGCTTGTGTTTCCTGTTCCTTCCCCGTGCTGCACACCTTGCCATCGTCCAAGCCTCACTATCCAGATGCCGATGCCCGGCATCGCCGCCGCACCTCCCGTGCCATGGTGCTCACCATCCACCGTCCCTTTACGCCGTGCTGCGCATTTCGGCCTCCAAGCTGCTGCAGCCCATCTCCAAGTTGCCCCAGTCTTACCTCTACACAGCCGACATGCCCGTGCACGCACTCTGGATGCTTCGCCATGTGCAGCCTCATCATCGTCGCCTTCATGATGTTGTTGCGGCATTCTGCGTCGTGCCTCCGTCCAGCCAGCACAAAAGTTTATGTTTGTGATGCACAAGATGCTGGAACACGATGATGACATTACGACAACGTCAATTGGTCCAAGGTTAGCTCTGATTTGTGCAAACGATTAGTCGGGACAGTGCTGCATCCAATGTGTTCGATGAAATGTCTACAAGGCAAAACCAACTGTGATGATGATCAGCACTGATCTATGATGCAGGGGTAGAATGATGTTGCAATCGACCTAAATATGTGTCAAGATGCTCTTTGAATGGTGATGAAGTGACGGAATCAAGTAAACACCCAAGATGTTTGGCGAAATGCCTACAAGGTGAGCCTTGCCCTAAAATGCCTTGCTTGACGCCATCGAAGTCCGTTCGTGGTGACCGCTAATAGGACTCATGTGTTGTCAAGCCGTACGTCCATTTTCCGCCTTGATATCATTCCTATAGAAATCCCCAAGTTGACCTTCTTTGTCTTTTGTATCACGTTGGCCTGTCCGTGCGTGCTCGTGATGCTCCACCGTGAGCCGTGTCGACGTCATTGACCACATGACGTCGTCGTGACGTTCCGAGCCGTCATCGTGCCCTGACGTCGAGATGAAGGATGCTTGTGATGTGTGTGGTGTTGGAACACAAGCACGACTCATCGGACAATGGTGGTCAAGCCAAATTAGGTTTTAGTCGATGGGAGGGTGGTCGAGTCCTGGGTGTAGCCAAGGTGCTTGATGAAATGCCTTCTACGTCAAGCCAGGTGTGTCGGTGATCACCGATGACCTGGGGTAGAGGTATGCAAGAACGTTGCGACCAACAAGGAGAACTAAACCAAGGGGAACCTTGGATAAGAGTTCCTTGTTTGTGTCGAGGATGTTCCCTAACCGATCACATGATTGGTTAACTTGGTGTACCACTTCATCGACGGCAGGTTCGTCGAGTCGCTTATCAACAACCGAGTCGACATCACTAGCCTTAAGACTCACAAGGTTGTGTTCGGGATTCCGCTCACCCCAGTGACGAGTCCTGGTTGATGTGGATGTCGCTAAGACGATCTTCTCGAGATGGCAAAGCATGCCTTCACGGCAAGCTCTCGCATCATGTTTAAGTCCCGAGAGCTTACCGAGCTCACCTGGACAAGCTTGCGGGAGACACTACATTAGTGTCTTCGTGTAAGCACCTGAACGATGCTTGCAACGTTAGTCGTAGCAACTGGTTTACCTAAAAGTGGTTTGAACGTTGTCTCGGTACTCATGCTAAGTTAACAGTGCTTGTAATGACTTATTAAGTCCAAGCCATGTTGATCTCAATTCAGTACCAAGTGTCGTTATGTTCCATCATGCTTCACCCTAAGTCAGGACCCTACGACTGCACTGCTCACTTAACTAGGTTTACTCCTTTATGAGTTAAGTCAAGTTCATTGGTCGACTGCTAAATCGCGACCTTCGTCTTGTACACTCCACTCATTCTCAGGCTTTCGATGTCCCACCTTGATTTTGGGTCGTCCTTACACTTCTCTGCCCAACACTTCTTCACCATTAAGAATTGTCAATCTCGTGTGGCATAGCTTGAAGTGTGGTATGCTAAGTTGCAATGTAGCTTTATGTTGTACCTTTTAGTTCATACTGACACTACTATGTCCACATTGACTCACCCTCTGGTTACCCACACAACAGAGGCATATCTGTCCTTCCTAGTCAAACTCCTCGTTCTTAAAGTTTACACAACCCCGTGGAGCTTAATATTAAATTACTTAATTACTTATATGCATATCATGTCGATAGGAACGTGCTGATAGGTGATCGATAAGAAACTTCGCTTGGAGGAGAAGGCCAAGGTGTTTCCACTGAAGTTCCATGGCAGGTTCTCCAGACGAAGACCAAGCCCTAACAACTGACATTGTTATAGAGTCGCAAACAAGGCAAGCCCCGGTTTGCATTTAAGTACCTTATAGTATTTTGCAGTTTTCATTCACCTTACGTCTTCAGATGATTGTGCATTACGTTTAAGGTGTTTGACATCCAGTTGCATGGCCACAAATCCTATGGAGTCTTGGGTAGGTCTACGGCCTGTTGAGTAGACACTGCTATGCTTATGCTCATAGGAATTCGGTAGAAGTCGAGTAGCTGGAATCTACTCGCGAGATAGGAATCTTATCACACGGGAGATTCTAGAATAAGAAATTGGTTTATGAATATGAAATTGAGACCGAGCAGTGGATAGGATGCAGTGAGACGTGGTCTCACGTGCGTAGCCCTGCTTGTGTCGATTGAGGACCGTTTCGTGTGCGGTCCTGCTGGACAAGCTTGAACTGTACTGGCGACATACTGGAGGAATGGGCTCCAGTAAACTGACATAACTTGATACTAGTTTGTCGAGGCATTCCGTTCCATTTTATAGGCGTGGGTTGAGAGCAGCAAGGTGTAAATCAGCTGGTGGGCACGTCAGAGTACGCCCCACGCAGTGACCTCGTGCTCATGACGGATCAACTGGTTCGACATTCGAGTATTTAGTGAAAGGTGCCCATATACAACTAGTACTGAACTGTTATGTAGGTACTGCTGAAAGTACTCGCTGGCATTTCCGAAAGTGCGTATGTGTCGTGTTGTTTCGGGTATGTCCTGATTGCAATCACCGCCCCTCGCGGTAATAGAGTACCACTTTTTCACTGTGCCGTGACGTAGTAAATACTAAAGAAGTCAGACGAATATGATATATTGGTTTACAATTGCTTGAACAACCTTGTATGGCTTAGATATAGTACAATTAAAAGTTTACAGTTTCCCCATACTTTACCTGTAATAGCATTATGTGCTTTAGGCATGTCATATCATCGACAAAGCGTTTCTTGTTTGATTGTGGAGTCTATGATGTGCCGTGCTTGAAGAATGTCATTTGCTACTTAAAAAATGATTATAAGGATCCACTTGTAGGCGAGTCTATTTATGCTATTCCTTACCTATGCTTAGTATTCACCCCTACATATGTCTAGTGAGACGGGTTAGTCTTGCTGAGCCTTATGCTCACGTTTGCGCTTTAATGATTTTTGCAAGTATTAGTTTTATTCCTGCTGTTCAGGTTGTACATGAGACTCGAGGTGTCGAGATAAATCTCATGTGAACCACGCCGCTGCTGAATGTTCTTCATGTTGCTAGTGACAAGCGTCCTAGGGCATGGACGCCTTCTCTCCTGCTTAGTTAGGTGAGATTATGAGTATGTATTTTCCGTTGCGTGTGTACCCCTGTGGTACACTCTTTTGTAAACTCTTCTTATTATAAAATGAAAACTTTATATGTTTTGGTATCCTTTTCGTGTGTGCTGTTAGGTGCCGCAGCGCACGACACCACCCAATGAGATCCTCGGATGTGTGGACTCCGGTCCCCACAGACATGGTATCAGAGCTTCATTGGGAATAACACGCTCGAAAAGAGCCTATTTTTGAAATTCCAAAGTAGTCGAGTGAGGATTATCTATATGCCCATTAAGGACTATTACTAGTATAAGTTATAAAGGTGGTAAACTAACTTGTTATATTATTCTGTAACGACGCTCTGTCTTCAAGGTAAGAGGTAAGGTACGCCACCGAGAGCGGATCAATCTCGGTAAACTCTGCATACGAGATGTGGTATGTGATATTTTCGTGGCTTAGCACGGAAAGTCAATATGAGTCTCTGAAACCTTTCCATGTTTCTGAGAACATATGACACGCGGTACCCCAGCGTGACACAAAATTAGTGGGAGCCCCCGTCGGGTGGTGTATAACCCGATAGTATGCATCTCTAGAACCATTCATGTTCTATGGCAGCATGTGAAACACGTATGCCCGAGCGTGTATAAGCCGGTTCGTGCGGGAGTCTTTGCTGTACAGACGTAGTACAGCCATGTACCTCGAGACATGACTTCGCTCGAGGGCGACTCACACCAGAGTCGTATGCATTTACTTTCTTATATATTATTGTGACTGCCTGTCGTGTTTCCCCGTGCCGCCCTTGAGGTGTGAAGGTGTGAAAGGGGATTGTTTGTCTTCTGCAGGTACACTAACTTCGGTAGCGACCCGTGTAGAATACGTTTGCGAGTGATCGATATTAGAACCACCTATAGGCGTATCCGGATATACTGGGTTAGACTTTTCTTTGGTGAGGAACGTAGTACGTCTTACTCCGGCGAAGTCGAGCTAAACTCTCACCAGGAACAAAGAACTTTGGTTCACCTATTTTGGTTAAGCGTGAAGATCCATAGTAATATGCTATGGATAAGAAGGTCGTCAAGATCTCTTTTAAGATTCCAAGTAGTTCCAAAGCAAATGATTAGTTGTGAATCATGTTCTAGCCATCAGACTTGAATTTTGAGCTAAGTTTCAAAATTTGAGTTTGTTCCCAAATTCTTATGTTTCGAAGCCGGTGAGTTCTGTTTTCGAACAGAATTGACCTGAATTTGAAAATCCATATCTCTTCAACTTGAAGGGCTATGGATGCAAATGAATACTTTTTGGAAATATTTTGAAGTCTTCTATATGTTTTCTATTGATCCCCCAGCCATAATACCATTGTAAGATGGTGAAAATCCTCTCTAACTAACTCAGCTGCTGTTTTGGAACTGTGTAAGACAGCATCTGCATTTTTGTCATAAATCTTTGTAGAAAGCTCTTCTATTCCATTGTGATACATTTCTGGAAAGGGGAAGAGCTATTCTACAACTTTGTTATTCAATGTTACCTCAAATTCAGTTTAGAACTAATTAGAAACTGGAGTTGAAGATAGTACATGTATATAGGTGCTATCTGAAACCGTCAGAAAAATTCTGATTTGAACAGCCATAACTCTTAAACTAGAAATGCAACCTAGGCATATTTATACATGCCTGGAAATCTTAAAGAGTCCTCTATCAACTTCCTATTCAACGCGAAGGCTAAAACTCGAAATAACAAAGTCTAAATCGAAGTACCGTTTAAGGTGTCGAAACAGTTCCGAATATAGACCGCTATATATTCAGTTACTGTTCGGATCATAATTTCTAGTAGACTCATCGATTGGCTTTGGATTTTACATTTCTGGAATCCTGAGAATGTATGCAACCAGTTTGCTATATGTTATTTTTTCAAATGTTGACATTTGTATATCTGAAAATTGTGGACAAAATCAGCCTTAAACAAAGGAGGTGCTGTCCAAATTTTCAGAAAAACTGTCAACTTGCAAATGCCATATCTTCTCAAAAGAAAGTGCTACAGGACAAGTAAGTATTCCATAGAAAGTTTTGGAAGTACTTTACAAGTTCTCTATTCAGATCAAGATCAAAATCCTTTTCTAAGTGGGTGAAATTTAGATAATCGCAGAGACTGTCCAGGCACACCCAAACTGGACAGCAATCTGTACACTTCTGAAATTTTTTTTTTTGACCAGGAACACAGCAGGGGAAAACCCCTCCTGTTGATTTATTAATAACATAGCACAATTACAAAGTGCATTACAAGATCTTCCTGAGAAGGGAAGAACCTATAGACTACTAACCCATACAGAAAGGGACTCCTCACAACTAGACCTAAATCGACATTTTTGCTTATTCAGAGTTGTACAGAAGCTCCTTTTCCAAGCAGATATTGAGGGCCTCTTATTTCGGAAAATCAGCCCATTACGGGCTAACCATATTTCCCAAGCCGCAATGGAGAATATTTCCATGAAACCTTGTCTAGGCCACCTCCTTTTCGCCGTAGCCAAAGAGTCGAAGAATGGGATCTCATGATTCCATTGTATTCCCAGGATTTCCCAACATAACACACTAAACGGGCACTGGAAGAATAGATGATAGGTGAGTTCCTCCATTCCCTGTTCACATAAAACACAAGAATAGTCTGCATCCTGGATCTGCAAGTTCTTCCTTCGGAGCAGGTTTCTAGTATTAAGCCTGTCCAAACAGAGCAGCCACGTGAATATCTTCAGCTTCTTAGTGACCCTTGATTTCCAGATCCACTGCAAGGGATTAGGTATGTGGATATGTGCGTAAAAACTCTTGTAGATTTTAGAGGACGTGAATTTACTAGGATTGAGTCCTTGTGACCAACTATCTTTAAAAAGATCCCGCTCCTGGCGAGAGACTATCAGCTGTGTCAGTTCCACTAGCTCCCGAGATGCCTCCTGTGATAACGGTGTGTGAAAGTTATCGTCCACTCTGTCCCCCTCCAAATACTGAGCAATTGAAATGTCCGGATTTTTTGCAAAGGAAAAGAGTCTGCTATATTTTTCATGTAGTATAGTGTGATCAGCCCACCGGTCCTTCCAAAGTAGGATCGTATCTCCTGGACCAATCCTTATCTTCATATTGTTCTGGAAAATCAGCCAGTTAGACAACACGTCCTGCCACCAGAAGGAGCCTCTGCATGTGGCATGCAGGGGCTGGTTATTTTGACCATATCTGCTCCATATTAGTTCCACCCATGGTATATCCATCCTATTATAGGCTTTGTATAGAAATTTTTGTAACAGTGCATTGTTCAGTCGTGTAATAGATATCAGCCCCAAACCGCCTTTGTTAACCGGAGCCGTAACTCTTTCCCATGCTACTAAGGGATGACCTCGTCCCGCCACATCCGTTCCTCTCCATAGAAACGTTCTTCTGATATTATCCAGCTTGTATATCACTGTAGGACGAAGTTTAAGAGTACACATAGCATAAATTGGCGTAGAGGATAGAATTGTGTTAGCCAGCACACATCTTCCAGCCATCGAGAGCCAGTTGGCACAAGCAAAGGCTTTCCTTTCCATACTTATAGTGATGTGCTTGAAGTCTTGCACTTTAGGTTTCACTGGTGTCATCGGAAGACCAAGATATGTGAAGGGAAACGAGCTGACCTGACATCCCAGTGTCCCTGCTAGTATAGTTGCCTCATTGTCCGATACATTAATGGGTACCAGGAAGGATTTATTATAGTTTACTTTTAGTCCCGTAGCCTCACCAAAAGAATACAGAAGAGATCTCATAAAGAATAATTCCTTTTGTGATGCATGGAGTATGAGGAGGGTGTCATCTGCAAATTGTACACATGGGAAGTCCAATGTACCTGTGCCTCTTAGTGGAAGAGTGAGAAGACCAATGGAGGCAGCCCAATTGCACATTAGTTGGAGGAGCTCTGCTGCCAGTACAAAGAGAAGGGGTGATAGCGGGTCTCCCTGCCGGACTCCTCTTTTACAATTGAAAGGCTTGCCTGGCACGCCATTGAGTAGCACCGAAGAAGTGGCCGAAGACAGTATGTCACTGCACCAAGTGATCCACTTATGCGGGAAGTTCATAGTCTTCATCATTAGAAGAATTGCTTCATGTTCCATTGTGTCAAATGCTTTTTCAAAGTCAAGTTTAAGGATGATCAGGCCCTGTCTCGAATGTTTACATTGATATATGTACTCGTAAGACCAAGCGAGACAATCTTGTATGGATCTGGACTTTATGAATCCATATTGGTTGCGGTGAATCAATTGTGTGATGCTCTTCTGTAGTCTTTTAGACATCATTTTTGTAATCAACTTAACACTCGTATTCAATAATGATATTGGCCGGAAGTCCCTTACAGAGGTGGGGGTGGGGACCTTAGGGACTAAAGTAATAAGAGACCCATTTACTGGACCCAGGCTGGTTTTACATTGGAAGAAATCGTCACATACCTGGAGTATGTCATCTTTGATGATTGGCCAGCATTTCTTGAAGAATTTATTGTTGAATCCATCCGGCCCAGGTGCCTTGTCATTAGGCATTTCCTTAACTGTTTCTTCAATTTCGTTTGTCGTGAAGGGGGCTATTAGATGATCTAGCCCGTCAATACTAGGTGTGAGATCCTTCATCAGCACCCAGGGATGTATTGGGTTCGATGTCCCCATTCTCTCCTTGAAACAATTCCATATGTATGCAGCCTTTTCGTCGTGGTCCACTACCTCCCGACCATCCTCCCTTGCTATCATAGTAATGAAGTTTCTCCTATAACGTTCTGTGGCAGCCGAATGAAAGAATCTAGTGGCTTCTTCTCCTACTTTCGTCCACCTTGTTGTATATCTCTGCTTCCAGAAGTCATTCTGATTCAGTAAGACCCTCCCAATGTGATCTTTTAGTATACTTCTTAGGGATCTTTCATTTGGGAAAAGCGGTCTTCCTTCCTCCAATTTGTCCAGAACTGCCAGGGCCATATTAGATTGGGAAAGCGTGAGAGACCATCTGTTCTTTCCTCTACTCCATTTCTTAAGAGTTTGTCTTAGAGCCTTGAACTTAGCACTGAGCCTTTTAACACTATCCGAGAGATGTTGGAATTTCCTGCTTTGATGCCAGGTTGAACTTACTGTTTCCATGAAATCATTATGTCTCATCCAGTGATTTTCAAACCTGAAAATGTTAGCCTTCGGTATTCTAGTGCCAATCTGAACCACACAGGGTACATGATCAGAGGTGGTTTTAGCTAGAGGTAATAACATTGTATTAGGAAAGGAGATTGACCATTGAAGGGTAGTAAAACACCAGTCGAGCTGCTCAAGTAACGGATTTCTTTGCATATTACTCCACGTGAATCTTCTCCCTTTCAGAGGAATTTCCACTAGGCTCATTGAATTAATCCACTCATTGAAGAAGATCATGTCTGAAGTGTTAGCCCCCGGACGATTTCTATCATCATGTGATCTGTAGAAATTAAAGTCACCAATGAACATGTGTAATTCTTCCTCCTGCACCGTCAGTTGATTAAGCCAATTCATGAAATTCAGTCTTGCTTCTCCAGAGCAAGGGCCATATATTATGGTAAGGTGCCAGACCATGTTGTCCAGTCTTGATCGAAATTTCATCGTGATAGCAAAGGGCATTACACATAAAACAGAACCTTCCAACATTTGATTGTTCCAGCCCATTAAGATGCCTCCAGACATACCCAAAGCAGGTGCATAAGCAAAATGACCAAATCTTCTTGGGGCAAATTTCTTAATATAAGACGAGTCAAAGAAATCCCGTTTGGTTTCCTGTAAGCAGTAAATCATACTAGAGCTTTCCTCAAGTTTAGCTCTAACTGCTCTATGTTTTTCAGCATCATTAAGCCCACGAATATTCCAGTTAAGAATATTAAATTGGCGAAGACACGTCATCATCAAAAAGATATAAAAAGAGATCATAAGCCAACTGTCTACCTGACATCACGTCAGGGACTTCCCATAACAAAGAGAACAAGTGAAAAATAATGTTCAAAAGGCCATCAACAAGCCGCAACACCCACACAGGGGTCCAACACAATCCACCATCAACAACAACACAAAAGAACCGCATAGCTAAGATTAGCATACATAAAGCAACAAAAGTGAGGTCATTCCTGCCTCTCCGGCCTTCACACCTTCAGATCGTCATGGAGAACTTGTTTCAGGGTCACCGCTGGCCTCTCCAGCAGTGAGTTTCAGGCGCACCTCCTCAGGAGGCACGCCACATGTCTCCGCAACCGCTATGAGTTCCTGAACTGGTATTTCCGGGTACAGCTCCCTCCTTTCTTGTAGATCCTCTAGTGTGGGGAACTTGACTGGGCCTTCGAAAGCTGAAGCACCCAAAGACATCTCCATCTCAGCAGGGTCGACAAATCGAACTTTCTTCTTAGATTTTCCTGTTAAGAGCTGGGAACAGCCCTCAGAAATCTGTTTAAACCCACCACATTTGGATGCTATGCGAGGGCTTCGGCGAACTGTCTCCTGCAGCCCTTCCTGCACACTGGTAGGGGGTTTTCCAGTCTTTTTGAACTTCCTAGTGTAGGCCAATCCATATCTCTTGTCAGCACTGAGACGAGTAGACAGCAGTGGTGATCGTTTCAGCCTCTTGGCTGGCCCAGGTTCCATCTTCGGTTGCTTCTCCAGGGACTGCTGATCTTTGACTTCCTCAATTGTGAGCCTGAACTGGGAGCAGGAACTTCCCTCACCCCCGGCAAGCAAGGCTGTCGCAGATGAGCCCTGAATAGAGGTGACTGGACTGATGTGCCACCAAGCACCAGCGAGCTGCTGGAATGAGGTAGCCAGCAACTGACGAAAAGCTTTGGAGTCGAAAGGAGTGATCCACTCCGGCTTCTTGGATAGATTCTCCAAATCCACAAAATGAAGCGGGCTAGACTGCCCATCTAGATTCTTTTCCATGCCATGTTCAGATAAGGTAGTAGAGGAGCCAGACGGCGGTCCATTGGATCCAGACTCGACTTCTGACACGTCCTGCGGGTCCTGTGGAACATTCTGAGGAGCATTATGTTGTGGCCAGGGAGCCCATCCCAGGTGAAGATCCGCCATCTGTTGCTGCTGCTGGACTGCAGCATCCCATTCTGGGTCTCCAGCCGGTGCCTCCGGGGCCCAGTGGTCCCATTGATTAGCTGGAGCTGGTTGCCCCATGCCTGGCATGGGGTGTGGGTTGCCATTGTCTGGGACCTCGTCCTCAAAGTTGGCGAAGATGTCCGGGTGCTGGGAGTTCAGCACCACCACCGGACAGGACCAAGAGATGGCCCTCCCATCCCGAGAGCCATGTCGGAATACTAGGCTTCGCGGCACCATGTCTGCTCCATGATACAAACACTTGACAAGAACGTAACCAAGTGCAGCCGGGTTAGTGTGCCAACTGACCAGCTTGCCAAAAGAAGAAACAGCAATATCAATGTTTTCCATAGTCTGATAATCCAGTGGGAAATCAAGTATAAGAATCCACCCAACCGCGGAAAACTCCCTTTCCCTTCTATTTATGCCAAAGTCATGCCGTACAAAGCGGACATGGATGTCAGCCACCGCAATAGGATTGTTTAGCAGCAGGATATCACGTTGCAGACTGCAGTCAAGGCCAATAAGAGCTATCCCCAATGAGGTAAGGCCAGTGGAGCGTACCGTAAGATTGAGCACATGCTCCAGGTGATGGACAATATGTGGGATGAAACCTGCATACGCGTTCTCATCCAGCACTCGATCCATGTCTTCGGCTATGACGAAGTGTTCATGGTTTGCGACTGGCTCCCCTGGAAGATGGACCACCGCCCTGGCAATGCGATCTTCACCCCCATCCTCAACCTGGAAGATGTCATCCGGGATGAACCTGGCAGGTTCTACTGGAAAGTTTGCCATTTTGGTGGACTGGGTGCTATTGTGGAGGACAAGCATTTTGCACTGGGGTGTGGCGATATCATTGCACCGAGTGGATGTGATTGATATAGGGTCTCTCTTATGACTCCTGGAAGCCTCCGCCGGTTCATCTTCTTTCTCTGGGTTCATACCCGGGCTCTGAGGCACCAAATGACTAGTGGGACCGGAACGATCCTGCTGACCCTTGGGCTTCCATATCTGTCTCCGCCCTTTCCCCCGCCGTCGGAAACAGATTCGCGCTTTATGGCCGTATTTGTAGCATGTCCTGCATCGAACAGGGAAGTGGCACTGTCTGACAAGGTGAGTGGGGCTTAAACATCGATAGCATCTCTTAGATTTTATTCTGCCCTGGGAGTGAATTGGGTCATTTAATGTCCGCATGAAGCTTCGAGAGATAAGCTCTACACCCTGCTCCCTTTTCTTGGGAAGCCACACTCGTTTAGTGACTTCCGACTGAGAGTTATTCCTGATTGCTTCCCCTCTCAGCTCCTTGGCCTGACTCATGGAGGAAGATCCGGGATTTGCTATTAATTTCAACTGTCCAACACCACTCTTCACTGTGTTAAGACCGTTAGGAGTCTTGTGACTAGGCCAATTTGAATTTTGAACCTTGACATCAGAGCTAATCCTGTTTGGTAATTTGTTCCTCGTGCTCAATCTTGTCTGATCAAGTCTGATGGATCGCTGAACAACAGATTTCCAAGAGTTCCGGATCGTAGTAAAGGCTTGAGAAACCCTAATCGGATTACCTGCAATAGGAGGTGAGGAACTAATGGATCCAAAAGCCATACCTGTGGGGTAGTAAGAGGATTCACTTTGCTGGGGGGATAACAGGGATTTTGATCGACGATGATTCTGAGAGGAGTTTGGATATCCACGAAATTTACGACGACGTGAGACCAATTGCCAAGACTCCCTTTCTTCAGCCTCCCAGATTTTCATTTCCTTTTTCCAATCTGGACCCCCATCTCTCCAGAGATGAAAAGAGATATCAAAGTGTTCTGATGTTATCTTGCCTAAGGAGCAAATCCAAAATCCAACATGTTTGGAAGCAACTGAGAAGCAGAAATGTCGGTCACAGGCGGGTCTTACATGAAATCCATAAGGTGAACCCCTGAGCACCGAATGAAGTACCCAGCCAACTGAGGCCTCTGAGAGCCTAAATGTATGTCGACCAAACACCACTAGAAGGAGGAATGATCCTTCCGGGGAAGAAGAGAGATGACAAACCGGAGTCTTAAGCAGATTAATCACTTTATCCTCAAAATCCCACCCAGCCTTGAAGTTCCAGCTATGCAAACTTGGCGGGAGATGAACCAAGTTCGCTAGTCTATCACTCATGTTGAGAACACCAGTAACCGGAGCAAGATCTCAAGCCCGAAGAGGTTGATGACAGTCGATAGCCGCCGGGCTAGAGAGAAACCCACTTGCAGACTCTAGGCACGAGTAGTCGCCGAGACCCACGAGGTTACCCGCGCTAGTCAAAACGCTCTCGCTTACTCTCTCTCAGTAGCTCGCTCACAATGATGGTGGCCGCCGGGACCGGGGTGGTCACCGGCGGGGAGGGGCGGACGCTCGCTCTCGCTCTCGCTCTCGCTCGCTCTCAGCGCTTCTCGGCGATGGTACTTCTTACACTTCTGAATTTAATCCATAACTCGCAGACCCTTGATCCAATGGTGTCGCGCGAGTAACCGTTCGAAAGTTTAGAGAGGCAGATACAATTTTTGCGATTGGCTCCAGACCTGAATCGGTCATCTACCTATTCCAAATCGAGTTTGAATGCAGAGTGGTCAATCTGAACTGAATTCAAATTCTGAATGCTGAAATTTTACACAACTTCAAAAATTCATATCTTTTAAACCAGGACTGATATGAAGACAAGTAAGTACATTATGGAAAGATTATTACATTGGTTACTACTTTATACATAAGAATGTATCCAGATTTCCATCAGAACAGCCTGAAAACTTTAGATCAAAACTGCTACTTTTTAAGCAGGTTCTGCTGAAAGTGCAGAAAATTCTGCTGCCTTTAAAATAGCATAACTTGCAAACTAGAGATGATCTAGAGGCAAACCAATACTTTTTGGAAAGTCTTGAAGTGTACTTTAACTTTGTAATTCAGCTCGAGATCTGATTTTGCCATTAACTGGATCAAAATCGAGTTTGCGTCCAGGCTGGTCGTTTGTCACCATAGCCTGGCCAGTTTGAACCTTTTGGTTTTTGTTAGGCATTCGGCTCTTGATTTCAATTCGAGGAGTGTCGTAACCAACCAAGAGCAAGGACTCAACTAATTACCAAGTTGAATAGAGTTTTTAACTCATTTGAAGCCCTTTTCCCTTGGATAGGCATACTAGTGTCTGATTTATGTGACTTGCCACATCACATCTGGTGATGTTGAACGCAGGTCGCAATTACTCGAGTTGCATCTCGTCTTCCCATGAGGATTGTTTGAAGTACGCTTCGACATCCTGGTTCGAAACTTTAAGGGTGAAGGTAAGCACTCAAGTAATGGTGGTGTTCAACCATCAACCTTGGTTACAACAAGTCGTGTCCACAAGAAGACGATCAATTAAGATTACATCTTCAAGAGGATCCAACATCCACCACCAGATTGAATTACTCTAAGAAGAAGTGTGACTTCAACTCCACTAAAGTGATCGAGAAGGATATCATTTCCTCTTGCTAGATCGAAGCGAAGGTTAAGTGAAGCATCACTAGAGACATATAATTAGTTGTTTTTCTCCTGATGAAGATACAATCAAGTTGAGTAGTACATGAACAAGCTTTCGAAAGGTCTAGGTAACGTGGTATGTTTTCCACATTCCTTATCTGTCGTTCTGTTATAAATTCCTTAACTGTGGTCGAGTCATGAAAGGAACGCTACTCATTGAGTGTCTTTCACGACCACAGTATCCAATCCTAGCAAATCATGAGACAATACTTGAGTTTTGTGTGTGGTTCATTTAGTCTTGCTCAAACTATAAAAGCTACTGCACCATGCATGTGCACCATTTGCACCATACATATGCATCATTTGCACCATACATATGCACCATTTGCACCATACCATATGCATAGGCATTGCACCATAACCCATGCGATGCATCACGAAGCATCATTACCAATGAAACACCAATGATAGACTGCATGGAAATACTAAAATTTAGAGCAAGATTGTGTACCCCATTCAAACTATTCTAAGGTGTCTAATGACTACGATCATTTCACCATCTTCATTTGACTTCTTACATTGTTGATTTTCTTTCTATTGAGTAATACTTGGGAAACCAATTACTCAACCTCACTTGCAACTAAACAAACACTTGGACTTCCATCCTTGACTTGTTAAGTTCAAGTACCTTGATTGTTGCAACTATATCATTCGTTATCGAGTGGTCATCAGTTCGATGATCAACCTTGTAAAACCCATGAAATCTCCTTCCTCGCGAGGATACCGTTCGATTATCAACCTCGTGAAACTCTTTGGGTCCATCTAAGATCTTGCGTTGTTATATGGTAGCCTTGCTACATTAATTACCTTGTAGTTACCATATGATTGAGTTCTTTGCTGTGTCGGAAACATATGAGGATACTGAATCCTTAAATCCTCGTGTGTCACCGCAAAGGGTCTTCATCTTCTATGTCTATTGTTTGAAGATGTTGATATAACCAAATTGTAGTCGCCATATCTTCCGTATTCCTGCTGTTTTCATCACATAAGAGTGTTGAGTGTTTTGCTACTCTTATGCTACAACTAAGGAATCCTATGGTTGACTAAACATCAAATGAGGTTAATGATTGTTGTTTAACCTCGTACTCATGTCAAGGGAAATACCACATTAAGTTGTAAGGACCTATGCAAAACCAAGCAAGCAACCAAGAATCAATGCAAAGATATTTTCAAACTATCAAGGTGACCTAGAGAAGCAAAGAACAAGTCCTGATTCTTCAAGTCAAGACTAGGACAGGACAAGATGTCATGTCAGTGTAAGAGTACAACAATAAAGGGTCAGTAACAGACGTGAAAGTTTTACGATGTGATATTGTCATGTCGAGCATCCTGTCAAGCTTTTCAACCTAAAGACTGGAATCACCTGAAGCAAACTTTAGAATTTCTTAAGATGCCTGAAGAAAATCGCTATTTCATAGAACCCAAGTCTTTAAGGGCATTGTCATTTTCCTTAGTCAATGACCATCTTTTACGGATCGTTCATGTTATTCTACTTGTTAGAATCTCGGGACAAGATTCCTTTAAGGGGGAAGGATTATAAAAGCCCGCTTTTCGGAAGAACAAAAAACGCAAAAATGCGAACTTAAAAATTTTGAAAATGGACTTGGAAATCCAAACTCACATGAACCATATGAGTTAACCCATGTTCACTAAGAATAGGAACTTGTTAAAATTTTACATATAGAACATGGTTGCTAATGTATTTGGAACTTAAGGGGTAAAATCCTTAATTTCCAAGTATTCACATTTTCAATGAAATATTAAAGGAGAAAAGAAAATAAAATAGAGAGAAAGAAAAAGGAATTATTCTAACCCTAAAATGGGACATTCAGAAAAGTTCAAATCTAAGGCTGTAAATTTTTCCATGACCTTCTAATATTCCAAATAGACTTTCGATAAAGTTTCAAAATTTTTGAAGCACGTTTTCCATTTATTGGACACGTACTGAGAGTTTAATCAAAGTCGACTTCAAATTTAAATTTTGTACTTAACCTTGTCCAAATCAACTCCAAATTTTTCCTGAGGTCCCTTATAGTTCAAAAAGGGTAACTTCAAAGTCTCAGGATTTTTAACCCTAATCTACCATTTATTTCATTGAATCAAGTATCATTGCTTGAATTCAAATTGAAACCTGAGTTCAAAATTCAACTTGCTCAGTTCTGAAATCTGATTGCACCATAAAATTCTTCATATTTTATTTAGTCATTGGGCCAAAGTTGAATATTTTTGAAGCATGTTTGCTAGCCCTATTTGAAATTAGAAAGAAGAGGGAGGGAGGTGGGTCCCACAAGTGGTCCCCACAGGTCATGTCGGCACAGGCTTTCTCTTTCCTCCCCTACCTCCACGCAGACGCACTGCATGCGCCACCGCGATGTCATGCACGTGCCAGTGCTCGCTTCCAGCGGTAGAAAAGCGATTTCGCTTCTTCTTCTCCCTCCCGTGGCCTTCACTCCTCGCCGCCCCGCGCTGGCTCGCCTCCCTGGTCGCGCTTGCTCACCTCTCTGCGGCCGTGTCGCTGCCCCTGCATGCTGCTCGCCCGACCGCCACGCTGCACCCAGCTTGCTCCCCTGCGCTCCTGCTCGAGCTCGCTATTCGCCTGGCCGCCGTTCGCGCGCCTCCTCTGCTTCCGGCCGCCTCCTCGCCTCCCGGCCGCTTGCAGCGCCGCCCTATGACGGCCGCAGGCCCGCGTGCGTCGCCCCGGCTCCTCCCTACCGCGCCTGCGCCTAGCTACGCGCTCGCCGCCCAAGCCGGTCGCGCGTGCCCCTTCCCGGCCGTGCTTCCTCACCGGCGCCGCCTCCACGGCACCCTGCATTCTCCGGCGCCCAACACCGGCCGCGCTCCACTGATCCCCCACCGCGCTGGCTCACCGCCTCTGATCCTGCGCCCCACGCCGGCGCAAGCTTGCCCCCTGCGTGCTGCACCCGTGCACCGCGCGCTCCGCCCCGCAGCTGCGCCCCACCGCCTGAGCTGCCAGCTGCGCTTCGCCCTTCATGTGCCAGGCCATGTCTCTGCCCCACCGTCGACTTCGGTCGCGCCCGCCCCCATCCAGCGCTCCTCTGCTGCATCCCCATCTCCAGAGCGACCTCCAGCCCAGCGCTTGCCGGCCATTGCTCTGCTAGTGCGTCTTGGCCGCCCACTCCACACTCGCTGCGTGTCGCCCTGACACCCATGGCCACAACCGTGCCGCCACTGCAGCACCTTGCACGCGCCTCTGCTCCGCATCGTGTCTGCACTGTACGTCGGCGTTTCCCGTTCCTTCCCCGTACTGCACACCTTACCGCCGTCCAAGCCTCACTATCCAGATGCCGATGCCCGGCATCGCTGCCACGCCTACCGCGCTGTGGTGGTCACCATCCGCCGGCCATTTACGCTGTGCTACGCGTTTTGGCCTCCAAGCTTCTGCAGCCCATCTCCAAGTTGCCCCAGTCTTACCTCTACGCAGCCGGCATGCCCGTGCACGCACTCAGGATGCTTCGCCATGTGCAGCCTCATCATCATCGCCTTCATGATGTTGTTGCGGCATTCTGCATCGTGCCTCCATCCAGCCAGCACAAAAGTTTATGTTTGTGATGCACAAGATGCTGGAACACGATGACGACATTACGACAACGTCAATTGGTCCAAGGTTAGCTCTGATTTGTGCAAACGATTAGTTGCGACAGTGCTGCATCCAATGTGTTCGATGAAATGTCTACAAGGCAAAACCAACTGTGATGATGATCAACACTGATCTGTGATGCAGGGGTAGAATGATGTTGCAATCGACCAAGATATGTGCCAAGATGCTCTTTGAATGGTGATGAAGTGACGGAATCATGTACACACCCAAGATGTTCGGCGAAATGCCTACAAGGTGAGCCTTGCCCTGAAATACCTTGATTGACGTCATCGAAGTCCGTTCGTGGTGACCGCTAATGGTACTCATGTGTCGTCAAGCCATAAGTCCATTTTCCGCCTTGATATCATTCCTATAGAATTCCCCAAGTTGACCTTCTTTGTCTTTTGTATCACGTTGGCCTGTCCGTGCGTACTCGTGATGCTCCACCATGAGCCGCGTCGACGTCGTTGACCACATGACGTCGTCGTGATGTTCCGAGCCGTCATCGTGCCCTGACGTCGAGATGAAGGATGCTTGTGATGTGTGTGGTGCTAGGACACAAGCACGACTCGTCGGACAATGGTGGTCAAGCCAAATTAGGTTTTAATCGATGTGAGGGTGGTCGAGTCCTGGGCGTAGCCAAGGTGCTCGATGAAATGCCTTCTACGTCAAGCTAGGTGTGTCGGTGATCACCGATGACCTGGGGTAGAGGTATGCAAGAACGTTGCGACCAACAAGGAGAACTAAACCAAGGGGAACCTTGGATAAGAGTTCCTTGGTTGTGTCGAGGATGTTCCCTAACCGATCACAAGATTGGTTAACTTGGTGTACCACTTCATCGACGGCAGGTTCGTCGAGTCGCTTATCAACAACCGAGTCGACATCACTAGCCTTAAGACTCACAAGGTGGTGTTCGGGATTCCGCTCACCCCACTGACGAGTCCTGGTTGATGTAGACGTCGCTAAGACGATCTTCTCGAGATGGGAAAGCATCCCTTCACGGCAAGGTCTCACATCATGTTTAAGTCCTGAGAGCTTACCGAGCTCACCTGGACAAGCTTGCGGGAGACACTACGTTAGTGTCGTCGTGTAAGCACCTGAATGATGCTTGCGACGTTAGTCATAGCAACTGGTTTACCTAAAAGCAGTTTGAATGTTGTCTTGGTACTCATGCTAAGTTAAGAGTTCTGACTTCTTAACTCCAAGCCATGTTGATCACAATTCAGTCCCAAGTGTCGTTAGGTTCCATCATGGTTCACCCTAAGTCAGGACCCTACGACAGCACTGCTAACTTAACTAGGTTTACTCCTTTATGAGTTAAGTCAAGTTCATTGGTCAACTGCTAAATCGCGACCTTCGTCTTGTACACTCCACTAATTCTCAGGATTTCGATGTCCCACCTTGATTTTGGGTCGTCCTTACACTTCTCCGCCCAACACTTCTTCACCATCCAGAATTGTCAATCTCGCGTGGCATACCTTGAAGTGTGGTATGCTAAGTTGCAATGTAGCTTTATGTTTTACCTTTCAGTTCATACTGACACTACTATGTCTGCCTTGACTCATCCTCTGGTTACCCACACAACAGAGGCATATTTGTCCTTCCTAGTCAAACTCCTCATTCTTAAAGTTTACACAACCCCGTGGAGCCTATTATTAAATTACTTAATTACTTATATGCATATCATGTCGATAGGAACGTGATGATAGGTGATCGATAAGAAACTTCGCTTGGAGGAGAAGGCCAAGGTGTTTCCACTAAAGTTCCATGGCAGGTTCTCCGGAGGAAGACCAAGCCCTAACAACTGACATTGTTATAGAGTCGCAAACAAGGCAAGCCCCTGTTTGCATTTAAGTACCTTATAGTATTTTGCAGTTTTCATTCACCTTACGTCTTCAGATGATTGTGCATTACGTTTAAGGTGTTTAACATCCACTTGCATGGCCTACAAATCCTATGGAGTCTTAGGTACGTCTACGGCCCGTTGAGTAGACACTGCTATGCTTATGCTCATAGGAATTGGGTAGAAGTCGAGTAGCTGGAATCTACTCGCAAGATAAGAATCTTATCACACGGGAGATTCTAGAATAAGAAAATGGTTTATGAATATGAAATTGAGACCGAGCAGTGGATAGGATGCAGTGCGATGTGGTCTCACGTGCGTAGCCCTGCTTGTGTCGATTGAGGACCGTTTCATGTGCGGTCCTGCTGGACAAGCTTGAATTGTACCGGCAACATACTGGAGGAATGGGCTCCAGTAAACTGACGTAGCTTGATACTAGTTTGTCGAGGCATTTCGTTCCATTTTATAGGCGTGGGTTGAGACCAGCAAGGTGTAAATCAACTGGTGGGCATGTCAGAGTACGCCCCACGCAGTGACCTCGTGCTTGTGACGGATCGACCGGTTCGACATTCGAGTATTTAGTGAAAGGTGGCCATATATGAATAGTACTGAACTGTTATGTAGGTACTGCTGAAAGTACTCGATGGCATTTCCGAAAGTGCGTATGTGTCGTGTTGTTCCGGGTATGTCCTGATTGCAATCACCGTCCCTCACGGTAATAGAGTACCACTTGTTCACTATGTCGTGACGTAGTAAATACTAAAGAAGTCAGACGAATATGATATATTGGTTTATAATTGCTTGAACAACCTTGTATGGCTTAGAGATAGTACAATTAAAAGTTCACATTTTCCCCATACATTATGTGCTTTGGGCATGTCATATCATCGGCAAAGCGTTTCTTGTTTGATTGTGGAGTCTATGATGTGCCGTGCTTGAAGAATGTCATTTGCTACTTAAAACATGATTATAAGGATCCACTTGTAGGTGAGTCTATTTATGCTATTCCTTACCTATGCTTAGTATTCACCCCTGCAGATGTCTAGTGAGACGGGTTAGTCTTGCTGAGCCTTATGCTCACGTTTGCGCTTTAACGATTTTTTGCAGGTATTAGTTTTATTCCTGTTGTTCAGGTTGTACATGAGACTCGAGGTGTCGAGATAAATCTCATGTGAACCACACCGCTGGTGAATGTTCTTCATGTTGCTAGTGAGAAGCGTCCTAGGGCATGGACACCTTCTCTCCTGCTTAGTTAGGTGAGATTATGAGTATGTATTATCCGCTGCGTGTGTACCCCTGTGGTACACTCTTTTGTAAACTCTTCTTATTATGAAATGAAAACTTTATATGTTTTGGTATTCTTTTCCTGTGTGCTGTTAGGTGCCGCTTTGCACGGCACCACCCAATGAGGTCCTCGGATGTGTGGACTCCGGTCCCCACACTAGAGTCCTTCTCCTCGCTCCAACCGGGGAGAAGGTCAAATACATGGTTCACCTTGACTTCAAGGCGACCAACAACATGGCAGAGTATGAAGCACTAATCTATGGGCTCAAGGTGGCACGATCATATGGCGTCAAGCAGCTGTTGGTAAAGGGTGACTTGCAGCTCTCCATAAAACAAGTCAAAGGAGAATGCTGTTGCAACAACCCTCAACTAGCTGCATACCTACTTGATGTCCTGGATCTTTGCCATGTCCAGCGTCTTAACAACGCTGAAGCCGACGAACTCTCGATGAAAGCTTCAACTGGAGCTCTGGCTCCCGACGGAACCTTCGTCCGGAGATTGTCAAGACCAACAGCTCAGCCTGCCGAACTAAGCGAAGGGGGCGATACCAGCACCTCGAAGCTGGCGGTTCCGATGGCCCTGTTACCATGGCGTCCATCAAGGGTCGTAGGTGCTGTAGGAAGCTCTAAGAAACCCAGCACGCAAGACTCAAATGCTCAAGTTAGCTCCGATGCATGGATCATGGAGATCCGGAGCTACTTGAAAGACAACTTCCTTCCTGAAGATAATGTCTCCGCTGATCGGATAGTCAGATTGGCTAAAAGATACACGCTGGTAGAAGGGGATCTCTACCGGCATGGTGCCAACAGCGTCCTAATGCGGTGCATTACAAGGGAAGAAGGTTGCGAACTCCTCGCAGAAATCCATGGAGGCGAGTGTGGGAACCACACGTCTTCCCGCACGCTGGTCGGTGAAGCCTTCCGGCATGGTTTTTACTGGCCTACAACACTCCAGGATGCAACTAAGCTAGTGAAGAAATGTGAAGCATGCCAGTTCCATGCAAGCAAATTCACACACCAGCTCAGTCTCTACAAATGATACCTCCTACATGGCCATTCACTGTGTGGGGGATGGATATCTTGGGACCTTTCCCAAGAGCCATCGGAGGTTACAAGTTCATGTATGTTGCCATCGACAAGTTCACCAAATGGCCGGAAGCAACTCCAGTTGTGACAATAAACAAGCAATCAGCTATCAATTTCTTGCAGTCCATCGTATGCAGATTTGGAGTCCCGAACAAGATCATAACTGACAACGGGACTGATGAGGACATCACTTCTATGGATACAAACAACAGTCCATTGAACATACAAGATGCAATCAATAGAGTTCATACACAACAATTAATTTCAGAGGTGAGCTCATTCTTATATATTTTCTTATATGTTTTTGAGCATAGATTGCTACTTAATGATTTAATTGTGATTAGGATCCATGGAGAGGTTCAAGGAGTACTTGGAGGAAGTATTAGGGACGTGGAAGACCAGCGAATTCGTTCAAATAAGATGGAAACCGAACCAAACTCAAAATCATATCCAACTCGGAGTCCAGGAGTAGTACGCACTAAAATGGATGGCCAAGATGCATACGAACTCCGTTTTGGACGTTCTACATATGCACGGAAAGAGAAGAGGATAAGCTTTCCAATGACGCCGGTCTCATGTCAAAATACTTTGGCAGTTGACGGGAATCGTCGAAACAAAATAAAGTACAGAATCTGTCAGGATGCTGCGCCACCGTATTGGGCCATTGGGCCATGTATCAAGTCTAAGTCCATTATTTTTGTATCTTAGGGTTAGGTCATGACTCCAACACCCCCTTGGACGTCCTCCCACCTATATATACTTCATAGTAGCTGACATGAACAATTGGGTTTTGCTTAGATCAATAATATTGCCGTTCTACGGTTTGTGAGACCCCAACTTCGCGATTTCAGATCGTTTGTACCTTGTTCTTGCTTGTGTTCTCGGTTGCACTTGCAGGGATTAGCCTTCTTGGCGAGGTCAATCGTGTGCAGTACGGTTGATAACCAACGGAGCAGTGGTGTAGTGATTGCATGGGTTTTTCGTGTTCTACTCGAGAGCCTCGGATCATCAACGTCGAGATCTCCACATAAATCGACTTATCCATTACCTTTCGGAAGATCGGGCCTCATCATTTTACTCATCAATTGGTATCAGATTTCCAGGTTACCTGTTAGGTAATTCATCTATCCATTATATTAGTTTTGTTATTCATACCTACGGTCCACAAAAAAGCCCCTAAATAAATTTGCAGTTTAGTAGATTTCTTCATCACTTTGTCCAAACCACCATTGAGCCATTTGCAACTTTGTTATTTAGTTTGGTTTTGGTGAGTTTTTGTCCATTTTGAGTCATATTTCTGGTTTAGAAAGTGTTTTTGGTCTTAGTTTGAGTTTTGCATTGTTTGATTCATCCTTTTGAATCACGTCATCACGTCCAGATTAGATTCATCTCTGTCCAGTTAGGTATTTTCATCATATCTCGCTCATACAAACTCGGATTTTGGTGTTCTTGCACTTAATGGAAAGCTTAAGAAGTTCCCTATAACTTTTGTATTCATCAGTTTCCATGAAAATAGAGTTATCAAGGTCAAATTTGCATTAGATCTGAATCTGTTATTTGATCTAGAAATTCTGAACATTCTGTATTTCAGGGGCAATATCTCCCATTGTTCTTATCCAAAATCGATCTTCCATATACTGAAATTAAAGAGGAGAAATAGATCTATAGTATTTCTGTTCAAAGTTTTTAGATTTGGGGCCTATAAATGTGCTTAATTGTCCTTTGAACATTGAGCTGAAAATCTGTAACAGACCTACGAGATATATTTGAGTGTTCGCATTGTGTTCTTCTTTTGCAGTACATTCTGAAAAAAAAAGAAAGAAAAAAGGCAAGTGCAAAACAAGATACAAAAGAAGCACAAAAAAGGAGAAAAAAACAACAAAAAAAAGAAGTGCTTGCATTCTTCGTGTCATCTAGTTTTGTCTCATGTCTTGCTAGCTTGAACTACTAGGAACATATTTAGGCCAGCAACTTTGACAAATACTTTGAACACTTATTCTACTTTACTATCTGATTGCATTGTTGCTAATCCTTGCTACATATAATTTTCATCCAAGCTACACCTTACTCTTGAGCAGAATCGATACACCTTTGCAATCATCCCACGCTTCATTGGTTTCTTCATACCGTCCACCGTTTGCCACCTGCAGTGTCGGTAAGAACACTTGTAAGGCGTGGTAAGACACTTGAGAGTGTGTGATTCCACTTCCACTTTTCCATTATCCTTTGTAGTTGATGGGGATAACATATTTTTTTGTTGTTTTTTGTTTGCTACTAACAATGTCAGGTAAAAGCAAGAATCATGCTTTATATGCTGAGATGATTGACATGATGAAGACGACGATGGAGTTGCTCACTCAAAATCAAACATCAATCAAGGTTTCACATGACATTAAGACCACCTTTACAACACCTACCACAAGAAGTAATTACATTCTCCCATCTCTTACTTCTTATGATGATTTTGGTTACGATGAATATATTGTTTGGGAAATAGAGTTGCATAAAATATTGAACAATGTCATATGTGTGAGAAAAGAAAGATTAGAAATGTTGCAAGTGCATTAGTAGGTTGTGCATTGACTTGGTGGTACAACTTAAGTGATTTAGAAAGACCTCGAACATGGAAAGATATGAAAATTCTTATGCGAGAAACTTTTGCTAATGTATCTAATTGTAAAGATGAAATACATGAACTTGAGAAGAATTTTCTTGTTGTACCTCCTCCTTTGCCTAACCTTTTGTAGGAACATGAACAAATAAATGTAAATGCAAATGAGAGTGAGGTGTTGAACAACTCTTCTGAATTTTTTGATCAATCAACTCATAATGCATTTGAATTTCTTGCTGAAAATGAGAGTAGTGTTAATGGACAATGCTATACAGTTAACCAAGCTATGACATTTTCAGATGTGCTGAATTTTACTACCAATCATACTATCAATGAGCAGCAACAAGATGAACCTTTTCATAATACACCTTTACCATTAGTTGATTTTCCTACTGATTCTTACAACAAAAATGAGTTGTATGCCGATAATTATATTGTACCTATGCTAGAACAACCAAATGAATTTGATACTTTATCACCCACTTGTGCTAAAATTAAGCATTTGATCCCAACTACATGTGAAAGGGATGAGCTGAAATTGTTATCTTCTCTAAATACTTTGGTCTATATTGAATTTGACACTCTTTGTGATCTAGATATCGTAGAGAAGATAATATTTTCTCAATTCGAATTGCCTTTGTTAAGTAGAAATATTTTTCATGCTATAGGCAAATATGAACATGGTGGTATGTTTATGGTGCATAAAGTTTACATATGTTAAAATGAGGAAGCTCCTTTTGTGCTGCAACAACATGGTCAAGTAAATGAATGTACTAATGCTAATAATATCTTGTCAAGTTTTTCTAGTATTTTTTCCTTGCAGCAGGGACAACAAAAGCATTATTCACTGCGGTTGTGCAATATGGGCAGTCCTCACTCTATCCCCAAAAGCCTCTTTGCTGGACATACAAGCAAGCCAAGGACGGCTTGTCATAAAGAAGGGGAGAATGATGAGATCATACACGTTATCATTGCACCTACAAACATGACACAATGTTTATTTGTTTGGGATCCTGGCTCAAGTGAATGTGCACTCTTATTTGATGGACAAGATCAAGATGGCACACTATGTCGTCCACCACCTTGGCCTCCTCCATTCATGCATACAAGAAGATTTGATGGCGTTGCATATTTGGACCAACACATGAGAGGAGATGAACTTGAGTCCAGGACGACTCCAATTCAAGAAGGGGAGGATGATGAGGACATCACTTCTATGGATACAAACAACACTCCATTGAACATACAAGATGCAATCAATAGAGTTCATACACAACAATTAATTTCAGAGGTGAGCTTGTTCTTATATATTTTCTTATATGTTTTTGAGCATAAATTGCTACTTAATGATTTAATTGTGATTAGGATCCATGGAGAGGTTCAAGGAGTACTTGGAGGAAGTATTAGGGACGTGGAAGACCAGATAATTTGTTCAAAGAAGATGGAAACCGAACCAAACTCAAAATCGTATCCAACTCGGAGTCCAGGAGCAGTACGCACTAAAACGGATGCCTAAGATGCATACGAACTCTGTTTTGGACGTTCTACATATGCACGGAAAAAGGAGAGCATAACCTTTCCAATGTCGTCGGTCCCATGTCAAAATTCCTTCGCAGCCGACAGGAATCATCGAAACAAAATCAAGTACAGAATCTGTCAGGGTGCTGCGCCACCGTATTGGGCCATTGGGCCATGTATCAAGTCTAAGTCCATTATTTTTGTATCTTAGGGTTAGGTCACGACCCCAACACCCCCTTGGACGTCCTCCCACCTATATATACTCCATAGTAGCCACCATGAACAATTGGGTTTTGCTTAGATCAATAATATTGTCGTTCTACAGTTTGTGAGACCCCAACTTCGCGATTTCAGATTGTTTCTACCTTGTTCTTGCTTGTGTTCTCGGTTGCACTTTCAGGGATTAGCCTTCTTGGCGAGGTCAATCGTGTGCATTACGGTTGATAACCAACGGAGCAGTGGTGTAGTGATTGCAGGGGTTTTTCGTGTTCTACTCGAGAGCCTCGGATCATCAACGTTGAGATCTCCACATAAATCGACTTATCCATTACCTTTCGGAAGATCGGGCCTCATCATTTTAATCATCAGAGACCCAATTCACAAGCTCTGCATTCCAAGGACATTGCGAAGACCTCGGCATTCATGTCAGCTACGCTTCTGTAGCTCACCCGGCAAGCGATGGCCAAGCTGAGAGAGCAAATGAAGAAATCCTAAAAGGACTCAAGACGCGCACATATGAGCGCCTGAAAAAACATGGAGCCAACTGGATTGAAGAGCTTCCGCCCACCCTGTGGTCCAACAGGACAACTCCAAACCGCACAACTGGAGAGACACCATTCTTCCTGGTGTACGGAGCTGAAGCAGTCCTTCCTCCGGAAATCACCTTGGGGTTGCTCTGGGTTCGGACCTTCGACGATGCCACGCAGGACCAGCTCCGACGTGAAGACCTTGACCTCGTTGAAGAGGGAAGGTGCCGAGCAGCTGTTCGGAATGCCCGATACTGCCAAGCTCTTCGGCGCTATCACCAAAGGCATGTTCACAGCCGACAGCTCGAGGAAGGCGATCTGGTGCTACGGGGAATACAAACTCGAGAAGGGTTAAACAAACTCTCCCCCAGCTGGGAAGGACCCTTCCGAGTGATCAAAGTATCTCATCCCGGATGCGTTCGCTTGGCAACCGAGTATGGGACACCTCTCCCTAATCCTTGGAAATTTGAGCACCTCCGTAAGTTCTACGCTTAATATCATGGAGGTGAGTCTTTAGTTACATGTGGTGTATGTTATATAGTCATTGTACAGGGTCGGGTAGCTCCTCCGGGAGAACAGCCGGACCTTTCCTGAAAGGTCCGCAAAGTTCAGGCAACACTTGTCACAGTCTCAGAACTAAAGGTGTAGCTAGCTACCTTGGGTCAAACGAGAAACAAAACAAACTTAGCCTGGTTCCTTACCCTAAGAGTGTACTTGTTTTCCCTGTACCCCAGACCTATAATGTAAGACATCATTATGTGAAAACAGACTCCACGTGCATTTATTTTGTACAGGCTCAATATTTTTTATTTTTCACTTGCTTTTCTATAACAAAGTTGTGCAATTCTTAAGAATCTCTAGCTCGACCAATTCATATATAATTCAAGTTGCATTGTCAATTCTTCCGTGTCTAAACATTGTTAATGGTCTACTTGTCTGAATGCCGCCAAGCCAATCTAGGTCCGGAGTGTGCTATCGACTTAGCCTGGTCCTGCACCCTAAGTACGCCACTCTACCTACACCCCGGCAGGCCGAAGTAAGACGAGTCCAGAAATGATCGGATCTGGAGAGAACGAGCCAGTGCACTTGATTATATGTAGAATTGTGTTCGACCTAAAAATTTCTTTCGGGAATAGTAAGCCGCAAACAAGTTATAGATAAGAAATGGATTTTACTGTTTTTCTTGACTTCAGTGTGCAGGAAAAATAAAGATCTAATGATGATGGTGGATGAAGTCGGAGCTATCAAAGCTCCGACACCACCTAAGGTGGTCTGCTATCAATGTTTCAAACATTGATAGCAGACATCGCCTGAGCTACCAAGTTCTGGCAAATCCAGAAGGCTAGCCGTCAATGTGAAGAAAAGATGGTGGGAAGAATCCCCAGTGGGGTCTGCTGTCGATGCACCACGTGTTGACAATGGTCGCTGCCGGAGCTACCAAGCTCCGACAACGCCAGAGGACTAACTGTCGATGCTCTACGTGTTGACAAGGGTCACGGCCGGAGCTACTAAGCTCCGACAACCTCAGGAGGCCCCTACTATCGGCGACTTCGGACCTACAAACTACAATTTTGAAGCGCGTAAGTCTTCAACAAAATGCTACATCCTCTTGGTATATGTTCACAATCAAATTGTGTACATCTACCAGGGGGCCAAGTGGGACAAAGGTGTTGAAGAAAAAAAATGAAATTCATAAAATTCTTGGATTTCATTAATCTGGAGACAAGAGATTACAAAATTGGAGAAAAGAAGAGAAGATACAAGCGGGAGATACAAAGAGAAAGTCCTAAACCCTATGGAAGAACGAGGCGACCTTCTGGGCAACCTCCGACACGCTGGCTTTGGCGGCTTCTCCCTCTCCGTCGATGGGGCCTTCAAGCACCGGGTCCAGTGGGAAGTGAGGGCCCGGCTTGTGTAGCACGTTAGCATGTACTCTGCGACATTCTTCGCCAGGGATTGTCCTTCGGTTTCCAGCTAGTCTGCGATGACATCACCCGTCTTGGTGAGCTTGTTGCCCATCGAGCTCAACGCCTGCAACGCCTGGTCCAGCTCCGGCTCCGAATCATCCAGACGCACGGGACTAAAACCTATCAGCATCAGCGCGTCATTGACTTTGCTCAAGAAGTCCCAAACTTGTTGGGACTCCGCAGCTCTTGAACTTCACATCTCTTGCAAGGATCTCTTGGTCGCCGCAAACTCTGAATTCTCCCGGGCAAGGTGCTCTACCTCTTTGGCGTTATGCTAAATCTTTTCAGCAACCTGCCTTTTGAGTTTACCGAGCTCCTCCTCCCGGAGGTGTATATTATTTCGGCGGTCGACCAGGTCCTTCTCCCGGCCCTGCACTTTCCTCTCCCTGGCAGCAATTTCATTCTCCCTCATGGTGAGGTCCTATCCTCGCTACCAGGCCTTCTTCTCCTCTTTCTCACAGCGCTCCTCCAGCTTCTTGGTGCGCTCCGCGAGAGTCTTGTCACCCAGAGTCAGCCTCTGAGTAAGCTTCTCCTCCCTCTTCACGAGGTCATCCCGCAGCTCCAGGAGTTTTTGCTCTTCATCTTCGAGCTTTTTCTCCCGCCCCTCAAGAACCTCCCGGCGCTTGACGAGGCTGTCGTGGATGGCGTTGAGCTTCTCTTGGCGGTCATTCGCTGCTTTATTAGCAGCCATGACCTGTTCGTGGATGGCCCAGGACTGGTCGTCGAGGGATCGCGTCATGCTTTCCCTCTTATCCAGCAGCTGACCCCAGTACTCCAACCGGACTTTCTCCCTTTACACCCACTCCTTGTCGTCGGCCAGCCTCGACTGCGCCATCTTGGTCTCGAATTGGAGCCGGTTGCGCCACCTCCTAAGGGTCTGGCGCTCCTCCTCGAGGGCCTTGCTGTCGTGGTAAAAGGCCAGCTGGACCTGAAGAAGACTGGAACATGCGTTGTCGATAGACAGCAACAAAGGGATTGGCTTCGGACCTGCCGGGGTCCTCTCCGCTATCTCCAGCGGGTTCTCCATAACAAAAATCGGGTCTCACTCTACAAGAGAAGTCCCCTGTTCTTCCACGACACTAGGGCCGCTCTCCGGGATAGCCTCGGCCGTCACCGAGGAAGGTCCTGCAGCAGAAGTTTCTAACTCCAGAGTTGGCTCCGAAGGTCCCGCCGCCAGGTCATTAGCAACTGGTCCCTCAGGCGGGGGACCGACAACTTCATCTTGGCACTCTGGCTCAGGCGCGAGCACCTCCAGGACCACCACCTCCGGGGCAGGCGTTGAAGGTTCAGTCGGAGCTGAAGCCACTTCCAACTCCGACGCTGGCGTCTCCTCCACCGCCGCTTCAGGTGTTGGTGCTTCGACCGCCATTGGCTCGGGCGCCGGCACTTCTGCGACAACCGGCTCAGGCGCCGGAACTTCATCAAGACCGGACTCCACCGCCGGAACTTCATCAACCACCGGCTCTACCGCCGGGGCTTCATCAACCACCGGCTCCGCTGCCAGGGCTTCAACAACATCCGGCTCTAGGGACAGGACTATAGCTACCTCTGGCTCTATGGCCGGAGCGTCCATCATCTCAGCATCCAAACCCGGAGTTTCAACCTCCGGGGCTGGTGCCGCTGGTACATCTTCATTCCCGTGGTCCGGCGCTACCACGGGAGCTTTAGGGGATGACTCGAGGTCAAGGACCATGACAGCTGGCATCGGAGCTGCCGCGACCTTAGACACCTCTTGGGGCAGCGCTGGAACTGGAGCCGGAGCCTGTCTGCGCAGCATCAGTTGCTGCTGCAGGAACCGGAGCTTTAGCCCCTTTCTTGGGTACCCTGTGGATGAAGGACAAAGAAACTCAAAACATATTTTCAACAAAAAAAAATCAACTGAGGTAAAAAAAATCAAATTTACCTCGGAAGACTTCCGCTCTAGCTAGCGCGGAACCTCTTCACCGGACGCTCAGGGCCGGACCCTGACGCCATTGGCGTAGTAGCTCTGGAAGGCTCTCCGGAGTTTGCTGTCGCCATCGGTGTCGCCTTGGTTGAGGCCACCCTCGACTGAGAAGGATCCTCGGACCTAGAGCCCTTAGCTGGCCCTGGTACTAAAGCCACATGGCTGGAGCTAGCGTCCCGGGGAGATGCTGATGCTGGAGTGGTTGCCGCCGCCGAAGACCTCCTCCGCCGGGGAGAAGGAGTTGTAGTGGAAGCAGCAAGTCTGACGGACCTCCCATCAGAATGCTTCAACTTCCTTTTGCGGCTCGAGGTCTCGACCAACTCCTTGCCCTTGCCTATGACTTCAGCTCTTGGCTTCGGGGCGGGAGCAGAGCCACCTTTAGAAGCTCCGGGGATTGCCACCCCGGAGGTTGATCGCCTCTCCATGGACCTGTACTCCCTCGACAGCTCCAACACGTCACTCCAAATGTCGGTGTCGACGGGGGGGGGGGGGGGGGGGGGGGAGGCCTTTAGGCAGTTCCAGCCTCTCGTGTCCCTCGACGGTGATGACCACCTAGTCTTTTTTCCAGTCATCCCACTTGCGGGGGGGGGGGGGGGGAGTTTTTTCGCTTCACGAAGTAGTAGAAGCCGATGAACTCATCACTCTTTCCAGTGGGGTGGACAGTGAAGAAAGTCCGGAACAACTCCACACAAGGGGGCACTCCCACCCACATCTGGCAAAAGTGGACGAAAGTCTCCACCAGCAAGATTGAGTGGGGGTCGAGATGATGGAGCTGCAGACCATAGAAATCAAGAAGCATCAGAAAGAAAGTGGAGAAAGGCAGGATCAAACTCGCCATGGCGTACCCAAGGAAGTACACCATATCTCCGGCTCGCTCCTTCTCGAAGGGCAGCTTGCCGCAGCGAATGTCGTTGTTGAAGGAGTCACTGGACCAACCCAAGTAGGTCCAGACCCTAGACAACTCCTTCTTGCTCCCAATGCGGCTCTTGGGGAGTCCCAACTTCATCGTAGCACAGCGGGGAGAGAGATGAAAAGCAGGCGAAAGTTTGGAGGATTCGAGCGCAAGTTCAAATGAAGGCGTAAAGAATCCCCAAACGGTGCACGCTTTCCTTCTTAAGTAAGCCCCCGCAACGCTTGGATGGAAACCGTAGAGGAGCCGACGATACAGTTCAAAAACTTCACCCCGCCAATGACAAGGGGGCCCGGGGCCACCCCGATGATCAAGTCGAGGTCCTCACCCAAGGCGAACAGTTGTCATCATGAGAGGCGGGAAACCCAAGGGCGGCGGCCAGACAGGGCGCGCGGAACCGATACGGTTTTTGTATCGGGAAACGACGACCTTCAATTGCGTGAGATTCGCACGCTCGAATCTCACCTGCCACATCCTGGATATGCCATGCGGCGATGGTTTAACTACGAACTACCGCCAACGGCACATCCAAAGACCCTTGAAGACACGGCTCAAAAAATCAAAGGATGGACCCACCTCCGGCAGAATGACATCATCCAAAAGGTCTCTCCTAGAGGTGGGCCCAGGGGGCCATAGTCGGTACCCTGCGTACCGAATACCCCTTGGGACTGCAAAAATACCAAAGGAACTTCACCTGTCTGAGTTGAAGACCTCCAAAGGCTCCACGTGTCATACGGGACCGGACCTGCCTCCCTTCTATGGTTAGTCCCGGTGCTGCCACGTGTATCCTGCAACCGGAGCTACATCCCACACATGGGAAAGCTCCGGGCTAAATATCTGTGCAGCACCCCCAGATCTAACCCCCGACAGAGGGAAGCTCCAGTACCGACACGTGTACAATAGGACCGGACCTACACGTCCTAGACAGTAAGCTCCGGAGCTGCCACGCATCCAACCGCTGGACCTTCAACTTCAACAATCAGACTGGTGGACCCCCAACGGCTCGGACCTTCAAGGGACAATCAAAGACATCAAGACCCGCTTAAGTGTCATTAATACCATCTTAATGACACACGATTGGAGGGCCCTTAATACCAGTAACGGCACTATCAAGGCGTGTTACCACACTATTATGGGTAATTAAGCTCATTAACTGTGTATTAAACATCAGTAACCGCTAGGGCCACATGTCGGGCCGAGCTAACGATGTAACGACCAGTCCATGTACTATAAAAGGACGGGCCGAGCGATACACATGAGGCTCTTCTAGACTTCCACACAAGTCTACACACGCACACAAGTGCTCAGACTCTCAATACAACAACTACACACCCCGTGGAGTAGGGTATTACGCCTAGGTGGCCCGAACCATATAAATCCTCGTGTCAACTTGCCATCGTGTTCTGAATCTCTGCGCGCCCACAACCGAACTACAAACTCCACCGGCTGCCAACGGTAGTACCGAGAGAATTGCCGGAACCAAACTCTGACAGTACATATGGTGAAGAAAATTGATGATCTATTCCATTTTCAGTACAAAAGTGATCAAAAGATTGATTTTTATATTCAGTTCCGTTATCACTTCTAATTGCTTTTAAAAATCCTGGGTGATCGATTGATAATATAAGAAATAAAGTTCTAAAGTCACTAAAAGCTTCATTCTTAGATGCCATAAAGTAAACCCAAGAGTATCTAGAATAATCATCAACAATCTCAAGTACCATTTACCTCCGAAGGACTGAACACGTGAAGGTCCTACGGTGTCAAGGTGCAAAAATTGACACGGTTCAGTTGTCATGATCATTGTGAGAAGAGTATGTGAACCTGCAACCATCTTAGCATGTCTACAAGAAGAGCACACAATTTCTTTGTCCCCTTTAAGCTTAGGCAGCCCGCGTATGTAATCAAGAGCACTAACACGCATTAGGTGATCAAAGCCTACGTGACCAAGTCTACGATGCCAATAATATAAGTCCTTTGAATCATTAGCAACTAGACACCTATGCTTAGAGGAAGACATATCAAAATCAGCTTTAAAAACACTTCCAAACCGAGACATGTTAAAAATAAGCTCACTATTTGAACCTACAACTTTGCAGCAGTTTTTATTGAAAATAATTTCCAGATTTTCATCTAGCAATTGTGAAACAGAAAGTAAGTTGTATTTCAAATTATTGACAAGTGCCACATCCTTCAAAGTGTAGTGATCATTTACTCTAACCGAACCCTTAGCAATTATAGGAGTTGAAGAATTATCGGCAAAAGTAACATTCTCTACACGTGACACAAAAGAGAGGGAGGAGAACCATTCTTTGTTACCGGTCATGCGGCGTGAGAAACCTGAATCCACAATCCAAATGTTCTCCTTCCTCAAGCATATAACCTACATAGAAGCACAATACGTCGATGACTCAATACTGGGGTTAATCAAAAGGCATTTAGGTATCCAATACCGAGTCACACGATGTGCAGCAGGAAAAACACGCAAAAGCTGAGATAAAACAACAGATTTATGAGTCAAAGTTTGAGGTTTTTTATTCTTAACTACTGACCTATAAGGTGTTACTTGTGTAGCACAAAAATCAGTAGCTCCGGAGGCAAAAACAGAAGGTCCAGAGGTAAACTTTAAATGTTTTCGACTCATAACAGCAGGTTGCATGTTCTTGGCATTCGGTTTAATATGTGCAGCAAATTTTGCATGAAAGTTATGAGATCTAGCAATCATTCTTTCCCTTGTCTGTTGTTTAGCTAGTCTATAACAAAAATCTGACTTAACCATCTCTACAACAGTAGGTACAATGAAATTTAACTTTGCGTTCATGTCTAGATGAGCAAGCAACATTTTTATTTGAAACTGAATGAGACAACACTCCTGCAGATTTGAAAACCACTTCTTTTTGTATAGGAACTGTTTGAATCAAACCACTTCCTAATGACTTTACAATTTTAGGTGGATGTGACTTAGCATGAGCATGAGAATCAAAACCTAAACCAGTTTTATCATTGCAAGCCATGGAAGAATTCAGCGGCAAGTTTAGGTTCTTATTTCCATTACAAAACCGATCTAATGTCCTATGCATGTTATCAAGTTTATTGGACAGATCAAGGCAATTTTTACATGAAGTTTTTCCTTTTAATTTGCAATTGGAACAATATTTAACTTCATGAGAACGTAAAGCATTATTCAATATTGAAATTTCATTCATGGCATCTTTTAGTTTCTTTTTAAGATCATCACAACTAGAACAATGCAAATCAATTGTAGAACAAGAAGAGCATCTTTTAAGTTTCCAATGTCAAGTGCAGCAAGTTTTTTGTTCTTTTCAATTTCAAGTTCAAGTCTATCTAGAGTAGAGGAATGTGCAGTTCTTAATGTGGACAATTGTTCATAGATTAAATCACACGAGGGACAAGAATTATCACTAGAATTAAGGTTTTCAAATGGTTGATTTTAGATTCTAGTGATTCAATTTTAGCATCATTATCCCTAAGCTTTTTGTCCTTTTCTTAAAAATAATAGATGCACGAGAAATTGCATCACACATTTCATTACAGGTAGAACATACCTCATCGTCGTCACTGTTGTGTTCTGCATCCTCCTGACTTGATGTTGATCTTGTTTTGCCCGCCATGAAGCATAAGTTGGCCAAATCATCTTCGTCACTTCCAATGT